>CM038232.1:53657548-54403794 GCA_021442155.1 Cymbidium sinense
AATTGTTAGATTTAAATTGGGTATAAAATTTAATTTTTCCTGTGAGCCTAATTGTCCAAGCATTCATCACAAGAAAGCATAACACAAAAAGAAACCTAGAAAAGTTGGTTGATTCTATTGCGCACTTAAAATAAATCAATCCAATTTAATTTAAGAAAAGGCCAAAGCGGTACCATACACCTTGAAAGAAAGAGCAAATGGGCGCCTGCCTACTTGACCTAGAACTACAAGTTAAGATCTCGGTCTTCTTTCCAGGATCGTCTCCTTCCTTAAAGACATCCATTGGGCTTCACAGTGGACCACTGCACCTATCTTTTAGTAGGGTCAACTTCTGCTAATCCTAGACCTTATAGATCATAACCTAATTCAAAGCTCAAATTTACATTTTGAATTAAAAAATAATCTTTGAGCCCTACAAAACAAATGTCTGCAAAATATAAACAGCATAAGATAGTTATATTTCACAAAACATAGATGCTTAGTATTAGTCATGCTAAGCCCACCTATCTTATAGGCTATGCTTAAGGGCTTAAGCACACCTATAAAAAAATAATATTTTAATTTTATTTATGATAGCAGTCCTTCCTAGCATAGTCCCTTACAAAAGATAATATTAAATCTAAAAGAATGTCTTATCATCTAGTCTAATGGGCAAATAATCATAGAAATATAATATAAAATAGTACACCACAAAGACATGTGAAGAAACATCACATCACAAGACACAGAATCATAAAAAAGAAATTACATAATCACATAACCTAAGTCTAGGGTCCATGACCTAATGATTTAGTGTGTGAAAAAAATAGGCTTGCGTAGCAAGACTTTACTAGGCCTTTTTAGTTCAAGTTTCAATTTGAAGTTTTGATTTTGTTTAAATTTTACCTTTGGATGGTTTCAATTCAAATAATTTAATGAATTATTTTTAATTTTATTTTCACTTTTATTTTGTTAAAGTGAAGTTTGAGTTTTCAAGAATCAGGAGTAGAATAGATTCCACTTTTGGGTGGAACCCATTCTATTCAACATCCGAATCCCTAATGGAATGAAACCTTCATATTAAGATGGAGATTCTTCCTAAAGGTCTAACAAAGATCAATAAGTATCTTAATTAATCCTTTTAATTTCATTTAGATGGTTTGGGTTTTAATTCATTTTGGACTTTGGATTAATGTTTCAATTCTTTTCTTTGGAATTTAATTATTAATTTTCATTGTTTTTGATTTGATTTGAATTTCATTCTTGGTTTAGTTAATTTTTTAAATTTTATTTAGTTGAATTATTTCATTTTATTTAATTATTTCATTTGTTTCATTTGATTAATGCTTTAGTTATGTATAGGTTTATTGAATTATGTTCATTTCTTTTGGTTTAATTTAATGCTAACCTAAGGCACTTAGGTTAGAGTTTTAATTTATTCTTAGGTTAAATTGATTATAGATTTAAGGTTTCATTAAATTATTTGATTATGAATTCATTAGCTTAAGGCTTAATTACCACGAATATGCATTATCAATTTCATTAATCCTCATGAAAATGATTAAGTTCTTTGATTTAGGATACTACAGAACTATCCTAAGTATTTCTGATATTGATGAAAATTAATTCAAATTACTTCATGATCTTATGAATTTAAGAATTTTTTAATTCCTTATTTGATTTATATTGACCTAGAGATTTGGAAATTGAAGTATTCCCAATCCAAAGGTCAATTGGATTTGAAACTTTTATGGCAACTGGGGTTTTGTGCTGATTTCATATTTTTGAAGTTTCATCTTAATTAGATTTATACTTAAGTTGTAATTAATGTTATAATTTTATCATTAAAACCCAAATTAAACCTAATTTAGTGAAGATCATTTGGGGATTTTATTTTTTATTAATTCCTTTCTGAAAGATGTTTCCAAAGAGAGTTTATTTATAATTTCTAAAAAATTGGTTGATTTATTATGATTTAATTAAGTTTTGGTTAATTATTTTAATTATTTAATTCATTTAATTATTTAATTAAGATGATTCATTGTGTTCTAATGAGCTTCATTGATGATTTTAACTTCATTAAGGTTTATTAAGTTGTTTTAAGGTTATTTAATTTATTTTCATGATTTATTTCATTTTATTGTATATTATTTAATTAAAATTTGGGTTTGGGATTTGAAATTTAATATCTCATGAATTACATTGAAATAATTCCTGAATTTTTTTTCCTAAGATATGTTTCAACCTCAATTTCAATTCTCCAAAGTTTCATTTAAATTGTAATAATTGCTTATTATTAATTAAGATTTAATTGATTTCATTCAAAGTCAAATTAAGGCCAAAATACCCAAAATTAATTAGGGATTTTAACTTTAATGAATTTCTCTTACCAATATGAATTCATGGAGCCTAAGTTTGTATTTTTTTGGATTTTTATTTTTAATTTTTAATTACTTTTTAATTAATTTATGATGGAATTGCCATTTTAAGAATGCAGGTTAACGTTGCAGTCTATGCGGCGTGGCGCCTTCACCATGTGGCACGGCGTCATTAAGCCATGTGGATCCTGCGTGGCATTCATGTCAAAAGCGCCATACAAGACAAATATTGATCATGTCATTCATTCCACGGTATCCTTAAGGAAATTAATCAGATCATCCGGCTAGATCTTGGTCATCAATTCCAAATAGTTGGATCAGACAGCAAAGATCATCTCCCATATGTCTTTTGCGAGAGACAGACACAATTTTTTGCCAATTTTTTTGTGATTTTTGACTTGATTTTGATTACAAAATGATCAAAGATCATTTTTGAACCAATCCATGTAGTTGAATTGAATTTCATTGGCCTTGGTCATTTTCTGGCTCACCGGAGGAGAGGGGATGGGATAACGATTCATTTGATGTTGCCTCGACCTTTAGAATGTGGTGGAACATTCAATTGGAGGTGGGAGGCTCCCCTTGCATTTCACTATTATAGGAGGCTGGTTGGTTGGCAAATTTGTTCATTTTTTATGTGTTGGCGAAGGGATGGGAGAAGGGTCGCCTCTTTCATCTCCTCTCTTGGTGAACAATTTGAGATGAAAAGAGGTAGGGAATTGGCCCTCTTTCCCCTCTTTCCATGCTTGGCCAAGAGCCACATCCTTAGCCTTCTAGGTGGCTTACCACTTGAAGTCCCAAGGGTGGATTCTATCCCCGGCTTTGTAAATAAGTTTGGATGAAGGATTGATAAAAAAAATCTTTTTTCCTTGCTTGGCAGAGCCCCTCTCTTTCCTTTCCTTAGATTCTCCTTGGCTCTTCCTTCGAGGAAGCCAAATTCCCTTTGGCTTTAAGGCTTATCCCTTCACTTTTAACCCTTAGAACCATTCTCATAAGAGGTGGTCAAGGGTCCAAGGCTACTTGGACAAAATTTGAGTGATTTTCATGATGAAAATGGGAGGAATCTTTCCTTGGTCAAAGATCTCCTCTTCTCCTTTGGTTTTATTTTCTTTTTTTTTTGGCCATAATTAAAGAATTTAGGCTAATATGAGGCAGCTTAACTCAAACTCAAGATGAATTTGAGGTCATGTTCAAATTTATTTGGGTTGGATTATAAATTTTAATCCAATCCAAAGATTTGAATTCAAAGTGGTTTGATTTTAATTCAATTCTTTTAATTTTAAGTTTAATTACCTTTTATTGATTATTGATTAGGTTTTGATTTAATTAATTCATTTAAAATTAAATTAATTTTGGATTTCATTTCATTTCAACCCATTTAAACCTAAATGGGTTAAGTTTAATTCCAATTGGGTTCAAATGACCAATTTGATCCAATTGGATTTAGTTTGGACTTCAGTCATGCTTGATCACATGTGTGAGATGATTTGGAGTAATTGATTTCATTTAATTTCAATTAGATTTTAATTTGAACCCATTTGACCCAAAGTGGGCTTAATGGGTCAAATGACCAATGTGACTAAATTGGATCTAATGATGGATTGTTTTTTATTATCATTTTCAAATGATTTTGAGCAATCAAATTGAATTTATTTCAATTTGATTTGGGTTTTATAGGACCCATTTAGGTTCATTTAGACTAAGAGATATAATTAATCCAATTAAGGCCTAAATAAATTTGAATTTCTTTAGATTCATGATTTAAAATGTTTATTTAATCATTTGGAAATTTTGGAATGATTTACTTTGGTCAAATTTTGGTGGGTTTACCTTTGACTAGGTGGGACCCACCTAAGTCAAACCTATATCAAATGGATTGACTAGATTTTACTTTGGCTTAATTTTGGATTAATTCATTTGTTTTAATTAAATTTCATTTTTTATTTATTTATATTTGATTTAATTTAATCCAAATTTGAAATTTAGGTTGAGTCCACTAAGCTTTAGGTTAGATAAAACCCAAGGAAGGTGCACTCACTAGGTGTAGTGTCCTAAGCACCGTAATTAGGAGGTTCCTAATCTAAACTTAGGTGTGCTAATTATTGATTTCATAAGTGATATTAACCTCATCCAAAAAAGAGGTCAACATATACATATTTATCTTTCAAGATAAAATATTTATTCTTTAATGATGTATTTAATTATCGACATAAGAAATTCCAAAAATTTATGTGGTGTCATAAACATTTCTCAATAGAGATATTTTCTAGTGACTCCACTGAGGATTAGTTCCTCTCTCTCCATCTTTAGAAATAGAGTTTTATTTCTATACATCAATTATGTACTTATATTTTTTATGGGTCATGATTACCTTTCATTCTGTTGGGTATCTCACTATTTCATTCTTGGTAAATATACTCAACATCCACTAAATGGAGTATCGAACTTCCCTATTTGTTGAAATCAAATAAGAGGGCTCTATAGCTTCTACATTTTTAAAAATAAAATTCTTCTTTTAAAAACTCCAGCCATAACAAAGATGGCAAAATTTTTCTAATGGGTCAAAAGTTATTTTCTTTTGACAGCATTATGTTAATTAGAAGCTCATATAATTCAATCAATTTCTTATTTTAAAACTAAAAAAAAGTTGGACATTCACTTTTCATGGGATTAGCTTTTCTATGGATAGTAACAGATTACCTGATGGCTTTATTATTAAGTTTGGAGCCAATTTTGAAGATTTGAACATTATTGCTAATGGAGTGACTCCTGCTCCTGTTAGTGATCTGACTATTATTTATAAGAATCCTATATCGAAGTTTTCTAGAGTGCCCCATAGTACTCTTGCCACTGGCAAGGATATGGCCATGGACGTTATACCCTTCCAAATACTTCCCCTCTCTTAGGACGTTCACCCTATTTTTGCAACCTAGAGAGCAAAAGATGTATCTAGAATTGTGAGTTTTCCACCTCACCCCTTTATATAAAAATAGAAGAAACTTTAGAATGGTAAATAGGGAACCTTATAGTAGATTGCACCATATCCTTCGTAGAACTCCTGGGTCCTCCTATTACACTAATGAAGAGTTACTTAGGATTATTAAGGGACATGTTTTTAGAGAGCTAGAAAGAAAAGTCTTAAGGGAGACCCATGACCACTTAAAGTAAAGAAAAGGGAAATATGGTCTTCCTTGATGGAAGAAGATCCAATCACCCCATGCTAGTTATACCAAACCAGTATCACCACCTGGAAAGGTCACTTACCTAGCATAGGGTATGAGTCAGCTAGCTCAAGAAGAGATAGGATTATCCCTGGAATGAAACTAAATAAGTTTATATTAGGAAAGATCCATTGGCCTCTAAGCCAAAGACTCACCCACTATCACAGTCAGAAGTACCATTTGTCACTCAGCCTATTAAAGAAAGGCCATCATCATCGTGATTAGGCCCCAAACTGAAGGGTCATCCTCATCTCATATCTCCACTATGGAGATAGACTCATTTCACCTATTACCATGTTTAGTAGTTTCTCAATGGCTTCTCTTGCATTGCCAGGAATGAGTGGTTTTGTTGCAAAATTTTTAGTCTTTTTTGGAATAATTACCAGCCCAAAATATCTTTTCATGCCAAAAATTTTGATTACTTTTGTAATGGAAATTGGAATGATATTAACTTCTATTTTTTTTATTATCTATGTTACACCAAATTTTCTATGGATACAAGATATTCAATATTCCAAATTTGAATTTTTTTTATTCTGGACCATGAGAATTATTTGTTTCAATATGTATCTTTCTGCCTGTAATAGGAATTGGTATTTATCCTGATTTCATTCTCCCATTATCAGTTGATAAGGTACAAGTTCTATTATCTAATTATTTTTATAGATACTAATTTTTTTTAGATTTCATATTAAATGAAATGAATTTCATTAACTGAAAAGAAAGTTTTAGAATTCTTTGACTTTCATATTTTAACGATTCTTTTTTGTTACAATGAAAAAAAAGGAAGGGTAAATTAAAATTTTAATTAAAATTTTAATTAGAATTTTAACGAGATACATCTAAAGTTTTTAGTTTTTAAGAACCATGTGAATAATTCCTCTATTTAAAAGGTTCTCAAAAACTTACAAAAAATTTCATTGTGTATCAAACAATTTTTTATGTATTCTTTATGTAGTTTTTTTATTCAATTAGATAGTAATTAGAATGAACCATAACTGGAATTTCTAATATATTGATCCCAAAAATCATATCTAAATTAGAAGAATTTATCTCTACATAGAAGCTGGATATATCAGGCAGAACTTCTAAGTCGACACTTAAAAGTAGTTGATTCAAGGTCGTTGTTATATGGTATAAGCTTTTTGAAGGACTACCGTGCTAGGGAGTTGAAGCCATTGGACGTATTTTGGAAATAAACTTGAAATTTCTAGACCAAATAACTTTCTTTGAACTATATATTTCTCTAGAGATAGGTGACTTTTGCACAAGAATCAGATGAAGAGTTATCTTGGGTTGTACTCACCATCACCCAAGTTGAATTTGATAAAAGTGGCTTAAAATTAGTAGCCATAGTGTTAGACTCCTATGCATGTGTATTTTCTCTAGCATATATATGATCAGTACTAGTATGTTAGAGGTATACTAGAGAAACTACAATAGTATATGTGGATAATCGATGTGGCATCACTATTGTTCTATTACCGTAGTTCAAGCTATTATCGAGGGTGAGAACATGAATAGAGTTGTTATATCCACAACTCGTATATTAGAATCAACTTGTAGAGGTGAGGTCCCTATCATCTTTCTCATGAGTAGATAAATTTTGATGTCATCATTTCCTATTACCTTTATGGTCATCTAATGCTCATTTATAATCATTAGTTGTATGTAGCATAAGTTGGACCGGTCTACTCTTTCACATTTTATAAATGTATATGCAAAAGCCTAGCTCCAAGAATAAAGAGATGGTATGGCGATCCACATTAACCATAAATGACTGACCATTATATGAGTCTCTTTTGGTGCTATATAGAAACTAGAATGGGTCCCCAAGTGAAGTGTGAAGGACCATACTATAGAAGCTATCTCTAAACATCGTGGGAGTGCACCCAAGGAATGAGTGTCTGGTATAACCATTATTGGTGGTTACTTGTATATAGGTGTAGCTTGAGTAAATTTGAACTGCCTAGCCACCTATTGGGGTGTAACCTTCTTGGATTACAGATTCATGACATCAATAATATAGCCAAGTGGGTCTCAGTTTAATAAGATATTTTGTGATGTGTCTATATCTCGATGTGGTGTTTTAATTTGGATGTAGTGTGGACATCACACAAATCTAAGGGGGTACTTATTGAAGTGATTGTGTACGACATTGATGTATGATGTACTATCTCAGAAGATAAAAATATCACCCTACAATGGACCTAATCACCTAATAAAAACTCCTATGGCATGATGGGTCTTCGAATATACTAGAGATTTTTCCCCTACTTTACATGAAAAAGTAAAGTAGGGCTTATTTTAAGCTAGGTTTTTAAGTTCGGGATGTCCAGAACTCCATGAGGCTACCTAAAGTCTCGTAGTCCCGGGATGTCTAGACTATATACCCATTACCATTCAAGCACATGTAAACCCACACATGAATTAATAAAATAAAATAATACTTCAACATGCTTAAGCTATAAACATATGAAAATTACATAGAAATATTCATAACTAATATCACACTAACTTACTATTGTTAATTCATAATTTTGAAAATAATTTTGGAATTTATTAGCGATAATAGCCACACATGTAATAAAATTAAGCCAACACATACAATTTTGCATAAGTAAATTTCATTTGAATTTGAAAATATGAATGCATGCTATCATATGACATACAATATTTATAGTGATTGAAAAGGAATAGCCAAACATCTCCACATAATTCATTTAACTACACTAATTCCTAAGGACAATCAGATTAAATAAAATGATTTAAAGAAAACCAAAGCTTCTTATTATATTTTGATTTTGGATTTTAATTAAACTTAAAGAGGAGAGATAATTTGCTATTATTAAACCTATTCCTTTGTTAGTGATCTTTATTTGTTTAAGGAAAGATAATTAAGTGAATTTTATGAATTAATTAAATTGAACCATTAAGCAATCCATTTCATTACCCTTTCCTATACTTCTTTAATTTGATTAACCATTTAATCATGAGCCACAATTGATATGGACATGAGGAAAATAAAATTGCAATGCTCCTAAAGGACCTAATGCAATTGGGTCATGATTAGAAATTAATTAGATTAAAGAATCTAATTAAGTACTTTTATGATTTTTCCACACTCATAAATTTCCTTAAGGGTCTTCGTGTTATTGAACAAATAAAGAGGAACCCTTAATTTAAATTAGACTATCTAATGTGGTTATCATTTTCATTTGATTAATTTTTATTGATAATTTCTTAATTAACCCATGTATTAATTAACTCTCTTTAATGAAATGAATTTGGAAAAGTATTAGGAAAGAGGTACTAATCACTCTCCCTCATCATCTCATTGTTAATCAATGATTAATGAAGTTAAAATAATTCTTTTACTATTTAGAGTCTTAAATGATTATTAAATTACTTAGGAGGGTGATTAAGGTTTGAATTTCAAATTCTCCTAATTACATAGCCAATAAATCCCAATAAAATCATGAGAGGTAGAGGCCATCCAATTAAATTAACATGCCAAGTTTGGGATTTATTTCCTAAGTAATTAGAGCTTAATTAAGCTAATTAAGAAAATATTCAAACCCTAATTAAGCCTTAATCATTATTTAAAACATAATAAAATCATTTTTATTAAATTCTCTTAAGTTTAACCTTTTCAAAATGTATTTATTTGTATTTATTGGATTTTCCTATAATTAGTTAGAAGTTATGGCTAATTAAATCTCATTTTAAACCTTAATTAACCCCTAATGTCATCAGTGCCACGGGGACGGCTAACATGGCAGCACCTTTCATGTGGCACCGTGGGATTGGCCACTTAAATGGTCTGACATGATGTTGTGGTGGTAAATGTGCTTTCATCCCCACCATCCAATCTAAGATCAGACGGTGAGGATTAATCTGCGATTCCTAAGAATTAAATTGAATAAATTTCAGATTAATCACAGTCGTCCATTCCAATCATGCAAAATGGAAGGCGGATGATCCATCCCCGAGTAATGAAAGACAGACATCGTCCACCCTCCTTCACTCGATCCAAGCTTGCTAGAGCTCGTGAGGCCTCAAGATCGACTCCAAAATGTTCAAGAGGAAGATCAAAAGGGATCTAATGGTGGGAATCTTATGAAATGAAAAAAAATCCCTCATAAAAGACCAACACCTAGGGGATTTTCTACGGTTTGCCAGAATTTATCTCGTCGGAGCTTAGGTTTCGGTGGCTAACTAACCGAGGTAGCTTCATCCTAAGGAGATGAAGCCCTGCTGAGAAGCTAAAACCTTGCCTCCTCATTGATTGCTCTGTAGACTAAACGCCATCAATCCTCACCGAAGTTGGTCTTGGATGGGTCTCTTGTGATTGAATCGATTAGGAATCAATTTGTTTCACCTTGACAGGGCTTGGTGAACATATGGGTGAAGTTAATTTGAAAATGGTGTAGATTAAGTGGAGTTGGACAGAGATAAGCCTTGATTTACCTTAGTTTCGATGTCATCAATGATGGGGAGGATAAGGGAACTTGGGAAAAGCTCGTGGGAGTTCATTTTGACTTTCTCAAGCTCTAGAGATGCTCTGATGTCTATGAGAGTTAGTTAGGGAGGAGTATATTCTCCTCCCCCTCAAATCTGATGGCTCAAATTGGCTCTGCCTTGGGTAGATGTTTGGTCTACATAGGTGGTTAGGGACATCATAGAAGTGTTGATGTGGCTCAATTTGAGTGGGTGAGAGAAAGGAGGTAGGTTTCCATTGCTGAGGTAGAGTGTCTTTGGTTCCCTTTGATAAGCTAATGGAAGGATGTGGGTTATCTCACCTCCCTTGACTTATGGCTGACCCAACCAACTTTGGGTCAGGTTAGCCATAGGGTCAAGGGTGGTCCAAACTAAGCTTTGGGTGGCTGGCAAATGCAAAGGAGAAGGTTTGACTACCCATAAGTGGGTTATGTCCCATTTGAAGAAATGGGTAATGGGTCAATTCGGGTTTTCTTTGGGTTAGGTTTGATTTGGGGTGACCCAAGGATGGGTCATACCATGTTTGAATGGGTTTGGGCTTGGTTTGGTTGGATTTGGCTCAATTTGACCCATGTAGGTCAAATTGGGCAAGGTTGGATCAAGTTAACCAATTGGTCAAATTGGGTCAAAGCATGGGTTGGATTAAGTTCAAATGATGATTTGGGATATTTGGGTTTGATTGGTTTGATTTTATTTACGTTGGATTTGAATTTGACTCATAAGGGTCCATTTGGGTCAAATGGGCTAAGTTGACCAATTTTATCAAGTTGGCTAAATTGGCTTGGGTTAGATGTTGGTTTAGGTTCAATTGACCATTTAAAGATGATGTAGGCAATTTGAATCAATTTAAATTTAGAAATGATTTAGACCAATTTGACCTTTAGGTCAATTTGCTAAATGGGTCAATTAGGTTGACTTGGTCAATGGGTTCAACCAAGGTTTGATCATGTTCAATAATCAATTTATGATGGATTTGAGTCATTAGTTTCAATCAATTTGGATTAGGATTTGATTTGGCCAAATTGGCCTTTAAGATCAAATTAGGTCAAGTTGGGTCAAGAGGCCAATTGGATTTGGTTTGGCTCCAATTGATGGTCAAGTCATGTTCAAGGATCAATTTTGGTTTGTAGGGATCATTCAATTGATTTCGATGGGATGGGATTTCGATTTTGTCTTTTAGGTCATGATCAAATAAACAAATGACTTGGTTTGACCTAATTGCAATTGATCAATCAAGGATGATCAATAATCAAAATAGGAGGTTTTAGATGGGTTGGCTCAATCCAATTTTGGTTAGATTAGAGTTTGGTTCAAATGGAGGTCAAGTGAGCCTAATGGGTCAATTGAGTTAGTTTTGGGTTGAATTATGTTGAATTGAGTTTGATGATTGATTTGGGATTGATTGATGGCTTTGATTGGAATTGGTTTGGATTTAATTAGATTTTGTCTCATTTGGGTATTTTGGGTTCAAATTGGCTAGCTTGGGTTAATTGAATTGATTTTGATCGATGGTCTTGATTGTAGCTTTTGGTAGAGTTTGAAATGAAGGTTTGAATGGTTGGAGTGCTTTTGTGAAAATCAATTGAATTTGGTTTGATTGAAAAAATTTTGGTTAAGTCCATAGGATTGAATGATTGTAGGATTGGTTTAGGTTATGGGCTTTAATAATTTGGCTTGGAATTTGGATATGAATTGGGATTTAATTGGGATTGGTTATATTGATTTGAGGTTTGGTTTTGCATGATTATATAGGCATAAATCAAGGGTTAGGCCATAGGATGGGTAGGTTACCTTTAGATCCTAAAACATAGCCTAAATCTATGGCAAGTTCTCCTAAGTCTTTAGGTTTGGCTTAAGTGTTCACTTAGTCCCTAGAAGTATCCTATGACTCTAGAAGACTCCTAGGTCTAAGATGGGAAGATTGAACCCTCACTCCATAAGTGAGGTCAACAGCTGACTTTGATGATAGTAGGGGAGTACCTCTATCAATAAGAGAGTTTGTTAACTTTTGCCCCATACTTTGAATAGACACACTATAGAAAGTTGTTCTCTGAATAATCTAAAAATGATCTATCATGCGCACTGGAGTGAACATGAAGGTCCTTATTTGATTCATGTCTATGAAGACTGTAGCTTTGTTCAGTTACATAATCATGAGAAAATTTTGCTCAATAAAATAAGATGGGGTTTTAGGATAACTGAAGGCTCCTAAAATATGGGTATGAATCCATTCATAGATAGTTCCATGGGACATCCACATTGTAGCATCATAAAAAAGTCATGACACTTACTTTAACAAATTTATGGTATAAGTAGGCCAGCACTAATGATATCCTTTCACGACAAATGAGTAGACTAGCCAAAGGTAGGGGGGATGGAATTTTCTATTGTGTCTTGGGAATACAAAATAACATAGCCAATAAAAGCTACTAAAGATAGCTACTCGATGATGCTCAAGATTCTAGGATTGGACTTTTTCAATTGACTCAAATTTGGCTTTAGTGGATGGGTGGGCTCCATTATCGAATGAATCTTCAATTCGCGCAAAATGTGGTAAGTGCATCGCTAAATGGAGAAAGCTTTCTAACCATGTATCCAGAGTGATTATATTTTGACATCTATGACAAATCCTCGTTTCTTTGATAGTCTAATGAATGAGCCAAGCGCATCTAAGAATATATGTAACCTTCCACATTGGCCATTGGGCTGAAAACACTTATGATTTGGCAGAATACAATCTTCATAAGGAGTTCCTATAATTGGTAGGCCTATTGTATCTTGCATATCTGCCATGGTGATTGACTATTCATGTGGACTAACCTAAAAAGTATTGGTATCTTTATCCCAATGTTTTGTTATGCTTCTGATCCATGTAAAAGAAAGGAAGCTATAATTAAAGAGTGATGCATAGACTATACGCCTTTTCTAAGAATCTTATTATGCATTTTCCAATTATGTCGAGCCCAATATATGCATCCATTAAAAACTAATAATGGAGTGCCAAAAATTGATGTTGGGTTACAATCTTTTGCTTCATGATGTAATATACTATAACCGAGCAGCCTAACTATACCTATAGCAAAGTAGTATCTTTGGCTAGTTGGAGCACATTCTGATCACCAAAGTTAATGTTATCTGAGACTCTTTCTATGGGACATCATGACTATGTCTCAAATTTAAATTAGTTATCTAGTCGTTTGGGTCATAGCCAACTGAAGACTGTGGGTTGGATAGTGGGAGACGTGATGTTCGAATAAATGAGTCTTCAAAAATATCTCTGTCTCTTAACATATCTTGGTGCCCTAATAGCCAATCCTATATTTTGGTTGTACCATGTGCATTGGCCTCAATAATAGCCCATATCTATAGTAGGCTTATTGGAGGGCATATCATCTGGTCTTTTCTAGATTAACATAATAATCAACCTATAATATATTTGAATTAAAGAAGCACACAACTTTTAATAGTATTATAAATCAACAAAACATCTGAATTTATTCATGAGCTATGCGTTTGAGCTCTTTCAATTCAATCTCTCAAGATTTTTTTTTAAGCTTACTTTCTTATTTATGTGGGAATCTAAATTTATATTTAGATTCAACCCTCTTTTTTAATATGGTGGATTCGATCCATCCCCTTTGGACATAATAGATCTTAGTTTAATTTAGATATAACACCTTTTGGGTATGATAGAATCTAAATTTAGGTTTTGATCCGCACATTTGGGCATTATGGATTTAATTTTAATTTAGGTCTGACCCCTTTGGGTAAGATGGATTTTATTTTAATTTAGATTTGACCCCTTTGGGCATGATGGATCTTATTTTAATTTAGATCCAACCCTTTTGGGTATGATGAATTTTATTTTAATTTAGATCTAACCTTTTTGGGTATGATGGAATATATATTTAGGTTTTGGATTCAGCCCATTTAGGCATGATGGATCTGATCCGACCCATTTGAGCATGATTGAAATTATTTTAATTTCAATCCAACCCCTTTAAGTGTGATGGATTCTAAATTTAGATTTTGGATACAACCTATTTGGGCATGATGGATCTTAGTTTAATTTACTTAATTGAATAATGTTCCCTTTGATCAAGGATCTTGCTTAGCAAGATATATAAAATTGCCTTCTGTTAATAGAGAATTTCTCATTAAAATGAGAAGAATTTATTTGTAATTACACATAATATCTTATGAGATATTATCCATTTGTATGGGCATGGGCCTAAGGCCCTTTATATCGATAAGCTTATAATCCCCCTTAGTATACTTTTTCAATGATATATCTAGAGCTTCAAACTCTTTGTATCGAATTTGAATATTTTCTTTTTTTTATATGGGTCATATGGCCTAAGTTGACCAATTTTGTCAAGTTGGCCAAATTGGCTTAGGTTAGGTGTTGGTTTAGGTTCAATTGATTATTTTAAGATGATTCTAGGCTTTGATTTCAAACAATTTAGATTTAAAAATAATTTAGACCAATTTGACCATTTAGGTCACTTTGGGCTAAATGGGTCAATTCGGTTGACTTGAACAGATTGGGTTCAACCAAGGGATTGATCATGTTTAATAATCAATTTGTGATGGATTGGATTCATTGGTTTCAATCAATTTGGATTAAGATTTGATTTGGCCTAATTAATCTTTTAGTTCAAATTGGGTCAACTTGGGTCAAGAGGCCAATTTGATTTGGTTTGGCTCAATTGATGGTCAAGTCATGTTCATGGATCAATTTTTTGTTGGTAGGGATCATTGGTTGCAATTGATTTTGGATTGGGATGGGATTTGGTTCAATTTTGTCTTTTAAGTCACTTTAGGTCAACTTGGTCAAATAACCAAATTGATGGTTTGATCCAATTGGTTGCAATTGATCAATCAATGATGATTAATAATCAATATATGAGGTTTTGGATGGGTTGGTTCAATCCAATTTGGGTTGGATTGGAGTTTGGTTCAAATGGGTCTTTTAGGTCACATTGGGTCAAGTGAGCCTAATGGGTCAATTGAGTTTGTTTTGGGTTGAATTAGGTTGAATTGAATTTGATGATTTATTTAGGATTGATTGATGGCTTTGATTGCATTTTATTTGGTTTTAATTAGATTTTGGCTCATTTGGGAATTTTGGGTTCAAATGGGCTAGTATGGGTTAATTGAATTGATTTTGATCAATAGTCTTGATTATAGCTTTTGAAAGAGTTTGGAATCAAGGTTTGAATGGTTGGAGTGCTTTTAATAAATCAAATTGAATTTTGTTTGATTGAAGGAATTTTGGTTAACTCCACATGATTGAATGATTGTGGGATTAATTTAGGTTATGGGCTTCAATTATTTGGCTTGGAATTTGGATATGAATTCGGATTCAATTCGGATTGGTTGTATTGATTTGAGTTTTGGTTTTGCATGATTAGATGGGCATAAGTTGTGGGTTAGGCCATAGGATGGGTAGGTTACTTTAGATCCTAAGAGATAGCCTAACCATGGCAAGTCTTCATAAGTCTCTAGGTTTGGGTTAACTGTTCACTTTGTCACTAGAGGTGTCCTATGACTAAGAAGATCCTAGTGTCTAGAATACTCCTAGGTCCAAGATGGGAAAATTGAACCCTCACTCCAAAAGTGAGGTCCACAAAAGGACCTCCAATAAGTGTGGTGTAACTAATAAGGCACAATGAACATGTTGGCGTTGACCAAGATGATCAATAGTGTCCAACATAATTACAAGGATTGACGAAGACTATCTATATAATCTTAGTGCAATGTAATTCATTTCATGCCAAAGGCATAAGAAAGCCAAGAAGATTTGGTTTGAATTAGTTGAAGATTGATTTCATGTTAAGGACATGAAAAGAGATCTGCTAGAGAATCGCACATGAATTGGATTGGATTTAGGGATTGATTTATGCCAAATGCATAAAAGGGGAAATCTACCAGGTATTGAGGTTTGATTGAATTTATTTGATTTAGTTTGGAAGGAATCCACTAGAGATTGAGATTTAATTGAGTTTGTTTTAATTTTTTTATTTGGTTTGATTTATGGAAGGAAGATCCATTAGGGATACAAGTTTGAATCTTTACTTTTTGCTATTTTAATTCAGAGGCATATTTACTGGGGATACAGGCTTAGTTGAATTTATTTCGATTTGATTTGATTGATAAGATTTGATTTTGATTTGTTTGATTTAGTTTTATTTTGGCTCCATTGGGGAAGTTAATTTGATTTATTTGATTTGATTTGGACCTTGTATGATGATAGAGCACTAAGAAGGGGCTATGCAAGCCTGAGCCTATCTTAGATTTACCAGTCTAAAGGGGTAGTCTACCGACTGAAAGGTGGGGCTATCTGACCTAGAAGTTTTCCATCGGTGTGCAATGGTTGTGCCAAGAAGAAAGCATGGGGACTTACATCTTCCAGAGCAGAATCAGTTGCTAAGGTGACTTGTTGATGGCACAATAAATCGAACCCAACCTAGGACGACTATTGAGTGAGAGCCTCTGATGGTATTATCTCGACTAAAGATAGTCATGATTGATTTGATTTCATTTGGACCATGTCGGTTTGTGATGGACCGAACTATCTTAGATTTACTAGTCTAAAGGGATATTCTACCAGCCGAAGGGTGGGACTATCCGATGAGTTCCTGCAGTAAACGACCGCCAAAAAAAGAAAGCACGGGGACTTACATCTTCCAAAGCGAGATCAACCATTAGGGTGACTTGTTGATGGCACAACAAATCAAACCTAACCTAGGGTGACTACTGAGTGATTTCCTCTTGGGTCTTACCTCAACTCAAGAGTAGTCAAGCCAAATTCCTATTGGGTGTTTTGCTGACACTGCCCCAAAAAATAGGATGTCTGCTTGGAAAAAGATGTCTCTAGGGGCGTTATCCTAATCCACAAGTGATTTTGTTATATTTTATTTATTTATTTGTGTGGATGATATTGGTTTACGAGGGACCACATTAAGAAGGAGCCACAGGGGCTTTGGCCTATCTCAAATTCTTGGCCCAAAGGATACCAAATCAGAGTGAACTTCCAACCACAGGGGTGGCTACTATGAAAGGGAAAATGTCCAATCCAATAGTAACTTGGGTCATATCTATATGGGGTCGTGAGGGCATAAATCAAATAGAATGCCCATAGGGAAGGTGCCTCTGGGGGCGCTATTCTAATCCCTGAAAAATAAAGCATGTGGGTATACTGTGGCCAGCACAAGGACTCACATCTGCCTGAATGGTGTTATCCACCAGGTGGGTCACTGTCAACAAAGTGAACACTAACCAACCAAAGGTGCCCATCGGTGTGCAATGATCAATCTAAGAAGGATCGGGGACTTACATCCTCCTAAGCGAAACTGATCATCGGGATAGTCTGTCGTCCACTAGCTTGCTACTATCCGACCTAGGGTGACTACCAAGTGGGGAGTCACGAAGAAGGAATAGACCCAAACTTGAAGTAGTCAGGAGGAAGAGGAGCTGCTGGGGGACTTACCCTAATCCTAAAAGATAAACTCAGACCCAATCAGTGCAAAATGGCTATTTCAAGAAGAAAGCACAGAGACTCACATCTTCTTAAATAAAGCCAACATCAGGGTAGCTTATTGGTCATGTAATAAGACATACCATGCTAACAGGGGGCTCATTGGTGTATAGTGGTTAAGTCAAGAAGAAAGCATAGGGACTCATATCCTCCTGAGCAAGAAGCCACTAGAGAGACACACTAGTTATGTAGTGGATTAAACTCAACCAAGAGCAGCTACTGAGTGAGGGTCACTGGGAGACTTATCTGGACTCAAGGTAGCCCAAAATTGAAAGGATTAAGTTTGATTTATTTGTGTTTGTGTTGTGCTAATGAGGGATAGTATGTCACTCAAGTTCTCTTACACCTACCCTAAGCTCATTGAAGAATGGATGGAATGGTGCCACAAGAGGCATTGTGACTCCACTAAGAAAGGAAGTCGTTCGTGTTCTCTTACACCTCACTTAGTTGTGCTAGTCAAAATATGATGCCTCTTAAGTTCTCTTACACCTATCCTAATAGCACTGGAGATCTGATAAGCAAAAAAAATTTCAATTTGGAGAGATATATTTTATTGAAATAAAATTTTATTATGGAAAATTTATTTTGAACATCATTTTATGGGTAATATTTCTTTAAGTAAAGCCCATTGATTATAAGCATCGGGCGCTCTCCTTTATGAATGATAAGTTTATATGATCCTCCTTGGTAAGCCTTTTTATGGAAAAAAGGCCTTCCCAAGAAGGTTTAAACTTGCCTCCCATTTTGTAACAGGCAACAATCGGTCTCCTTAAAACTAAAATAAGCTCTCATACTTGGAAAGCTCTAGGGGACCAACTTGTTGTGAGCTTGAATCATTTTTGCTTTGCATAACTTGAGGTTATGGCATGCTCGTAAGAGTTTATCCTCTAAACCTTTGAGTTCTTCTAACTACAACCTGGCATTATGTCCCATTGTGATCTTGCTACCCACATCTATGCTTAGTGATGGGAGTTGGACTTCTAATGGTAGAACTTCTTCGGACCCATACACTAAAGATAAAGGGGAATATTAAGAAGGAGTTTTGTAGGTAGTACAGTAGGCCCACGAAGCTTCAACTAGTTGCTCATACCACTATCATTTGTTATCATCGAGTGTCTTTTTGATTATCAAGATGAGAGTTTTATTAAAGGCTTACTAACCTATTCACTGGGTAGTAGATGGTAGAGTATCTCCAATCTATGTTGTGTCTTGGTGAAGTTGTTGATTTTTGGTGCTCTTGAATTATCATGCATAATTCAATGAGGTACCTAAATTCTATCTAAAAAATTGGAGCACATCTTTGAGCTTTGACCTCCCGAGCAAAATTGCCTCGCCCACTTAGAAAACTTGCGTGTGGCCGCTAGAGTGAATCTGTGACCCTTGGATGAAGGAAGATCGAGGACCCACTATGTTTACCCCAACGTGAATGGCCATGAAACCAAGGTTGGATGTAGAATGTTGGGTGGTTCATGTAGGACCACTCCATGCACTTGGTGATAGTGCTTCACTACATCCATGCAATCTATTATCATCGTCAGCCAATAATACCCAAGTCTTTTGATTTTGTCTTCCATCTTGGGACCAGACTGATGAGCTCGCATAAACCTGAATGTACCTCAATCACGATCATACGAGCTTCATGCTTATCTAAACAATGTAACCACATATGATGGAAGGACCTTCGGTATAATACGCCATCCACGAGACCGTAAGAGAGTGCCCTCTATTTGAATTGATGGGCTTGAGACTTCTCTTAAGGTAATTTGCCTTTATTTAGGTAATCAATGAAGGGTTTCCTCCAATCTAGTTCTTCGGTTCATTATTGGTGCACAAATTGGATAGATGATATGAGAATCATCATATCAATTAGGGAGAACTATTCTCGTGTCTACCTTTCCTGGAAGAGTAGATTGTGATTCTTCTACTCTTTGAGAGGAAGCCACACCATCAAAATAAATTTTTCATTGTTGAGTGCTTGTATCCCCTAGGTTCATAATTTGTTCATCGAGGAGGTCATCACTGAGCAAAGAATCAACAAGAAATGGGTGTGCTGCTAAGAAATCCTTGAGTGCTTATTCTTTCACCGCACAAGGGTAAAGTTATATCAGCTGATAAAATCATGGATCAACATGCCAACCCATCTAGATAGCCGCCATGTCATGAGATATTGTAGTGGATTGATTCTAGAAATTAAGTTTATTTTATAAGAAATCATATACTATAATAGCTTTGGGATGCAAAGATTAAAGCTAGGCAGTGCTTCCCAATGGGTGGATAGTTTTCCTAAGTAGGGATTAGATGACAGCTGAGATAATATAGTGCATTTTTTTCCCTTCATCGTTGGCTTGAGCACAAAGCACCATGAGAGTCATCTAATTTAGCAATGTAGAGGATGAGAGGTTTGCCCGGGATAGGGGTGGCTAAGACTGGTGGCATCATCGATATACCGATGGCATCTTGGCGTCATCTCACTTGAACTTGCATCCTTCTTGATGAAAATGGTTGACATATGCATGATAGGTTGGATATAAAGCATCTTAAATACGCCAACCTCCCTTGAAATAATCTAAGTTGAGTTAGACTTTTAGGGGGTGGCATTTCTAATATCGCATTCATCTTCTCTAGATCGATTTCAATTATGCAATGTTGGACAACAAACCTAAGAAACTTCCCTGAAGCCACTTACAATGCACACTTCAGAGGGTTCATTTTGAGGTCATATTATCTTAACCATATTAAAATTACTCTCAAGTCAAAGATATGGTCTTTCTTTTTTTTTGCATTTGACCACAAGATCATCGACATAGCATTCGACTTGGTGGTGAATGAGTTTGTCGAAGATTCAAGTCATGGCTTTGGTATATAGGCATTTTAAGGTTGAAAGGCATGACCTTATAGTAATATATTCTGATCGAGGTTCTAAAGACAGTATTTTTCTCATCTTTAGTGACCATCTTTATTTGGTTATATCCATATGAACCATCCATGAAAGAGAAGACTACATCAGATGAGGCAATGTCCACCATTAATTCTAGTATTGGTAGTGGAAATTCATCTTTTGTACATACCTTATTTAGGTCCCTAAAATTGACATATATGCAAATTTGACCATTCTTCTTCTTAACTAGATGACAACCAACTGGTGGGGTCTTTTTCCTCGGATGAAACCGGATCGATCAATTTTTTACTTCAAAATGAATTATTGTTTGATGTATGTCCGTCTAGGAACTTGCTTGATAGGGTTTGTGTTAGGTACGTATCACTAGATTATGGACCACTATATCAAGAGCCAATCCAAACATTTCTTCATAACTCCATGCAAAGTAGTCCTTAAACTCAGTAAGTATCCTAACTAATTCATTGGTTTCAATTTCATTCAACAGAGAACTGATGTATGTCGAGCATGTGTTATCTTTAGTTTCTAAGTTGATTTCTTTGAGTTCATCGATGGTTGACTTATTCTGTTCTTCAAATTTTAGAGATGCATCTTTGACTTGGAAATCATCTAGATCATCTGAAGCTTCTAAGCACACCTCCTTATATGAGTTAATGTGATTTGAAAAGAACTTATTAGACTCCAAATGGTTGGTGATGACTAGGAAATAATCATCGTTGTCCACCAAACCCACTGTGCTGAAACTTAGTCCTAGTCTTGATCGAGAATTCTTACACTTATTGTTCTAAATCCTTTCGAAGTATTCTGACTTGTGCTTAGACCATTTATGTGGAATTAAACCTTTCTTTGCTAAGTTTAGAACACACGATGAGTACCAATCAAAAAGTAATTCTGTTAATTCTTGATATGAATCATCCTCAAATTCTACATCAACTTCTTGGCTTGATGTTGATGCTCCAGGATAGACCCTCTGAATATTTATAGTTGTAAATGATTGGGGTCTCTCTTTAAACAAAATCTCAATTTTTTGTGAGGAAAGTGGGTTAGAGCTAAGGTTTTCAACTAATGCCTAACAATTCTGCATAATGAGGACTTGAACACACTTATGCTTTGTTTGGGATTCTGGTGGCTTGAGTGTCACCTCTAACTGGGTCTACTATCGTGAAGAGCTAGTTAGTGTGCTAACCACATTAGACTCATCTTCTTAACTGGATTCTAAGTTTATGTGGATAATAGGTGTACTCCTTGAAGCTAGAATAAATCTCCTGGTGAGTGGTAAGTATGGAGGCCTTCCACCTTAGGGACTCCCTCTAGACTTGCCTCCTCCTCTAGTTGAGGTCGTCATCCCACTCCCCACTTGTTGAGTGGAGACTTATCTCGTGGTGGAATGTTATCTTCTTGTTCCCTTTTCATTTCTTTTTTTTATTTATATTTCTTTTTCTTTTCCTCTTTCTTTCTTTTTTTTTCTTACATTTGGATTTTAACTAAGTTCATGAGAATAGATATATTGTTTCTTAGGGAGATAGAAGGTCGCATCCTCATATGTCATGACCTCATAAACTGTAAATAATTTGAGATCTCTTTTGACACGATACTCAATTCCACTTCTTAAAAACTTAATGCATTGATGTAAAGAGGATGGAACCATGTTGTTCTCATGTATCCACAGTCTCCCAAGCAAAGCATTGAAAGATGTATCTGAATCTATTATGTGAAACTTGGCTTCAATCTTCCAATATAATCTGAATCTATTATGTGAAACTTGGCTTCAATCTTCCATCGCCCTAGCCGTTGCCTTATCGTGCTCTAGCGATTTCCAGTTCCTTCTCAGTCGTGTGGCATTCTTGGCTCCTCTTTCGCCTCAACAGCCTTGCTTGGCTTTTGGTTTTGCTTAACATGCACTCCTATTAATCATGGATACGATCTCTATTTCCCCTTGGGGAAACCCATCTAATTCTGCTACGGCTATGAAACTTCCTGAACCCTTGAGGATTTTTGGATCCTACCCCTCCCTGGCATCTAAATTGGTTAAAGATGTTCTGGCAGGAAAGGACAACTGCTCGGGTGAGTCTCTTGACCTTATCTCCACTTCCTTCCGGGGTGTACCCGTGATTATGTGTGTTGATTCATTGGTGGAAATACTTGTTAAACCATTTGAATTTACATTAGTTGGTAAATTTATGCTGCAGCATCCTACTATGGAGAATATTATATCTTTTTTTCATAATTTTAAGCTCTCTAGTATTTTTTTTCTATTGGATTAATCGATTTGTGCCATGTTCTGATTCAACTTTCAAATGACTTGGACTATTATCAAGTTTTTTCTAGACTATCATATTTTGTTTTCAACTGTCATATGTGTTTGCTGAAATGGATGTCTTATTTTAATATTAAGGAGGAGTCACCTATTGTTCCTGTTTGGATTTCCATTCTAATTTACATGTGCATTTCTTTAGTCTTAAATTTCTCTTTGTTGTCTTTGGGTTGTTCGATTGGCCTCTTCAAGGATCAGTGCGCTTAGCACCAGGCCATCTATTGCTTGGGTACTAGTTGTGCTGGATATAACTAAAAAATATCCTAAGGAAATTTGGCTAGGCTCAGAGAAATATGGTTATTTACAAAAAGTGGATTTTGAAAATTTTCTTATTTTTGTTCTCATTGTAAAATTCGTGGGAATGGGATTTCAGAATGCTTTGTGGTTCATCCACACCTCAAAAAGTTCTGATTCCTAAGTCCCTCTCTTAAGGCTCCCTTGGTTAAATCACAAAATGCTTTGGGATCTAATATCTCCTTATCGAAAGGCGAGGGCCTTTGCCCGACCTTCCTATCCTTAATCTAGTGTCTTTGCTAGGCACTGAGATGCCACACTTTCTAATAATGATGTTGTCCCCTCTAATGAGATTAACCTCTTGACCTATAATGATATTAGCATTAATGTAACTAATAATAGTTTTACAATACTTATGGTTGCTGACTCTCAATCCAATGCTTCTAATCCAACCCCTTGAACACCTTTAATAAAAGGAAAAGCGATTTATCATGAAGGAATGGCTGGTGTGCAAAATTTAGAGAAAGTTTCTACTCTTATCTTAGGTATTGGTGTTATGCCTGACTCTAACCCTTCTTGTGCTTCTTCATCTAACCCTGATCTGATTCCTAATCTGACTTTACAACATAACAATGAATTGGAAAGAAGGTGAAGCGGCCTACAATCTTAATGTGCCTCCTTTTCCAAACAATTTCCTAATCAATCATTATCAGATGGTGATACAGTGGATATGACCAACAAATTTTAGACAGTTTTTAAAAGAAAAATAAATCTTCTAAATCTAGATTTCTTAACTTTGCCAGAGTTACTCGATCTGGCTCCTCTACCCAAAAATAAATGGTTTCATTCATTATTTAGAATCACGAGAGGATTGGCACCCTCTATTAGAATCATTAGTAATTCATTCTCATAATATTTCTTTTTGGCTATTTTGGAACCCTTTATCCTCCCTTCTAACATTGATTATATTGCTAGAATGATTGGTTTTGATAATTTCTTTGCTAACTCGAGCAATAAAATTTTGGATTTTTTGGAAGAGCCCCTTTGTTTTGCAAGTTATGCAGAATTCTCCACTAGTTGTTAATGCTAAAATAACCTACGATAATTGGTGTTGTTTTGGATCTTTTATCTATGCCTCTTGTAATAGGCATGGTAGAAGGCTTCTATGGGAAGATCTTGTTAGTTTCTCTTTCTTAGTCAATGCTCCCTGGTTTGTGGGTGGGGACTTTAACATTATCTCTTCCTCTTCTGAATGAGTTGGTGGTAATGCTCCTAACCTATTTTCCATGGAGGAATTCAATAACATAATCCTTGATTGTCATCTTACTGATATTGGATTTACTAGATCTCATTTCACTTGGAATAACCACAGATTGTGGCAAAGATTAGATAGGATCCTTTTTAATAATCTATGGATCAATATTTTTCCTATTATCTCATTGAGCATCTGTAGAACCCTTTTGACCATTCTCCCTTGCTCATCACTATTAAGGATTAATGTGGATAAACCCTCCTCTCATCTTCCATTCTGATTTCAAAATATGTGGCTTATCGATGATAGATTTATGGAGGTGGTTACTAGTAATTGGGGTGAACCTCTCCATCCTGATGACTCTATTGTCAGGATGACAAGACTGTGGTCCAAATTAAAAAGGCTCAAACAATGCCTTAATTGGTGGAACAAACACTGTTTCAAAAATCTTTTTGCCAACATCAAAGATTTAGAACATGAGGTTATAGTTTTAGAAGATGCTATTGTTAATGATCAATCCAAAATTCCTTATTAGATCAAGCCAAGATAGGTTAACAAGTTACCAAGACATGGAGGAGACCTATTGGCGGCAAAAGCTTCCACTAAATGGATATCGATGATCAAAAAACCAAATAGTTTCATTCCATGGTTAAAAAAAAAGGCTTTAAATCACATCAAAAAAAATTAAAACTAATGATGATATCTGGTGTACTGATAATAAGGAGCTTACTGATTCTGGTGTTTCTTTTTTTACTGAGGTCCTTAATAAAAATGTGACCTATGATGAGATTTCTATTCCTGAAGTTATTCCTAATCTCAGTTCTGATGAAGATAACAATATTCATTACCCTATGAATCGAAATTGCTAATATTTTGCGAATATGAATACAAATTTGGTCGATGGCTTTAATACCTTATTTTTTCAAAAATGCTGGTATATTATCAAAGAAGATTTGATTAAAGCTATTCTAGATTTTTTTCAAGGGAAGTATCCTCCCCAAATATTTTTCTAGCACTTCCATTGTTCTAACCCCAAAAATAGAAAATCCTGAACTTTGGATCTATTTTAGGCCAATTAGCCTTTGCTCCTTTTTTAATAAGCTTATCTCTAAGATTTTGGCTAAAATATTAAGTACCCTGCTTCCTAAAATTATCTCCCCCAACCAAACTAGTTTTGTTAAAGACTGATCCATTTCTGATAATGTTCTATTAGCCAAAGAGATGATTCATGATTTAAATGCTAAAGTTCGATATGGCAACCTACTTCTTAAGTAGGACATTTCCAAAGCTTATGATAACATTGGTTGGGCTTTCTTATATAAAATTTTGACTCTATTTGGATACTCAAGTCAATTTATTACTTTAATTTAGAATGGTATTGAGAACTCTTGGTTTTCTTTACTTATTAATGGTGAAATCCATGACTTTTTCTCTTCCTCCCATGGGCTAAGGCAAGGGGATCCCCTTTCTCCGGCTCTTTTCATTATTATTGTGGAATACCTCTCCAAGTCTTGGATGTTTTGTAACATGTACTACATTAGGGGTGGCTTTTTCCATTTTCCACCTCAACTTCGTTGATGATTTCATTATATTCTGCAATGGTTCTACTCTCTATATTAAAAAGTTATGTAAATTCCTTACTTTGTTTGGTAGGGAAAGTGGTTTGAATATTAACCCTGATAAAAGTTATTTTATCTCTAGCTCATTAATTTCATCAACTAGGATTTATGCTAT
The DNA here is from genome assembly GCA_021442155.1 of Cymbidium sinense. Lineage (NCBI taxonomy): Eukaryota > Viridiplantae > Streptophyta > Magnoliopsida > Asparagales > Orchidaceae > Cymbidium > Cymbidium sinense. The sequence goes on from CM038232.1 coordinate 53,683,597, forward strand.
TAAGAATATTACGTGCTTTGCACATCAAACCTTACCAATCAAGTATCTGGGTACTCCTTTATATCGAGAAATGAAAAGATCTTCCTTATTTGATGATGTTATTCAGAAAATATATAAGAAAATTTCCTCTTGGGAGTCCCACTTACTTTCCTTTGGTGCTAGACTTATCCTGATCAAAAGTACTCTTTCCTCTTTGCCTTTCTATCTTTTGTCCACTATTGTGCCTACCAGTTCTATTATTAAAAGGATTAATAGACTTATTAACAAATTTTTTTGGGGTTCTACCTCTTCTTCTAAAAAAGTTCATTGGGCTAGTTGGCATAACATTTGTGGGTCTTTGAATGAATGTAGTTTAGGCTATAAAACTTTAGAAGATTCCATTAAATATTTTCATACAAAATGTGGTGGAATATTAGAAATAACCATAGTTCATAATTTATGCTTGCCAAATCAGAAACACCCCTCACTTGTACTTACAAACTTAGGGATTCTCCGTGTGGAGAAGACTTGTAATATTAAGTCTGCTGAAAATCGATCTCTTGGGGTGTGAACTTAGATCCTCCTTTTTTTGGCAAGATAATTGGGTGGATAAGGTTCTATTGATTCTTTGCTTAATTCTCATTCCATTTGAGAGGCTTAAGGTTAATCGTTCATTACTCAAAATATTTGAGATGTAGATCAATTAATTTCCATTATCCCTAATGTGATTGTTAACAAAATCCTTAATATTTATCCACTACCTAATAAATCGACCAAATCCTCTTTAAAATTACTCCTCGAGATTTTATTTTTAAGGATGTTTAGCATTCTTTTAGACTTAAATATCAAGAGTCATTAGTTTTCTCTAAAATCTAGAGTATTTCTATCCTACCTCCTTCTCGATTTTAACTTGGCGTATTCTAAAGCACTACATTCCTGTTGATGCTACCCTCCTTAAAAAAGGTTTCCACCTCCCCTCTAAATGCCAATGTTGTTTTCACATTGAAACTGTAGATCATGTGTTTGTGAATGGCCCTATTACTATTAAGGTCTGGAGCATGTATGATAGTATGTTAAATACTCTCCATTTTGATGGATCATTCTCTATCATGCAACTTCTTGAAACTTGTTTCTCTAATACCCCTAAAGGCAATGTCAAAGTTGTTCTTTTCTGGTATATTTGGTGGGAAAGGAAAGATGTTAAGCATCATGATATCCTTATGAACTTTCATCGCATTATTGCTAGAGCCAAATGTAAAATTATGCCTCTTTATAAAGCTGATCTCCTTACTTCTTTTAGTTTCAAAGGATATAAATATATGGCCTTTAACTTTGGAATTAATCTTCCTTCATCTGGTTTTGAGCCTACCCATAAAATTATATACTGGAGGAAGATGAATTATCATGTCATTAAGGTTAACACGATGGTTCAATTTCTAATGGTTTTATGGTTGTGGGGGATTTTAAAAGACTATAGTGGACATGTGATCTCTACTTTTCGCTCCTCTACATCGCTCTTTTTATTTATTTCGAGCTTAATGGTTTGCATTATGGGATTTTCGTTTGCCTCCAGAAAGGATTTCAGAAAATTTGGTTTGAAGTTGATGCTCTCCTTCTTCTTGAATTATTAAATTCGGAAGCTCATGGTAATGATGAAATGTTTTATTTACTTAATCATACAAGGAGACTTCTTGCCAACCTAAATTATCATATTTCCCATATCTACCAGGAAGGTAACTCTTGTTGCAATTTTCTTGCTAATTGGGAGCAAAGTCTTCCTCTTTGAATCTATTCTCCAATGATGATAAGCCTTCCCTCTTAAGGGGGCTTGTGAATCTTGATAAAACTGGATTGCCTTATGTTAGAAGTTCTTAGCAATTTATGCCTTCTATTTTCCAGGAGGATATTTGGGAGCCATAATTTATTTTGTTGTCAGGCATGTTTCACCGTTTCTAGATGGGATGGGACTAATCTTCTTTTCTATGCTTGTTTGCTATTTTTTGCACTCTTTTTTTTGGTGCTCCCTATCTTCAGGTCAACCAATGGTTATTATTGTTAGTCGTGGCTTGCTTGTGTCTCTGAGCTAGCTGGGTTTATGCTATTATTTCTAATTCCTTTTCTGTGGTTTTTGGTTTTATGATGCATTTCTTTGCACTTATTTTCTAGATATCATGTAATGGTGAATCTTACTTCTATAGCCCCAACTGTTGGTTAGTTGGTAGTTGCTTTGCTATATGTGGTTCTTTCTTATCTGATTTTTCCCTTATTGTATGGTGTTGGGCTACCTGTGTCTCTGAATTGCTGGTTGGTGCTTGCTCTTCTCCCAATTTGTAGGCAATGGAGAGCTATTGTGGTTATTTTATGAATGTTTTTTTTCTATTGACTGCTAGGTGGTTAACCTTGCTATTGGAGCCTTTACGGTATATGTTAACATCTATTTTTGCTGATCCTGTTTGGCTTGCTAACACTTTACTTGATATGAAGCCCTTTACTACTATTAGTTTCATGACTCTTACCTCCACTCCATTCTGCAATGATTTTGCCTTTACTGTCCACTATCAGTTTCAACTTTCTGGTTTGTTTTTTCTAGCTATTCGCTGATTAGTTTTTTTTTTTTTTTCGTTGTGTTCAGCTACCTAATGTGGTTGGATTCTTCCGGACCTATGGTCATTCCGCCATGTGGCCATCCTTATTAATTGTGCCTTTGTTGTATGGAAATATCCATTATTTCACTCTATTCTTATTTCTTTCAAAACTGTTGGATGATACCATCACTCACTCTGTTGGGATTTCCTCTATGGGGTGATCTCGGTATGGTTGTTGTATTTGCATTGATATTATGTTGGCACTGTTTGGGTGTTCTTATCTTAAAAGAGAGTGGTGCCATCCCTTTATCACTCTGATTTGTGTTGCCTTCTCTCTCATGTGTATGTGGTTGTGCCTTGGTAAGCAGGTAACTACGATTAGTGTTGTTCTCTAGTTTGGGGTATTGTTGGCTATGATTTCTACTGTTATGTTGGCATCGTCTAGTGTTTATTATCTTAGAAAGGAGTGGTGTCATTCCTCCATAGTGTTTGTGGCTATGCTTTGATATGCAGGCATTAAAGATCACATGACTTTCATCAATTGGCTGTCACTTTCCCCCAGGTTTGTAGGCTATGATGGCTTGGATGATTTCGCCCATTCCTTGGCTGGTAGTAGCACATATGATGTAACCCTTTCTTTGAAGTTTGGATGCTCATGTTTGCGGCTGCCCCAATTTGGTGTGACTGAGCCTGAGCCTTTCTCCACATATTTACCTATATCTTTCTCAAGTTATTCTATCTTACTTTCAACTAGCTTGTATCACTTTAACGGTGCTAACTCTTTCTTCTACATGGTTGTAGATTCTGTGTTGTTCTTTTGCAGGTTCCTTCTCTCTTGGAAGCATAGACTTTTCTCATCCTCAAGATCTTCTACTGATGGCTTGCCAATGGATTTCTCCTTTGCTTTAGTTGTATCTTTTGCTTTCTTTTACTTTTTTAGATGTTTTGGTTGTACTTAGCCAGGGGATTTACTCTATGAGCTGTTTGTAGCTCTTTGAGCAGTAGTTCTTGAGTTTATCCCCTTTTAAGGACCTTGTAACCCTTTTATTGTGGCAATAAAATTCCCCTATATGGGGTTCCCTAAAAAAACACTATAGAGCCTAAGGCCCTCTCACCTTGTTCATTAAATCCTTTCAACATCATCATCTCCATTTGGAGTTTAGAGATGTCAATCTTTAAGTAAGCAAGGGTTCTTAAACTCATAATGTTGGCTGATGCACCCGAGTTAACCAGAACTCTAGATAGCCTGAATTTGCCAACATCAACTATATTGTAGAGAGGGCGGTTGTGCTCGATCGACCTAGAAGAAGGCCTTCATCTGTGAAGGTAACTCCTAGGATCTCTTTTGAAAAGTGTGCTTCCTCTCTAGCAGCGGTCAGCAGCATATCTCTAGCTCAAGCAATGCTTTGATTATCGATTTTCTCATCTCTTTGGATAAGACAAGGGCATCATATATACTTAACTTAGCAAGTTTCTAAGATATGTAACAATGTTGTAGTCAACTTGTGGCTGGAGGATATCTCATATAACCAATGACCACCACTTATCTTGAGGTGCTACCCTATGAGGTAGAACTTTGTCACTGTGGAGGTTGACTTTGATATCTTTGAATAAGGGGTTTGTGGAAAGTTCTATCTACTCATCAGATATATTTGTAGCTTCTCCCAAGGATCATCGAAGTCAGATGACTCCAAATCAATCTCAAGAGGTGAACCCTGATGATTCAGAAAAGGAAAATCTATTTTTGAATCTAAATGTAATTGATCAAAATTATTTGAATTATTATTGTATTCACTTAGAGAGCATTTGATTGGAATAAAATCAATAGGATAATCAAAACTAGAAAAGATGTAAGCAGAATTAGTCTTCTTCATTAATTTCTTTAATTTTGGCGAGGTACAAGATAGAAATCAAGTAAAGTAAATGGAATGAGAGATTTTGTGCCCTCATCTGCTGACATAATGCTCCTGCTAGAGGTGTAGGAGCTAGTAAAGGTGGTGTAGTAACTCTACGATGGAAGAAGTGTTGGACTGGGATGGTGGTTGCTATAAAATTATCGCAACTAAGGTAGGCTCGCTACGGCTTCCACCATCCCCAGTTATCCTAAAAACATTCCTTGATGTTAGAGGTTTGAGCTAATTCAAGCACCTACATAGAAAGTTTCTTAATTTTAGAAATTAATTTTTGAGGTTCAAAATAAAGAGAGATGCTCAACCTTCAAGATGATCAAAGATTACTTTGATGAAGGATGGTTATTTTACTAGCATTCCTTGGAGATAATTATAGCTCCTAACTTATAGCTATGCTCAAGCCAATCTTTGAAGGTAATGCAATCCTCTAAGACGTGGCCTAGTATGTAGTGGTAGGGGAGTAGTTAGTATCATTACTCCTGCTCACTTCCCCTGGCTTCTTAGGCTCAAGTAGCTAAAAATTAGGCTTCTTCAAGAGGTCCTTGAAGATCTTACTAACTATCTCCCTCTTGAATGAGTATGGCTTATTCAGTTTGTCAACAAGAGTAGGTGAAAAATAGCTACCTGGTGGTGGATCGTCTGCGCTAAGTATTTATTGTGGTGGTGGTGGCCATTATGGGTGGAAGAAGTGGAAGGAGGCGAGTGGAGGCTATTGAAATATAGGCCTCTCAAACTATGCTCTAACTTGCTATTTCCACTTATCTACTAATAATACAATCCCCGACTTCTTTTCAAATGCTTTTTGAGGCTTTGGCTTAGATGACTGGTCTAAACAGGGTAACTGTTTGGCTTCCTCTTCTAGGTTGGCCACTTTGCTGATTAACTTCTCAAATGTATGGTGAAGCCCTTAAGCATGAAGGTGACTGGGCCATGGATATGCTTGAGTAGAATCTTAATGGTATGCTACTCTTTCAACTATGGTTTACATTTCATACTCAGGTTGCACCATCTAAGAATGTAATCAACAAGGGACTCAACAAGAGACTCATTTGGCTTTTGCTTATCAATAATGAGGTCTCCTACAGTTATCCTTTGCTAAGCTCTTATAAATCTAGATGAAGAGATGCTCTAACTCTGCAAAGGTCTTCACTGAACTATTAGGCAATTTGGCATACTAATTAAATATGTCACCTGAAAGGCTACTAATGAATAACAAGAAAAAAGTGCATCACTACCATCGATGTTACAACAACTAGCTCTGAAGTGTGATATGTGTGACATTGGGTTCCCACTGCCATCAAACATTTTGAAGAATGGTGGTAGAAAACCCTTGGGGTATTGAACTACATCAAACTCCTCAAGGAAGTGTCTACACTTTGGAATAGATGAGCTCCCCGAGCTTGCACCAAAGGCTCCTTCACTTGCTCCACCATTTTCTTTATGTCCTTTTCATGCATGGAGGTGTTATCGGTGACTTTCCTATGCAAGCTATCGACTTCATCATCCATGGGAGTGCACTTGGGATGATCTAAGGTATGAACCAGCTCAGGTCGCTCAGCCTCCATGGGGGAAGGTTGTAAAATTAGGGCTTCATTCTGCAAGGCTATGAGCACTACCATCAACTCCTCTACTCGTCTCTCTATCTTGTCAATCTGATCATCTTTCTGCTTGATTTGTTGGAGGAGGCATTGAGTTGAGTCTGATTCCCCACCTTCCTTAATTATAATGCCTTCTTGGCTAGGTTGCTCCCTATGTAGGGATCCTCGAGTATCGACCATATGGACTTCTACTAGGTCATCTAACATATCATCCTTATCGGGATCAAAATTTACTCTACCCTCTTCCTGGTCAGACTGATCATCTCTGACTATATGCTTCACTGCAGCATGATAGTCCTACAGAATGTCATCCAACCATCATCTACTCAACCCAACTTTACTGGAACATAGGATGGCTGATGACTGACAACTAGACTAAGCTCTATAGAATCTATGCATTGAATACTCTAGGCTGACGAAGTACTCTCCCTGATTGACTCAACTTTCATAGGGACTATCTCGGTTCCTCCTCCCCTCTCCTCTTCCTACTGCTGTGGTGGTGGAGCGACCATGACACTCTTAGGTCGTCACTCCTTCTTGCCACTATTGGGATGGAAGGTCAAATAGGGGAGCTCGGTCTCACCTTAACGGGTGGAGTAGATGGAATGGGATCCTTGGGCCATAGCTAGATCACTAAAGGAGAAGCTCTCTCTCTCTCTCTCTCTCTCTCTCTCTCTAGATGGGGGCTTGTGGAACTTGGTGGGGACTATAGATGGTGGAACTTGGTGGGGACTAGTGAAGGTGGATGGTGAGTGGAGTGGTGTGATGGTGGGGACACCGGTTGCCTCTCCATCGAAGATCTCCTCCATTGTCTACTAATGTGAGAATAATGTGGTAAGAATGATCAGCTCTATTAGTCTGTTGATTATAAAAATCAACCAAAGCGGAGGCCACCGACTACCTGGCGAACCTCCTCTCTATCTCTTGCCCCTTTGGGCTACTATCTTGGCCTCAGTGGCCCTTTCTCTATAAATCTGATCCCTAACACTTTCCAGGATCAAGCTCCTCAAATTATGTAAAGTACCAAACTCTAAGCATCTATAGGCTCTCCCAACTTTATGAAGCATAGATCGTAGACCATCATAGGGCCTCCTTCTCTCACTAGCTGATGTCTCATCCTCAGTGGGGTTAATACAAAGAAACCTCCGTAGTCCTCCTCTTCTAAAGGGGTGAAACCTACTGCCACTCAAGAGTAAAGAGTTCTCACAAGGGGAACCCTCTTCAATGACATGGGAGGCTTCATTCACCTCTTTGGCCACACGCTCGTAATGTCTCTTAATCTTGTGGTTCTTATTACAACAATGGGTTTGGTGAGGGGTGGGCCTAGAACTGACCAGATGTATGGGAGACTATCTCATAAGCTAAGATAGCCTTCCCCTTCAAGGGGAAACCATAAAGGCTACTAGCTCTGAAACTCTGAGAGGCCCACTAACCTGGTAGGAGAACCTCATCGCCTTTCTCTTTAAAGAGGGGAACTTCAGTGAACTACGTCAAATTATGGCAGTGGATTCTTGCCCTCCAACCTCCACTTTATTGGTGAGGGCTGGTCCCTCATAGGTGACTTTGAAGTGCTTAAAGCCTAGACCGAACTTGATCATAGGGGTACTGGTGAGTATAGCCTGATCTAGGGTCAAATCCACACCAAATGAGAAGGAAAATACTAACTTGCTGGAAGACATGGTTGGAAGCTGACTAAAGGAGGAAGAAGAAGATGAGGCTGGAATATCTGTTGCACTATTCAAAGAGGATAGGATTAGACTCTGCTTTGATTGTTGACTTGAATTGTTGATTTTGATTTTTTTTTTGAATTGGAACCCTCTTTCAACAAATTTGATTATGTTAAATGGGTCGATTCATGTTGGAGAGATTTGGAGATTTTGGAGGAGAGATTTTCCTTTGATTATTGTTGGATTTGATTTTGATTTTGTATTGGAACCATCATTCAATCTTTATTGTTGACTTGAATTGTTGATTTTGATTTATTTGGAACCCTCTTTCAACAAATTTGATTATGTTAAATGAGTTGATTCATGTTGGAGAGATTTGGAGATTTTGGAGGAGAGATTTTCCTTCGATTATTGTGGGATTTGATTTTGATTTTGTGAACCATCTTTCAACAAATTTGATTAAGTTGAATGGGGTTCAATTATTTTGAAGAAATTTTGAGAATTTTTTGGGGAAGAGGCTTTATTTTGTGATTATTGTTGTTGTTTGATTAATTTTTGATTGATTTTGAAGGGAACCCCATTTAAAAATTTTATTATGTTAAATGGGTTTATTAATTTTGTTTGAAGATGTTTTGAAATTTTTGAAGAAGGGATTTTGTTTGTTGTTGTTGTTTTGATTGGTTTTGATTTTGAGTGAGAACCCTCATTTAATAAATTTGATTACGCTAAATGGGGTACATTAATTTTGTTTGAAAAGATTTTTAAAAATTTTGGAAAAGATTTTTCTTTATTTTGCTTTGGATTTTGTTGAAATTTTATTAAATATTAGGTTTGCATTACTTCAGCAAACTAATGGTAAGAGGTTCCTAATTTTGTTTTATTTATGTTTGGTTATTTTTCTTTCTTTGATTAATTTATCTTTTTTTTATTTTTACCTATTGGGAGACCCAAAAGGAGTTTTAAGGCCTACTTAAAATGAGGTCCTAAAACCTAGAGGATGTTGGCCACCTTTGCTTAAGGATGAAATGATAAAAGTGCCAATGAAAAGAAGGATAGTCTACTATCGATGCTTGGAGATAATAATTGTCTACTAGAGATGGAGAGAGGAACCATCCCCAGTAAGCTCACCAGAAAAATATGTGATATTTTAATTTGGATACAGTGTGGACACTACGCATATAGCGAGGTATGATGTACTATCTCGGGAGATAGAAACATCACCCTACAATGGACCTAATCACCAAAATACTTCAGGCATGATGGGTCTTCGAATAAACCAGAGATCTTTCTCCAACTTTACATGGAAAAGTGAAGTATGGTTTTTTAAGCTGATTTTTAAGTTTCCTATGAAAGCAAGCCTCCATAGTTAATTACATCCTAGGAAATGTGATTTTCTAAGAACACTCTTGATTAAAGTAGTCAATCATCATCTCTAAATATTTCAAGGTTAAGACTATCAAAGGATTTGGTTATTTTGGAAATTCAAATGGAATTGTTCAATTGGAAAGGCTTATTTTGAAATCCAAAGAAAGATAAGTAGGAAATGCTCATGATACTAGGAAGCCTAGTGAGCACTTCAACCTATCCTATGGTGAGACTTTATATGTTTGAAAGTGAAATGATTTAATTTATTTGAGTTGAAACTTCATTAGATTGATAAGGCTTATAATCCATCTACACAAGATTATGAAAATGCCTAAGAGGTGAGGATTCATGCTCGTAGGCAAGAAAACTAGCCACCTCATATCCTAAATCCAGGGGCCTTTACTACAAGCTAGAGCACGCCCTAAATCTAAGCGAAAATGGGACATAAGGGTTTACCTCCATATGAGAGAATAAACTTGTCCGACACTTCTGGACTTACAACCACCTGGAGTGGACACCAGCTAACACCTCATGTGATTCAAAATCATGTAGTCTAGTCTTATGTAATTGCAAGATGGTTATGGTTGTTATTTCATTTGAAAAGAGACTAGAGTCCTAAACTCACTCCCTAAGAGACTAGATCATGACTGACATGAGCATATGACTTAGTCTAAAATGCAAAATTTTATAATTTTTATGTAATATTGACACAATATTTTGGACAAAGGCTTTAGGATATTTATGCCTAAATGCATGATGAAATTTGGTTAATGGCCAAATCAAAAGATAAAGAGGGTGAAGATCCATCATAAGGGATTGCTTATGGGTCAAGCGGTCCCTAAAGTGCTAAAATGGAGCCCCTCATTTTTGCAAGATCTTCTTCTTTCTTCTCTTAATTTGATCCAAGCCATCATGCACCCAGGACTAAGCCTTCTACTTGCACATCCCCAATCCTAATTCTAATTCTTATTGCAAAATTATATTTTATGGGAAAAGTAAATCTAACCACACGCAAAATATAGCTTAAATAAACATATATCCCAAGCGTTATATTTTATAATTTAGACTTAGCACCCTGCACATGGATAACCAAGCCCACCTGTCCTAATGTGTATTATGCTTAGAGGCATAAGCAACTGCAAAAATATATTTATCTTTAAGTGGCCCCTTAAGCACAATCCCCTATAGATAATAAAATTAAGCTATCAATGGCCTAGCATCCAGTCTAAAATATTACGTCATGAAATAAAATGCATCATCATTACATGCACCATCCTAACCTAAATCTAGAAGTACTAGCTTACCATTCTAATGTATATGATTAGGATTCATGTGGTATGTCTTAGCTAGGCCCTTGAATTATGATTTTATAAGTTTGGAAATTTTTAATTTAACATTATGGTGGTTTTTCTTTAAGTTATTTAAAAGTTTGCAAATTTTAATTTATATTTTATATTTTTTTCCATTTAGTTTACACTTTTCATCTAAGTATTGTAAAGAAAGAAAGAGGTTTAACCTCTTTCAACCCTCCCTTAAGTTGTTTCCTAAAAGCACATTTTTATGACTTAGTTTCTTTTAGTGAATGATTTATTAAATATTTTATTAGTCTTAAGTTTAGGTTAACCTTAAAGAATCCTATTCAACATGAAAGTCATCTAAAGATTAATGTGGTTGAATGACCATCACAAAGAGTATATTGAACCATTCATTTTCATCACCCATAATATGCATATAATTTAACACTTAGTATACCTATACATGTAATACATTTTGGCATACTTAAATGATTATGAATGCATACATTTTTGATAGAAAAGGATATTTTCATTCTTTAATCAAATACACACACATATGTATAAAAGATGTGAGCAAGTACGTGTCATTGTTAACCAGGAAAGTGAGATAATCAAATGACCTCCATGGGGCTACTTAAATCCTTATATTCCCAGGATGTCCATACTATGTACTTGCTATCTTAAATATATATGAATGTATACACAACTATAAGAATAAAAATAATTTCAAATATTGAATTTTGATTGAATTATTTATACATGTTAAGTAAAGCTCTATCCAAATTCTAGTACAAGTACACATAGGAATGAGATTAAATAAGTATGTGACATTATTATAGGTAATCAAACAACCTCCATGGAGCTACTTAAAGCATTGTATTCCCGAGATGTCTAGACTATATACCCATTACAATTCAAGCACATGTAAACCCATACATGAATTAATAAATAAAAATACTTGATCTTAAATAAACATATGCAAATTACATTAAAATATTTAGCTAATATTACATATTTTCATTGTTAATTTATAATATAAAATGAATTTATTAATAATAGCCACACATATAATAAAATTCCAACATGCAATTTTTAAATTTCATTTGATTTTGAAAAGAAATGTTATCATATGACATAGAACATTTATAGTGATTTAAAGGAAAAGCCAAACATCTCCAAATAATTCATTCAACCACACTAATTCAAAAAATTAATTAAAGAAAACCAAATTATTAGATTTTGATTTTTTGATTAATTAAATTTAAAGAGAAATCATTTGCAATTTTAATCATTCCCATATTGGTGATCTTAATTTGTTTAAGGAAAGATAATTAATTAAATTTTATAAATTAATTAAATTCACCATTAAAATCCATTTAATTACCCTTTCTATGCTTCTTTAATTTGATTAACCATTTAATCATGAGCCACATGATATGCACATGAGAAAAATAAAATTACAATGCTCTTAAAACTAATCTAATTAGCTTGTGATTAGATTTAATTAGATTAAAGATTCAATTAAGTACTTATGATTTTCTTCACATCTAATTATTTTGTTGACCTCATTTTAATGAGCTCTCAACACCTCCATCTTGACATAATTTTCTTAGACTTTAAATTCCTTGGTCTTAAAACATCAATTATGAACTCTCCTACTAGAAACTTAAAATGTTAGCCATAAATAGGTCATGCCTGTTAGGAAAATCTCACTTTAAACCATTCCTCACTCCTTCTTTCAAGTAAAACTCTAAATTAATTCTATTTGATTTTCTCAAACTCTAAATCAAAATAATCTGATTGAAACCATGATCAAAATCCATCAAAATCCTAAATCTCAAGTCCTTCACCCACTTAAGCCAAATTGATCTAAATCTCAAATCTTTGAGATTTTCTCATGATCCATTTATATTCTCATTTATATTCACATATATAAATGAAATATAAATTCAAATCCATCAAATAAAGCTCAAAATTCCAAATTAATTCATGAAATTTCCTTAAGTCCCTTTAATTTTCGATTAAAGGACATGAGCCAAATCAACTCTAAATCTTGAACAAACATATTCAAATCCTTGAGATATTCTCAAAATCAATTTATATCCTCATTTATATTCTCAAATATAAATGAAACCAATATAAAATCCAAGGCAAAAAAATTAAAACCAAATTTAAAATGCTTGAAATTCCCTCCTTTAATTTTCATTAAACCAAACCATGATCAAACCTCTTCAAACTCATGAGATTTTCTTAAAATATATTTGTATTCTATGTTCTCATATAAATGAAATATAAATATAAATCAATCAAATCAATCCAAAATTAAATTTCAAATTAAAATTCTTAAATCCTTTAAATTCCTTTAATGGATTTAACTAAATCATGATTAAACCATCAAATTCTTGAAATCATGATCAATTATATACTTTATATTTACATATATAAATGAAATATAAATTCAAACAATCAAAATCAACTCAAAATCAAATTCAAATCAAATCAAATCAAATTCTAAACTTTACCAACAAACTTGATTTTCTCTCATGGTTCAATCAATCTACAATCATGAGCTCATATATAAATCCAAACTCCAATCCTTCAATCAAACCCAAATCAAAATCAAATTTAAAACTTCATATTCTTCCTTTGAATAAAAATGGATCAAAATCCATTTGACTAATCTCTTGTAAATGGGTTATATTTGAGTCATAACTCATATACAAGATCAATCAACTTCAAATCAACTTTGAGAAACATTTGACTTGCCCACACTTGACCAAATTGACCTAAAGTACCCTTATGACCTTTTGGATCAACAAATTGACCAAACTCATATTTCCCTCATGGATCAACATCATCATGGGATGATCAATCAAAATTGGGTCAAACCCAATCAAATTTAGGGTTGACCAAGTCAACATAAAATTTAAAATGAAACTAATATACCCTCCGGACAAATTTTTAAAACCATTGATCTAAGTTCTCATGACCTATTTTGAACTTGACCAACACTTGAGCCTAACCTAGCCCAATTGGCCATTAAGTTGACCCATTTTGACCAAAAAGGTCAAAATGTGTCAAAACCGATCCAAGCCAAATTGAAAACCAAACCCAAATCCCAAATCACTTGGAACTTGACCAAAGCCTCATCCTAGCCAACCTAGCCCAATTGACTTAGACCCAAATGTTGGGCCAAAATGAACCTAACTTAATTGATTGGAAACAAAGATACCAATTCACTCCATGACTAACCAAACTTCCTACTTGACTAACTCAAATAGGTCAAATGGGTTAAATGGGTCAACTTGACCCATTTGACATAAATGAGTATATATCTAATCCAAATTGAACCAAACCAAGGCACCAAAAACATTTCAAATAGTCATATGATCCCACCTTGGTTTGACCCCAATTTGACCTATTGGTCAACTTGACCTTTACCCATTTTGACCTAAATGGGTCAACATGAACCTATCAAATGGATTCCAAATCCACTAAATTTGGCCTATCTATTTTTCAACATACCAAACATACCCAAATTATAGCAAAATGATGACTATACTAGCCATAGAACAAATTTTTGGCTATCCCATGGGTATTTTGTCATGCACTCATCACAAACACTTGAGGCTCTCCTAAAACCTCAAGGGGACCTAGTGATGTAGTGCACTAACCAATGGGTTTGGGTTAACCCATTGTCCCATAGACCAAAACACCACCATGGATTGAAAATTCAAACCCCAAACCTCATGGATGCACATGGAGTTGGCTTCCACTCCTCCCAAACCACCATGTGCACACCTCTAATAGCCAAACTCATTTTATGGACAATTGGATCAAAATGGCAAGCTTAATGGTCATCATTGCCATGGGGAGATATACTAATTCACTTATTTTGATTGATCTTCATCATGGAGAATAAGGAGTTACATCAAAGAGCTTTCCCAAGGCCCAGGAGATTTGGATCTTATCTTCCTTGGTTTTCACAATGAAAATAGGGGCTCACCTTGATTTCCAAATTCCTACAGATCCACTTCATTCTTACACTCATCATCCAAGGACTAATTTGAGCTTTCCTAAGCATGCAATTGAGTTCTAGATACAAGGGGAAGATCAATTTGATCAAAACCGCAAGGGGAGTGAAGAGGAGTTGGTCCACCCAACCATCTACTCAACCTCAAGAGCTAGGAACTTCAAGGGCTTTCTCCACTAGGGAAGCTCATCTAAAAGATTTTCAAGGTTTAGAATTTTTTTGACCACTTAGGCTAGAGGTGTTGGTCTTTTTTGTGAAGTGTTTTCTCATAGGATCTTAGCCATTGGATTGGCGCTTTGGTCCTTTTGATGTTGTGGGTTAATCTGATTGAATATCTTAAACTCTTTTTGTGAATAGCTTACATTCCTCTAAGAATTCATTCATATCCTTTACATTTTAGATGGGCTTTTTATGTTTTTATATCCCTTATCGATTTAGAACCATGTATCCTCCCTAATCTTTGATTGGATGGCTAAGTATAAAATTGCATAGTCATTTAATGATTAAGTAGGTGGCTTGGTGTGATTGTGTAAGCTACATCTTTCCATGTGGCCATTTTGTGAGCAAGTATTAACCTAGGATTAGTTAGGGATTATTCTTAATTTCTAATTAATTCAAAAACCTTCAAAAAATCATAACTCCTTCAAGAAAAATCAAAACAATAAAAGAAAAAATGCATTGGATAGATAATTCCATCTAGAATATTCTAAAAATGATTTTAATGAATTTCAAATTCTCTTCTTCTCTAAATTTGGGTTTCTTTGGAATGTTAATTAGCTAAATATTCCCTAATTAAGTCACCAGTTAATCTCAAACTTCTAGGTATTTTGGGGATGAATGCCTCCCCTTTCATTGAGAGATTTGAGGCCTTGATTAAAATTGCTAACTCATTCCCTAATTACTCCTTCATGTAAAATAAGATATATTAGTAGATTTTCTATGATTAAGTTGATTAAGGTTAGACGAATAGGATTTTATGGAATAATTTTGGGGCATTTCCCTATAATTAAACCCCTTTTTCTTAATCCCTTCTTAATTGGGGTTAATTCATTAAAATCCCTTTAAACAAATTTTCAAAATTCTAAGTTTTATAACTTAATTAATCTATTATCTTTGTTTAATAGCTAAGTTTAATTAAATTAAAACCCCTTCATAATGTGAAGTGTTTTAAAAGTACTTAACTAACACTCCTTAGCTTAATTAGCTTTTAATTGTGATCCAAATTGCATTAGGCTTTTCATTACTAGTGCATTGCAAATTTACATACCTTGTGGGTTTTATGTCATCTCATTGGATCATAATTACTTAATTAATTTTTCTAAGGTGTTGTAGGTGAGGATTAATTAAGCCACTTAATGCATACCTTAACCTAATCAACAATTTAAAATGGATTTAATTATCTAAAAATTAAACTAAAATACTAAACACATGTAGGAATGGGTTAGAATAGCAAACTCATCTCACCTTTTTAAAATTAAATCAAACTTCAACCAAACCAAAATTATTTTGAAATTCACTTTGATTTATTCTAACTTGTCTTATTCTTTAATAATGTCTTTAGGAATTAAGTAAAGTAAGTTTTCTTACATTATTACATTGCTTTAGATCTTTCCCAACATGTTAAATTGTATTCCATGTGACTTATGCATCTATGATTTCATGTTTTCAAAGTTTTAAAATGAAATTGTTTACTTTATGTCAAATGTGCATGTTTTGGCTAAAGTAAAATATGAATGGCTATTATCACTACTAAATCCTAAAGTATTTTCAAAATCTATAAATGAAACATCAAATTTGAAAGTGTGATATTCATATATTAATTATTAACTTGCACGTGATGAGTTATAAAGTCATGTTAAGTGTAGCCTTTCCTTCCTTTCTTATGTTAGCATAGTTTTGAACAAGGGTTGGTAAGATGTAGGGTTCATTTGAAAAGAACCCAACACTTACTTAATTTTATACATTATTCATCCCTATTCCATCATCTAAGAAGGGTTGTTTGCATTTGCATGAATAAATTATAAACAAAATGAAACCACTAAACAACTTTATATTCTTTTCCATTTCATTTCTTTATATGTATGTTAGTACTTAAGGAAAGTGGTATATTAGTCCGGACAATATTCAAGGCTTTATGTAGCCTAAGTAGTTCTTGTACCTTACATCTAGTTAACAATGGTTTGTACTCACTTATATTTTTTCTTTCATGCATGTATGTGAAATTTTAGAGAGAGACTTTTTTCTACTTAAGAATTCATGCATCTAAAACTTCTAAATTTTCTTAAATAGATTGCATCATCATAAAGTGTGTTAACTACTTCATTTTCATGAATATATGCTTAGGGCCTATCCATATGCATGCTATATATGTTGGGAAAGAATTGAAGTAATGTGTGTTATGTGAATTTTGATACATTTTCTTAATCTTAAAAATGCCTTTCTTTTTGGATAGTTTGTTTAGAGTTAATCTAAACATAGGATTAATTAAAAGATGTAATTAAAACATTCACCTAAATGAAATTAAAATATGAAACTTATCTTAGAAATTACTTAAGGATTAGGGAATGAAAGATAAGTTCTCTTCTCTTTCCCTCTCTTTATAACTTAGTAATTAGTTGTAGGTCTCACTCAAACCAAATTAAAATATGAAATAAAAACAACCCAAAGTCACTAAACAACTTAAATGAAACTCTCCTCTAAGTTGAATATGTCTTTCATACTTAGAAAATTTGAACCTAAAGTCCTAAGCTAAGCATACCACACCTTCAAAGCTTTAGTCACTTCTAGCTTTTAGGTGATGCATGGTTTGATGTTATGTTTTGTTTTGTGATGAATATTTTAGACTCGATGTTAGGGTGTATGCTCATATAATAGATGGTAGGATGTGCTTAGTCTAACTATTCTTTTTTACACGGGATTATACTAAAGGGTCACTATCATAAATAAAATCATAAATGCATCTTTCTTACAGGTGCTTATACCCCTTAACATAATCCATAGGCCAGGTCAACTTAGTCACCCATGTGTGGGGTGATAATTCCAATATACATGCTTAGGATTTATGTGGTGTGATTTGACTAACCTTTATTTTTTAGGTGTTAGTTAAATTGATGCTTTTCTTTTTTATATAAATATTTATATGTTTAGGATTTTGAATGATTTGTTATGGGGGATTAGGATGAAAATTGGTCATAAGATCCCATGTTTAGCACCATGTGAAGCCTTGGAGCATCTACTATTCAATCACCCAAAGGAAGATCCAAAGAAAGAAAGAAAGTAGAAAAGAAAGAAAGAAGAAGAGAGAAGAAAGAAGAATAAAGCTTGAAGACCCCCATAATAATGAATTCTTTTGCTTAATTTGTAATTCATTTCATTTGTAATATGGGTTCTATGAGGGTAGAGCTCAGCTACCCAATTTGATATTTTCAGGTTTGTGTGGTGATGTCCGACCACAAATGGCCATTTATCCTTTTTACTCTAACTTTATAAATTGATTGATGTTTGTTTAACTTGTGCATTAAGTGGCATGCTTTTCCTAGTTTCTTCCTTGCTTTATGTATAGCTTGAATGTGGATTAGGCTCTATAGGAAAAATAAATCTTTTACCCAACTTAATAATTCAAACTAAAATTAAACAACTCATAACCTCACATAAAGCTTAGGATTAAAATCAAGATAAAAGAATTAGCAACCCCTTAGCTGGAAGAGCATTTCTTTATAATATCATGCATAAATCCAACTTATTTCACTCTTGATTGGAGGGCTTCTATCTTTGCCAGAAACCCAGCTTGACCTTTGAGGGCCATGGTGGAAACTCACCTCCTAAACTTCTAGCTGATTTTGGCCAACAATCTACTTTTTCATGTATTAGTCATAAAATCCTATTAGCCTGAGTCAAGTTGATTGTCCAAAAATGAGATAAAATAAAATTTGAAATGCATTAGATTTTAGGTCATTTGAAGCATGTCCCTTTACATGATCTAGTCTCTTTAGGGAGTGAGTTTAAGGACTTAGTCTCTTTCTAAATAAAATAGATATCTTGCATAAGCATAAAGACTTTACATGTATTTAAAATCATAAATGAGTTAGTTGGCCACCCCAAGTGGTTGTAAGTCCAAGTATGGTTTGTCCTCTCTTTTGTGGGTGTTAGATTAGGTTGCTTCCACCCTCAAGCTCCCTAAATTTAGGTTATGAAATTACTTTTCTCCATGCAAGCCATAAAGCATAATTCCTCACCTCTTAGGTATTTCCTTAATCTTGTGTTGAGGAATCCTAAGTCCTAAATTTCTAATGAAAAATACAACCCAAACAAACTAAATCAATTTCCAAAATGTAAAGCCTAATTTCAGGATATTTTGAGATGCTTGCTAGGTTTCCTAGCATCGTGAGCATCTCCTACTTATTCCCATTTTAGCTTCGATAATAACTCCCTCTTTTGATCAATCCCATTTGATCTTTCAAAAACAAACCAATCGATTGATAGTCCTTCTTATTGAAATCTTTAGAGACAATGATCATTTACCTTAATTAAGAGTTTTCCAAAGGGATGTTGTCCCTTAGAATGTAATTAACTATGGGGGCTTGCCCCTGTAGGGAACTTAACAAACCCAGTTTAAAATAAACCTTATTTTACTTTTTCATGAGAATCTCCTATGTAGTCCTTAGTCCTTATTGAGGTGATAGGTTCATTAAAGGGTATGAATTCTCTTTTGAAATAGTACACTATACTTGATGTAATCATCACAATAAATACATTTTGGATTTTATGGCATCTTACCAAGATGAATTTTTGTAAGGGTTCCTCTTTCTTTTCTCCCACAGATTTGAAAGGCGACTCCCCTTATAGAAATTTGAAACCAATAAATTTCCTTAAGGGTCTTTATTTTATTAAACACATAAAGAGGAACCGTTAATTTCAAATTAGATTTCTTATGTGATTATCATTTTAATTTAATTAATTTTTATTGATAATTGCTTAATTAATCTCTTAATTAACCCATGTATTAATTAATTCTCTTTAATGAAATGAATTTAGAAAGGTAATTAGGAAAGAGGTCATAATCACTCTCCCTCATCATCTCACTATTAATCAGTGATTAATAATATTAAAATAATTATTTTTTGCTTTTTAGAGCCTTAAATAAAAATTAAATTACTTAAGAGGGTAATTACAAATTCCTCTAATTACATAGCTAATAAATCCCAATAAAATCATGGGAGGTAGAGGTCATCCTATTAAATTAACATGCCAAGATCGAGATTAATTGCCCAAGCAAGTAGAGCTTAATTAAGCTAATTAAGAAAATATTCAAACCCTAATTAAACCTTAATCACTATTTAAAGCATAATGAAATCATTTTTATTAAATTCTCCTCTATTTAACTTTCTAAAATATATTTATTTATATTTTTTGGTTTTCTACAATTAGTTATATTTTTAGGAAGTTTTGGCTAATTAAATCTCATTTTAAACCTTAATTAACCCTAATCCCATTGGTGCCATCGACTAATGTGGTGACCCACGTGAGCGATTGGCTAAACAATACACACATACGGCGTGCGGATGCAAAGCGACATTGCGGTGGACATACTTTCATCCCTACTGTCCTATCTAAGATAGGATAGTGGGGATTAATTCCATGGTTCATAAGGACTAAATCAAATAAATCTAATCAGATTAGTCACGATCATCCATTTCAATCACACAGAATGGATAGTGGATGATCCGTCATCCCCTAAGCAATGGAAGACGAACACCGTCTGCCCTCCTCCACTCGATTGGAGCTAGCCAGAGCTTGTGAGGCCTCGGGATCGACTCCAAAATGTTCAAGAGGGAGATCTAGAGGGATCTATTGGTGGGAATGGCATGAAATGATAAAATTCTTCACAAAAAATCAACACCTAAAGAATTTTCTATGGTTTGTCATAATTTTCATGGAGTTGGGGTAATGATTGGTAGCTTCATTTTGAAGAGAAGAAGCCCTACTAAGAAGCTCATACCTTGCCTTCTCACCAATTGCTCTGTAGACCAAACATCGCAAAATCCACATCAAAGTTGGCCTTGGATAGGTCTTCAGTGATCAAATCAATTGGAAATCGATTTGTTTCATCTCTTCAGAGCTTGGTTAACTTGTGGTGGAGGTTTAATGGAGTTTGAAAAGATAGGCATTAGTTTGGCTCAATTTTAACATCACCGATAATGGGGAGGCCAAGGGAACTCAAGGAAATCTCGGGGGAGTTTGTTTTCACTCTCTCAAGCTATAGGGACGATCTGATGTCTATGAGAGTGAGTTGGGGAGGAGTATATTCTCCTCCCCCTCAAATCTAATAGCTTAGATTGGCTCTACCTTGGGCATACATCTAGTGCAGGCAGTCGGGGACATCAGAGAAGTGCATATGTGGCTCAATTTGATTGGATGAGTGAAGGGAGGTTGCGATGGCTGAGGTGGAGTGTCCTTGGTTCCCTTGGGAAGCCAATGGAAAGAGGTGGGTTAGATCACCTCCCTTGACCTATAGCTGACCCAACTAGCTTGGGATTAAGTTAGCCATAGTGTCAAGGATCAAAACTAAGCTTCAGGTGGCTGCTAAATCCAAAGAAGGGGGTTTGACCACCCATAAGTGGGTTTTGTCCCATGCGAAGAGATTTACCTAATGGATAATGGGTCAAATAGGGTTTGGTTTGGGGTGACCCATAGTGACCCAAGGATGGGGTCATTCCAAGTTTGAATGGGTTTGGGCCTGGTTTGGTTGGGTTTGGCTCAATTTGACCCATGTTGGTCAAATTGGGCAAGGTTGGGTCAAGTTTGCCAATTGGTCAAATTGGGTCAAACCATTGGTTGGATTAAGTTCAAATGATGATTTGGGATGTTTGGGTTTAATTCATTTTGATTTTCGTTGCATTGGATTTGAATTTGACACATATGGGTCCATTTGGGTCAAATGAGATAAGTTGGCCAATTTTGTCAAGTTGGCCAAATTAGCTTGGGTTATGTGTTGGTTTAGGTTCAATTGATCACTTAAAGTTGATTGTAGGCTTTAATTTCAATCAATTTAAATTTAAAAATGATTTAGACTAATTTGACCTTTTAGGTCAGTTTGGGCTAAATGGGTCAATTGGGTTAACTTGGTCAAATTGGGTTCAACCAAGGGTTTGATCATGTTCAATAATCAATTTGTGATGGATTTGAGTCATTGGTTTCAATAAATTTGGATTATGATTAGATTTAGTCCAACTTGGCCTTTTAGGTCAAATTGGGTCAACTTGGGTCAAGAGGCTAATTGAATCTGGTTTGGCTCAATCGATGATCAAGTCATGTTCAAGGATCAATTTTTGTTTGGTAGGGGTCATTAGTTTCAATTTATTTGGATTAGGATGGAATTTGGTTCAATTTTGTCTT
Organism: Cymbidium sinense; assembly: GCA_021442155.1. NCBI lineage: Eukaryota > Viridiplantae > Streptophyta > Magnoliopsida > Asparagales > Orchidaceae > Cymbidium > Cymbidium sinense. The sequence goes on from CM038232.1 coordinate 53,705,424, forward strand.
CTAGGTCACTTTAGGTCAACATGATCAAATAACCAAATTGACTTGGTTTGACCCAATTGGTTTCAATTGATCAATCAAGGATGATCAGTAATCAATATAGAAGGTTTTGTATGGGTTGGCTCAATCCAATTTGGGTTGGATTAGAGTTTGGTTCAAATGGGTCCTTTAGGTCACTTTGGGTCAAGTGAGCCTAATGGGCCAATTGAGTTGATTTTAGGTTTAATTAGGTTGAATTGAGTTTGATGATTGATTTGGGATTGATTGATGGCTTTGATTGCAATTGATTTGAGTTTAATTGGATTTTGGCTCATTTGGGTATTTTGGGTTCAAATGTGCTATCTTGGGTTAATTGAATTGATTTTGATCAATGGTCTTGATTATAGCTTTTGGTAGAGTTTAGAATGAAGGTTTGAATGGTTGGAGTGCTTTTGTGAAAATCATTGAATTTGGTTTGATTGAAGGATTTTTTTTCTTAATCCATAGGATTGGTTAAGGTTATGGGCTTCAATCATTTGGCTAGGAATTTGAATATGAATTGGGATTCAATTGGGATTGGTTGTATTGATTTGAGGTTTGGTTTTGCATGATTGGATAGGCATAAGTCAAGGATTAGGCCATATGATGGTAGGTTACCTTTAGATCTTAAGACATAGCCTAAACATATGGCAAGTCCTCATAAGTCTCTAGGTTTGGGTTAAGTGTTCACTTAGTCCCTAGAAGTGTCCTATGGCTAAGAAGATCCTAGTGCCTATAAGACTCCTAAGTCCAAGATGGGAAGATTGAACCCTCACTCCAAAAGTGAGGTCAACACCCGACTTTGATGATAGTAGGGGAGTGCCTCTATCAGTAAGAGAGTTTGTTAATTTTTGCCCCATACTTTGAATAGACACACTATAGAAAGATGATCTATGAATAATCTAAAAATGATCTATCATGCCACTGGAGTGAACATAAAGGACCTAATCTAATTTTGTCTATAGAGACTGTAGCTCTGTTCAGTTGCATAATCATGAGAAAATTTTGCTCTATGAAATATGATGGTGTTTCAGGATAACTGAAGGCTCCTGAAATATGGGTATGAATCCATCCATGTCGATAGTGCCAAGGGACATCCACATTGTAGCATTGTGAATCAGTCATGACACTAACTTTGCCAAATTTATGGTATAAGTAGGCCAGTACTTAATGATACCCTTTCACCGCAAGCAAGTAGACTAGCCATCAGTAAGGTTGGGGGATGGAATTGTCTATTGTGTCTTGGGAATACAAAATAACATAGAAGCTACTAAAGATAGCTACTCATTGATGCTCTCTGCTAGTATCCTGTATGAGTTAACTTTTTCTATTGACTCAAATTTGGCCTTAGCGGGTGTATTGTGGCTCCATTATCAAATGAATCTTTAATTCATGCAAAATATGGGAGGTGCATCACTGAATGGAGAAAACTTTCTAACCATGTATCCAGAGTGATCATATTTTGGCATATGTGACCTATCCTCTATCTTTGGATAGTCTCTGATAATGAGCAAAGGAACAATGTAGTCCTAAAGAATATATGTAACTACCTCTTCTACATTTCCATCTAGTTGGCACTAAAAAAGCTTATCATCTAGCAGAATACAATCTTCATAAGGAGTTCCTATAATTGGTAGTCCTGTTATATCTTGCATATCTAGCATGGTGATTGTCTATTCATGTGGACTAACCCATAAAGTATTGGTAGCTCTATCCCAATGTTCTGCTATACTTCTTATCCATGTAAAAGAAAGGCGACTATAATTAAAGAGTGATATATACCAGCTTTTCTAAGAATATCATTGTGCATTTTCCAATGTTTTGAGCCAATATAAGCATCCATTAATAGCCAATAATGGAGAGCCAACAATTGATGTTGGGTTCCAATCTTCTTCTTCATGATATAATATACAGTAACCTAGTAGTTTGACTATACATATAGGAGTAATATCTTTGGCTAATTGGAGCACATTCTGATTGCCAAAGTTAAGGCTATGACTCTTTCTAAGGGACATCATGACTATGTCTCAATTTTAAATTAGTTATCTAGTCATTTAGGTCATAGCCAGCTGAAGTCTATGCGTTGAATAGTGGGAGAAGTGATGTTCGAATAAACAAATCTTCAAAAATATCTCTTCCTCTTAACATATCTTGGTTCCCTAAATCTTATCTTGTATTTTGGCTATACCATGTGGATCATGGGCCTCAATAATAGCACATATCTAAAGTAGGCTTAGTGGAGGGCATATCATCTGGTCTTTTCTAGATTAACATTATAATCAACCAATAATATATTTGGATTAGAGAAGCACATAGCTTTTAATAGTTTTATAAATCATCAATAATATTTAAATTTATACATGAGCTATGTGTATGAGCTCTTTCAATTCAATCTCTCAAGCTTTTTATTTCTAAGCTCACTTTCTAGTTTATGTGGTAATCTAAATTTATATTTAGATTCAAGCCCTCTTTTTTTGTATGGTGGATTCGATATGTCCCCTTTGGACATAATAGATCTTAGTTTAATTTAGATCTAACCCCTTTTAGGTATGATGGAATATAAATTTAGGTTTTGGATTTGGCCCGTTTTAGCATTATGGATCTTATTTTAATTTAGATCTCAATATGATGAATTTTATTTTAGTTTAGATCTGACCCTTTTCGGCATGATGGATCTTATTTTAATTTAGATTCGACCCCTTTAGGTATGATGGATTTTATTTTAATTTAGATCTGACCCTTTTGGGTTTGATGGAATCTATATTTAGGTTTTGGATCCATCTCATTTAGACATGATGGATCTGATCTGATCCCTTTGAGCATGATGGATCTTATTTTAATTTAGATCCAACCCCTTTAAGTATGATGGATTCTAAATTTAGATTTTGGATACAGCTTATTTGGGCATGATGGATCTTAGTTTAATTTACTTGATTGGATATTGTTCCCTTTGATCAAGGATCTTGCTTAGCAAGATATATAAAATTACCTCTTATTAATAGAGAATTTCTCATTAAAATGAGACAATTTTATTTGTAATTACACATAATATCTTTTGAGATATTATCTATTTATAAGGGGCATGGGCCTGAGGCCCTTTGTGTTGATATGCTAATAAGCTCCACCTTAGTAAACTTTTTCAATGATATATTGTCCTTCCTAATCTGGATCAAAATTTCCACCAACTCATTGATGTGGAACAATGACCCTTCTTCATACTAGTACTAGTTCACCTCCTTTGAAGCTTCTTGGGTGAACCAAACGATCATGAGCTTGGGCCATTCTTGCTCTATATGTTTCTAGATTTTTTTGAGCATGTCATCGCATTTCATCTAGGGCTTCAAACTCTTTGTATCGTATTTGAATATTTTCTTATGTTGAAAGTTTTCTTTGAACTGTTATGCAGAGTGAAGATAATTCTACTTCAAGGGGAAGTAATGCTTCTGCTCTAAAGACTAAAGAGTATGTTGTTGCTTGTGTAGCAGTTTTATAAGTGGTGTGATATGCCCATAGTATTTTCATTAATTTATCATGTCATTCTCTTTTATTTTTGAAAATAATTATCTTAAGAAACTTAATTAGCATTTTATTAAATGACTTTGCCAAATCATTGGATCTTGTATTATATAATAAAGAATATTGCTAATATATCTTACAATTTTTTGATAAAATGATTGACTTTAGTATTCTTGAAGGTAGTATCATTATTCGATATAATTTGTTGAGGTTTTCTGAATCTATAAACAATATGGTCTTGAAAGAACCTTACTACATCATATGCTTTAACTTTTCTTAATGGGATTGCTTCTACCCATTTTGAGAATAATCAGTAGCAACTAGAATAAAGTGGTGTCCTCTGGATGATGGAGGATCCATTAGACATATTGTATTAGTTCCCTAGTTTTCAAATGGCCATGACTCTATGTTGGGTGCAAAGTATTGGGTGGCCGATGTAGTGTGTTTGCATGTATTTGAACTAATTACATCTTTTAGCATATTTGATGCAATTTTGAACCATGTCAGGTCAATAATATCTCATTCATTTAACATTGATTTTTATTTTATAATATGATAGACTTTAGTATCCTTGAAGGTAGTATCATTATCCGATATAATTTGTTGAGGTTTTTGAATCTATAGAAAATATGGTCCTGGAAGAACCTTACAACATCATATGCTTTAACTTTTCTTAATGGGATTTCTTCTACCCATTTTGAGAATAATCAGTAGCAACTAGAATAAAGCAATGTCCTCTGGATGATGGAAGATCCATTAGACATATTATATTAGTTCCATAGTTTTCAAATGGCCATGAATCTATTGTTGGGTGTAAAGTATTGGGTGGCCGATGTAGTGTGTTTGCATGTATTTTAGCATATTTGATGCAATTTTGAACCATGTAGGTCAATAATATCTCATTCATTTAATATTGATTTTCATTTTATGGCCAAATTGATGTGTTCCACATAATCCTTCATAAACTTCAGCCATGACTATCTTGGCTTCATCTGGTCCTAGGCATCGTAGCCACATTTAGTCAAACATGCAAATAAAATGTGTCATTTATAAGAGTGTATCAAAATTATCTGTGAGATTTTAAGAGCCTTCGATTTTTCTTTTGGTAGTCCACCACCTTTGAAATAGGTGATGAATGGTTCTCTCCAGTCATCTTATTATATCATAATCAAGACTTCTTGGCTTTCTTTAGCTTTAAAGGCTTACATGAGGGTTGGCACTAGTGTTAGTCTATTTTGAACTATTATTCTGATCAGATTTCCCAAAGGGTATGTCATTTCATTAGCAAATTCAGCTAATGCATCGACCTTGCCAATATCTTGGCAAGATACTCTTATGATGGTTACTTCTGGGATTTGTTCTAAAAGCACCAAGAGATGTTTATGGTAAACCACTAGTTCTAGCTTATTTATCATAAAAGTCTTAATTATTTGTCAGATTATGAGTTGAGACTCATCATAAATATGAAGCTTCTTAATTTTCATACTAATTGCTAGCTTTATGCCTGCAATTAATGCTCTATATTCAGCCTCATTATTAGTTTGAGGCTTAGTAAGACTATAGGAAAATCATAATATACCACTTTGTAATATTATGAATACTAAGTTGATTCTAACTTGCACTATAGGTAAGCTAGGTAGCTTAGCTAATTTTGAAGATGAAGCTCCATCAAAGTAAAGCTCCCATTCTGATGGTTGCTAAGCTTTTTCAACTTCAAAAATATATTCATCAGGAAACACATCATTAAGTGGGGAGTATGCCGGTAAAGGATGAGCAGCCTAAAAATCAGCCAAGGCTTGCCCTTTTATAGCCTTTTGTGGACATATGTTATATTGAATTGCAGTAATGCATAGTTTCTTTAGCCAAGCTAACTGCTGAGGCAGGCCTTATTATCAAAAATTTAACTAGGTTGACTTTAGATATTAATGTTATTTTTTGGGTTAACATATAGTGATGTAATTTATGAGTAGCAAATATTAATGATAAACATTTCTTTTTAATTGAATAATATTTTACTTCAACTCCTATTAGACATTGATTTATAATATAGAGAATTTTCCTTTCCGTCTTTATTATTTTTTGCCTTTAGAGATCCTAATGATTCTTCTAAGGCTATAGTATATAATATCAATTGTTTTCTTGTAATCGATGCTACCAAAATTTGAGGATACAATAAATATTATTTTATGCTATCAAATACTTCTTGACAAGCATTATCCCATATAAATGGTGTGCCCTTTTTCATTAATCAAGCAAAAGGCTATCATATACCAGACAGATTAGAAATAAATCTTCCAATATAAGCTAATCTACCTTGTAGGAGGTATAATTGCTTCAAAGTTTTAGGTGGTAATATTTCCACTATACGTTTATTTTAGAGGGATCGATTTCAATCCCTCTATGGTATCCAATAAAGCCTAAAAATTTTTCAGAGGTTACACCAAAAGTGCACTTTAGAGGATTCATTTTTATTTTGAAACTTTAAAAGATGTATGCTTCTCATCCTCTAGAGCCATTCTAATTTCATTATTGCCTGATGATCCATCCATGAAAGAGAACATATCATAGTTGGATATATTATCCATCGTGAGTACTGAATTGGGTAATGGGAAATCATTTTTGGGCATGCTTTATTTATGTCTCAGAAATTGATGCTGACTCAGATATGTCCATTTTTCTTTCTTACTAGGACAATATTAATAATCCAGTCGGCAGATTTTTTTTCTCGAATGAGCCCTACTTTGATGAGCTTTTTAGTTTCATTGATTGTTCTATAATTTCTAATTGCATTTGTCTTGATGCATGCTTTACTAACTGTACACCAGATTTAATAGCCAGTTTATGCATAGCTACATCTAAGCTAAATCTGGCATCTCACTATAATTCCACGCAAAGCAGTCTTTATATTCATAGAGTAATGCTTTTAATTCTTCCAATTTTTCTGATGTGAGGTTAGCACTAACAAAAGTTGATCTAGGCTCTTCTTTGATAGCTAAGTTAATTTCTTGAAGTTTATCGACCATGGCTTGATTACCTTCTTCAAATTCTTTTAGGACTTCTTTGAGATCAATAATAAATTATTCTTTAGGCACATTTTCATTCCCCTATGAGATACCTCTTTGTAGATTTGTGGTTTCGAAGGGAATTCTTTTCTTATTGAATATGGCATAGCATGAACTCATTGAGGAATTTGATGAAGAAATATATCTAATCCCCATGTAGTGAATTTTTCATATCCAATAGATCTCTGAACATTATCCCCTTGCCAGAGCCTTTTGAATAATCGAGCTTGTACATTCAATTGTGATTGCTGGATATTATTTCTATTTAGCTTCTTTAGAGCTAATGAAAAAAATTGGGGAATGATAATTAAGACATCTTTTTCCTCAAAATTATCTTCTTTAAATGATTCTTGCATGAAATATGTTGTTCGCTCTTCAACTTTATAGAAGAGAATTCCATGATCTTTGTAACCCCTTCTAAGAGGAACATAGAACATCTTTAATTGTTCTATGTCTTCTCTCTTTAGATTTGCTAAGGCTTTTATATGTGCTTTTAGTACTAACATTATTTTCATAACCTTATCAAAAACTTGAGACTCCAGGCAATCTTATTAGAGATATGTGTGTTCTTTCTAATTGTTCGGTCACGCCACTTGTATTAGCCTCTTCTTTCTTTGGACTAGTTGAGGCCCTCTTGGGTACCAATTCTTCTTCATCCTCTTTGATATCACTTCCAAAGAGGGGAATTACCGGGTTGTTTTGGTTCATTAGTAATTTTATTTTTTGGATCGCTACTCTTTAACATTAGTTTGATAAGTGGAGTTTCTTTCTTTTGGGCATTAACCTCTTCAATTTTCTTAGGGATATAGTATTTGGCATCATCATAGATCATGGTTTTATGTATCAAGAATGGATTCATTTCTCCATCAATTCGATGCTCTTCACCATTATGGATATATTTTATGCATTGATTAAAAGTCAATGGTACAATACCATACTCATGAATCCATGACCTACCCAAGAGTGCCTTATATAAAGCTTTGGCCTCGATTATATGAAATTTAGCTCCTATATATAATTCCCTGAAGCATATGGATAGGACAATAAACCCTACGATTTGCTGCTACCCTAGTTCATTGAAACCTTCTAAGAATATTATGCTCTTATCAAGATATCGAGCATCCAAAACTAACGCTCTATGTGTCTTGGTTGTCAAAAGATTGACTAAAACAACTAAGTCAATCAACACTCTCTTTACGTGTAGAATTAATTTCAGCTGTAACATAGAGAGGTTGATATGTTCAATCATTCTGAATAGTAAGTCTTTATTATTGAAAGTGATAGTTGTTGGCTTTTGGAAGGTAAGATCTTCTTTCATTCTCTCTTCAATGAAGAATGACTCATATTGTTATGGACATTGCAAGGCATTTATTAAGATCTCTCATATATCCTAGGATAGCATGAGAGCATCATATATACCTAATATAGCAAGAAGCTTTATATACTTAATATAGAAAAAAGCTTACATAACTCTACCAGAACATTATAGTTTACTCCTATTTTGGTAGGCTTCTGGGTTTATATGGTGGCGGGCATAAGCCATCTTTAATAATTTTAATCTCTTTGCCTCTTTTACTAGCTTTCTATTGTCAAGAAGGAGGAATCTTTTTTCCACTATTTAATTGCACCTATATTACTTCTTCTGCCTTGCTTTCTTCATCAAAAGAAGTTCCTAAGCTCTATAACTCTTTGGAATTCCTAGAGTCTTCATGATTTTCATAACCACTACTTGATTTAGGTCGTATCTTCCTAGAGCCTAGCTTATTTTTCTATTTGATAGGCTTTTCTTTGGCAAAACATATCTCTTATTAAAAATCAGTTGAAGTTGTAACTATATTTATCACTTAGCATGTTTCTCCTATAACTTCTTCTTTAGGCTCTTTATGTCTGTTGAGTTGTAAATGGAGCAAATATTCCTCTAACTTAATCGGTCTTCGAGGAGATTGTTCATACTCCTCTAGAGAATCTATCATTTTTTATGTCTAGGATTTTTGTTTTCGAGCTTTCTAATTTTTTTTTTCTTGACTTATAAGGCTTTGATGTAGAAGGCTCATTATTTTTCATCTACTCCTTCATTTTATATAGAAATTGCCTTCTAATTTGGGGAAGTATCCTGGGATCAATTTCAAGTTCTAGGACATTCTTCCATCAATCTATATAGCTAAAGAATATTGATCTTTCTTTTAATCTTCTTTGAAATAAAAGTTTCCATTCACCTTCTTCTTCTACTTATACTTGTGGAGTTTTTCTTTATCTCTATTTGTGTCTTTAACTCATTCATATCTTAACAACACTTTTTTTTAGGATTTATTAAAACATGGTCTAACAAGGTAATTTCTCCATTGTGATAGCTTTGCTCAACCCAATCTTTGAAAATAAAATAATCTCCAATTGGGCGAGTTATAAGCCTATGGAAGGGACAATAATTGGGATCATTGACCTTGTCTACTTGACCTAGTCATACAGCTATCGCAATTGTAATTCCAATTTTAAGGCATGTTTGAAGATCTTAACAGTACATTCTCTCTTAAACGAGTACTACTTATCCATCTTCTCTTGGAGGGTTGGTACTCTTTTATTTTTCTCTATCAGCTTTGTTGTTGGTCATGATGAAAATGCTTCTCTATTTCCTTTTTTGTCTACTATAAATGTGAATGTTGTATTCACATTATTATTTTTAAACTTTGTAGCTTGGACTACTTTCCTCCTCTGGCAGAGTTATTACTATAGCCCAAATTAAGCCATTTTTGTTTGGGCAACCTTTCAAACTTGGCTACATGATCTAATAATTCTTAGAAGGTATTGATTATAGCCATGGCAAGTATGGGGCCATTTGATCATCAATATCTCCCTTGAAGAGTTTCTCTATGTGCTTTTCTATGAGCTATTGATCACACCTCATATTTAAGTTCCTCCACCTGGTGATATATTTAGTAACACTCATCCTTTCTCCTTTTTTTCAAGGTGATATTTGTAATTATTATTTTCTTTGTTGCGCCTACAAATCACTTGGTGAAGAGTACTTCTAGCTCAACAAATGTTTTTACTGAGTTGCTAGGTAACTCAGCATACCATTCAAATGTCATATGGAAAATATTGCTGATGAATTGAGGTAGCAATAAAGCATCATTTTCGCCAGTATTTTTGTATGATGTCTTAAATTGGGCCAAATATTATCGTGGATTTTTTGTGCCTGAGAAGGTATTGAACTTCAGCACAACATACCCATTAGGATATTGTACTTGATAGTAATCAGTTGGATATGGTCATCCTTTTCCTACCAGCTATTTTTCACTCTCTAAAGCGATAATTGCTTTGACCTTTTGACTTATAAGGTCTTCCACTTAGGACTTGGTGAAAATATTTGCTTCTTGATGGATATTTATTATAGCTTTGCTTGGGGCATCTTGTCTTTGTGTTAGGACAGTTGGCAAGTTGGATGTAGTACCATCCATTTCAGTCATCGAATTGTTCATTTTCTAAGGATTCTTTGGAGGTATTCATTGTGTTACAGTCGCAATCAAATTAAGCTGACAAAATAACTCCTTCATCAGCCCATTCATTTCTTTAAGGTGGGCATTGAGTTGACTGGTCTCTTTGTTAGAGTTGAGAACACATTTGTCATTGTAACCTTGTCGCTAGCTCTTGTCACCTCAACCTCTACTTGAGCTTCGGCTTCAAGTTGCCGGTGATTAGGGTTCTCTTGGTGTCCCCTTCATTTTTTACTTGGGTGCAATGTTTCTATTTCGCAAATATAATGTGATCGATATCGTCGTTGCTATGGAGTTCTATGATTGATTGCTCTCAATTAGCTAAGAAATCTACATCTTCCCAAAAGCATTGATTTTCTTTCCATCATCCATTGGCTGACTTTCATTAGACCGATGTTTCCAGTTGATGATGGAGATTTGTTCATTATCTAGTGGGGTGAGCTTATGATCAAAGATTTGGGGTTCTTTTGATACCTAAATTGTTCAGCACCTTCTAGTGGTGGATATCTGGGAATGTATTCCAGATGTCACACTATGGTGTTCACTAGATGTATGTTGTGTTTGTTGGGACCATTTGACAACCCTTTTAGTATCTTTATGTAGTTGTTCACCGCTATAATGCTCGCATACTTGGAGTCTTGTTGTAAACTGGCATGATATTTTTGAATATTCTCACCTCTTTTAGGGGTAGGAGTTTGTAGGGTTGGCAACCTCACTCACTAATTTTTTTATTCTCATCTAAAGATTTCTATTTCTGACCACCTTCAGAACCTTGTAAATTTTGCAAGAAACAGATTCCACCTTGCGTGGTTAATTTTACAAACTGGGACATGTATGCTTATCCTAGAATGACTACTTCATAGCTCCTTCTAAGCCATTTCTTTTGACCCATCAGAGTGAATAAAGTTATTACTAGTGGGTATACTTGCCTCCACCAGTGAGTCAGATTGTTGCTCACCATGCACGGGCAATCTAATAGCTCTATAGGTGGCATTATATTTTTTTGTGAGTCATTCTAGATGTTTGGCACCCGAGAGATGCTTCACAATCATGCTTGCCTGAGGCAAAGGTAGTATGATGTGAGTTAGTATGATGTGAGTTAGTATAATCCCCTGACGTATTACTGAGTGGGCTAACAATGATGGATTTCAACTTGGGCCTAATGGCTATCTTATCCTCAGCATGGGTGGTTGGTGTTGCATTTGATAATCTCTCAAAGATAGAAACCCTCTTTGAGATCAGAGCTTTAGGCTTGGGCATGTCTGGGATGATCACATTCAGCAGCTTCCCTTAGTGAATGCCATTGGCATTCTAGTGCCCTTGATAGTAAACTTAGTGATAGGTCTAGTTGGCAAAAATTGGACAACCTCCAAGATTGTTCCAAATAGGAGAGTAGCTCTAGCGGAACTAGCATTAATTATACCTAGAGAATATTATTATGGATCCCTCACTAAGCGTGACAGACATCATGTTCTTGATGTTTTCCATTGAGGAACTTGATGGTAGATCTTAAAATTTTAAAAGATTATAACACTTTATTTAAGTCTATGACAACTCCATATATTTTCAACTAGAGATGGAGAGAGAAGTAAATCCTCAATAGAGTCACCAAAAATCTAATTGCTCAGAAAAAAAATACCTTTAAGAATGCACAATGCCAACTTTATGGGATGGGCGGACTAAATTTTTCTGTAAGGCATATTGGTATATATTCAACTAGATTTCTCTTAACATTTAGGATAGGGTTTATTTTGATCTTGGTTCTACTTCCTATGGATGCAAGCCTCCATATTTAATTACCCTTCTTACCACAATAAAAGTGCACTCTCGATTAAAGTTGAAAATAAACATATCTTGGTGATATGTAATGATGTTTTAGAGGTGTGTGTGGCATAGATGACTATCTTGTAAAAAAAATAGGGGTGTAATCCCGATCAAGATCTCATGGTTCTGTCATCCCGGGATTACATTATTTTAGCCTACCAACATTAGAGGGACATAGCTGTAATGTCTAAAGAATCTAATTAGCAATCATGGGTTGCCTCATTTCAGGTATCTCGAGTAGACTTAGAATTTTAGTGTAAGTGGTGCAAAAGTGTTCACGTGGTGAACAAATTATAAGACGTTTGCATGGAGAATGTGTAGATGTTCACATTGTGAATGAATATAAGACTGGATTTACATCCCTTTGGAATGCTAAAATTAAGGTTGTCTACATGGTGAACGAATATGGCTTTGTTCGTGTGGTGAATGGATTATGAGGTGTTCACATGGAGAATGAATAGATGTTCACATGGCGAATGAATAGGAGGCTGGGCTTACATCCCATTTGAATGTCATAATTAGGGTTGTCCACATGGTGGATGGATATGAATTTTTTTGCATGGCGAATGAATTATGGGGTGTTTGCATGGTGAATGAATAGATATTCACATAGTGAACGAATAGAAGGTTGGGCTTATATCCTTTTAGAATGCCATAATTAAGATTGTCCTATATTAGATAGACATAGTGGTGTTCGCATGGTAAACAAATAAAAATTTAAATTTTATTATAAATACATAAAATTCTCATTTTAAGACCCAGCATCTCGGTGCTGGGATCCAACTCCACAATGCTGTGATAGTGGAGCCTAGTGCTTATGTGGCATGACATGGCGGGTTCATGTGCATGTAGCGCCATGGCACCACAATTATTGGTCATTTGATCATTCAAATAGCACTGCGGTGCCACCTTTTAGCCCAGCGGTGATGGTCAAGATTTTTGACAAACATGTTGTAGGTTGTAAGGGGAAACAACAACCTCATTTTAATGAGTGATGTGGGTTCAGGTCAGAGTGCTACAGCGCTACGCACTTTTCATGCACGCCAATCACAAAAATTTATTATAATTAATTATATCTTTTTACCATACAGTAACCAATGGGATGAACTGACCAGAGCCTCAGCGCTGCATGTGGGTGCTGCAGAGTTGAGGCCATGTTCTGCAACTCAAGAGGGTAGCACCTCGATGTTGGGTTTGAGAGTCACGATGCTAGGTCTTCATTTATAAATAGAGCCCTCATTTAGCAATCCCTTTCCTTTAAGAGTTTTCTTTCTCTCTAGCTATTTCTATTATCTAAATTTCACTAGTAATCTTGCCTCTTAAAAGAGTTTTGAGCAAGAAGAGGGCATCCAACATTTCCAACTGCTTCATTTGTGCTAACACCAAGGGGCGATATCAGCACGCACTCATCCATATGAATTTAATTCTAGAAAGGGGTTTCTAGAATCTTAGCGACAATGTGGAGGGGATAATCATGGAGTGGAGATGGCTCAAATTGGCCTATGATAACAACTCATGCATTATCCTAGTGGAGTGCAAATTCTTCGCAAATGCATGGGATGACCAGGACAATAAAACATACATCTAGGGAAAGCTGGTAAGTTATGATAATAGTGCTATAAATGCATATTATGATCTCTCTAATATTAAGTATGATTAATATCTCTCCTACTATAATGATCATCCCGATTTCAATGAAATTATTCATTTTCTTTGTGATGAAAATAAAAGTGTACATTAGAAATGATGGGAGGAAAGGATTATCAACTTTTTTGCTGATGATGATACCTACTTGGCAAAGGTTTTATGCCTTTGGTAACAGTAGTGAGGTTACCAAGGACAATGTTATTTTAAATTTTGCTATCATAAGGGTTTCTCGATTGACATCGGAAAAGTTATTTTTAATTAAATTTATAATATGCTAAAGGGGAGCACTACTATCGTGTACGAACACTCTTCCCTCAATTATGGTGTGTGTATAGCAATGGGTGCAGTATGGGGTCCTGATGAGGAGGTACTCCTTCAGAAGGATCCTCTAACGAAGGGTGATCGGGGGGGTTTGGGAATTGATTTGAAGTGTGAGAGAGTTCACGTCCTCCTCAATATAAATTCCAAACTCCCAAGTCCTTGGCTGAGCAAGTTCAAGAGATTGGCCGGATCTCGGACTGCGTAAGAGGGTAAATAAGAGTAGTCTAGGCAAGAGATGGAATGCAAATTTGATCATCATATAGATTAGCAGTATATGTAATTCTCTTACATGGCCCAGTTCAACACTGCACTGGTCAACATGTTTAAGAATTGCAATCTTGCAGATCCTAGCTAGGTCTCCATCCCTACAACACCTCAATATTAGTCATGTGTGATTACCCCATTCTTATCACACGGAGGAGGTAAAAGAAGAAGAGGAGGAAGGTGTAGACAAGTATGACTACTAGCTTTCCCCCGTTTGTATTTTTTCTTTTCTTTTATATTTATAATTTATAATTTTCTTTGAAGAAATTAAATTTAACACTTATAAACAAAATCAAATCAAGGTACAACATCACGGTGCTGATATGCCAACACCTCGGCGCTAGAGATAGACTGATGAACTTGAGAGGCACCATATGTCTGTATCCATGGTACTATGGAATATTTTTTTCTTCTCAACAAAAAATTTTCTAAGTCCATTTTCATATGCAGCAAAGCAACACAATGCTGTGGTGTTGTCCCCACAGCGCCACAGCACTGTGGGATTTTATTTCATTTTTTATCAAAATATTTTGAGTCATATTTCAAGTGACACATGGGTATGGTGTCATGGCACTGATGCTATGGCACCACGGCATTGATGCTATGATGTAGTGGAGTTATAGGATTTTATTCAAGTGCTATAGCACTAATTCTTGGATGTTGTGGTGCCGCTCTTATAACATGAATACCGAGAGCGAGGCGTCGCAGTGCCGATGTCTAGTGCCTTCGCACTATAGGAAAAATTTTGAATTTAAAGTACGAATTTTTTAAATTTTTTAAAGAAATTTTGGCAGCATTTTGCCTTAAGAGTGCTAGGTTTCAAAATTGTATTGTGCAAAGCACTCTTCTCCTTTATTTCAAATCTAAGATCAACAGAGGGGTGAGGGCTTTCATCTCACACCAAAGTAAAATTCAATAGCTGAGGTCTTCAAATCTCCAAGTTATCTACACCAGATCAAAGATCAACGGAGGGATTTTTGTTAAACTAGTAATAAAAAGTGAAGATTCTTTACTTGAAGTGAGAAAACTTGGAGTGAACTGTGAGCACCGTTTAGAGAGAGTATAGCCAAATGGTGGAAAAGTTTTTTGAGTGAACTTATCACTCCTATCTATTTGTAGGATTGGGCTGATAACTATTCTCTCAATAGATGGTACAGTATCTCAGTGCTAAGATAGCAGCATTGTACCGTAATTTGACAATTGGACCAGACAATTAAGCAGCACCTCGGTGCCAAGATCACGACGCCACAATGTCGTAATTCAACAGCTGGACCAGGCAGTTATTTCTTCTAGGAGAATGGGGCAGTGCCTCAACGTTTTAGCCAAAAATAAATAAATTTTACTTTATGGTTTATTTTATTTTATTTTTTTTGTTGTAAACAACGATCTGACTACTCGGGTAAGTCAAAGTGTTGAATTTAACCCCAAATGGACATACCTCTACATCCAAATTAAAATTGATTAATAAAATGGGCAAATCTCTTCATTAAATTTGACATGAAGATAGAAGAGAATGTCCACAACAATCTTCTACTTCACCACAACTTTATTTAACCATTCCTTTTTAGTCAAATCAATGGATTAAAGGGGGTAACTCTTAATGGATCAAATTAACCCATTATTTAAATAACATTAAAAATTATAGAAAATAAAACAAATATAAAAATATTATAAATAATTAATGGAATGCTTAAAATGATAATTTAAACATTATGTAAAAATTTCATAAATTTTAATGATTGTTTGGACAGTGAAACTCATGTTAAGTTGAAATTAATAATTTTATTAATTAAATAAATAATTTATAATCCTAAAAAATTCAAAGAAAAAGTATAAATAATTGAAAGAATAGCTTATACCCATTATAAAATAAAATTAAATTTGTTGAAATCAATGTAAGAATTAGGGAGTTACTCTTATTTTCTTCATTACTCCAAAAACATTGTGATCCTTATATCACTTTATGTGAACCTTTAGTATTCAAGCTTTGCTTGAATATTTAACTTTCATATAGTGTTGATCATGTTCACTATATTTTATCATATTGTTGTATATGCATGATAGTCAACAATTTAAGTTAGATTATGACCTCTTAAAGCTCAGACTTGATCTATGTTATGGTTAAGTAATTTTTAGTCATAGATAGGAATTCATCTAATAATAAGATTATTTAATCATAACTAAAATCTTCATAACTAATTAGTACTTGAACAACCTAAAGCCTTTCACTTTATTTCTAAAATTATATATACAAAGTAATAAGCCTTAGATAATAAAATTTCTTATTTGGCTTGGCTTGGTAAGTCAAGGCTACATAAGATTGTCCTTAAAATACACTGCCTTACACACACTAACATGTTGTGATAGTTCACAACCTTGCAATCATAACATAAAGAGTTCTAGCTAAGTCCTTCTAATTGCGCTACCATTTTGGTTATTTGGGATGAGGTTGTGAGAGCAGAGTTAGGATTCTTTTACTATAATTGATTATGCATATTTTAATGTGCTGCACCACACTACTACTACATTGTTATTAGAATAAATATATATTTTCTGCAAGTGCCTAATGTGCGTCCAATACTTTTCTTTGTTTTATAAGGAGTTGTGCATCAAAATAATAATTTTGTAATATTATGTTTATTTTGTGATATGTTAATTTACTTCTATTGTATTGTGATGGTTCCATTTAGATTAAGAGTTTTTTTTATTTATAACACTTCATTTAAGATTTTTCCAATGTAAAAATGAATTATAAAATAAGCTTCCCAATCTAGAATCCAATGATATCATACTTTGAAGGACAAACACATTTTGAACATGACGAATGACAAGAAGCTGAGGGAAACTTAATTTATATTTAATTAACTAAACTTGTTTGCGCATGTATTTATGGGTATGTATATGTGAGTTGTTTAGCTGCACTAACCTGTTGACCCTACTCTTTTATATCCATCATAGCACAACAATTGTTTGACGGCATTGTTTGTTTTTTTTTTTTTCTTCTTTTATTTATTGTGATGTGTTTATCCAAGATCCATATACTACAATAAGCTTTGGGATGAAAAATTTATTATGTACTAACATTAATAAATCTTAACAAACTTTAAAAATGATTAGGATAATCTTTTAATTATTAGAATTAAGTCCCTCTCTAATTTTCAATTTTCAAAATAATTTTAATTAAATTTTTTTCATATGGCTTTTCAAAAAATTTTTATTCAATTCAAAATTATTAAATTTTAAAAAATAGAGTAATTAAAAAGTAAAAGTTCTTGCATTTTTGGCATTATAAATTTTTCAAATCATTTTTAGTGTATGTGAACACTTTCATATTATTTAAATGTTGCAATTTAGCAATAATTTACAAATTTTAAATAAATATAAAAATATTAGAAAATATTTGAGAATGTTGACTTTATATGTATGTCTAGGGTTTCATAAGAATTACAAGTGTGAACTTTATATTATGTATTTTTCATCATTCAAAAGTCCTCTTTTTAATTATTAAAACAAAATTTTAATTAATTTACTCAATTAAGGCTAAATTTAAACTTTCAAAGTTAAACAACAAATATTAGATCTCTCTAAATATTTTGAGAATTTTTCTAAATTATTTAGTGCTTTTCATAATTTTTTATCTTGCAACTGATAATTAGAAAATTAATAATAAATAATTCTCAAAAATACCCTTAATATTTCAAAATATATTTAAATTTAATTTGACATATTTGAAAGTGCAATCAATCTAACTTGACCATGGATTGAATGATTTCACAAATTTTTTTTTTTTTGAAAAATTAAAGGATGAACTCAATTCATTAATCCAATAGAAGAATACAAGAATAGAGAGAAACAAAAAATAAATTAAAAATAAGGGACATCAATAAAAGAGGCTGAAGAATAGAAAAAGCAGGAAAAAAACTCCCCGGACTCGAGACCGGATTCGAGGGATCATGACCTCGGTTGCTCTATGAGCCATATAGGAGGTGGGAAGATTGATGTTGCAGAGTAGAACAAAATTGATAGAGGAAGTAGTGAACCACATGGAATAACGCAAAAACCTAACTTACATCATCAACAAAACTAAAATCTAAAAAATATAGAAAGAGATTCAACTGCACCAAAAAATTGAAATGTGATTGCTCCATGTTTGAAGGATGCGGAGTGTATGAGGTGGCCAAGTATCTTTGAAAGACCATCGTGAGAGCTTGAGCGCCATGCAGCCTTTATATTGTGAGAAATGCTAGAGAGAAGAAATTTATAATTATAAAGTCTAGAATTTCTTTCCTCCATATATGGTATACAGTGGTTGCTGTGAATAAATAGTGTAAGTGTTTAGGAGCCTTATGATCCAGATTAGTAGCGGCTTGGAGGACTTGCTCTATATTGGGTTGAAGTAAGAAGAAACTCCCAATAGGAAGAAGATTCCTTATAAGCCACATAGAGAATGAACAGGCAAAGAATAAATGATCATGGGATTCTAGGGCATTGTTGCATAAAGGGCTGTTTAGTATAGGACCAAGCCCTCTTGTGTGGAGGGAGTCCAAAGTTTTTAGACTTGAGAAGAGCCATCCAATAGAAAGTAGCAAAATTAATAGCATAGCATTTAAACCAGACCTCCTTTACCCATTCCACATCAAGTAAATGATCAAACATAGCCTGCTTAATAAAGGGGTTTGAGAGAACTTTGTCATTATTCCAGAGAATAGAGTCTTTTCCTTGCTCTAAGGGGATGTTATATATTAAGTGGTAGTAGTGGGGGTGAGAGACTACAACATTTGCAAGAATGTCCCATTCACTGTTAGAGATGATGGAGCTCAGAGGTGCATTTGGGGGGAGATTAAGGACATCAAAGCAAGATTTCCCAAGTAACTCATGAAGTGAAGCTCCTTTGCACCAAATATCAAAGAATAGTGAACAAGAGGAGCCATCTCCTATTATGTTGGAGAAATTTTCTTTGAATCTAGTAGCACATATGGTTAATTCCCTCCAAAGTGGGGAGACACAGTGGTAGCTTTTCTTCCAAATAGAGATATAATGATTTAAGCACCACTCAAAAAAAAGGGAGGATCGGTTTAGAAATTTCCAAAGTACTTTAGTTTTGCATAAGAGATTGAGGTTGGGGGTAGAGATCAAACCAGTGCTTTGTCACAGGGGAGAGCAGTCTTTGTCCAAGCAATTATATGAATTTTATTTGGCTCACCAGAGTGATAAAAAAATTTGATGTGAGAGATGAAATCTTCTTCGAGATATTTTTAGGGATTGCAATTGCTCTAAACCAATAAGAGAGGTAGTTGTTTATAGATTCTCTGATCGATTGAAGCCTTCCACCACACAAAAGAAATTTAGATTTTCATCCAGCAAGCCAGGAGTGTAACTTGTCTAGCATCGGGCTGAAGTGAGTAGATTTTAGTGAGCCAATAGTTAGAGGGAGCACAAGGAACTTTAGAGGAAAATAGCTTGGAGAAATACCAAGTACTTGACAGAAAAGATTTGATAGATTAAAGGGTTTTAAGAAATAAATAGTAGACTTACTATTGTTCATTTCTAGACCCATTATGGAATCCATAATATTCAGATTTCTTTTAAGGGCTTGAGCAGTAGAGAGGTTAGGTTCTCCCAAGATAAGAAATCGTCAACAAAAAGAAGATGTGATACAGAAAACATACTCGAAGTTAAGGAGGAGAACTTTAATTCTTTACCCTTTTGGTCTTGAAGGCAGGAAAAGAGATCCATAGCAATAGTGAAGAGATATGGGGATAGGGGCAGCCCTGTCTGAGACCATTGGAGGAGTTAAAGTATCCCTTGATTTCTCCATTTAGGATAATAGAAAAAGGAACATTGGAAATGCAAGCTTTGATCGTTGATGAAAAGATCTGAGAATCCCTTGTCCTTCATTTTGATAAGGATAGCTTGTCATTTGATGGAATCAAAAGCCTTTTTTAGATCAATTTTGGCACAAAATACCTCTGGTTTATTAGTCAAGTTGAAGGAGCAACAGATCTCATGAGCCAAAGTAATGTTATCAACAATATCTCTATTGCTAATGAAAGCGGATTGCACCTTATGGGTGATCGAAGGGATGACTTTCTTCATTCTATTTGCAAGGGACTTGGCAATGACTTTGTAGAAAGTATTACAAAAGAAGATAGCTATCATCTAAGATGAAATTGGAGTGCTTGACTTTAGGGATAAGGGTGAGGAAAGTATGCTTAAAAATATCTTGAAGTTTTTGAGTTTTGAAGAAATGTTGGGCAGCCAACAAAAACTGACCTCCAACAATGTCCCAGCTGTGGGTGAAGAACTTGGCAGTAAGCCATCAAGATCCAACATTTTATTTCCATTTATTTCCTTGAGTGCTTTCAGGAATTCTTGATCACTAATGGGAAGACAAAGGTCAGATGCTTGCTCTTGGTTAATAGTGTTTTCAGTTGGCAGAATAGGACAGGTAGATGAGGAGGGGCTATTTTGTTGAAGAGTAATGAATAAAAATCACATAATTCCTCAACAATGCCATTTTGATCCATAATAATTTCCTTGTTAGTGGAGATCTCCCTTATGAAATTAGAGTTTTTCTTCTCTTTAATGGAACTATAGAGGAATTTAAGATCATCATCAGCATGAGAGAGTCAGAAAATTTTAGCTCTTTGCTTAACCTAGTCACTTTCCTTTTTAGCTAGATCATTGTAGAGGTGGTTTATATCTATAATATTTCTAAGAAGGACTTCAATAGAGGGGTCCTTCTCAAGAAGCATAAGGGTGTGTTCTTGATCTTTTTTCAAGGAGTTGAGTTGTAAGAGAAGAAAGGAGGCATCCCAAGATTGAAATCTCAAGTTCTCTTTAACTTTTTTTAGTTTTTTTGAGAAGACATATAATGGATCCCCTTTGAAGTATGATTGTCAAGCTGTACTAACCTGAATTGTAGTTGGGGTATGAAACCCAATAATTTTTGAACATGAAGCGATGAATAACTAAGGAGATCTTTGTAGAGAGACTAGAAGAGGAGAGGCGACCTTGTAGAAGGAGGTCGAAAAGCAATCTAGCCATGACAAGTTACAAAGGGCTCTATCTAGCTTAGATCGAATAGGATTGTGGATTTGTTGATTGGACCAAGTGAAGAAGAGTCCACTACTTAGCAAGTCAATAAATTCATTATCAGTTATACAATTCCTGAAATCAAGAAGTCTGTTTGAGGGATATGATTGCCTCCCTCCTTCTCTTTGCTATAAAGCACACAATTAGAATCTTATAGGAGCAACCAAGGAAGATTTTCATTTGAAGCAATGCAACTGATAGAGTGCCAAAGGTCTCTCCTTTCCAAAGGGTTGTTATGAGCATATATAAAAGAGACAACAAACTTTTGAGAGGAGGAATATCAAAATTCACCATGAATCAGTTGAGGAGAGGTTAGAAGAGGGGTGAAGGAGGTGGCGGTAAAATTCCATTTGATTAGAATCGACCCCCAGGGCCACAGTTGAAGTTGTTGCAACTTTCCTCGTTGGGGAAGAACTTAAAACTGTTATGATGAGATATCTTCAAAGGACTTCAGACTGATTTTTATTTCAAGCAAACAAAGGACATCTAGATGGTGGCCTTTGATGAGTCGCAAGCAGCCTCTAGAACGACCAACAACCCTCTTTCCCCCTCCTCCTCCATCCTCTGAGCCCCTTCCTCCGGTTTCCCTCCTTCCTGCTGTAATTGGAAAGATTTGCTCTTCCATAGTGAGAATATTAAATCCCCTCCCCTTTCCTACATTCCCTCTAATAATGTTGAGGTCTCCTTCTCTGAAGAAAAGCTGGAAGCAGGCACCAAAGACTGGGAGCTCTCTCTCGTCGGCCATGCCATTTGTAAGAGACCTTTCTACGGTTCTCTTCTTGCTGCAGTAAAAAAGGATTGGAAATTCAAAGGTAATTTAGACCTCCTCACCCTGGATGCAGACTTCTTCCTCTTTAAGTTCTCATGTTCTAAAGATTATGATCTCGTCTAGAACCATGATCCATGCTTCCTAAATGGAAGACCTTTATCTTCAAAAAATTGACCTGGGATTTTAGACCTGCAAAGGAAAACTTCACTGACATTCCTTTGTGGATTAAGCTGCCTAAGTTTCCATTGTGTTGTTGGAACGAAACTAAACTCTCTAAAGTGGCCAACAAAATAGGTATCCCTTTGGTTGTGGACAATCTCACTGCCTCCAAATCAATGGTTACTTTTGCTCGTATTTGCGTCCAGATAAGTCCCTCCTCCTCTCTTCCGAGCTATGTGTCCATTAACCTTAATGGAGTCCGTTTTGAGCAAGAAATTGTTTACGATTGGAAACCACAAGCCTGCTCTACTTGTAACACATTCTCTCACGACCTCTCATCTTGTCCATTAAATGCAAATTCCCCTTGAGGTGTGGTCGGCGACCCCCCCTGCTCGTGCTCCTAGTAAATCTACTGATCCCATTACGATCGAGACCTTCAGCCTTCTACACAATTTCTAACACTTCACATCCTTAGGATTTATTACTTCAATCAATCACTCATTCACCTACAAGTTGGTGAAGAAACCATTATAAAATTCTTACAAAAGGGTAAGAAGACCCTCACTTATGAGAAGAACACCTTTTATGCCTCCTTCGAGAGACTTGGTACAATATAGAAGTGAGCAGAAAAAAATTATAAAACACGGACTGCGTTGCACATAATAAATTAGTTTGAAGGATGAAATGCTGAATCACATTTTTGACCTTTGATCATTAAGATCCGCAAGCTTAATTTAGGTGAGGAAAACAGATTTAACAGTGGAGAGTTATTTTTTTCTTTTAATTCTAGTGTTTCGTAAAAGAAATTTAGTAATAACCTAGACTATATATGGTAGTCACTTAGGGGAAGTTTCAGAATTTTTTTTTCTTTTATTTTTATTTTTATTTTATTTTATTTTATTTATATTTTGAATAGAAATAAAATAAATTTAGTATTAATGTTTTGAGTATTAATTATTTTTAAAAATACCAAAATTGTTTTAATTATTTTAAAAATAATGAGTTACTTTTAAAAATAAAAATATAAATACTTTAAAAATATTTCAAATAAATATGGTTTTTAAAATAATATTAAAAAAAGCCTAAAACAGGTTGGTCAATGGCTCCAAATAAAAAAATGAGGCGTACATAATGGCTACTTCCATGTAACCATTAGCAATCAAAATGTGTTATCGAAGAACAGTAAATATGTTAATAGTGACTGTTAGTATTTTGTTACGAGCTATAACTAAAAAGGATTTTAGGCCAAAATATTTGTTTATTTGTGGAATTCGGTAAATGTTTACAACTAGCTGTCGATCAGCAATATGAAAGCC
Source organism: Cymbidium sinense (assembly GCA_021442155.1). NCBI lineage: Eukaryota > Viridiplantae > Streptophyta > Magnoliopsida > Asparagales > Orchidaceae > Cymbidium > Cymbidium sinense. The sequence continues at coordinate 53,728,903 of CM038232.1, forward strand.
TTAATTTTTTATTTATTATTATTGAATAATTTTTTGCAAATTAAATTTATTTCATTGCTTAAAAATATTCTAGCTTATTATAAAAAAAGTATAACTAACTTAAAATATTTTTATAATCATAATCAATTCACTTTTTGAGAGTTCAAGTTGAAAAATCTAACAAATAAAATAAATGACTTATTCATATAAAATAAATAAAATATATTGAGATTATATAGCAACTTCATCCACACAACATTGATCCCGATGGATTAATCTTAAATACATGCATAAAACTCTAATGAATTAATTGGGAAAATTTTTATATTTATATGATTATTAAAATTGAGTTTGCCATAATGTGCGCTCATCTGGTCAATACCAGCCTTGAGGATTGATCCTTTGCTTTCTAACGTGATTAAATCACATGATAAAAACTTTTTTATAATATTCAAAATTTGCTCATATAAAGAGAACTTTCAGTAATGAGCAAGTCTCACTTGCCTAAACAGAATGATCAGCATAAAATTCTATTGAAAGTCTATCCAAAGTGCATGTTCACTTAAGCAAGATCAATGGATGGGATTTTTGAGTCAACGTTGGTATAATTTAGGGATTTGTTGTGTGTGAGATTGTTGATGAAACCTAGGCTTATAAGAGATTGGGCCAAGTTGGAGAATTTTAAGGCTTCCGAGGATTTACCCAACTTGAAGGGTGCTATAGCATGAGAATTTAGCTTGACTTGAAGGGTGTTATGGGACTTGCAACTTCAAATATAGTAGATCATCTCAAGAAGCCTAATAATTATATACTTGGCATGAGCTTAGTATACGTTTGGAAATTATAGCCCTTTATGTAAGGCAAAGCAAGCCAAATGGAATTTGTAGGCATGGTCTCATGGACTTGTTGGCTTTACATGTCATTGACTATGAACTTAGGTGCTAATTTGGGAATTGTTGAATGTTGTACATGTTACACATCAATTTGGGCAAATGCCCAAATTTGATGAGTTACGGATGCAACGTCGTGATAATCGAAGTTGAAACATCCTGATTGTCCATGAAATTGATCGAAACAAAGTCTGATCATAGTAAAGACTTTCCCAATACGTCCAAAATACTAAAATTGATTAAATACACATTATTTTTATGATCGATCGATAGAAGCCGTTGATGCGATTTCATGAATATGGAGTCTCTGAGGCCCCGACGATGTCAAAGGATCTCCATTCATGAAATTGATTAAGCTGACATCATTGAAATGTCAAATTCTATCAAGTGAGGCTGTCTGTATTTAATTCTGACAAGTTTGTGCGAGCGTCAAGCTCATCGATGTGATATTACGCAAGTTGAGCCAGAATTCACATCAATTGATGTTGAAATCATCCAAACGACATCCACTTGTAAAACAGATAGTGTCTTCGCGTCCAAAATGATAAATTTATTAATGATCGACACTTATATTGACTGGGTTGTCGCATGATAAATTTTGTCAAAATCAGCATGAATTTAGAGACAAAATCACAAAAATTGAGGCAACCGCTCAAGTCCATGACATGTCCTGTCACTCGACATGTAGCCCACATCTCACAACATGTCCTTCTCTTGACAAAGACTTACATCCTCATAAGCATTCATGTAGAAAAGACACTCTCCATATCTCCTGCTTAAATTTTGGTCTCTCCTACCTTATAGCCCCAATTCTTCTTCTTTCTCACACAGTCGAGGCCACATATTCTCATTTTTGTGAATCTCATTGCCGACCATAAACCAACTCCCAAATTTTTCTATAGTTGGACATCCCTCTCCTCTTATTTTTTGATTGCATGCAATAGCTCTCTTACATCTCTACTTTCTCCCCATTTTCTCCATCTCAATTCCTTTTGCACCTTGGGTACAGAGGATGGTGAACACTCAACTGCACTTCTCTCGTCTAGGACCTCCTCATCTCTCTCGGTCTCTCTCTGTTCTCTATTGTCATCTCTTCCCAGAGCAACTCTATCACCTCCTCCTTTCACACTTATTTGATTCCCATCCCAATTTCATCCCCCATCTAACTTCACCTCCCTCTTCTCGATTCCTTGCTTTCCCATGTACTTCCTCACTGCTTCTCTCGAGCCTCACACACACACACACACACACACACACTCTCTCTCTCTCTCTCTCTCTCTCTAAATAAAGAGAAATTTCACCCTCTCTCATCCAACTAGCAAAAAAAGATAAAGAGAGGAAAAAACCTCGCCCTCCCTACCTCATTTTTGTGCCTCAAAATTAGTATCACTCACCTCAATGTTGTGTCAATTTACGTTCGAAGATAAAAATAAGATGAAATACTAAAACATCTCATGTTCTCTCGTACATTGTTCCAATGTAACTAAGAAACTTACAAATTAAGTACTCATAATTATTGTTCTAGTGTGGTAGAAAACACATATGCACATCTTTTTAGGCGAGTAAATTTGAAGACATATGATTTTGGTGTCACAAGACACTACTCATGTGCATCTTTTTAGATAGGAGGGCAAGCCCAACACCCCCGCTGAAGCCCCTATGAGGGGATGATGCGAGGAGGCTACTAAAACTCCACTGGAGTTTGCACATATAGGTGACTTGAATAATATAACATAAAATGAACTTATAGCTTGAAATTAAATCTAAATTAAAACTTGAGTTGTGTATGTACACTTGAAGGCCTATGTGTCCTGATAAGCGCAATGGGTTTGAAGACTTTAGGTCGCGGTGTCTCAAGACACCAATCATGCATGCTTCTTATAATCTTGGCTTAGGAATGACACTGAGAATCAAAATTTTATCAAACTTCAGATTTGAATAGGACTTGAACAAAAAAAAAACTGAATAAGGACACTCTTAAGCACAACTTGAGCTTTAGATTAACCCAAAAAAAAAAAACTTAAGTCAAACATTAAATCAAAACTAAATTCAAAATTGGAAACTTAAAGACCCTTAAATTAGAAACGTGTTTGCCAAAAATGAGTCTAAATGGAACTTGTAGGGAACTTGATAGCTCATACATAAATAAGAATGTCATTCTTTAATGGGTATTTTTTTTTAAAATTAAGCTCCAAATGACCAAAGAGATTTGTATAAGACTTGCAACATCTTCTAAGTAGAAGCATCACTCAATAACTAGTTTACAAGCAAGAGTAAGGGACTTAATGGCTCATTAACAAGCATAAATGAAACTTGTAGTGGAATTGAAGGCTTGTCATTTAACAAGAACAATATTCAAGCAAAATTTTCATGGTTGCCTATGGATAAAATTATACCTCTTTAAGAAACACCTGGACCATTCTATGTTTTGTTTAAATATAGAGTTGAAGCCCATGAAATCTACAATGTACTTGAGTGCTAGCCTTCAAACTAGAATAAAATTCAAATAGAATTCACAAGGGGCTTTCCAATGAGCTCATATGACCCTAATGTGCACATCTTAGCTTATACATGAGCTTCAGATAGGCATTTGAGTAATATTGTATTGAACATTAAGAGAATTGAAATAAGATTAAAAAAGGCATTGATTCACACAAGTAGATTTGCAGAATATATAACTCTATGAACAAGAATCTAAATATAATAAACTCACAAAGACCTGAATGTTGGTCAATGAGCATAAATCAAATCTCACTAGAAGCTAAAATTCTAAGGAGCCATAAACTAAACATAAACAAATTAATATCTTTCTAAATGATTAAACAAAACATAAAAACATTGTGCCATTGAATCTGCAACATCCATATGCTAGCAAATGAAGGTGTGCTTTGAAATCTTGAAATGTGATACAATGTACTTGTATAAACTATAAGATTTGAATTCTGTCAAGCAATGTTCAAGAGTTGCAATACAATTCTAAGTTCAATCAAGTACTTTGAAAATCATGCACATATTTTGCCTAATTACATCAAAATCCATACAACCACATAATACATATGCACAGCAATTGTAAAATATAATGGAATAACCTATCCGACACAACATTAAAATTCTAAATATAATGTTTGAGGATGTTGCACTAGCTAAAACTGAATGGACTCAAAATCTTTCTTTCCTCGAAAAGCATGCAACATTTTATAAAATGATAATTACTTTGAGAATATATACATCTCTCATAAGTTTTATTCTTAAAGATACATATGCATATTGCTAACGAACCACTTCACTCATATGGTGAAGTCATAAGTCCCACTTAACTAGTTTGGTCTTCCTCTTTATAAGAACAAGAGTTAACATAATAGATTGAAAATTATACATTCATTCTATGAAGATAAAATTCTATTTTAGATTTGCATATGACCATCAATGATTACACTAAAAAATTTATTTTTAAAATTTAAACTTTTAGTATTAAATCCAAAAAAAATGTAATTATAGGTTTAACTATAGACCCAATCCTCTATGCCTAAGCTGGAGTCGACAAGGTCTACGAAATGGCAAATATTTGAGTTAATCAAAGACATGATTCTTTGTTAGTAGTCAATCAAAGTTGACAAGGTTTACCCCAATGATGAACATATTGATAAAAAATCTCAACCAGAAGTGATGCTACCATCAAAAAAATATTTAAGTTTTAAACTACTTCGTCATGGTGCTAAACTTCAACTAAATATAAATTTAAATTAAATAAAACTCATCATTAAAAATAACTTAAGGAAAAATCACCCACCGCCCATTTTGCAACTATTTATTGAGGATTATAAATTAAGAAAACTTTAACTCACAAAAGGAGCTATTGTCAAGTCAAGTGTACATTTATGTTTACTCTCAAACACTCTCATGCTAGTGAGGATGTGGCTAATGTACTATATCCTCGTGGTTTGGCAAGTAGACTTTACAAATCATGTAGTTATAACCAGAATTCTCTAACCGAGTGGCTTGATACCTTAATGGCCCCACTATATTACTATCACAACTATAGCCCATATATTTTTCAACGTCTCTGCTCCTTGAGTTATGAACCATAGGGTGCACTTGATATGGAAAAATGCTCTTTATTAACTAAGGTGGACTTAAAATTATCTCTTTAAATAAGAATCAACCCTAGTCTACAAAGTTCTCTTAGATAAAATAAACCATGGCTGCTGACAAAGATCCTTCGATCGTATTGGGTTGAATACCTGCATTGACTAAGTAGACTAAAGACCGTGATAGCCGGACAATGATCTTGATCAAGTAAGTGCATCATCATTTCCTCTACCATTCATTCTAAGCTAAATTATGATAAATTTTATAAATTATAAACTCCAAAATTTCATATGTTGCTACTATACGTTATACAATTAGCAACCTAATGACTAGCCTTAATCAAAAGATCTCTTATAGCATTAAAGGGGATAATTAACTATATGTGCTTGCGCCAATAGGAAACTTAGAATAAAATCTAAAGTCCTTACAAAATGTGGGTGAAATCTTTGGGTAATGTATTATCTATTATTTCATCTACCTTCTGAAAATTTATCTGATAAATCCAAACTCTCTTCATCAAGAGGTTAAGCATAAATGTTTGGAGCTTATAGATTTTTGACAACTCTATTGGGGACAAGTTTCTCTTTTCATCTTTGGCTAGTCAAATTTGAGCTATAATAATATTGGAGTTTGATAAAAATTGAAGCTTAAATTTGATTGTAAGATGAAATTAATTGAAGTTTAAAATTTAAAATCATTAGTAAAATAAAAATTTAATAAATCTAAGTGTTTCTTAAGCATGGTTCTAAATCATTCTAACACCTCATAAAGAACTTGCTACTTTATTATGCTATTTTTTGTTTGATTTTATCTTTACATTATGGAAGTGTGGGATGATTTATCAATTATTGATTACTAATTCCTATCTTTCATTTATGTAGAATGGATCTCAGAACACACCATTCATTATGCAGAATGGCCACAAAGCTAATGTGTGCTTGGCTAACAATGTCAACACTGAAGATATTGGAGCTACATCCAATTCGATTGCATGGACTTCCAGCTTTTATTGTTGTTAAATCTAATGTAAATTACCATAACCCACTTGCTTGAGGTCAAGCATGGCCGCAATCAGCTAAAATGCCTGCACAATGTGCACCTCTTCCCATGTAGCAAAGAAGGCTAATTAAAGCTACTACGATTAAAGTAGCCTGAAAAAGGACCTCTATATTTGAAAGGTTGGGTCATCTTGAGGCCCTAATCATGAAAAAGACTATCGTCAAGCAGAAGGTTATGGTAATACTTGTGAATGTTACCTCTTTGCGTTGATTGAGCCATTTGTCAAGCTGACATGACGATGAAGCTTCCTTATCTAGAGAAAAACTAACTAGAAGTTAGAGGAGAAAAAAGAATGTTAAGCTATAAGCTCAGCAACTATTGCCTAAACCACTAATTATGCATTCCTAGAGATCCACCAAAGATAGGGTTTGATAACAATAGGTTCCTAAAAAGAAGGTTATTATTGATGGGCTTCACGATGGTCAACACCTTAGAGAATCCTCTAGGGAATCTCATGACCAACCCACTCGATCTCTTCAAGAAGAAGTTGACTTTAATTATAGCCCTTCAATCGAGGAGATGTTCAATCCACATGTTGATCCTGGCATCAGATAGAGTCAATGATTGGAGACAAGACTTCAATAGTGGAGTGCATTATTTAATTTTAACCAAAAAATTAAAACGAACAAAAGTTTTTTAGTAATCTGGATTTTGGTTTTAATTAATGAAAACTGTAGTTTTCAATTTTTGGATCAGTTTATTAAATAAAATTTTGGATGGAAGCAAATAAATCAAATTTATTCATTACTTGGTAAATTTTTTCAGCAATTATAAAAATCATAAATATTTTTAATGCATGAAAGTAACTAATTGATTTTTGAATTACAAGGAAATCTATGGCGCGCATCAATTAGGTCCCAAAATGGTAGTGAAAATTAAGAGGATGGGTTATTATTGGCCATTAATGGTGAAAGATTACATTGATTATGCTATAAAGTGCCATAAATACCAAAAACATGATGACATCATCCATCGGCCTCCAAATTCACTACACATAACAATCACTTGATTATTCAAAACTAAGGATATGGATATAATTAAACCTATCGATCCACTATCATCAGCTAGTCACCGCTTTATCCTAATAATGACTGATTGTTTCTTCAAATGGGCTGAAGTTGATCCATTTAAAGAAGTCACCACTAATCAAGTCATCAACTTCTTTACCTATAGTATTGCCTATAAATTTTATGTGTCACACTAGATTATCTCGAACAATGACCGCTTTTGAAAGTATAAAATTGTAGATTTACTGATCAACATAAGATCAGTTGATGATATTTATCAATCTACAATCTAAGGACTACTGGTTTGATAAAGGCTTTCAACAAAATATTAGTGAAACTACTGAAAAAGATTCTTACAAAGAATAAAAGAGAATGACACGCAAAAATGATAGAAGAATTATGGCATACTAAACCACCTATAAGAAGCCAACTAAAGCTACTCCTTATGAATTGATGTTTAGAGTTGATGTCGTCTTGCCACTAGAAGTTAAGCTATCGTCACTTTGAGTAGTTATCCAATTCAAACTCACTAAATATGAAAACACTTGTTTGTGGATAGAAGAGTTGGATGCATTTGATGAAATTAGACTCCAAGCTCAACAAAATCTAGAAATTTATCAAATAAGGATGTCTAAGGCTTTTAATGACACAATACATCCACACATTTTAAATAGGAGAATTGGTTTTGGTATTGAGAAGATCAATCATCCCTCATCATAAAATTAGTGGAAAATTAATTTGATGACAAGTGGGAAGGTCTTTATATTATCGAAAATGTGTATGAAGGAGAAGCTTGTCAACTTGTTGATTCAAATAGTTAACAACCAAGGCAACCAATCAATGGTCATTATCTTAAAAAATTTTACACTTGATTGTAACCAATCATATGTCTAAATGAATATTATACTTATAATATTTTTAATGACAAATATATATATATATATATATATGTGATCGACATTAAGTCTCATCTATTTACATCAATTTCATGAAAGAAAATTAAGTTATATAAAGATATATTAAATATATATCTTTAAATTAGCCTCTAATCCCCTACAATACAAGAGACATTTTTAATTTCCTCTATAAGATAGGGGCTTTTTTATTTAGGTTGATATCATGCTTTATGCTGAGATCCCTAGACATATTTAACATTATTATTGTAAAAGTTATAGGCTTCTGAATAAATAAATAAAAATATATCTCAATCATATTGTATGAGAGACAACTCAAAACATTAGAGGTTCATCCCCCAAGTTCATCAAATATTGAAGATTAAGTCAGAAGCAGTCCTAATTCTAAAAACTTCAATTGGCTAAGTTGAAAAACTACCAACCCTACACACTCAAATCTAAGACTTGGATGGGTTCTAAAGATTGGATTCAAGAAGCCCAAATATGACTAAGTCACTGATGCTCTACTTACTCAACAAATCGCAAGAAAAGGTCATAGTAAAATAACCCATATTTTTTAATCTAATGATAAAACTATCAATCCATCATAACTCAAGTTAAAGACACAAGCAGGTTCTAAAGGTCATACTTAATAAGTCCAAAATTGATCGAGTTGTTGATGCTCTCCTCACTCAATAAACCACAAGAAAATGTTGTAGTGAAAGAGCCATTGCTCATCAGTTTAATGATGACAGTAGTCCAATCCTAAAGTAGATCTAACTTGGCGATCGTAAGTAGCTCAAATTAAGGAGATCTTCCCAAATGACAATGAATTAAAATGGAATCCAAAGAAATGACCCTTAATCTATGGTAGTCCCAAATTAATCATTGTACTATTTACAAAGCTGCATTCCATTCTCTTTTCAAAAGGTTTGATTTAGATAAAGCATAGATCAAAAGAAGCTTCTTCGATAAGTTCAACAAAACAAAAACCACGAGACCGAATGAGTCATCCCATCATTCAAATAAATCCCATGGTTGAATTAAAGGCACTTGCAATTATCTAGTCTTTAAAAGCACTAAATGCTGGACTGGTTACTTCTTAGCTATATCACCCAAGAGGGGGGTGAATTGGGTTTTAAAAATAAATTTCTAAAAATTTAATTTTAATTTTTGTAAACTTAATTTTAATTTTTGTAGCAAACTTAAATATTTAATAATAATGCTTTAGTGAAATGAAACAACAGAAAGGAAATAGCAAAAAAGTAAAGTGCATGAAAGTGAAAAAAGAGAACATAGAGATTTTTATGTGGCTGACCAAATCACAAACCGGCCTACATCTACACCTAGCCACCTAAGCTAAGAATTTACTAAAATAAAGTTGAGATTATAACAAATCTCAAGTACTTCCTTCATGAGCAAGTACAACCCAACACATACTCTCATTAACGGGCAAGTACAACTTAACACGTACTTTTCTTAAAAGGCAAGTACAACCCAACAAAAGATCAAGAAAGAAAAATATGAAAGTATCTAACTCTCAATTTTAAAATAATTTTGCTCTCAAAACTTAACTACAATAATATTAAGATAAGTAAAAAACAAAAGTAAGAAAGATAGCTGACTTTAATTGATGTTTAAATTTGAATGTAATGATTAATCTTGAAAATGATGATAAACTTTAAAAAAATTTGAAAAGAAAGTAATAACTTGAAATGAAAGTGATTTAGTTAATGATTTAAAATGTAGCACAATGATGATTTGAAAAATTATACCAATCAAATAATTACAAAGCGACTTGAGTTTAAGAAATATCACACACACACACACACACACACACACACACACACACACACACACACACATATATATATATATATATATATATATATATATATATATATATATATATATATATATATATGTATGCAAAATGAAAGCACATAAACTCAATTGAATTCTCTTTTAATGAAATATTATTTAGAAGTAATAAAACTTGTTACTCATAAGTGTTTTATATGAAATAATCAAAAGAAAGTAATCTCTCTTAGAATATGTATGAGTAATGAAGAGAAAGCAACTTGCAATAATAAAATTTAATCAATCAACAACAAAGCTTTCAGCCAACTTGAGAAAATATAGAAATATGTAAGTTAAACACATAACAAACTGACCAAATGCATAAGAACCTCAAGCCAAGTAGGAGAACAATGTCACTTAGCATGTAAAATCACAAAATAAAATGAATGCACCTTGTTAAGCTTTCGGCTACAAGGAAATCCACCAAACCTCCAAGTTCTTTTATGCAAACTTGAAAGCAATCACTTTAAGGAAGGAAGAGGAAGAATGTTGAAGGGGTTAGCACTTGATTCACCAAGAGAAATCTCCAAGGGAAATCTTTTTGCATGGGTTCGACCAATAGGAGAAAAATCCAAGAACTTAACCCTAGTCCAAAAGGTTAAATATATAGGTTAAGAGATTAATAGGGTTCGTCCAAGCTAAAGGAAATAGAAGGAAAAATAAATTTGGAATTGATTAAGCACAAATCAAATAAAAATAAATGTAATTTACAAGATGAAGGGTTCAACCAAGGCAAAAAAAGGAGGGAAATTTATTTGGTAAGAAAAATTAATTTGAAATTCAATTTGCATGAGAGGGATTTTGGCCAAGGAAAGGAAGAGGGAAATCCAATTGGTAAGTAATTTAATTTGATCAATTAAATTTAATCAATAGGAGAAATTCGCCTAGAGCGATTTTTTGAAAAATCTAAAATTTTATTTAAATGGATATGCATGAAAGGGTCAGCCAAAGGGGTTTCTATGATGGAATTCAATTTGAATTCAATGCAATATCATAGAATTTTCAATCAATTGAGATTGATTGAATGGAAGAAGGAAAGATATTATTCTAGAGTCTTTTAAATTAAATCCAATTGAAGCATTTAAAATTTCAGCGAAGCTACATTCCTAAAGTAGATTAAATTTATTTTTATATACTTAATTCAAATTAAATGATGATAAATCAGATCTTAGAAGAGTTCAAATCAATATTCATTAAGAGATTAAATTGAATTTAAATAAAGATATGGTCGGCTATGGGAGGTTTCCAAAAATATAATTTATATAAAAGAAAAGAGGATAATTTCATAGCTTATTTTAATTCAATTTGAATTAACTTAAATAAATTTAAATTAATTCAAATTAAATCAACTAGAGTAGCATATGATCATCCACATAACATTCCATAAAGAGGGGAGTTCAAATTTACATATGCAATAAAAATAATATTCAATCTGAATTCGAAGATAATTCAAATTAAAGATTCAAATAAATACATTTTTAATTTAGAAAAATATGGGATAATTATGAAAATAATTTGAATAACTCCCACACAATTTATTTAGCAAATAATCATGAAAAAATTTGGCCAAAAAGTTTAGGATGAAAATTTTGATAGGAGAGAGAAAACTAGGATAATAGAAGAGAGAAAAATAATACAAAGAATAATTCCAAAATAATTAGATTTTATGCAAGTAATAAATGAATAATGAGCATATTTCAGCATTAAAATAGTTTAATGAGATGTGAACTTAATTTAACTTGCATGAATGCATATTAAATGTAACATGGTTTATGCATTTAGTTTACATTATCCAAAAAATGAATAATTTTAAAGAATAATTATAAATATGAAATATAGTGTTTACGAATAATTTAAAATAGAATATTTTAAGATGAATGAATGATATATTATATTTTAGTGAGCATTTTATTTTCCTTAATATAGTTATTCTTAGAAAAATTCTCACCTAGTCCTTGTCCAATAATTTTTACATTCTGATATAACTTAAGAAATAGAAGCTGAATAATTTTTCCTGCACACTTGAATTTAACTTGATTAATAGCATTTAATCATGTGTTTGTTATCATCAAAATCAATCTCATATGAGATGGGGATCGTGAAGTCAACAATGGTAACTTAGTGCCATATACTTGACATATAATTAAAGGTTAGGGTGTCAATACAAATCTTTCAATAAGTCAGCCAAAGTATCAAGCATAGGATTGAAGGCATGTAAATCTCTCTAACAAGTTGATGGACAAGTTAGGCCAATCCTTCATAAAGTCCATTAAACACAAAGCCAAAATAGAAGGAATTTCAAGCCTAAAAATATAAAATTAATTCTCTCACCAGTTCTATCAAGCATGAAATTAGGGCCACAAAAAGTTCAAATCTATAACAACATTAAGAAGAAGCCTTCCATAAGTCCAATGAAGCAGAAAGCAGAGATAGAAGTCACTCCTATTCACATGACAAGTCAAGGTATACAAATTAGGGTCAACTAGTTTACAACAAACACGATCCACTCTAGACACAAATTATTTTTATTTGGGGTATATATTGACCTATACACATGTTACATAAGTTGAATTGAGAAAATATAAATTTGATGAGTAACAGATGCAACATAATGATGATTAAAGTTAAAATGCTCTGATTGCCAGTGAAATAGATTGAAACAAACTCTAATCACAAAAAAACTTTGTCAATTTAACATTAAAATTCACACTTTCTAATGATCAATCAATAGAGAAGATTAGTCGTCTATGCCATTTCACATATATTAAGGTTGGGAGGCCTCAATGACATCCAAATGACCTCTATTCTTAAAATTGATTGCCCCGATATTACTAAAATATTAAAATATATCAAATGAGATTGTATGTAAGTCAAAGAAGAGAAGTTCATCAGCATCTCATTAAAATCCACCGAAGTAAAATATGTTGCTTAGGTGTTAGAGAAAGCTGGCACTCTTGAGTCCTTTTCTATCAAGGGGAGGTCCACTCCTTAAGAGAAATCTTGAGCCATTAACTCACTACTTGGAGGAGCCACTAAGGATCAATGACAACAAGAGTCATCTCCACTAAAGTCGCTCCTCGATGATGGGAAATAATATCATGAATTGTGAATAAGGAAACCTCTATAAGGCAGCTACTTAAAAGATATTTTCTTTAGAAAAAGATAACATCTATGTATATAAGTAAGATCCTGAATCACTCTAAAAATAAAGTTAGATGCAATATAGATACCATCAAAGTTATATGTATTTGCATATCTATTACTTATAATTTTTAGATTTACTTATATAATATCTTTGTATCTACATTTTATGAAATTATATGAAAAATCATTTCATCTTAGATAAGTTAATATTATTGATATTTTTTATATAATTTAAATATTAAATATTATGGAAGATTTACATACACACCCTACAATTCTTATGTATTTACATATGTAACACTTAAATTTAAATATTTACTTATCTAACACTTTTATATGCTTAAATATGTATTTTATTTTTAAAAAGTGAGTGATGATGGTACTTTTGAGTTTTGATGTGATATTGAAGATTAGGGTGTAATATATATATATATATATATATATATATATATATATGTTAAATATGTAAATTCATAAGAATTATGTGGTATGTATGTAAATCTCCCAAATATTATATAAATAAATATAAAAATTTAAATATTAAATATAATTTTTTGGGGGATTTACATACCTACCATCTAAAACTTTACTAATAACACCCTTACCACCTAAACATACGTATTTACAACCTGGCCACCCTAAAAGACCGAATCTCTCAAAATCACCACTCTCTGTCTTTATACTAATCCCCATGAGCTTAAACACAGCGTGAAGCCAATCTACTCATCAAGGTGGTTTGTTGCTTCCCCTCCGCTTATTTCCGCCTCCTACCTCTCACGTAACTCTATCACGCTTATTCCCTGTCTCCTTCCTCCGTATTACTTCCCAACAAGCAAAGTTTTTGGCATGCCCTACATTGAGCAATCCATAGTTTCTGAACTCTTTGTTTTCTGCTTCTGATTTTGTGGAGTTCAGTAGTCTCTCTTCTCTCATGGGTAAGATTTCCGTAACCCAAGGAAAACTCACACAACAACTTATAGAAGGTTTTCGGACTATAAACCTAGCTCAAATTCTCTTCTATCCATATATATTTAGAAAGAAGCATGGATGCTATTAAATTTGGTTTGTCTATTACTTTTAGTTTGATGTTGGTATATTTTCTAGCACAGTTATAAAAATAATAATATTTATGCTTATGTTTTGCAGAAAATAGTAATTAATTTCTAGACTTCATATGGAATATTTTGCTAAAGACCAAATTTTGTTCTTATACAATTTTTTCTTATATTTAATCGAGACTTTATATTTATTTTTTGTCAAATGTAGATTTTAATAGCATTGTCAAATGAAAGTAGTCATCACTCGAGCTCTGATAGTAGTAGCGAATCTATAGATGATATTAACGGATATACTGATTTACAATTACCTAGTCAAATTGACAATGATATATCATTAGAAATTGGGACTCAGTTTGTTAATTCTGCAACTTTAAGACAATTTCTTCAATCCATGGCTATTACTGAGAATTTTGGGATGAAGATTAAAGCAAGTGATAAAGGAGAGTTATCACTACTTGTTCTTACATTGGCTGTCCATAGAGAGTAAGAGATTCAGTGTGTAGAGATGGTCATACTTTTGAAGTTAGGAAAATAGAAGCTTCGCATTCATGTCCAGGGATCAATAGAGCCGGTAACAAACAAGCATCATCTACTTGGGTGGCCCATAAGATCCAAGATATAGTAAAAGGGTACCCAGATGTATCACCTAAACAAATAAATGATGGACTTGAAAGTAAGTATTGGTTGTCATTGCCTTGTATGAAGCTATGACGGTCAAGGCAATTAGCACGAGACAATATATTTGGCTCAGTTGATGATAATTATAAGTGGGTTCCTGCATTAAGAGCAGAACTTATTAAAAGGAATCTGGATTCTCACATCACTTTTGATTATAATGACAATGACTACACATTTAAAAAATGCTATGTTAGTTTCAGGGTATGTATCGATGGCTTTCTTGTTGGATGTAGACATCTCATGGGTCTTGATGTATGTCACTTGAAATCTAAGTATTTGGGTGTGTTGCTTTCAGCAAACACTTTGGATGACAATAATGGATGTTTTACATTAGCATTTACGATTGTTGAATCTGAGTCAAAAAGATAATGGGAATGGTTTTTGAGAAACTTAGCTATATCTTTTGGCTATGAAGTTGAACCGTTGGCATTTATTTCAGATATGGAAAAGGGGTTGGCCGAGGTAATGAGATGCATATTCCTAGATGCTGAACATAGGGTGTGTATGCGCCACCTCTAGAAGAATATTAAGAAATATCACTATTTTCATGGTAGTCATAAAATTAAAAATGAAGTGTGGTTAGCCGCAAATGCATACACAAAATGTGATTATGATGTGAAGCTAAAAGAAATATTTGTTAGTTGTCCACAGTTACATGCTTATCTATCAAGTTTTTCCTATAAATGGTCAAGATGTCAATTATTACTTGAAATCAAAAATCAAGCTAGCATTAACAATATGTCAGAATCATGTAACTCGTGGATCAGAGAGGCTAGGGATAAACCAATTGTTGATTTAATTGATATGATTAGAGGCATGATAATGGAACAAAGAGCTGAAAGGAAGATGAACTCAAGTAAATGGACATGTGACTTTGGTCCTACTATTGAAGAGTATATTAGAAATTTAACAGTAAGGAAGACACGATTTATTATTAGACAATCAACACCATACAATGCTAAGGTGGAGGGACATCATGAAAGGCATGAAGTGGATGTTGAGAACATAAAGTGCAGTTGTAGATATTGGAAAATGACCGGACTTCCTTGTATTCATGCTGCATCTTTTATAGGTACCAAAGAGCATGTATCATGGCATACATATGTGGATGACTACTACCATGTGATGAGGTATTTTTTGTTTTTAAATAAGGCATACGTTATAATATATATTTTTATAATAATAATAATATACTTATAGATATAAGATGTCCTACAACGGTGCAATTGCAACACTCCCTGGAAAGAGTCAATGGAGTGCACTCTATAATGGTCTTCATATTAGGCCACCAAATACAATAAGACCTAGTGGTAGACCAAGGAAGAGGAGGATGAAAAGCTGCTTTGAGAACACAAGCAAGAAGAGTAAAATGTCACACAAATGTGGCCGATGTTGGAGTTGGGGTCATCATAAGAGCACATGTAAGAGTCCTATTGAGCAACCAAATTCAAATCTACCTGAGGCTGACTTTACCTCTTGCACTTCTGAGTTTACATACGCAAATCTTGGATCAAGGTCAAAGCTACCCGTGCGATGAGGAAGAATGTATGCGACAGATCCTGATTGTAGTTGAAGTTTTATGAGACAAAGTAACCTACTTTATTTTGGTTGGTGGGTTGTTAATTGACTACTTTTTTGGTCTCCTATTCCTTAATGGGCTTTCTGGCAAGTTAGGTTGGATCTGCGATTTTATGAGACAAGGCTAATTTTTTTGCTGGACTGGTTGGATCTACTAAGCTTTTTTCCTGGACTGGTTTGATCTGCTGTATTGATAATGCTGTGCTGATCTATAGCTAAAATATTTTTAATCTTGTTGATTTAACTTTCTTGCTTTCTTCATTAAGTTTTAACTATGCTGACGAGTTTTCCTTGCGGATGATTACTATCATATCTGTTGCCTGCTTAACTTCTGGGTATTATGTTTGCTGGTTGGTTTTTTCGGGTTGGATGGTTGAGGGTGTTGTTGTGATGAATGGTCTTGTTGCTATGTACATTTCTGTTTCTATCCTTTTCTCAGTTGGTTGGTTTTTTCGGGTTGGATGGTTTTTAGCCAACTGGTTTTTTTTAGGTTGGATGGCTGAGGGTATTGTTATTGTGGTCATTTCTATTGCTATTCTTTTCTTACTTGACTGGATGTCTTAGTGGGGGTTGGATTCTGAGTTGTTTGTTAGAATTGTAGTAATGATGCTCACTGGTTTCTATGACTATGATGCTATTTTCCCCACTTAATCTTCTGATGGTTTTCCGCCAGCTGGTTTTTTTAGGTTGATGGGTGTCGCGTTGTGGCCATTTCTATTGCTATTCTTTTCTTACTTGACTGGATGTCTTAGTGGGGGTTGGATTCTGGGTTGTTTGTTGGAATTGTAGTAATGATGCTTAGTGGTTTCTATGATTATGACGCTATTTTCCCCACTTAATATTCTAATGGTTTTCAGCCAGCTGGTTTTTTCGTGTTGAATGTCTGAGGGTGCTGTTGTTGTGGTCATTTCTATTGCTATTCTTTTCTTACTTTACTGGATGTCTTAGTGGGGTTGACGGTAGGTCGCAACGAATCAACCAAACCGAGCCAAGACAGTTGAGCTCGGTAGCAATCGGCTGAAGCTTGGTTCGAGCTCGTTTCGAGCTTGCTAGTCTGTGTTCGAGCTCGGTTCGTTTAGCAACCGAGATGTTCAAGCTTGGTTTGTGTTTGGTTCATTTACAGTTAATCGAGCTCTTATCGAGTAGCTTGATTGGAATTATAAATGAGCTTAATCGAGTATCTTAACGAGCACTATTATCAAGCCTTAACGAGCTTTAACGAGCAATAATTAAACAAGCCTTAACGAGCAGCAAATAAACGATCCTAAACAAGCCTTAACGAGCTTGAACGAGCCTTAATAAGCAGCAAGTAAACGAGCCTAAACAAGCCTTAACGAGCTTGAACGAGCCTTAATGAGCAGTAAATAAAGCCTAAACAAGCCTTAACGAGCTTTAACGATTTTAACGAGCCTTAACGAGCCTTAACGAGCCTAAATGAACTAATAAATGTATTTAAAATAAGCATTTAACAATCATGAATAATTGAATAAGCAAACAATATAAATTTGTAAAGAAGAAGAAATTTTACTTTATTTAGGTAAGAAGAAATTTTTTACATTTAAGAAAAAAAATACAAAATTTAGACAACAAAAAAAATAGATAATAGACTAAAACTAAGTACAATAAAATAAAATTACATTAACTAACAGTCCAACAGAAAAAAAAAATGAAGGAGATAAACATCATAAAATGCAGCAAGGCGGCAAAGCCAACTAGCTTAACGGAGGACCGGAGGCGGAGGTAGACATATATCATATCCCAACACACTGAATATTTGCTGCCGTGCTTGTAAGTTCCATCCTTCGGTAACTTGATTCTAGAATTATACACAAAAGAATTATGCAGAATTATATAAGAAATATGAAGAAGATTACCACCTTATGAGTAGTATAGTGTATACCAAGTAGTATAACAAGCAGATTTTAGATTACCACCTTTTTTTTGTTTCCCATTTTAGAGCTCTGAACTCAAATAAATTTATTGGAATTTGGAAGAATACCTGCTTCAATCGGTCTGCTCTCCAACAGTCCAACTCAAAGATGTCAATAAAGAGTATTAAAATACTGCATTAATACAAAAAATTTAAGCAGTTGCAAAGTTATTTTCTCCAAATCTGAATCGTGAAAAAACAGAAAATTAAACCAGTTGCAAAGTTCAATTCGACCAACGAGAAAAAGAAAATTTAACCTTCTCCGGATCGAACGCGAAAACATGGAATTATAGCAATCGAAATATCTATGGAAAAGAACAAGAATGATTGAATGAGTCTATCGAAGTTCCAACACAGAAATTTGAAATAATTCTTGCTGTACAGTGCACGCATAATAAAATTTGAAATAAAGAAAACAAGAATAAGTTCAAGAATCAAGATGCAAGTCTCGGTTTAAGAGAAAAGTGGGAACAACCGAACAACAACAAAACCTTTGAATTGGACATCAAGAGATAAGGAAACTCCTATCATGAGCAATACAAGCACAGCCCTAGGGACCAATTGATTCATTCTTTTAAATCTCAAAAGACTTTCTTCATGCTCCTATCATGTTTGAATCCACTAAAGACTTAAATTCAGAATTATGCAAAGTTCAAGCTCAGAAATGCACCGGTTATCAAAAAACAGATTACTGATGGGCAGAAATGTAGGGGGAATACCCCAAATGACATCATTAACATTCCAACTTTCAATGTAACGTAAAATTCACACATATAAGTATATTTCCTGTAACAAAATTAATACATCTGACATCCTAAACAAAATTCTCCAGATCTTTCAGAAATTCAGAATAACAATGACGTGCTTCTACTAGTTCACACATATATTTTTCAAACCAGTTTTCTATTTGCATCTTAACCAAATGCATAAGAACTTAAGCTACAAAGATAAATGTGAAATCACTCATCATGTTTTAGTCCATCAACTCTAAAATCACAAGAACAAAACCTTAAATAACCTTGAATTAGTTCGCCAAACCATATAAAATCTTGTGACATTATTGCCTTTTCAATAACCAAAAGATATCAAGATTCACAATAATGAACGCGAAATGTTAGAAAATGGGCTTACCAATCATTGCAAGCCTATCAACCACAATATGACTAATATTCAATATGGTAGTACAATCAAGTTATCAACCACTATTGGCTCGAGCTCAGATAAAAAATTATGCATCACATAGTATCTAGTAGCTACCATCAACTCTAAAAGAAAGGGCAACAAACATTATATCGAAGATCCAAATTCTATAGAGTAAGTACCCTCACAGATTCACAAATATATTTTAATAGGACATTAGGACCTCAACATAATGGCTACCAGCAATACTTAAAGAGAAGGGCAACTACTACTATAGTACATATCATTCATTACAACAATCACTACCAAATAGAACCTAGAATAATAATATCATCATTGCTTTCATTGCCAATACTGGATCAAAACTATTTCAACCATAAAAGAATAATGTCATTATGTAAATGTGCATAACTAAGCATCTAGCATTCATGAATAACAAAATTGATAAAAAATTAATGTGCATAAACCCTGACTCGAAGGTGATCTAGCATAATTTACATTCAAGACTTCATAAGAGTGCAAGAGAAAAAAATAATAATACATCAAATTAGTTCAAATTCGAGAGTTTCATTTAAAGTTCCAAATATTGACTCCATGACATCTCAAGGTAAAAGAACTTCTTTCAACTCCTCTTTGCTGCAACATAATTTACATAGATATTAATGTCAAAATAGCTAAATTTGTAATGCATAGTAAATTAAATTTAGCCACTAACCTTTGCCTTTCTTTTATTCCGTAGAAACTACTACGATACCCTCATATAATAAATATTGAACGTTTACGTACCTAAAGAAGCACGATATTGATCAATGACTCTACCACGCACTAAAAGTTGATTGAGGCAAGTTATTGGAATAGAAAGTATATCGAGGCCATCCTTGATAAAATACGATTTAACACCTGCTTTGCCTTCCACCAACCTAAGCAATCAAAGTTACTTGAGTTTTCACTCAATGACAACCCCATCATCCAAATAAACATCAAGCTCGATGTAATCGTTTGATTAGTGTAATCTGTCGATGTTCTCATACTTCCTCTTTCCATATCCGGTCTCCCTTAAAATTACAAACACTTCAAACACAACTTGAATCACCTTCTAGAACAATCTTGCGGATTATTAGCTCTATAATCCTCAACATACTCATTATAAAGTTCATATAAATTTTTTGCACTCACCAATGTGCATCTGCAATTTCTTAATACAGAGTTGAATGCAAAATTTATCATCTTCATTTTATTATGGGTCTACAAAGACCTGAAATTAAAAGATTGCAACTTCTCCAATATTTGTCAAATTTCCCTTTCATTGGATTGCCATTTCCTTAACATGTGGGTTCCCACTAAGAGAATTGTCATCCAACATCTCTTTGATCCCCCACAATTCTGACAAAAATAAGTTAGAGATAGGATATTCGAAACCTATGATAATTAAAAAATTAAATTAAATTAAGTTACTATAATGTAAATGAGTTGCAATAAATAGAAAAGCTTAGAAGTAAACTGATATCAATTCGTGGCTTGACTAAAAGCTCAAGAAAAGAACACATCCTCTAATTTTGCCCAATCTTCTTGACTTGGACATAAAGTGTAACATGGATCTCTATCTTGAAACCTTGGGAAAACTTCCTTGAACTCTAGTGCAGAAGATAACATTGCATAAGTAGCATTCCATCTAGTGACGCAATCTAAAATCAATTTCTTTTTAGGTAAATGCAACTGTTGGGCTATCTCGCTGAACATCACTAATCGATCTTTCGTCACATACTTGACACTCCTCTAACCAAATCAATTGTACTTTTAATTTCGAAATCCCATCTTGAACTAACAAATTCAAGATATGTGCACACATATGAAAAATTCTTCCACCAAGAGGAAGTTTCTTGTGGAACTCTAGCTTTCAACATATTAACTACCAATGTATTGTATGCATTATCTATTTATTGCAACTTTATTTTCAATGCTCCAATCCTTTAAGCACTTATACAATATGTCATGTATGTTTCGCTTTATGAGTAATCATCAAAATTAAGCACTCTGATTCCAAGCATCTACAAAATGACACGCCAAGACCATATAATGTATATCTTGACCGATTTCCATAATCAGTTGTGACACTAACTCTATTGACGCTATCTAATAAGTGTTTCAATCTTTTTTTTCCAATTTCATAACTTGTTACACAATCATTTCTCACAACATTCTGTGAAATCCTTTCATAATGTGGACGGCTTTCATGATAATGTTGAACATCTCATATTCTACAAATTTAAATGGCAACTCATGTACCATTATCATATGAGAAATTAATTCTCTTATCCTAGCATGATCATATCTCCAATTAGCAACACCAAGCACTCAGAGTCAATGGTACAATCATAGATGTTATGACTCGAATAAGGACATGAAATATATTATATGCATGGAAATGAAACCTTTCATTTGATTTTCACAAACAAGGACATTAGTATGTTAAAAGCAAAATCGAAATAATTATCATGCACTAATCCTAATGAGGCATGAATTGTGCTTATAGAAAACAACTTCCAGTCTACACAAAGGTCAATAAAACAATTCTGTAAAACATTTGGATGCACATATTTGCCACAAATGTACACATACAAGGAAAAGTGTAAGTGTAAACCGGTTTTTTAAAACATAAACTATGCCAAATATTCCTGTGTACACTTTCACCTAGTATTGAAGAGAATCATATAAGCTCAACAATATTGCAAGCACAATGCAAAAAAAGAAATAAAATAAGGGGAAGCCACAAACCATATGGCAAACCGCTCAACAAATTATTGTTACAAAATACACATTTTAACAAATTTTTCATTCATGCCACTTAAAAAAATCCTAGCATGATCATATCTCCAATTAGCAACACTACAAGCACTCACGAGACAATGATACCGCAATCATAGATGGTTGAATTGAAAGATTAAGTTGCCCTTCAGTCGCCATCCTCCTACCACAATGAAGCAAATGTCGCCATGTATTGTGTAGTAGCCACCTGCTCTTTGTAAGCTTATGCTTACAATGATTACATTGTACCCTCTCATCCATCATTGAGTTTGATCAAAGTAAAATCATTCCATATTGATGATGTTTTTCTTCTTACTTTTTTAGCAAAAGGATCGCTTTCTATCTCGACATCATCAATTGGTACAATAATGTTTCTCATATGCATCTCTACTACTGTAGGGCTCGATGAGGACCCTACACTAAACTCTCTCATAGGCACCTGTATAGGACTAACAGTAGGTCCTATAGGACTCACATCTTCCTTTGAATGACTAGAAGACATACCTTCAATGAATCAATATAAACAGTAAACAAAGATGAGCAATGAAAAGTAGATAATGTATGAGCAATAATTAGTATATAAGAAGTAAAAAAGATCATATAATTCTTCCCCCATCACACCCATTGTAATAAACTAATAAAGGCCTATCTTCAGCATGAGGCTGCAAACGAACCGAACCAAACCGAGCCAAGACTGTCAGCTTGAGGCAGAGACACCAAGTCAAAAAAACCAACGAAACCAACCACTACCGACGAAAGCAGCCCATAAGGCCATAACAATTAAGATGAAATCAACATTACATAAAATAGCCACCCAGAAGACAAATTGCAAGAGGGATTTGCCGGAAATATGAAACAATATAGCAAAAGAAGCTCAGTATTACCCACGTCATTAGAATTGGTCATAGAAACAACCACCTCAGCCAAATAACCAAATATGAAATAACCACCAATAGGCAACACCGCAACAGGTTACAACAGATGATGAACATAAAAGCAGCCCAGTGCCGAATAAATAACAAAAAAGACTAAAAGGGCATAACCCAAAATCTCAAACTCAAACATAAACTTAACATTGTCGAACAAAATTCAGAGCCTCCACGATTTGTCAAAACAATCGAAAATTATTTAGGGCATAGATAGCAAGTAAACAATGACATAATGGAAATATACCAATCAAACTTCTCCACAAAGATTTTCCTCTCATTTAGAGTTCACGACAAGAAATGACGAACATGATTCCTCTCATTCGTCGAACTCCGACATAAACCTAAACCAAAATTAATAAATCACTTACCTTGGCCACAAAATATACCACAGTGAAACTCTATCAAGAAACCAAAATCTTTCTTCCGTCTTTATAGCCTCAGGCCTGGTCCTCTAGGGTTTTCTTTGCTTTATGAGTTGCGGGAAGAACCGAAAGGAAGAGAAATGAGGATTGA
Organism: Cymbidium sinense; assembly: GCA_021442155.1. NCBI lineage: Eukaryota > Viridiplantae > Streptophyta > Magnoliopsida > Asparagales > Orchidaceae > Cymbidium > Cymbidium sinense. Next base: position 53,752,455 of record CM038232.1, read on the forward strand.
GCGAGTGAAAGGGGAAATAGCCTAAGCGCAGTCGCTTACTGCAGGTTATCGCCTTATCGGGATATCGGGATCGTCGATCGTCCCATCATTAAACGACGACGGAAGCGCCGGCGACTTCGAGCCCGAGTGGTCGAACGGACGACGGAACCGGACTGACCGGTTTAACTATTAAGGAATTACTGAATTAGGGTGATTGGAATATTGGATCAATCAGCTTAAAATACTTAAATATTGATTAATATATATTATGTGATATTAAAATTAAAATTAAAAAATATTATGATTTTATTATATAATATTAAAATTAAATTCATATAAATATACATATATTTTATTTAATTAATGTTTACATTTTTTTATAAATGTCACAAGTATGTTAATGAACATTAAAGCGAGATTGTAAAGTATGTAAACATTAAGCGATATATTGTTGCAGTATGTTCATCGAGCCTTATCGAGCTTCTTAACGAGCTTGTTCATGAACATTAAACGAGATTGTTCGCGAGTATGTTCGTGAACATTAAACGATATATTGTTCGCGAGTATGTTCATCGAGCCTTATCGAGCTTCTTAACGAGCTTGTTCATGAACATTAAATGATACTGTTCACGAACATAATTAAATCGAGCTATGAGTTGTTCGAGCTTGTTCATTTACTAATCGAGTATTCACAAAAGTGTTCAAGCTTGTTTGATTAATTAATCAAGCGATCATGAACGATCTCTTATCGAGCCGAAGCTTGAGTATTTAACGCTTCGCTTACCCCTAGATTCTGGGTTGTTTGTTAGAATTGTAGTAATGATGCTCAGTAGTTTCTATGACTATGACGTTGTTTTCCCCACTTAATCTTCTGATGGTTTTCAGCCAGTTGGTTTTTTTGGGTTAGATGGCTGAGGGTGCTATTTGTTGTGGTCATTTCGATTTCTATTCTTTTCTTACTTGACTGTATGTCTTAGTGGGGGTTGGATTTTGGGTTGTTTGTTGGATTTGATTAGTTATGTTGTGTGGTAGACTGGTTGGACTTGTGTTCTGCTGATCCACAGCAAGTTTCTTGCTTTTTTGGTCGTGATTTTGGCCTATAGCTGAAATTATTCCTCTCCTATATACAACTATGTGATTGTAATACACTATGATGGCTATACTAATCTACATGGCAGATTTTCCAACACTTATGGATACTTTTATTGGATTAAAGGAAAAAATCAATGTAAGTGGGCTATGATGGCTGTGATGAATCACCATTTTTCTTATTGGTTGGTGACATCCTATGTGATTGTAATCCTTTATTTGAAGTTTGGATGCTCACATAAGTTGTTACCCCTTAAGAGAACTATGTTTGAGTCTGAGCCTGTTAAAACTCTCTTTCTATGGCGTCTTTTTTTTGCTATTTGAATTTCATTATTCTCTTTATGTCTCTTGATCATAAGCTCCATTTCTTGATATATTTTGTAGAGCTCATGTGTCTGGTCTTGGTGATTTAAGGTGATTTAATAATGCTTTCAAAAGAGATTCATCTACAGGTGCTCAAGTGCTAATGTTATGTCTGATCATTCTCTGAGGAACTTGGAGATTGTTATTGATGATCTCAATAATCCTTTTGCTGTTTTTTTCTTTTACTTTCTTTTTTCATTTTGCAATTTTTTTATAATAGGTAGGGGGTTTATCTCTTTATGCTTAATATAGCTCTTTGAGCATTAGAAATTGAGATTTATCCCCTTTTAAGGACCTTGTACTTATTTATTTGTGGCAATAAAGTTGCAATTAGTTTGTACACCCAAGTTCTTTCTTTTATGATTGCGCTCGATGCTTACTTCTAATTGCATTCATAAATCAAAATTATGAAGACAGAGAAACTAGTCAAAAGGTAGTATATCAGAAAACTTCAATTATATACAAAGAAATTATGTACATTTCTACATTCACAACTTCCAAGAAACCACTCAACATTGAGATGTTTTGTGCTGAACAAACAAACAATACATAATATATCATTAACCAACACATTTTAGTCATTCAGTCCACAATCACATTGCAGAAATATGAAGCAGATAAACATTCTCACTTTTCAATTAAGCTTCACTCTAAACTTTCAGAGCTAAAAAACACATTACAAAATACATGATAATCCCAAAATACATACTAAATAAATTTAAAATACAGTAGGATTACAACAACAACACCAACCAAAACCTTTAAATAAAATATGATGGTTTTGAAGTTCTTCTTAACCATATCGCTGTGAGCACGTAGCAAGAACAAAATGTCATCGATTGTTGGTTCATTTTTATCCGCCCATTGAAAAAAATCACAATCAGCATCTGTTCGGTTTCGTGGGCATCGATAGAATCTCCTGCTACTATTTACACCGCTTCTGCATGTAAATATAACACATCATAAATTGCAACTACAATATACTTGGATATTCCTGAAGGCACTCTCACTTGCAGATGACTGGCTTGAGCTCATTTCTTTGATGAACTACTGTAACTTCTTCGTTCCTAAACCTCAATCAAGCTACTAAAAAATTAACAAAATATAGTCAAATATAATTTAAAGAATATTATTCCTACTGAAAACTATATTAATTTCAGACTGAATTTATATTTTTACAATAACTCACATAATATTAAGTAAGCATACTTTACAATGAAATTAAAAGCTCTCAAAGCCATAAATCAAATATTAACAGAGGGAGTAGATCACAAATTTCAATAGCTTCTTTTTGATTTTTTTTTTATAGCAAAACACAAATTTATTTCTAAATCGAATTAACAATTTACACAAATGATTGACCCAAGGTTTATTAATTTGCTTTTGCTCTCAAAATTTTAATCAACTTGAATATAATCTATGAGTAATTAAATATGAATTTATTAGTTTAGATAAATAAAATATATCAATATTAGACTTAAAAGCTGCAACAATATTTTGGAGAAGGAAAATATGGTAAAGAAGGAAATCTTACCCGTATGAGAGAAGCAGAGATTGCGGAACTTCACAAAATCGTAGAAGCAGAAAATAAAGAGTTCAGAAACTATGGATTGCTCAATGTAAGGCAGGCCAAAAACTTTGCTTGTTGGGAAGTAATACGGAGGAAGGAGACAGGGAATAAGCGTGACAGTTTTGTGCGGGGGGACAGAGGTAGGAGACAAGAAATAAGTATGAGGGAACAAACGACGACGGAGTAGGACGGGCTTTCTGATTAGCTGGCGGGAAGGGGGGTTAGGTATAAAGACGGAGAGTTGTGAATAAGTATGTTTAGGTGATAAGGGTGTTATTAGTAATGTTTTAGATGGTAGGTATGTAAATCCCCATAATTTTTTTTATTTAATCTAAACGAAATGTAAAAAATAGTTGTAAATCTGGAAGATTGAACCAACAAACACCCCGCAAACAAAAATCCAACGCTGCTCGCAAGTCACTGCCCGTTGCATATGAAATAATGAAATCCACACTATTTTAGCGAATTTGGAGCCGCCCAGTTCATGGATGTTATCTCTGTTCCCACTCTCATCTCTCCAAAAAACCTAGGAACTAAACCTCATAAATATTCCACATCGTTCCCCCGATATTCCTGGCATTCTCAGCCGACGACTGCATCTCCGCCTGGGCTCTCCGCCGCCGTTCGCCGACCAAAAGTGCCTAGCAATCCCCTAAGCAGTTCCTCCAATGAACAAAAATCTCCACCTTCTAATCCTCTAGACAGCAAACTCTGGCTGTCCAGCAAGATCTGTCCTCTTTCTCGTACTTCTCCTCCAGCCAATGAAACCCCAGAGAGCGATCGTTATAGTGGCGACGCCGTAGAGTTTTCGACCACAGATTATTGCCAGAAAGGGAAGATCTTTGTGGGAAATCTTCCATTGTGGATTAAGAAGAACGAGATTATCGAGTTCTTCAGGCAATTCGGGCCGGTGAAGAACGTGGTGCTGATCAGAGGGCATGAGGACCCCGGGCGGAATGTAGGGTACTGTTTCCTTATCTTTGGTGGCCCAACTGCCGAGGAGGCAGCCGGGAGGGCAGTAGAGTTTGATGGCATTGAGTTCCATGGTAGAGTGCTTACTGTAAGGTTGGATAATGGGAGTAGGCTTAGGGCAAGGGCACAGGAGAGGGCTAAATGGTTGGCAGGGGAGAAGAGTGATTTCCGGTCGAAGTGGCATGAGGAGCGGGATGCTGCTTGCCGGAGGTTCAGGATGGTTCTAGACACACAGCCGGAGAATTGGCAGGCTGTTATCTCCGCCTTCGAGAAGATATCAAAGGTAACATATCACGTGTGAGCAATCGCAATATATTTTTTGGTTCAGTTAGAATTTTGCACTATAATCTGTATTGATAACCTGAAACGTTAGTTTTTATAAGGTTATGTTCTCTGCATCATGGAGCAGTAAAGCAATCTAACCTCCATGCCTGCACTAAGTGGTTGTTTTGTAGCAGGATTTAAGGAGTTTAGTTCGAAAAAGAGTATTTTAGGAAACAAAGTAGCAAGATGATGTTTGAGATCATTGAGGTTAGTGAAGCATAAGGTGCCTATACGGTGTAGGGCAATAAAGTGATTGGAATATCAATATCTTGATAAGGAGTTTGATATCTTTTCTCCAGGAGTCCATATGACAATAGGTTAATTGGACTAGGCATAAATAAAATGCCCATGGAAATATTGAGGTCTTATTATTCTAAAAAAGGACTACGCAAAAGGAACTAAAGGGGCGTAATATCTTGAAAGATGACATCAACAATATGGATCTTATAGTTCCTCAAGGGATGTTTCATGAAATCAGTAACAACTTTATGTCAGTTGTAAGGGAGATAGCAAGTATTGACTTGGAAAATGACAAGGCTTATTTTTTTCTCAACAATTAGAAGAAGAATGTTCATCTTAGACTCGTAACAACCCAAATGAGTAGCCGCCTTAAAAACTGACTAGAAAGGAAGGCTTATAACTCTATGGCAACTACGTTGAACTACCTATGTTTGGTCTTGTATTATCACTCAAGCCAAATGCAATCCGAAATTCAATGCAAATAAAGGGATACATGAGACTATTTTTTCATCCACTAGGAAGATGCAAAGATATTTACAACCCAAACACTTTGAACACATCTAAACTTTATTTATACAAGTTTTAAATTTTTATCCTTTAGTCTTTATATGATGCATGATAGACTAATTGGTAAGGAGTAGTTAAGTCTTTCAATCTTGCCCTTTAGGTAGGATGCCTCAACATGCACATGATGGCCATTATGCATATGGTGATTAGAATATTTTCCTTGTCTACATACAAACATGTCTTAAGACTTGTTGATGATTTTGCTTTGACATGAATTTATCGATTATCCCCATGTCTATACTCTAAGGCACATAGCCTTTAGTTATGTACCATATCGACATATGGTCTTCATCAACTCGATTTGCTGTTCCAAGTTATACGCATGTTTTTTTAATAAATTTTTTTGAAAATTAGTTGAGTAAGTGAGGAATTTAAAAAAGGTTTTCATTGCATTTTAAAATTTTGATATAAAATATATCTTATTATCCTGAGTGAATATCCTGTATGATATATAATTTATTAGGAGAATAACAAATCTCCAATTATCTTCGGGAAATCAATAAAAGAGGGTTTCAGCGAGGTGGAAGAGAGAAAATAAACATTATTGATCCTCATCCATTCAAGTTTCTATCCTTGCATTCTATGTTCTTTCAACTTTGATAGTTTAGTGTATCATTGTAGAACATCACATAATAACCACTACATAAATAAGGTTCTCCTCTAAATAGATGATTTGGGCCTTGCACAGATATTATATATATATATATATATATATATATATATATATATATATATATATATATATATATATATATATATAACCTAAGATATATCTTGCCTAATGGTCATTAATTGGCCATAAAGTCTTTTGTAATGATGCCTTAGACAATGCTTTGTCTTTAGCATCTCCTTCATTTCTAACCAAGCTAAGATAATTTTGTCGAGCCTCCCTTCATTAGTTAGGATGTTGGTCTAAAAAATCTGTGCATATCCTATTAGTTTTATTTTTGTAAATAAGACCATTTGGTAGTTTCAAATTAATATCAATTAAAAAATCTTCTGTTTGAGAAAGCTAATCTAAGTATTTATTTGGATTATGAACTCTATTAAAGTTAGAAGGCTCAACTTTAGCTTTATTTATTGGATCATTAATATAATCAGCTTGCCTATTTTCATGTTCTCCTCTACTCAAATGTCTTGGAATATGAGTTCTCTTGAGAAAATGTGTAGGAGGGTTGTCAATATGACCTAATTGTAGCTCTTCATCTATAATATGAGGGGATGCGGGAGATTGGGGATGTGTAGGAGACCGTGCTTGTACTATGGCAGTTTGTAAGCTTAATTTTTAAAATGTTCCATTACAATACCCATATGTCCCTCAAATTGTGTCATCCTATCCTCATGTGGTTACAAGGCAGTGATATGATCATCGAAACTCTAGTATTATTTTTATGTTGATTTAGAGGACTTGTTTGCTTAGGATGCATGATGATCAAACAAAGGATGTAATATAATCAATTAAGCAGTGCTACACTAGATAATAAATGATCTTTTTTTGAATGTTGGCCAGCAAGAAAATATTAAAAAATAATTGAAAATAAGTTATTGCTGAAATAAATATTAAGCAAGAGAATCACAACACATCTTCAACAGTGATAAATTAAGTTCTTATGTTAAGATATCACATTTTAAATTAATGTAGCTTGAAAGTGGAACTCATAACCCATAAAAAACTCTCAACTAATTTAGGAGATGATAAGTTCTCTCTTAGGGTTATGTTTGCCAAACAAGTGAGATACTAGTTGAAATTAATATAAATTTCTTAAAATTGCCATAAAATAAAACTAGAACAATCCTAGATTGATGTTTGAAGATATAACTACTGTAACTTGGTATTAATCAAAGAAAAAAAAGAGCATCTTGTTGGAAGTAAGCACTTAACTAGGACACAAGAGCCCCAATAGATGAAGGTTTCATCCTTTCTCGTACGGCTTCCTTAATGCACCAATATCTCACTCTCCAAGATTGGCACAACTAAAATAAAAATGACAAGAAGCATTAAACCTAAGCCACCCAAAATCTTTCTGAACCCAACCAATTGACCTTCCTTGCACTCTCTATAAGGCAATTGATTAACGTAAAGGTGTTTTGTGATTCATCCTAGACTGTTAAGGGTAATTGATCCACTTATGTGATAGGGATGATAGGATGCTCTTCTAAAGGAAATAAGGAAATAGGACCCTAACTATGGCAGTTTTAAGGCTAAAAACCGGTCTCAAAGCGAGAGGTCAACAAACCTCAATACTTCAATCATTCCTGTGCTTGCTTTTCGACAAATGACCTTCTTCAGCTTTGTTGCACACAATTTTTGTTTCTCCTTGCTAGATGATGAGGTCTTTGGTCCAAAGTTGGGTAAAAAAAAAAAAATAATGTGTTGTCATTGAGCATTGAATTGAAGTTCTGAACTTATTCGTAAATGCTTGTAATTATGCAAATGAATTTATTTTTTATGATTTGATTAAACATGAAACTATCCTGACAAGTTCTTTTACTTTGTTTGGTTGTACCTGTATTAAGTATGCAGGCTGTCTTTTGGATGATGTTCATGCGACAGGAAGAAAGTTTTTTTTTTCTTTTGCTTGCTTTTAAACACTAATGATCACATTAATTTCTTGAAAATGCTCTTAACTGTTCAGCCTTCAAGAAGAGAGTTTGGGTTGATGGTTAACTATTATGCCAGAAGAGGAGACAAGCATCATGCACGTGCTACTTTTGAGAACATGAGGGCAAGAGGAATAGAGCCTAATTCTTATGTATTTACCAAGTAATGCAAATTTTATGGTCTTCATTTAAACAAAGTCAACTTTTTATTTATAATTTTGAAAGTCTTTACTAAATAATAGAGGATAATTTGCATTTTTTTTGCTTTTTATCACTTTGGATTGAGCTTATTTTTATAGCAGTTGTTGTTTGTGTTTTCATTTTCTTTTGTTGTTCATGTATATGGTGAGGATGGAAAGACAAAATCATTTATAAAGACAACCTGAAATAGTTGTGACAAGGCTAGTGTTAATGATGATATTTATATTTCTCTCTGTCATTGGTTTATTCTCAATGACTTCCATGCCTTGTTGCTTTTTCAACCTTGGTTTTGCTTGGCCTATTTTGCTTCTCACTATTTATCAAGAAAATATTAACTTTCTAATACTTTCTTCACACCTGGGTTCTATAGGCAGTGCATATCAGAAATACAGGAATTGATGAAAGAATTTCATTTCAATTTTTGGGATAAACCTCAAGGGTTAAGATCAAATAGAGAAATTTTGTATTCAAGAGATATATAATATGTGCAAGTACAATATATAATCATAAATTTAAGAAATGAAATAATAATGCATTAACAAAGTCTAATAATATTTCAACAAGGAAAATAAGCATCAACTATGTAAAAGAAAGGAAAGAACTGGAGCAAACTACATAAGCATTAACTAACTCAAAATCCCATCAAAGTTTAAATAAAGAACTTCAACTTGAAGATAACTTTAATTTAATGAAATAATTATTGTTGAATGATTTATTCCTGTAGTATTTATTCACTAAATAACTTGGTAGAATCTATTAAACAAAGTTTACCATAATTAGTTTGATTACAACTTAAATTAATAGCTTTTATTTATTAAAATATAAATACAAGGTAAAAGAACTTATATTATGAATAATAAACGTGACACAATTTACAATATCATATTAGTATAATGAATGCCATATATTATCATGTTAGCATAATATTGCATGCCATGAAAAATTAAAATGTGTCATTGTTATAGGATGGTTTATTATGTCGATATTTATGATCATTCATATACAACAACAACAAGCCTCTATCCTACTACATGGGGTTGGCTACATGAATCCTTCATCATCATTTTGTTTTATTAAGTGTCAAATACTCATTTAATTCTAATAAAATGAGTTATTTATTTATACTACCTAACTAAGTCTCTTTAGGTCTACCTTTGCGTTTCTTAATATTTGTCACTTCCAATACATCTCTCCTAACTGGGTCGTCGGACAACCGATGGTTTATGTGACCAAACCATCTAAGGCAACTCTTCTTAATCTTATTTTCCACTGGAGCTACACCAACCTTTTCACATATATATTCATTTCACATTTTATCTTCAAGTGTAAAGCTACTCATCCACCTTATATCCTCATCTCTGCAACACTTAACTTAAATTTATGCTTGTCTTTTACTGGCCAACATTTTGTGCCATAAATTATTGCAGGTTTTATCACCATTTTATAAAATTTTCCTTTAAGTATAAACAATACATTTTTATCACACAACAGGCTACATAACTTCTTCCACTTCAACCATCCAACTTAAATTCTATTAACAACATTTCCATCTATTTTACCATCACTTTGACCAATAGATCTGAGATATCTAAAACATTCACTCTTTTTAATGATTTGATCACTCAATGTCATAACCCCGCCACTAGGTCTTCTACAACTAAAATTATACTCCATGTTTTTGATTTTAGATCTACTCAAATGAAATCTTTTAGACTTTAATGTCAACTTCCATAATTCAAGTTTCTCTTGAACTCCCTCTTTAGTCTTATCAATAAGAAGAATATTATGAACAAAAAGCCAATGTACATCCTCCTGTAAATGTCTAGTAAGAACATCTATAATTAATGCAAAAAGGTATGAGCTTAAAGCCTATTCTTGATGTAATCCAACTGAATAGGAGAATACTTCTAAATCCTCCTTGTGTTTGAGCATAACTAACAGCTCCAACATACATGTCCTTAATGACTTAAATATAAGCAATATTAGCTTCTTTCTTTTTTAGAACTCTCCAAAGCATTTCTCTTGGAACTTTATCATATGTTTTCTCTAAATCAACAAATATCATATGTAGATCTTTTTTTCTCTCTTTATCCTTCTTCATTAAACCTCTCAACAAATGAATAGCATCTATACTAGACCTACTTGGCATGAAACCAATTAGTTTTGAGAAATTTTTGTATCACATCGTAACCTATGCTCAATTACTCTTTCCCATAATTTTAATGTATGACATATTAACTCAATTCTTTTAGAATTTGCACGCTCTTATACATCTCTTTTATTCTTAAAAATAGAAATCAACACTCTTTCTCCACTCATCCAACATCTTTTTAGTTTTTAAAATACTATTAAAAAGAATAGTAAGCTAAAATTTTTTGATCTCTTAAGCATTTCTATACTTCTATTAAAATATCATCAGGTCATATTATTTTTTTCATATTTCATTTTCTTTAAAGTCTCTCCAACTTCAGTTTTAATAATACGATGATAAAAAAAACTTTATCATCATTTAGAGTACTAAAGATACTAAAATCAATTTTATTTTTACAATCTTTATTTGAAAGTTTATTAAAATATCTCATTCACTTATATTGAATATCCTCTTCTAACAAAATCACCTTTTGATCTTCATCCTTTTGTACTTCATTTGAATTTAATTTTTACCTAGACTAATTTATATATACATCTTTCATCATCTTTAATATTTAATCTATCATATAAATCATTAAAAGTTGAATTATTTACATTACATATACCTTTCTTAGATTCCTTACGGATCACTCTATATCTTTTCCAATTCTCTTAGCTTTTATATTTAAATCAATTTTTATAACAAAATTTTATTTTTATTCTTTTCTTGCATATGTTGACTCTATCATCATCAGTTTTTACTAAAGAGTTTTTTTTTTTGATTCTCCAAGTATATGTTTTGTGACTTGTTTAATCTCACTTGTTTCTTTTTCACACATAATATTAGCTTTCTCATGAATATCCTAAGCTTTAAGATTTTGTAGCCTACTCTTAAAAATATTTTTATTAGCATACTTTAAGTACTCCCATCTAATCTTGAGAGAATATTTCAATTTATTTTTCATCTTCCAACATTTCATCTTAAAATCCAAAATCAGTAGTGGATGTTGTGTACTTAAGATTTCATCTGAAATGACCTTACAATCTTTACTATCTAAATAATCATATTTTTCTTATGACTGATAATATGCTTTTCTCTTTTATTAAATAAAATATTAGTAATTATCATAAGCTTAATCAAAATCTTATATGATCTTATCTTCTTAATTAGTCATTCCAAACTAATAGACATAAATATTTTTAAAATTTTCGACTACCCTACCAGTATGTATATTTAAATCTCTTCCAATAAATACTTTTTCTTTAAGAAATATCTTTTGTATTAATTCTTCTAAGTCATTTTCAAAATTTTTTTTCGCATGCATTTAAATCTACTTGAGGTGTATAAAAACTTATAACATTAATAATTTTGGTATCAATAATAATATTTAATGTTATAATTTTATCTACAATCCTATTAATTTTCACAATATTATCTTTCAAACTTTTATCGTAATCACACATACACTTTTTTTAGTACGACTCCTACATGAATACTAAAGTTTAAAAATTTAAACTATCAATCTCTTTGGTCTTCTCCCCAACTCATTTAATTTCTTGTACATAAGATTTTATCTTTTCATGAACCATAATTTTCATTAATTTCTTTAATTTGCTTGTAAGAGTATTTATAATCTAAATTTCTATTCTAATACTAGTTTTATAGACTTATTTCTTTGCTTGCATACATTCATAATGTGGGAACCCTTGCTTATTTGACACTGTGCCTGAGCATCAAGCAGTGGAACTAGCACACTTTTCATTATATTCAGATCATACAATGTCGCCTTCGGGGAATATTCTGGCATTGACACAATGTATTATGATCATTCATTTGAAAAGTAATAACATATTTACATGCAACTACATTATTCATATTCATATATATCTATTTTGGACTCATTAATCATATATATATATATATATATATATAATGTATGTATGTATGTATGTATGCATGTGTGTATGTATGTATGTATGCATAGTCATTCTACTTAGATAGCTTGAATTAAAGTTTTTTTTCATAAGCTCATTGAAATCTAATGATTCTTAGAGAAGTCGTTACTCTGTGGACTCATTGAAATCTAATGATTCTTAGAGAAGTCGTATTGCTTTGCTTCACTGTATTGTATTGTAGTACAACCTGCTTACTCCATTTCAAAATGAAAATTTTACTTTAAATTTCATGATCCAGGTCAACATTTGCCACAATAATGAGGCACAAATATTTGTTTTTTCATGCTATTTCTCTTAGTCATTATTGTCTCTCATTGGTTCTACATTCTCTTGCACTGGAGCTAGTTACTTCTTGGTGATTTTTCTCTTTGTGCTTTTTGGCTTGCTAATTTTTTTTGTGCACTTCTCACTAGTTCTTGGTACTGGCACCAGTAGCTTTTCATTAAAAACCTTTTTCTTAAGAATGCTTTTTGGTATCTTATTTTTGTTCTCTCTTACTCATTTTATGCTCTCATCCTATAGTCTCTAACTGATCACTCTATTTCATGAGTGCTCTTGTTTTTTATATATATTTTTCATTATACTATATTATTTATATCTTTTATTTTTTTATATGGATAGAAATTATTGTTAGTGATATATAATTATATTTGTTTAAAATTTATATCTATATGTAATAACACACACACACATATATATATATATATATATCCGCCACTTTGATTTGCATTACGATTAATACTTTGAAAATACTAACAACAGCTAAGTATTATCTTGCTAAAATACTTAATAATTATGAAATAAATAAATGCATCACACATTTCTTTAAATTCTTAATTTTAACATAGCCAAATCTAGGTTAATGTTTATAATTGAATTTATATGTTGACTTAATTATTGTTAATCAACTATTAATTCACCCAATTTTGTTTTTTTTAAGTAAAAGATGTCATAAAGCAAGGGTGAAGAAATGATAGACAAAGGTGGCATTGGCTATTTAGCCGATATGAAGTCAAAAGAATCACCATCTGTTGTGCTCCATGCAAGAACGAAGAGGGAATGGCTATCAAATGATTAGGATAAAATGAGGCCATAAATACTCCAAAGAAGATAGGAAACAAGTTCTTGCAATGAGTCGAGTTGAAATCTTGGTTGTGGGGTGGGAGGAATGGGGGAAAGGTGAGTATGTGATGCCCTAGTTTCAACATCTTATATATCAGGACCCAAGGTGGTGAATGAAATTTGTTGGGTAGATTTTTAGGTTATGAATGTGGGTTAGGTGATCATGGTAGAGGCTGAATGGTTGGGTCAGGGAGTTTGAACTTGGGCTTTATTTTCTTAAACAAAATTGTTACACTATATTACATTAGGAACTCAAAACATCATAATTGTATGAATATAAATCTTTGGAAAAACTATAGGTAGGGTGATACATGATGACAAAAGGTTAGGCTTTCTTAATGCAACTAACATGATGCATAGTATGATTTCATGCAACATAAAAATTGAGGATATACAAATCACAAGTTATAAATTCATTCAACTCACTTGCTTTAAATGAAAAAAAATGATAACAAAGTTTAAGCTCAATTATTAATGAAATGATTGCAAATTTTCAACAATTTTTGTAAGAATTAAAAAAAAAATCAATGAACAAACAAATTAATTTTTATAAAAAATTTCAACGCATAATGATTTGACCAAAATAACAAAATGTGTAGAAGAAATAGGTAACATAATTATCATAGTAAAGGAAAACCAAGTGTAACATTAGGAGATGATTTCCCTTGAATTTAGATAGTCGCATTTGTATCACATTCTAAAGAATCACACATTCAACATTCTTCATAAGATTGAATTTAGAAAGATAAATTTAATTTTAGCCAAAAGTTCTAAATTACATGCTTCATATAGCTATTTATGATTTCCTTGTAACTTAGGACAATAGATAAGATGGACATATATCAATGTCATTTTGAGTTTAAATTAATTCTAAAAGAATAAAAGAATTCCCAATGCAATTTTAAGTTCTCCAACTGATGAACAATAGCAGTGACACCCCATTCATACAAGAAGAAGTAGACCATAAGTTGCAATCCAGCTAGCCCTAGAACTTATGCTGGAAGCCAGCGAAAATCTTACAATTTCTTGTAAGTAAGAATGCCATAAAAAGCCAAGCCCATGATAATAGGATGCTAATACAAATGAAACCTGCAAAGCTACATCAGAATCGCAACATCAACTTTTTAATTATACATGTATATATACGCACAAATGATCCACGGGTTAGAGGAGAAGGTTGTTTCTTTGAGGTCATAGATTTAGACCACATATTTGACTTGATTTTGACATGCAAACTTGAAGTTGACTCGATTTTGACCTAGAATGTATGTATAAATAAATCATTTGGGTGATATTCGGGTTGAAGGCGAGTCTCTAGTTGAGGTTTTAACCCATTTAATAAACAAATTAGGTTTGGGTCAAAACTATTCAGGTGGAGTTAAATTTAGGTTAGATCCAAACCTGACTTGCCAACTCAAATTGACACTCCTATATATATATATATATATATATATATATATATATAGACACACACATGCATATACATACAACACACAAATATATATACATGCATACACACACATGCTTATACATACAACACACAAATATATATACATGCATACACACACAAGACCAAAGCACAAAAGGACCATTTTAACCAATACTTCAAAATAATAGTTCGTACATAAGTTCATGTTGCATTTAATCTAAAAACATTACTCTAGCTGAATAATCTAAATAATACATTCAATTCAATAACATTAGTGGTAGAATAGCACCAAAATATGAACAATAATAATTTCTTAAGCTTCACGATTTCACGAGTATTCTTGATTTTTATGTATTTCTTCATCATATTATTATTTATATTTTTGAATTTTTTTGCTTTCAGATAGATGAAGATTACAATTATTGAACATATCATTATATTTTCTAAAAATTAATACTTAATGTAGTTTAAGTTTGACTAATTAAATGACTATTATGACTATTATAGTGCATAATATATGTATATAAAATATACATATCATGAATGCTCTAGTTTGTAAAATGTTGTTTTGTTTTGTGCTTTCACATTAAAGAAAAATCCTTCGCATCACATTCTACTTGGAGCTTTGAAAACATTGCTTAATATACATTTCTAAATTCACAACTCAGTCAACTTTGCTACGGAGAGGATTTGAGCATAGTAGTAACTAAGTATTAAGGAAAATGGAAATTACTAGGATTTGGTGAAAAATGATTATCCAAGAGAGACTTTGGTGTTAACACTTATAGAAGATAACATATTGAAAAATAGATTTATATGATTTAATCTTGCTCAAATGAGAGTAGAAGATGCATTGATAAGAAAAATAAGAATCAATTTGGAAAAAAAATGGGAGAAAAAGTGGTAGAAGAAGACATAATTAGACATTGTGTAAAATTTTGTGGATAAAATTGAGCTAATTACTCACGTAGAATTCAGTATGAGTGAATGGAAAATAAGGATCCATGGCATCGATTGTGATAAGGAAAAAAATTATAATGATAGAATTTTTTTCTTTATTTCTGTTGTGGACACGTATCCTCTCCCCATTGAAACAATTTCATTTCATGCAGCCTTGTTCACGCATATGCAGTTGTTAGAGATATGCGAGGGGCCTTGTCTTGTACTGAAGAAATGAAACGTGAGGGTATCGAGATAACATTGGTGACATATAGCATTCTCATTGGTGGTTTTGCCAATATCAATGACGCCGAGTAAGCTATTCCATTTCATTGCTATGTATTTTGCCTGGTTTTCTCCATTTTTGATTGTATCATCTTTTCATTTACGTATGTTACCAAAAATGTAGAACATATAAATCTTGGATTTCACGAAAATATCAAAACCTCTAGAAATACTGAAATCATTTGCATGAGTCTTCACTTAACTTTATAATTCCTTTAGCATGTTTTTGACATCTCTCATATTATTTAAGTGCATGTGCTAGATAAATTTGTTGACTTGAACTTGGTGCAATTTCCAGTCTTTTATTTTTAGTTTATGTTGATGGTAGAGAAAACTTTTCCTTGGCATGTTTATTCACATTCTTTTTTATGAGAAGATATGCTGTGCCAATTCAATGACAATTTAGATTGAATTTTAATCCGTGACACTTATTTTGTAATTCAAGCATGTTACTAACTCATTAAATTATTGATTTCATTATCAATAGTTGTAAAAAATGCATTAGATACACAGATTTAAATTATTAATTTTTTAAAGAAGGTTGAGCATATAGACTGAGGGCCTTTCAGAATTTTGTTTCATGCCACAGAAATTTAAAAAGGTCTTTGGACGCCTTTTCTTTTTTTATTGATAAATATAGCTGAGGTAGGGAGCTATTCACAGTGGTTGACAATTATATGATCCTTATGATTTATTAAGTTAATATTTCTAAACTCTAAGAATTATTGACCCAATGAGCTCATGGTATTTTCTAGATTTTAATGATCTCATGATCACAAATTATACTAAGGAATATAGGATTGATATTTTTCAAATTAAGTATATGCAAGAAATAGGTACACCATTAGAATGAATAAGCACATAAAGATTGGTATTTTGGAATAAGAAAATGCATTGTCATTTATGTATAAGAGCTACGCTACACATTGAAGATATGTAAGATAAAAAGTGAGGTCCGAATTACCTTTACTGGAAGATTACATCTTACTCTAGTTATACTATTAAATTATCTACTTATTGAGATAAAATATTTTTAGATATTATATAGGATTTTACTGAAAATTAACTAAATAGACATCGTGATAAATATTTTGCCTTAACTCTCTGTAAAAAAATGAAATGGATTAATTAGGCTTTATGGACCTCCACAAATGCTTGTGAGTCTTCATAAATGATTTGTAGGTTTCCACAAAGTGTTGTGGCGCTCCCTAAACAACAACAACAACAAGCCTTAATCCCACTAGGTGGGGTCGGCTACATGAATCCTTCGTCTCCATTGTGGCGCTCCCTAAAGATACAAAAAAATTGGTCATATGACAAATAATTATAATGGGCTCTACAAAAGGTATATGGGTCTTTGTAAGCTACATTGCAGGCTTTGCAAATATCAAAATCTAGAAATAATCAATGATAGATTCTAACTATTTTGGATCTAATCATGGGTAAAAATTAAACTGTTTCTGAACATTTGCTAGCTATAAAATTGATTATTTGAAACAATGGGCCTAATATTAATATTCTCTTAAGCCTTAAGTAAAGAACTACTGCTCTAAAACTCACATAAAGCCCTAAAAGCACCTCTCTAGAGGGTAATTGCCAAAACCTATTTTAATGCTGAAAAAAAATATTAAATAAAAATATAGATTTAATAGGTGAAAAGAGTTTACTTGTTTGACCATGATAAATTCAGCGATATTTTAGCGTTGTGATATGCCCGGTTTGTTTATGCAAGAGTTCATCCATGCGTAAGACCTCATTTTTTTTCTTCTGATTTTTTTTAGTTTTTGATTGGACCTTGCATTTTGTCTAAGTGTTTTGAAGAACACCAAGGAATGGTATCCTTGATGTGAGAATGAAATCGAGAAGTTCTCTTGGGAGAAGAGAGGTTGTCTTGAAGAGAATGTTGCTGTAAAGGCTTATTTATCTATTGAAAGAGTAACATTTTTTTTGTTTTGTGCAGGTTTTATAGGAAATTTTAGGTATGGTAGACACTTAGGCGTTAATGTAAGCTATAGTCGAACCAAAAATCATTTCTTATTTGTATTTTATTTGTCTTTACATTTCTTATTTATTGTTGTACTTTAGTCTTTATTCATTTTTTACCATGAAATAGTATGAAGTGAAAAAGTTTTGAAAATCCTAAAAGTCTAATTAACCCCTCCTCTTGGGCATCTATAAATCAACAATTGGTATTAGAGCCTTGGCTCTACAATTTTTGGCTTCACATCCGAAGAGTGATCCTCTTGAATTACATATTTTTAGTATGCTTTTTGATTGCAATATCAATAAACTAAATGAAAGGCGCTCCATAGCATGACCACCTTTTTCGATGCTATATCTTTGATTTTGGAATGGTTGAATGATGAAGTGCTCTCAATTATACGACATTAGAATTTGGAATCATATGCTAAAGGGTTCTAAAGTCCAACAATTATAATTGTTGATGAAAAAGATATTTCATATCCATGGACTCCCATGGAATTATATTTAAGTCCACTCCATGGTAATGGAGTAAATATATTAGATTGGGCTTTGAAATATGATGATTGTATGAAAATTTATAACTTGAGTATCAGGAGATACTTGGAACAAACTTTCCATCACCTATGAAAAAAAGGATGAGATTAAGGTAAAAGGATCAAAATTTTATTACAGTAATATGAATTATTCATAAGGAAGCTTGGGGGAACCATTATGGAGATGTTCAAACGATGCACTAAAATCGTTAATTGTGCATTTTGTAAGGAGCATTTGGATTAGGAACAAGTAAATAAAATCTTATATTTTTTTGGCAAAAGAGTGGGATTCCTAGGTACAAATTTAAGTTTTTGTACTATTGATCATTTGCATTGTTCTTTAGTAACACATGAGTAGAAATTAGTTCAATTGATGATGAAGAGAATAACTTGAAAAAAAAGACAAAATCTAGCACTCAAGTGTGCAGCTTGAGTGATAGTAAATCTTCCCCTTTAGATAGAGACAATAATGAGATGGTGCTATAAATATGCCAACTTGAAAGAATGTTTAAGGAGAATTTTTATAAGAGATACAAGAAAATTGATCATAACTTTTAAAATAAATTTAAAACTAATTCTAAGTTGTTTCAAAAGCAACAAGCTTGCACTTTGTTCAAAGATGGTAAGGCAATACATGTGTTATATCAGGCTTTGAAATATGATGATTATATGAAAATTTATAAGTTGAGTATCAGGAAGGTGATTTGGATCAAACCAGTCATCACCTATGAAAAAATGGATGAGATTAAGGAAAAAATGATTAAAATTTTATTGTAGGAATATGGATTATTCATAAGGAAGCTTGGATGAACCATTATGGAGATGTTCTAATGATGCACTAAAATTGTCAATTGTGCATTTGGTATGGAGAACTTGGATTGGGAATAAGTAAATAAAATCTTATATTTTTTGCCAAAAGAGTGGGATTCCTTGGTAACAAATTTTTGTACTTTTGATCATTTGCATGGTTCCTTAGTAGCACATGAGTAGAAATTAGGTCAATCGAAGATGAAGAGGACAACATAAAGATAAAGGTGAAAAATGTAGCACTCATGTCTGCGACTTGAGTGATAGTGAATCTTCCCCTTCAGATAGAACTATAATGATATGGTATTATAAATGGCTATATTGGAAGATTGCTTAAGAAAAAAATTTACAAGAGAGCAAGAAAATTGATCATAAATTTCTAAATAAATTAAAAACTAATCCTAAGATGTTTCGATCAACAAGCCTGTTATGTTCGAACGATGCTAAGAGAGTACATGTGTTATATTGTGCTTTGAAATATTATGATTATATGAAAATTTGTAACTTGAGTGTCGGGAAGGAGATTTGGAACAAACCAATCATCACCTATGAAAAAAGGATGAGATAAAGGAAACAAGGATTAAGATTTTGTTGTAGGAATATGAATTATTCATAAGGAATCTTGGATGAACTATTATGGAGATGTTCATATGATGCACTAAAATTGTCATTAGTGCATTTGGTAAGGAGAAATTGGATTGGGAATAGGTAAATAAAATTCTATATTTTTTGCCAAAAGAGTGGGATTCCTAGGTAACAAATTTAAGTGTTTGTACTGTTAATCATTTGCATGGTTCTTTAGTAACACATGAGCATAAATTAGTTCAGTAGAAGATGAAGAGAACAACATGAAGAAAAGATGAAAAATATAACACTTAAGTGTGTAACTTGGGTGACAGTGAATCTTCCCTTTCAGATGGAGATAATAATGAGATGGTGCTATAAATATGTCAACTTGGAAGAATGTTTAAGAAAAAGTTGTACAAGAGAGGCAAGAAAACTGATCATAAATTTCAAAATAAATTAAAAATTAATTCTAAGTTGTTTCAGAAGCAACAAGCCCAATCACTTATAGTCGGAATGTTCCGAGTAAAACTGGAGGGAAAAAAGGCATACATCCAAGAAGGGAATGAAAACATTAACAGTGACTTGGACTAGTTTAAATAGTGTGACAATATCAACAAAACAATCAGCAAAACCATCTGAGCTAAGAAATGAATTACAACATGCCAGAGAAGAAATTTGATGTGCATTAGTTAACCCTTTTTTGTATGATAAATTGCTTAAAGGAAATTGTATATTGAGAACTAAAGTTAATTATTTATATTGTTTAACTCGATTTATGGAGGTCAACCTTAGAGTCTAAAGGTTTTCATTTAAGTAGATCTAAAACTGAATATATGGAGTGTAATTTTAGTCGTAGAAGTTATAACATATGTGACAGGTGAACAAGTAATTAAAAGAGTGAGATGATATTTAGGCTCTATTGTTAAAATGATGGTGAAATAGATGGAGATGTTATTAGTAGAATTCAAGTTGGATGGTTGAAGTGGAGGAACATCTGTGTGTGATAGAAAAGTAAAAACTTGGGAAAAATTTTATAAGATGGTGGTAAGACCTGTAATGATTTATGATGCAGAATGTTGGCCAATAAAAGAGAAGCATGAGACTAAGTTAAGTGTTGCAGAGATGAGGATGCTCAGGTGGATGAGTGGCTTTACTCTTAGAGATAAAATGCGAAATGTGTATGTTAGGGAAAAAAATTTGGAGTAGCTCTAGTGGCAGATATGATTAGAGAGAGTCGCCTTAGATGGTTTGGTCACATAAAGCATTGGCCGTCCAATGACCCGATTAGGAGAGTAGATGCATTAGATTTGCCTTATGTTAAGAAAAGTAGAGGTAGACCTAAAAATACATGGTTAAGATGTATAAAAAATGACCTTAGTATACTTGAATTGAATGAGAATTTGACACATAATAGGACACAATGGAGACGAAGGATTCATGTAGCCGACCCCACTTAGTGGGATAAAGGCTTGTTGTTGTTGTTGTTGTTGTTTAACTCGAAAGAAATATATTATTCATATATTTCTTGGTCCATTTGATCTTAGGAAAACATCAAATTTTAAACTTTATCCATAAAAAGATTCTGTCCCCAATTTACGATAGTCTGGGACTTAATCTAGAATTTAATAAAGGTCAAGTTCACTTAGAACACTCTAATATGTATGGATTCCTAGGCTCGTCTATGCATAGTTTGTTAGAAGTTCTCAACACAGTTTATTCATTCCGCTATGGAACCCAAACAATTTGAGTTCTCAAATTAACGAATTGAATTCTTATATAGATGGGCTTTCATTATGATCAATTAAAGCTGATACTTTTACACTAGATGTCCGAGACATATACATATTATTCATTTTGTTGGAACCAATGGATGACAAATACATATCATTAGGAGTAATATAAAAAAATAATTAGAGGTAGTATCATTGGCTATAACTCCTATGTTATCGAAAAGGTCTTGCTGGTTGATGGATTGAAGGGCAATATCAACATTATCCAATTATGCGATAATGAGTGTGATGGTTTTTTTTTCTTCTGTTCAATGCTTAATTAAATTATATGGTGAAGTATACTTCATTGGTCGTATATATCTGCTTGAACTTAGTAGGTTAGTCATTATATTAAAATATTCTAAGCATACTATGATAATCAATGACTTTGGCATATATGTGTTTTTCCCCCCTACAAGCATGCACACTTCATTTAAACTATCTAGATGTGAATTAGTTGGTGGCTTATTCAAAGTAGACTACTATAAGGACCATTTTTGTGTTAATTGTTAGTTAACTTTCAAGTCCACAAACTTGGCGATTGTTTCTATACCTTTAGAACTACTTCATTTGAATTTATTTGGACCAATAGTTCCCACTATCTTTTTTTTTGCCTACTCAAATATCTAAGGTGAGATTTTATTATGGTGTAGGTGAGATTCAAATTCATGACTTTAGCAATAATTTCAAGGTCCTTATCAAATGGGCTAATTGGCCGTCATAGTAGTTTCCACTAACATAAAAGTGAAGAAGTATGGTACATTATAACTAATGATTGCTTGAGATCCACTTGAGTAGCATTTTTACCTAACAAAATTGATGCAATTACTGAATTTATAAAAATTGTGAAATGCATTTAGAAAGATAGATGATTATCCTTTGTGCTATTAGAAGTGACCATGGATGATAATTTGTAAATGAGAGTTAGAATTAGACATAATTTCTTTGCATCTAGGATACCACAACAAAATGATGAATAGAAGGGAAGAAAAAAAAAATTATTAGATATAACTAGAATAATTTTACTTGATTTTAACTAACTAAATATTTCTGAGTTGAAGTATTTAATGTAGCCTGTTATGTAAAGAATAGGGTAACATTAAACTAATTGTTAAAAAGACATCATATTAGATTTTGAAAGAGAAAAAAGTCTAATATATCTCATTTTTTTGAGTTTGGATGTAAGTGTTTTATACTAAAATAATGAGAAAGAAGTTTAACTCAATTTGGCACTTGATCAGATGAAAGTATATTTCTTAGCTACTTCATTCCTAGTAAGTTTTATAGTTTTTAATAAGAAGAGTTTGATTGTGGAAGAATTAATACATGTGGCTTTTGTTGAGTACAATCAAGTGCTTCATAGAATAAAAGATTGGGATGATGAGAGAATTGGTAGATTGAAAAATACAATCTTATATCAGCCATAAGCCTCAAAAGAGGATCTTCCAGCACCTGATTTACTTAAGGAGTGGAAGTATGCTCGTCTTTCTTAGAAACTTATCATAGGATATCTGTTGCAAGGAGTTTGGACTAGAAGTGCCATTACAGAGGAGGTATATCACTCCATATTTTTGTCACATATTGAGCCTACATGTATGGATAAAGCATTAACAGATGAGTTTTGAATAATAACAATGCAAAAAGAATTGAACTAATTTATTAAGAATGATGTTTGGTAGCTAGTGCCTAGGTCCAATGATCAATATGTAATAAAATGTTTGTGGGTTTATAAGAATTAATCAGATGACTTTAGGAATGTTGTAATGAATAAAGTCAGGTTGATAGAACAAGGGCAAATCCTAATTGAAGGAAGAGATTTTGAGACCTATAGCTAGATTAGAAGCTATTAGATTAATATTATAATTTTTTTGTTATAAAAGATTCAATTTAGCGATAGATATAGAAATTTCTTTTCCGATATGATATTGTAAAGGAAGATATTTATGTAAAATAATCTATAGAATTTATTGATCATTTATACTCAAACTATGTGTTCAAACTAAAAAAGGCATTTTATGGACAAAAATAAGCTCCTAGAGTTTTGGTATGAGAGGTTAAGGACATTCTAGATTAGTTTAGGTTTCAAGAAAGGTAAAGAAGGTTGGTGATGATATGTTAGTGATATAGTGTATGTACATGACATTTTATTTAGAGTCACACAAGATTTACTTTTCATGATTTACAACAACTATGAGGAAGGAGTTTGAGATAAGTTTGATGGGAGAACTCACATATTTTCTAAGTTTATGGTTAAAGAAAAAAATAATGAAAATTTCATATCTCAAACTAAATATGTCAATGATTTGGTTACAAAGTTTGATTTCAAAGGATACAAGTCTATTGCTACTTTTATGAGCTTAGCAGCTAAGTTAGAAAAAGCTGTAATTGTGAAGTTAGGGGCTTCTATGCTTTATAAAGAAATGAAAAGATCTTTGTTGTATTTGATAGCAATTAGATAAAGCATTGTGTTTGTAGTAGGACTATGCTGTAATTTTAGCAGAGTCTAAGGAATCTCATATGACAATTGTGAAGAGAATATTTAGATATTTTATAGCTTCACCAAACTTAAGATTATGATATCCTAAGACTGAGCTATCATTCGAGCTTGTAGGTTATTTTGATGCTAACTGTGCTGGGTATAAAGTTGATCAGAAGAACACTTCGACACTTGCTAGTTTGTAGGACATTCTTATATTATGATCTAGTAGGAAACAAAATTTTATTGCTCAATTGATTGAAGGGGCTGAGTATGTCTTTACAAGTTTGTGTTATATAGATATTTTGGATTAAGCACTAACTCGAGGATTATGGATTAAGTCTAGACCACATTCAGGTTAGATGCGATAACATTAACATAATAAGCTTAATGAAAAATTTTATCTAGCCCTCATTAGCACAACATATAGAGATTTATCATCACTTATTTAGGATTATGCAACCCCAGGTAATATTGTTGTGAAGTTTGTTAGCACAAACTACCAACTTGCCAATATCTTCACAAAGCCCTTGGTGGAAGTTCATTTTGTTCTCTTAGAGGATGGTTAAGAATGTTAGACTCCTCACTTCAATTATCTTATAGCTTATGATTTAATGCCCAAATACTCTTTAAATCCTATGTCAATTCAGATGCCCAAAAAAGATCAAATAAAAAAAAAATTTCTCAGCTTTTAATAGGCACCCATTAAGTTGCAGATATCTGGTACTTGCTAAAATTTGCTGCATGAATATGTCGATTTTCTCGGTGCCATGTGATATCTAATGTGCCTCGTCACCTTTGGCTAATTGTAAATTTTGAGCAGTTTGACTTCCATCCTTTTTACCGCTCTTTTTACCTACCAAAGCATTCAAACTTATTAAAAGACATTAACTATCATACTTTTTTTTTATTAACTATCCCTATTTTCAATTTTCACATTAAAAAATCATCAATTATCCGTCTATAAATGGCATATCTATTTATTCCATGGCCGCCATACCATCTTTTCTACCATTCACTCCATAGGTTGTCTTGAAATAGAAGATTGCTTGAAAGGAGGTTATAGGTAAAGTTTCTCATCATTGTCTTATTTTCTTATGGTTCTCTTTTAATTTTTTAATAGATGATTATCTATCTATGAGAATCCCGCCATCATCATGGTGAATCCACCTCTCATAGGATTTCAAATGCCTTACATCCATGTATTAAGAGAGCTTCCATAAACCTATCCTATTATATTGATCATTCTACGAACCTTGGCTGTGGTTTACTTCCATTGTTTCAAATTTCTGGCTTATGAATCCTTCCCTGATGTTCATCTCCATTTGGTTTTGTTTTGGGCTGCATTTTTTAACAACATGACTATGAATGAACCCAATCATGTGAAATTTTATGTTTATAACTTTGAAGTTGAGATTACTAAAGAGGACCTCTCTACATACTTCTCTCCGTTGAGTCATGTTTAGTCATGATGAGAAAATTCAAGAAATTGAAAAAATTTCACCAATGCTTTTTGTAGTCAATAATCAATCCTAAGCTTTATAATATTCCTTTTAGGAAACACATTATAAGTTTTAATTTTTTTTATCACGTGGAGGGCATTACAGTATATTCTTTTTCATCATAGTCTCTGAAAGCCTCTCGATTGTGATAAATTAAATTCTACATTTTTTCTAGTAATTTATCATGTCCCTTACCATGTGTTTATCAATGCTTTAATAAATGAATTTTCTCATTATTAGATAGTCTATGCACTTATATGACCCATTTTCTAGGTGCTTGCATAACTTAAGTCTTTAACTCATGGACACATGATTGAGTTGATCATCAAGATTTAAAAAGGTGGAATTAGGAACTAAAATGTTTTGCCTTAACAAGGCATAAAACTCGAGGAAAATGGTTGCGTAAGCCTTTAAATAAAAAAATAAAATAAAAATACTCATAAAATTATTAGTAAATTATAAATATGATGAATCATTGATATGCTTACTTAATTTATCAAATTTAAATTTTAAATATTAATATAAAATGTAAGTTTATTATGAAATTTAAAGTAAACACTCACTTAATTTAAACACATATGATGACTCTTTTTCACTTCTGCCATCACTACTATTTCGAGTTTGTGAGCATAAGAAGGTTCTATAACACACATTTCTGCAGCGAGAGATCCTAAGGTTCTATAACACACATTTCTGCAGCGAGAGATCCTCTAGAATAATTCCAGTAGAATGCAACAATTCCTCCAATTTTTGATCCTCTGCACTAATAGCCTCTATAACTATGTCCTACTCTAGATTTATAGATCAATGAAGAGCAACATTTTTTAGGAAATTATGACCCCTTAGATCTAGTTCCTAACCATACCTTTCAGTTGCTTTGATCCGTAATAAATATGCAGTTTTTCTGTAAATGATGAGTGACTGATTTACAGCAATCGAAAGGAAACAAGAAGCTTAAAAGTGGCATATGAACCATAAGACTGCTTAAATCTAGTATCCAAATATCTTATTGTTTATCATTTTTAAATGTGCTTTTATATTTACAAACCACCAAATGACCCTAGAAAATTTAAGAGCAATAAATCTTTGGAGTGCAAGGGAAATCCTAGCTATTGAGTCATGTCGTAAATCTTCTTATCTCTTGTTGTTGATTGGGAATGATAATAAGTAATACTCTAAATTGAAGAGATAGGGGCAGCATCACAGTTGTCGAATGATGAAGCAATGCTGTCACAACATGGTCCCTAAATCGAGGTATATATGTAACGGTTATTAGGGTTATTCCGGCAAAAATTTGATAAGTTAAGGTAGGGATCTAAGCTGAAAATGATTTGAGGGATCAAGTGAAGTGTTTTTGAAAATGCGGACCGACTCGAAACAGTCTATGTGTTCCAAGACCAACTTGTAATTTACCTTTTTTTTATAGAAGTCATCTTTTGGTTGTTGTTCAAAATTGTTCAGGAAGTTTGACATTCAATGCTCTAAAATTTTGTTTTGATGCTTTGCTATACTTTTCTTATGGTTGCATTATAATTTTTTTTAAACTTTAGCAAAGCCATTAAAACATTTTCCAGTTTGTGGTTGAATTATTTTTACGTCCAACTGTGCTATGATATATGCCTGTCTTTACGTTACTTTGTTACCTTTCTGTCAGAGCTTTTTTCTCCACCGAAGTTGGCTTTAGAAGGTGATAGTTTGCCTTATTATTGCAAAGATTTTCTAATTAGTTGTTAACTTTATGACCATGGTACAATCAGGAAGTTTATGTAAAATTTTCCTAAGAAATATTCAACTTCTAATTCCTCTTTTCCTGTTTTGGAAGATCTGCAGAGAAATTATTTTTGGAGGCAAAACAGAAGCTAGCAACACTCAATGCTATCATATATGGCAATATTATATATGCTAACTGGTTAGTTTTTCTGATGTATACTGATTTGCTATATTTTATTCTCTTTTTCAATATTTCTTTTTCATGTAAAACCACTAGAAGACTACTCACTGCTATTTGCATAGGCGATGAACTTTGGCTTGTGTATTGAACGTTTACAATCATTAGGTTCCTAACATTAAACTTATTTAATTAACATGGAAACTATCATATCAGTGTTATAAAGCGACTAATTATCCATATTTTCAATAAAGAGCATGAAAATTACTAAACGTTTCCTTTTTAATTGCATAAATTTTTGTTCAGTCAGTTTTTATTGGAACTATCATATAGATTTCAATAGGTATATTTCTACTTTTTATTTGTGTAGTTCTGCATGAATATATAGACCTTAATGTAATTTAAATTTTTTTCCAGATTACTCTGATCATTATAATGACTAAAAGCTTTTGCCAATCCATGTAGTCAGATTGGCAACATGTCTAGATCTGAAGTTCTTGTGAGAGAGATGGAGGAACAAGGAATTGATGCACCTATTGATTTATATCATACTATGATGGATGGTTATACAAATGATCGGAATGAGGACAAATGTCTGGTTGTTTTTGAAAGACTTAAGGTAAATTTCAATCCAGTGTTTGCTGGTTTGGCAATTTTCAGCTTTAATCTTACAGTTGTGATGATGAGATTGCTACGCCCTAGTTAACATGGTCACATATTATATAAAAGGGTCTATCTAAACTAACCTAAGATCATTCATGTCAATAAAACAAAATAGTGCCTAGCACATTTCTTGCACTATTTGTGTGATAATGCACAACAAAGCAAAATAGCACTTTCTGTGTGTGATATAGCATCTTTTTTTAAATATTATCACATACTATGCTCTTATTTTAATTAATTATGATTGCTAAAGTGTTTAATTTTTTTTCATCTATTTCCCTTTTCCCTTTAAACTCAATTGAAGATTTATCTTTTTGTTGTTTGTTTGTCATTTACTATTAAAGTTGAACTCTTGAATGCATGAACTATCTGCTTGGACGAATGATGATTTTTGAAGGTTAAGTCATGAGTCAAAGATATTTGATATAATATTGGCATGAATTCAACAAATTTATTCAACTTAATAATTAGTACTACTCATGCCCATTTCATGTTGATTGAAACTATTTTTTGTTTTGTTTCTTCACCTTTCTATTCACACAACTCTTTGGGCTTCAGTTGAACTATACAATGCCATGAACTCCATTAATACCATAATGAAATTTATATGATACTAGTAAATTTGTATGGGTCCTCAGTGCACATCTTTATTTGTTTAAAACATTAATATATTCTGTTTGTATGATATTGATAATACTTTTTTTGTATTATGATATTTCTTTTATATTGGTGAATTGAATGCTTGAGCTTTTTGTTATGGAAGAAATTTTGAAAAGCTTGTGTGTGTCAGAAATATTTTTCTTATTAAAAATTCATACAACTGACAATCATCTAAGATTTTTTTTTAAAAGTGATTTTGACAAAATTTTTTAAAAGTTAAATTTGGTAGCTAAATCTATTACATTATTTTTGTTTTTGAAAACATTGAAATTATCTAAACGCATTGATAGGATATAATGAAGAAGAAAGATTCATGTAGCCAACCCCACATAGTGGGATAAAGACTTGTTGTTGTTGTAGTGTGTACTACATTTTGTGTTATGCGTTATGCTTTCTTGAGACCTTTTAAAACCAAACAAATCTATTAATAAGAGTAAACTGTTTGAAAGTATTCATGAAACTACACATAGTTGTGATAATCTTGATGAGAATAATGATGCTCATGCACTATTAAAATGAATAAGCTCTAAACATTTTAATTTAGAATTTAATTTAGAATTTAAAGCATTTTGATGAAATCATATGCTTATATAATCATAATTGTATTCTTAAAATTTTAAATGCTCTTATCTATCATTTACTACTGACAATGTCATATTTGTGTTAAATATACTATATTAATTGCTATTGTCGGGATGATGACTTGAAACATAGATATGGATAAATAACATTTTCATAAAACATGACATATGACAAACCAAATGTTTTATAGCAAATAAGAGTAAACTGTTTGAAAGTATTCATGAAACTACACATAGTTGTGATAATCTTGATGAGAATAATGATGCTCATGCACTATTAAAATGAATAAGCTCTAAACATTTTAATTTAGAATTTAATTTAGAATTTAAAGCATTTTGATGAAATCATATGCTTATATAATCATAATTGTATTCTTAAAATTTTAGATGCCAGAATGCTCTTATCTATCATTTACTACTCTGACAATGTCACTTATATTTGTGTTAAATATACTATATTAATTGCTATTGTCGGGATGATGACTTGAAACATAGATATGGATAAATAACATTTTCATAAAACATGACATATGACACACCAAATGTTTTATAGCAAATTTAGGTATTGTATATTAGTTATGATGTAAAAGCATGTTCATTATCAATATTCAAATGTAGAACATGTTGAAAGCTATGGGACTTGTAGCTATTGCCCATCGATTCCTTCATATTGTTTGACCCTTGGTGCGAACCTCACACACTAGATCTTCATTCAATCAATGATTGACTTCTTAGTGCACATGGATTAAGATCTCTTACTTTTTGATTAAATCTCTTTAGAACCCTTTGATTACCTTCCCATGTATCTCTATGGCCGCTAGTCTTATAGGGGATTTATCTCTTCTTATTTTATGTATTGAGTAATTTGTTTTGATTTATTTCTTTATTGAAGCCCTGTAGACTTGTCTATATAATCCTCTACATTTTGTACAAATTTGATGCAATAAAAATTCTAAGTAGTTTTTACATATTTTTTCTACTTTATATATATTTTTACATTTTATCAGAGTGATGTTAGGGTTTCCTGTTTTCATCCTTTGTTCCCCTTACTCTTTCTCTCCTCCTTTTCGTCGAAGCTCTTTATTCCCTTCATTATGTTTTATTTCTTTGACTTCTCTAAGTAGTTGGTTATCATGAATAGTGACAATCAAATTAAGAGAACTTGAGGGATTTTAAACCTCATATTACTTGAATTGGAGTAACCATTTGATGTGATCTCAAGTCCTTTTCAAAGAAAGGGATAGATCCAACATCTTGTTGGTCTACCTTCAGATTTAAAGGACTCAAAATTCATACTATAGAAAAAATGGATTCTATGATCATGATATGATTATGAAATATTATGATACTAGAAATCAGCGGGCCATACATGTTCTTTTTTATTGCCAAAAAGTTGGGGATGCCATTAAACAAAATTATTCAAAAGTTAAAGATGGTGTTCTTCCACTAACAAGTAAGGTAATCTTTCTATCATTAAATATTATAATATCATGTGGGCTTATTTACTTGATTTGGATTGTGACCAATAATTCAAGATGACGTGTTATTAGGATGCGATAATTATCAAGCAATTTGTGGAAAAAGAAAGAATATTCAAGTTTAAATCTTAAGTAGAGAAAACCTCACTTTGACTATCTCTTTTACGAGTTGATAAAGGAAGAAGGATGATGATGTTGAATAATTTTATTTCCAAAAGATCTATCAGGACGACCATTGAATCCCAAGGTAGGGGATTTGCTACCACATATTTCTTTTTTAAAGAAGGATAAAAACCTCCTCTTAAAGGTGATTCTTGTGCAACTATAGTAAGGCATCAAAGAGAAATGCTTGAAACTCTTTAGAAAGCCCAAGAAGGGAACACAAAGGGAGCATACTTGCCTTGTGGAAATAGATAAACTCAACTTAGATTAAATTGATAAATTAAAAAAATTTCCCAATTCTTTGGAAAAGCTATTTTGATCATGCTATCCTGCTCAAAATAGTATGACATTCGACTTTTGTGTTTCTAGTGCCTCAAATACTTATTCACAAACTTGGATTTCAGATTCAAGTGTCATTGCCACATGACAAAGCTTTTTAACATCTTTCATGTCTACAAATCTCGCCCTAGTAATAGAAAAATAAATTGATAGATGTTTCTCTAACAACTATCACAAGATAGGGAAAATATTTCATCCCCACATTATAAGAAAGATGATTTGACAAGCTAGAGAGAAGGATGGATTATATCTTCTTATGGACTTAAATTTTCTTAAAAGCAATTATTGATTTTCTAGTTCTTTTGTTTAAATTCATTTTGATATTTGGAGACCCTATAAAATTCTCAATGTTTCTAGTACTATAGGATTTACCGCATTCATTGATGAATGCACTTAAATGATTTGGATATATTTTATTAAACAAAATTTTGATATCATAATTATATTTTTCACTTTTACTTCTATGATAAAAAATCAATTTAATACAAATATCAAAATATTTTGGATTGATAATGCCTATGATTACATTAAGTATACACATTATCATCTTACATTTATAAAAAGATTATCATTCACCAATCCTCATATCTTGAGACTACTCAACAAAACAGAGTGTCAGAAAGGAAAAATCACCACATTCTAGAAGTCACCTGGACTCTTGTTCTCCAAATTCAAGTATTAAAATGATATAGGAGAGATACTACTATAGAATACTCTTGAGAATGATTGCTTAAAATTCTTTTTAAATCATATGGCAGAGTTTCTAGCCACAAATCTATTCTAAAAAATTCCCTTAAAGTTTTAGGTGCATACCATGTTTATATCGACAAACAATACTTGGGAAATTGGATTCAAGAGTTCTCAAGTGTATGTTTATCGGGTAGTTTCCCATACAGAAGGGTATAAATATTATCATCCCACCACAAAATATTTCTTATTTTAATGGATGTTGTATACATGGTATACCACAAATCATTTAACTCATTACGACACTCATTTTGGATCAAATTTCTGCTAGCGTAGCAACCATGGAATCAAGTCAGACCAAGTGCAATTCACATTAAAGAACTCACCACCTCAATCGAAGATCTCATTACAACTTGACAAACAAATTTGTTTGACTTAAGCATTGGAGGTACTCGACCGAGGAACTTGCTAGCCATTACCCTAAACACAGCTCGATTAGGATTCATTTGATGCACTTGCTCCTTATCTAGGACCCAACAAATCATTTTATATGGAAGATCATGTTAGTAAAAGGCCGCCTTTATCACCATGTCAAGACTTTGTACACATGTCTATGTTAATGCAGCCTTTTGAGTTTGTATTTTTTCTTTTTCTTTGAATTTATGGCGTAAATCTTTTTCGTAGCTTTTGTACTTCTATAAATAGTGGGTCATGAGACATTTAAAATCTTTTTTTGCTGACATTTACTTCGACTTTTAAGCATGATAGACTTTTTAGGCAAAATTTAATTCCTTTTTTTGGACTTGTGTGCTCGATCTTCCAGAAATTATTAATATAGTACTTTATCTCTCTCTATCTCTATTTGTTCAAGTATCCAATACCTTTTTTCCTAGTCTTGCAAGGTCTAATGTTACCCTTGGATAAATCAAGATCTTGAAATGTGCCATGAGCATGGAGTAGATGTCATAGAAAAGAAGTTGATTACTATGAGAGGTAGAGCAATAGACTAAAAGAGAACTCATCAACATGGAATAACCTTAACAGTTTGCTATTCATTTGGGTTTGAAGGAAATGGAGCAGATCAGTCACTTGATTTAGGGATAATGGACCAAGTTAACTAGGAGAATTTGTAAGGTAGAGAACATGAAAGGTTCTTTGCCTCTGCCAACTATCGAGTTAGGAGCATCAATAGGTTTTGACTTTAACTCTTAGCTTAAATGATACCCTATTCCACACCAACAATGATGAGGAGATATTGTGACCTAGGAAAGAAGGCAATTCATAATTGGTCAGTGCATTTTCTAAAAAAACATTGAAGCTAGGCCATCCTTGAAGTTCAAAATTCCTTAGAGCCTTATAGGAGAAGGTTTGAATCGATAAACTATGCCTCTTGCTTTGAGTCGATAACATCACTACTTGATCTCGATGGTACATTAAAATGTAATCTCTTCTTTACCACTTTCAAAGAGTCTTCTTTGAGATGATTTTCTGGCTTTCATGTAGGCGTCATCACTGTTGACTCCATGAGCTTCATTTCATTTGAGATTGATTTTGATGATAACAAACATATGTTTAAGTGTTACTAATTAGTTTAATTCAAGTGATGCAAGAAATTATTCAAACTTAGATTTTTTAGTCAAATTGGGAAGTTAAAGCTATTAGATTGGAATTGGTTTAAAATTTTTTAGGACTTACAATAATAAGATAAATAAGAACTCAATAATATAAAATTAATAGTTTATTTATTTCAAAATATTTTATTTAAATTTTTTCATATTTTTGTATATTTTAAAATTGCATTATTTCTAATTATTCCTTGAATTATCCTTTTTGGATAATTTAAATCACTTGCATGAGTTTAATTATCATCTATTGTGCTTTCAGGTAAGATGAATTTATTTCATACTTCATTTAATTATTTTCATACTTAAATTCATTAATTATCTATTTATTTTTGCATGAGAATAAAACTATTCTAGAATTATCCTAATTATTTTTTCTCTCTTTTATTCTTTTATTTTCTCTTTCATATCACTATTATCATCTGGTTAATATTTTGGCCGATTTTTTTAAGTTTTTGGAATGATAAATCACATGAGATTTATTCAAATTATTGCCATAATATTTCCTCATTTATTCAATTTTTAAAATCCATTTATTTGAATTTTAAATTTAAATGATTTTGAATTTTAAATAGGTTGTCATTGCCATATGTATACAATTTGAATTTATTCTTTTATGTCATGGTTTGGACGACCCCTATGCTTAATTTCCTCATCTTAATTGAATTAATTTGAATTAATCTAGGTTAATTCAAATTCAAATTCTAATTCTATTAAGCCTTGATTTTATATTTTTTTCATTTCTAGAAATCTATTTTTAGAATTATTTATGGCTGACCCCCTCATGATTATTTTTCATTGAATAAATTTATTTAATTAATTCAAAATGCTTCTTAAATTAACTTATCATCATTTACACGTGATTTATTACATTGAATCAAAATTGATTTGCTTTTGGATATGATTTGGCCAAATTTTTGATTATTAAGGATTTGGACTTATTTATTTAATTTCATTGTGAATTATTACTTTTTATCATTCAATCAAATCTAGTTGATTGAATATCTCATATTTTGGAGCATTAAACTTTGATTGAATCCATATTTGGAATGATGCTTGGCTGGCCACATTAGTTGGAGAGTTTAAATTTGAAACAATTCAAAAAATTCCCTCTCAAAATTAATTACATAAATGGACTTTGCTTCTTATGTTAATTTTATTTTTCTCTCTATTTCTCTCTTCGCCGACCCTTTTGCATAATAAACTCTATTTGGATAATAGACTCAAATTTCAAATTCTTACTAAAAATATTTTCTCTCTCTTTATTCTTGATCGGCTGAAAAATCTCAAATCAAATTTCCTTTGATTTTATTTTTCTTTGATTAATTTTTTTCCTTACTTTTCTCTCTTTCATTTTAAATTTCTCTTGGCCAAAAATTTCATAATGAAATTCTTGATTATTTGATTGAGATAATCAAATCAAAATAAAAAAACTTTCTTATTTTATTTCCCTCCAACTTCTTTCTTGCCTAGGCCGAACCCCTCGCTTTGTAAATTCTGTATATTGTGATGTTTATCCAAGGTTATTCTCTCTTAGCTCTTCTTCATCTTGGCGAACCCATGCAATTTGATTTCTGTGAGATCTTAGTGATTCAAAGTGCAAAATTTCTCTCATTCCTCTCTTGATGGTCGAAAGCCCACTCTTTTGAATTTTCATTTGGCCAAATAGCTCTCAAATCAAGACAAGATTTTCAAGATGTTAAAGCTCTATTTCTTTCACAAATTTTTCCTTGGCCGAAACTTGGTGTGGAGTTGAATTAATGCCTTCTTGAAGATTGGTATGAATCTCTCCTTGGCCGAATTTCCCTCGTAGGGATTACTTGAAGTTTGATGATAGAAGTCCTCTCCCTTGTTGCAATCATCTTCAATCATTAAGTGGAGATCCTTCTCATCTTCTTTCAAGTTATTTTCAAAATATTACAAGATTTGATTTCATTAATCATTCTTAATTTTCATACATCAAAGCTTTTGTGAAAAATGTTTTTAAATTGATTTTATAAATAAAAAATCAACATTACTTTATTTCTTTGAATTTATTTATTGTATAACTTATTTTGGTTATACTTTCATGCAAATGTTTTAATCATGCATGTGAGTTGATTTCATATAGCTTTTCAAGTTTTTTTCATTTGAAATCTATATTAATTTTAAAGTAAAATAATTTCTTTCTAAGATTACTTTGAGCTCTCATTATTATTTGTCTTAATATTGTGTTAGTTGGGTTGTTAGTGTAAAATTCTTTTAAATTGAGAGTTACATACTTTATGTTTTTTCTTCTTTTATTCTCTTATACTTTGTTAGGGTTGTACTTGCCCGTATAGGAAAGTATATTGTTGGGTTGTACTTTCCTGTGAAGGAGAGTACGATGGATTTGTTGTAATCTCATTTTTGATTAAGTGAATTCTTAGCTTGGGTTGCTAAGCGTTGACGTAAGCCGATTTTTGGATTTGGCCAAATCACATAAAAATCTCTGTGTTCCATGTTTTATTTTTTCTGCACCTTACTTTACTTATGTTGTTTATAGCTTTGCTCTTTTAAATATAATAATTTGAAATTAAATTTTCTATACAACTTCTAATATTTTAATTTAAAATTTTTAAATACTCAATTCACCCACTCTCTTGGGTCATAGCTTCATAATAATCACTTTTGTCGAGTTCAAGTGGATGCTCATCACCTAATTCGTTAGTTCCCAAAGGCAACTCAAGAACTTGTAGGAATTATTACAGATGCGTCAAGTGCTAGGCAACTACATAAGGAAGTTCATTGTAAGCTTCCAAAGTGAGATGCTTAAAGTGAAGGATTTCGAGCTTGTCATCTCACAGGCAATGTTTAAATTCGGATCAGATCGGCTGGTTCAATCGTAAACCGACCATACGGTCGGTTTTGGTTATTTTAAAAATCATCTTTTGCATTGAATTGGCCAGAACTGGATTGAACCACCAGTTCAACTAGTGAATCGCCGTTTTAGTTCCGGTTTTAGAAAATCGACTAACTCAGCTAATAATTATATTAAATAATTATATTTTAATATTAAACTAATTTAAATATTTTCATAAGAAATTTTATACATTTTAAAAATATTATTATTATAATTATATTTAATTTTTTAAATATGTTATTTAAATATATTAAATCATTATATTTAAATGTCAAATATAACAAAATATGTCAATTAAATTTTTTATAAGAAATTTTATAAAATTTAAAAGTAATTTTATTATTATAATGAGGTTGAATTAAGTTAATTATAATATATCTAATAAGTTATAAGTAATTATGTTATAAGCTCATGCTTTGTAGTTTTACTTTTCAATATAAAGAGAGCAACACTAAGTCTTCTTCATGATGTGGGACTAAAAAAGTTAAATATGATGAAACCTATTGAGCTAGGTATTAAGATTGAGATATTTGAAATATATGCAATGGACTTTAGTAAGATAAAATGATCTTTAATATATAGGAATATAAGAACAATATTTTAATTTTTAACTTCATATTTTAATTATAGATTATATTTTATAATCTAAAAAATTTTAAAAAATAGGAAATTTAGAAAATATTTTGTAAATATTTTATAAAATTCTTAAAATACGTTTTTATATTATGATCTTATATTTTTAAATTATAAATTATATTTTTAATCATACATCTATATTATCAAAATTTTTAAGCTTTTAAACATTTTTAATATACATATATGTATGTTTATAAAAATATTTTAAAATATTTCGTATATTAGTTATATTTTATAAGATTTTTAAAATAATTTTTTCTATTATAAATTTTATATTTTTATTATAAACTATAATGTTTTATAGGTTATACACTTATTATAAATTATACTTATATTTATAAATTTATATTTTAAAATTTTAATATTTAAATATATTCAATATATACATTTAAATATATCTTATTAATCTTAAAATTGATCTTGAAATTTATAATTAATAGAAATATTATCTATGTGTTTGTCATATTTATTTTTTTGTTACATGTTTATATTATTTTATCATTAAACTAAATCAATATATAAAAATTTTAATTTTTATTAAAACATTCGGTCAACTCCGATCGAATCATTAAAACTTGAACCTCTCTTTTCGGTATAATATCCGATACGGTTTTGACAACCTTTGCGGGTTGTTCTCACTTAAGGCCTCGACCGTTTAAATATGCCCTCGACCTTCAATAATCTAATGCATTGGCTGAGTTTTTCGAACTCACCATAACCATGCAAGTATAGAGGAGTTTAACAAATTCGCTTCATCCTCCAGTGTGATCGGACAATGAGGAATGCCTCAGAGGCAAGATAGGCCACCACTCGCTTAACATGCCAGAGATCGATTGCCAGTGTGGATAATAGATATGAAGCACATTTCCCTCAGAATCGCCCACACCATTGGCCATAGAGGACGTAAATCCATGCGTGATTGTTGCCAAGAGCAGACCTTAAGCTCTACACCATGATACGCCACAACTACTTGGCTTTATTAGTGTATCACCTGCTACTTCATGTTTCCATAGTCATGTGTTCTCTGTTCCCATGATCGAGTTAGGTAAGGCTTTATAAGATAAATATTACTTTAAGCATCCATCTCTTATGAAAGAATGTGAGCATGATTGAGATTTATAAAGGCATTGTGAAAATAAGTTGGTGAAAAATAGCCCAATGAAGCGATAGACAATATAGTATTATCTACTGAAAATAAGTTAGTGAAAAATAGACTTAGGTGATTTGAATTTATACAAAGAACAACATTAAATATACACATAAGATGCATATGTAAATTTAGTTGGGCATAGTTGAAATTTTAAGATGTATGCATGGTAAGTTTATTATGTATCGATTAAAGAATGATTATATTAGAATGATAATGTGAACAATATCTATTGAAGCTCAGTTGGTGAACAATAGATGTAAATGATTTGAATCTATATATAATCAATGTTATTAAATTTATGCATAGGTAAAATTAGCATTAAATGATTGGGAGGGAAAAAAATGACAAACTAAAGATTGCATGTATAAGTATTATGCTAAGTGATTTGCATTGAATCTTTAAGGGAGTTCTATATGCTATATAATCACATTTTATTTTTTTTGAAATAGTTTTTTAATGGTGAAATTGTTATTAACATTTATGAAACTTGATTCTTAAATAACTTTCATATTCTAGATGAAAATTAATAATGTGATCTAGAGTTTGAAAATTGAATATGATCATGGACCGAAAAATAGCATCTCTTGAATAAATGTGCCCATTTATAGGATTGCCATTCTCTTTCTTTTAGATTTTTATGTTTTGACTTTCAAATTTAAGATCAAAAGCTGTTTGGACATGAATGATTTGAAGAACTTTTAATATCATTTCATCATTAGTAAGATGCATCAAAATTTTTTAATGAACATGAGAAGAAATTTATGATTCCTGTACATGGAGATTTTCAATTATCTTCACATTTGATCTATGCTAATTGATGACAGTAGAGTGTATTTGATTATTTTGAAAGATTAAACATATGATGGAATTAAATTTTTAGGTGGACATCTCTATGGCTTCAGGCTATTATTTTTTCTCTCATACTTGATTAATGGTTATTATTAAGAAAATTGATGAAATTTGACCAATAAGTAGTTTTGATGTTGCAGGATCATAATTAGTTTTTATCTTGAGCTAGAACACTATAAAAATGTAGATTCCAAAACAAAATTAGGAGTAAAATTTATCTCTTACCTCTCTCTCTCTCTCTCTCTCTCTCTTCCACTAGTCAATGAAAATATTACATGAAAAATAATTACAAAGAATTGGCAACAAAAAAATAAATAATATATTGGAACATTATAACATGAAAATAAGCAATATCCATCTATATGATGACTAACAAGTCCTCAATTAGATCAAACTAACTTATTGAAAGTTTAGATTACCAAATTCATCATGCGAATTCTTATGTCTATCTTGAAATCTAATAAAATTCAAGTAAAGAAAATTTTTATTTATTTTTTTCAATTTTAGGCTCTTCTAGATAGCACAACCTAAGAACATTTATCTACTAAATTTACAAATGTTTTGATGAAACCTTGTGATGTAGAACAAAGTATAATTATTAGTATTATTGGAGCTTACATTTTACAAGAAGAATTTGAGAATGGATTAAGATGTCATCAAGATATGAAAAACTTAATTATAAAAATCTAAGCAAATGTCCAAGAACATCAATATACTTAAGCAACGAAGGTCCAATTATAAGAGCTCAATAAAGTGCCTAATGAAGGCCCCATCATAATAGCCCAATGAAGAAGAAATAATTAAATTTTGTATTTATTATTTAAATTTCATATATAAATTCGAGAAATTGTAAATTTTGACTTTGTAAATATGTATGGGTTGGCCATTTCTAAAATAATTAAAGATTAATTAATTTTTTTAAAGTCGTTGGCATCTTTCTCTATTAAGGGCCACCAACCTTTTTTCTCCCCAAAATTTTATTCTCTTTTCTTAATGATAATCATTGTAATCTCTATAAGGTTGGCATATAATGAGATTTTTCAGTTTTATAATGATAGCATTATTTTAGAGAATTTCTTTTTGTTTGTGTTGATGCTTGGTGGTTTACCTTAGCCTTTTCTTAGTGTGATTTATTTTTATCTTGTAAGTGCTCTATAACTTACTCTCAAAATCTTTCCCAAATCATTATCATATTTTCTTATACATTTTAATTAATCGATTCATCCATCATCTAAGTCTACAAACTCACTCTAAAATCTTTTTGAAAGCTCACAACTTAAACGAGGTGGACAACTATCTATTCTTGTTCTTTCTACCATTATAATGCCTTAACTCTCACAAAATCCCACAAAATACTCCTGATCATAAGTTCACATCTTAAACTAACTCTACACTATCATTTTTCTCTTTTAGATTATCTTAAGCCTTCTCTCAAAAGAGATTTCAAATTTACCCAAGCTAGTTCGATTTGGATTAGTTTTGGTCTTATCTTTAACAAACCACTGAAAATATTTTAACTTTCTATCAATAATTCCAAATCACATGTTAGCATCTTAAGCTAATCATAAACCACAAACTCTAGTCATTTACATCACTTAATAATCTTTTCATAAAATGATATTTCAAATCAGCTTAAATTAGCCTAAGCTTAGCTAATCTTGTCATTCCTTTTACTAAATCTATCTAATCTTATCACATCTCCACTAGAAACACATAATAACTCTTCAAGGGCTTAAATTAAATCTCATATATATTTTCATTTAATAATCCTAACAAATTAAGCTGTCTCACCACCATCATATTTGTTATCATAGTTAAAGCTAAGATTTTAGTAATGTTATTACAAATTTTTTTTGAGGGAGGTCTTCTCCCCATGGTGGGCCTTATGGCTTAACCATTATAATTATAGTTTAAACTAAAATTTTCATCTTTCCTAGTATGATGGTGGTGGGAGACTTTTATTTGTTGGAGATTATTGAATGAAAATAGATGTGAGATTTAATTTTAGGCTTTGAGGAGTGAATGAAAGTTTTTAGTGGAGAGATGGTAGGATTAGATAGATTTAGTGAAAGAGATGACATGATTAGCAAAACTTAGGCTAGTTTGGCAAGATTTCAATGATCACTTTAGGGAAAGTTTATTAAGTGGTGTAAATGATTAGAGTTTATTGTTTATGATTAGCTTAATATGTTAAATTTGACCTGGGGTTGTTGGTAGAAAGATGAAAGCATTTGGATTGGTTTATTAGAGATAAGACTAAAACTTATACTAGACCTAGCTGGTTTGGGCAGATTTAAAATTTTTTCTTAGAAAAGGCTTTAGGTAGTCTAAATGAGGAAAATGATGGTGGAGGGTTAGTTTAAAATGTAAAATTATATTCTATAATATTTGGTGGGGTTTTATGAGTGTGTAAGGCATTGTAATGGTAGAAAGAATAAGACTATTTAGCTTTCCACCTAGTTTAGCTTGTGAGCTTTTAGAGAGTTTTAGAGTGGGTTTGTAGATTTAGATGATTGATGTATCGACTTAGATGCTAATTAAAATCTAGAAGAGGATGTGAGATTGATTTGGGAAAGATTTTGAGAGGGGGTGAGAGCACTTACATAATAAAGATCAATCCCATCAAAAAAAGGCTAAGCTAGGCCTAATCCACCAAGCACTAATACAAAGAGAAAGAGCACTAATACAAACAGAAAGAAATTCTCCAAAATAATTTGAGCATTCAAAAGCTAAAAGATTTTATTACATACTAGTCTTATTTATAGGGATTGCAATGATTATCATTAATAAAAGAGAAGAATTTTGTGGGAAAAGAGATGGGGGCTCTTAATGGAGGAAGGTGCTGACCACCTCGACTAATTCATTTTATTTTTTATTATTTTAGTAATGATCAGCTCATATATATTTCTTTGATTGGGCTTTTGTTGGGCATTTTTTTGGGGTTTTATAATTGGACCTTCGTTGCTTGAGTATTTTGATGTTTTTGAGCTTTTGCTTGGATTTCCATAATTTGGCTTTTCATATCTTGATGACAGCTTAATATACTTCTCAATTATTCTTCATGTAAAATATAAGCTCTATTAATGCTAATAATTATACTTTATTCTACATCATTTTGTGGTTGATCAAAGTCTAAATCATCATAACTTTTATTTAAGAATGCTCACGTGTAACATGAGTGTCCTTGTAATAGTAATGAGATTTGGAGTAGATGTGACTTCTTTAATAGACTGGAAAATTACTTTATCAAATATGACCCTTGAATGTGCAATAGGTGTGTCTTTATTTGGATATACTAAAGATGAAAAGTAGGGAGAATAGTAATATCCATCAAACCTTCAATAATTTGGGAGGGCATGGACTTAAAAAAAAAATGCTAGGATATGCTTCAAAACATGAGTACCCTTTAGGGGGAAAGTAAGGGGAATATCATTCAATGCTTAACTCTATCTCTCTTTAGGAGTTTCTCGTTGGGGAGGTATTCTGTCACATCCCAAATGATCATCTTTTTTCAAGGTCAGCCTAAATTGTAACAAAATAGGATTGACTCAATCAGATATAGCTTCCATCTACTCATCTCGATATGTATGGATTGGGGATAAGTAGGTGAAAATTGAATCTTACTAAATCATTATGAATAAATTCTTACATTTTTAATTCTTCTAATAATCTCTTCATATTTAAATCGCATATCTGAAAGCGTGTAAAATCCAATCCCAACATAAATATAGAGTAACTAAAGGAATCAACATATAAATTTTACATATCACAAGAAGTCTTTTTAAATCACTCAAATATGTATACCAAAACTATACAAGTCAAAAAGTTTGTTTAGCTAATCCCTTTTCTATATTCTTACCTAAAAGTCAACATATAATATAATAAGCCAATAGCCTAAGGAGATAAGTAGTGTTAATATAAACTCAAAACATGATATAAGAAGCAATGCGCATGAACAATTGAAACTTGCAGGAATGTAATAGTAAGTAAAGCATATTGTCAAGTGTATGGACTCAATAGTAGTCTATAAGGCTGCAAATCATAAACAAAATTGGCTAAGCATGTGGGTAATTTATTTCATACAAATATGCTTATCAAATCATCTTATTATAAATGTTATTTATATTTATAAAGGTTTGACTCCTGTAATAATATGAGGGTGATGCTGTCACCTTGCTAGTTGGCCAAAACTGCTGATAAGATGGGCTGTATCCACACTTCATACCAATAATCCTTTAACATCAATTGGTTCGATCCAACCTGTATGCCAACAGCCGAGAACTCTAAGATTCCCTATCAAATGCTCATCTCATTAGAATTTTTTGCTTACATGCATAGGTTATCATAAAAAAACTACTTATAGCAATTTTGTAACATTTATTGCTTATTATAAGTCGACTTTTCATTTGACAATTAGCACTATTTGCACCAAAACATTTTCAATATGCATAATATGATAATATGACATCAAAAAATTATACTTGATCAGAATTATAGTAAATCAATTAAGCATGATTTATAGGCTGTGCATGTAATCAATTTTACCTGAACCAAATATGAAAAATGTGTCTAAATGCAATGAACATAACAGTAACAGGAGAAAATAGTAGCAGTGCCAAATATTAGTCTTATAAAAATTTGAATTTAATTATCAATTACAAATTTCATCTCAGTATTTGTGTTAGTATTGTGATGTGCTCGACGCTTCTTTGAATATACAACTTGAGAATTCTTAAAATTAAATTTAACTTAGTACTTTTGCATGTTTGAATTACATCCTTACTTGAATTCAATCTCGTTACATTCAATATTTTTCTAACTAACAACCACAGTACATTAAAATCAGCTCGAATTACTTTCAGTATCAATTACCTGTTTAAATTAACATAGAGTTAATTAAAGTTTATCATATTTTTATAAATAATATTTCCTTTAACATGTGATTATTCTAATTTCATTATAATGCCTATATATACCTAAAATTTATATTAGTTTGCTAACATTACAATTCTGAATCTCACAACCATATAATTAAATAATAGTTCTCTTAAATTATGATATTTCTCAATGTTTTTGCTAAATCCTCAATTTCTGTAGATTTGCCACCATTTATTTTTGGAAAGATATGTTAAACACTAACATCTGCTTAATTATATTAATCCCATATCTTAATTTCCATTTGAAAAGTTTTCTTCAAATCCTTCACTTGGCTAGTAATTACCTAATTAACATGGCTGTTAAGTAACTAAATCTTAAATATCAATTCAATTGAATGTATATGCACTTATCTATTTTACTTACTAGATTCTAAACTTAACTTCCTTCCATTCATCTGAACTCAGCACTCGAAACTCCCTTCCCTTCAAAACACGCAACACAATTGGGGCATCATAGCACGGCACTCGAAACTCCCTTCCCTTCAAAACATGGCTGTAAACAAGAAGCACGGCATAATGAGGTGCCGTAGAAGAAATTGGGCAATTAAAGATGAGAAACTGAAAGGTTATATAATAGTGGTTCAATTTAATTAATCTCAATTTTAATCGATTAATCGTATCCATTCATTTTTCCACTAATTCAATCGGCTGTTGCATGTTGATTTAAGTGGGTTTAATTT
The DNA here is from genome assembly GCA_021442155.1 of Cymbidium sinense. Classification (NCBI taxonomy): domain Eukaryota; kingdom Viridiplantae; phylum Streptophyta; class Magnoliopsida; order Asparagales; family Orchidaceae; genus Cymbidium; species Cymbidium sinense. The sequence goes on from CM038232.1 coordinate 53,797,072, forward strand.
ATTTGCTATAGGACATTAATTTAATTACAGTACTATTAAGTTAAACTTTAGGAAAATAAAATTAAAGTTAATTTATAATGATTAAGATAATCATGTTTACTATAAGCTTCTATATATCAAAATGATTGAAATGGAGATTAAAATTTTATAAAAATATCTTGGGTTATTTTTGAGACATGCGAAAAATGAGGTATAATTTAATGTGCAATTTAATTTACTTTTTTTTTGAAGTTTTGGGTGTTACATGCTCGACAACATATACCTACATGTGTGTGCTACACACACACACATATAGGTATATGTCGCCGAGCATCTCTCCAATGAGAAGCTCCTAACCTTCTTACCTCTGGCAACTTTTGACCATGATAACTTCATCACTTGTGCTCGACATGTATAAGTATGTATGTGTGTGTACATATATATATATATATATATAATATAGTATAATGTAAAAAAAGAGAAGGAAAAAGAAAAAACAAAGATGAAAAAAAGGTGAAAGGAAAATAAATAGATGAGAAGGAGAAGAAAAGAAAAGATATAGTTATGTGAAATTCGGTCTCGCTAATATACCACTTATAATAGCATATTAATAATGTCTTTGATGATAATAAATTTGGTTATTTATGATAGCAATTTGAAATTATGTTCAACTGCAGTTTGATGATTTATAAAAATCTAGCTACCTCAACACAAGTGGGCAATCTTGCTCATGAGTAATCACTGTCTTAACTCTCCTCCTTCGTCAATGGAACCTCCATGTCATAGTGGGACAGATCCACCTTAGTACGTGTGCCACTTGTTCTTGGGGGCATCCGATGAGCGCACTGCCTTCTTCCAAAGTCATGTTTTCTACAATAACAATTCAATATTAGTTACAATAGCATCATATGTTATATCACTTATCTACTATAATATTGTTTGCTTTGTCACAATAGCAATATGAAATTATCTACGATAGGAATTTGATGGTCTACTACATCAAATTAAATTGTCTACAATACCAATCATATTGCTTACCAAAAGAATTGATTGTACAACAATGTATACCAAAAATATATTATGCTTTTTTTTTTATAAGAATCCAAAAGCTCAGCTCGCTTTTGTAAGCACGACAAGTTTAAAGATCATTTGTTATAGCTTCACAAGATATTGATCATGTATGCTTCTTCATGCATGGTAGCCAGGCCTAGTGTGCTCCACGAAGATGCACCTTATATGGGAGAAATGTCAAGATATTACTGAAATTTTCAATGAAACTGCGTTTGCAAAGAATTTAAATAGAATCATCAAAATGACCTGACTGCATTTGTGCATAAGTAATAAATCGATTAGAATGAATGAGTATAAACTGCAAACTACGAGCAAAATAAAATTTTAAGAAATGATAAGTATGTTGTAGGTATTTAAATTCAAACAATACTCCTTAACAACTTTGAAGCTTGCTTACGAGTGAGCTTAGGACTTAGTCGTTCACCTACAAGCACAAATTGGACTTTTCCATGACACTAATGACTATCAAACTTTGCAAACTAAAAATTGAATTGTGTACTAAATAGAAATAAGCTAGTAGTGGTTTAAGCTGACTAAGATTTTAAATTGTAAATAATCACAATTGAATCTTTAAATAAGCATGAAAACATTATTTTGAAAAGAAATGAAAGATTGCATACTTTTTAATGAGATTTTACTTTCCAATAAAAGCATGAACAGTTAAATCTTAACCTTTCAAATCATACAATGCCTTGAAGATTATGCAAGTACATTGTGCAGTACTTTGAAAAGTATGCTTTCTAGAGAAGTGTGTAGTTGCTTTAAAAGTGTGCCAACCATTATAACACCTTGATAAGCGCACCTTCTTAAAAATGTATAAGTTATCAAAATGCAAAGACTTATATGAGCATGGCTCTTCAAAAAAAGCAAATCTTGATGATTTCATAGTGTTTGTGGCACCATCCAAGACAAATGTCTCAAATCTAAAATTGAGATTATTATCTCAAAATCATGCAATTGGCTTGAGAAGCATGTAGATAATATTATCATAATATTTTAAGTCTAGATGAAAATCATTTTGGATTTAAACATGGATAAGATATGAAAATTCAAAAATGTTATAAAAATCCAAAACATATTAGTGACAAATTTTACCTAAACCATAAGACAATAACCCATATGGCATAATCGTTTGATGATAGTAATGAATTTTAGATTAGTTTAAGCTTTGATAGAGCTAATTTCATATCATGTCTACATCTATAATTACTTTCGAAAGTTTAATGCTAGCAAAGGGTCTGATACATACTTTTTGAGAGCATGGCATTAACACCAAATGACATCATGAAAATGAAGTAGTTATGATTAGGACCCTCTGATTAGGTGGCTCATTGTGAAATAACATCATTAAATTATGATTATAATTAGAGCTCTTATATTTTCCAATGACTTAAATCTCTTGAGCAATGAATTATAAAATACACTTAATAGGGCACAATGTCCTTAATTTACTAAGATTGATTTGAAATTATTTTTTTAGACTAATTTCTACTTGAGTTTTTTAAGTTCCCTTGGATGACACAAACTAAGGCTGTGTTGATCAAGCTCTTTTGGTCAGGTTGGGTCACTTACCTCTTCTGACTAAGTAGGCTAGAGATTACGATAACTCGTAATGATAGAATTATGAGATTTTGATTAGGTTTATCATTATTTATCCCATCATTTTCTTTAAGTTAATGGTGATAAATTTTTTTATTTTTAAATTTAATTTGCTGTTATTGTACGTCAAAAATTTAACACCTAATGATTTGACTTAATCAAATGTTCTGTCTTGTTAGTCAGAGGGGTAATTAACCATAACGACTTGAGCCTATGTGAAACTTAGAACTAAAATTTAAAGTTCTCATTATATATGGGTGAAATCTTTGGGCAATGTCTTATTTGCAATTTAATCTTTTTTCTAAAATTTGATATGCAGTCAATACAAAACTTTCTCAAGCATTGGACATGAATTTTTGGAGCCCACAATGATCTTTTCTAGCTTTTTTCGTAATAAGGCGTGCACCTCATGGCCTCACAAGTGAGGCCATGCTCACATTATGTGAGGTTGATTTGCCTCAAGATCTATGTGGTGTTTGTCTTATAATATTTAGGGTTTAGTTGATATTTAAAATTTATTTATATAAATAAAATATATTAAGTAATTGTTTTTAATTTATTTTTCCGCTTATGCGTCATGCGGGCCCGAGCTTAGTCTATTGAGTTTTTTCATGATATGGTGTGCGCCTCATAATATTAGGATTCAATTGATATATTATTTTACGTTGATGTTTGCATGACACATTTTACTTCATGATTTGATGTTAAGATGTTTATGCCACTTTGATGTTATTATAATATTTTTTTCTTTACACAATTATATGATTCTGAGGCTTATAACTCAAAACGCATAGAGGCTTTTATTTCACTTTCACCAACATAAAATATCTCATTACCCAATTGCATAATTTCAAACCTTGATATATACATGCATATGTGTGTGTTGGCTGCCTTCCCCATTATAGGATTTTAGCTCAAATAAGCCCTACATTGTCAAATTATCTTCTTCAACCCCATAGTGTAACATATATTGTTCTTTCAAGTTCTCCTGACAGGATATATTCAAGTAGATTTAATTCTTAAAATGCCAATATCATCTTTCGGGGAAAAATTATGTCTATCATACATTTGAGTAGAAATTTCTTTTTGTGTTCTAATTTAGCTATTATTTTAATGATTATAATTTTTTAATTTTTGAGCAGTGAAATATCAATTACAAAAATTGGTATTTGCATGTTTAACATGAATTTGAAGGAATTTGAAGCACTTTTAATTTTTTATGTATATTGATTTCTTTTTTTGGATTTTATTTCAGGAATGTGGTTTTACTCCTTCCGTTATCAGTTATGGGTGTCTTATAAATTTGTACACAAAGGTAAGCTTGTTTAGCTGGATATATTTTTTTAATGTTTTTGTTGTTCTAATGATATTATTATTACAATTTCTAAAAGCACAAAGAAAGTATTAGAAGTTACACTTCACATTTGCCATGTAACCACTCTTATGGTGCTCAAGTACAACTCATATGAGACTTGGTAGAAATAGACAATGATAAAGGATATTATAGAATAAATTTTTTAAAATATATAATTTTAAAATAAGTTAATGATGTGAAAACAACAAAGGAAATTAACAATAACTACGGAATACGAAGAAAATTACAAAGATCAAATGCCTATATCATGAAATCAAAGGAAGAATCATCAAATAGTATAATAAAATAACAAAAGGGAATGTAATTCATTTTCTTAATGCTTGGTGAAAATAGTGATATATATATATATATATATATATATATTATGGCTTTGCTTGGTAAATAAAATTTGGAATCTCATATCCGCTAGAACATCATCATTCGAAATGCTCTCATCAAAATCATCAGTTGTTTGAGCATTTTGAGCATTATAATCATCTATCTCTTCATTAATAAGAAAGAGAGAGAGAGAGAGAGAGGAACTATTTGAATCTACGAAGTAAATTAAGAAAGCGAGAGAGAGAGAGAGAGGAACTATTTGAATTTACGAAGTAAATTCTAATGTCCTACTCTGCTTGTAGAGGTTGTAAAGACTATTTTTGTAGATCTAGCAGAAATGAGCGTTTTAGTCTTAGGATCTTAAGGAAAGTAATTTGGTTTCAAATTTTGTGTGTAGACATGATGATAGAGGGAGTATCAATTATTGTTGGAATATGAAAGTCTTAATGTTAGAATGTTCCTAATGCACTTAACTATTTGATATTCTTAGATTTTGATGTGCCTTGAAACACTTAGAGAAATTGTGTTTAAAGATTTTGCAAAGAGAATAATATTGAGGCTAGTACATTTTCTATTAGCCAGAAGACTCTGAGCCAATTCATATCTCCTTTTTCATCGATAAGATAACACTCATTTCAAGCAAAATTGTAGCCATAAATAGGCTTCTAAAGATGAATAGTAGTAGCATTTACTGGTGAAAATTTTCAAAGATAATTCCTAATAAGTACAATCTGATTGATTGTTGAAATGTAATTGCAATAGAGAAAATGTTGCTTAATAGGTGTGATAGGTTGTTCCACATATGCATTGAAATATTCTTCTTGTAATTGAATTTTTTTGATTCCCTTGGATTTGAATGTGCCTTGAAACAATCAAAAATTTTTTCTAAAGATTTTGTAGAAAGGACAACTTTGGGGGATGCTTTTATAAGCTACCTTTTGCTAATAGGTACAATATTTTAAGCCAATCAACATATTTTTTTTGGTCGGTGGAGTAATGTTAATTTCGACTAAATTTGTGGCCTCAAAAAGCCTAAAAGGTGAGCAGTAATAAAATCCCCATATTTAAATTTTTTAAAAATAAACTCAAGGAGTATAAAGTGGATTGGTTGATGAAATGTAATTTGAGGAAAAAATATTTAAACAGGTGTGACATAAGTGGTTCCATGCATGCATTGAAATTGGATTCTTGAGGTTTTGTTAGGTTTTGCCCCACTAGTTATAGGCTTGGGTAAATGTGGATTATTTTTTAAATGTGTGTAAGCTTCACATGTATTGGAAGAAAGGTCAAACTACTTCTCCCTGAACCACCCAACTTGATTATAAAGACAATTGTTGACCTACAAATACATTATAAGTTAGATCAAATGTGTAATGAAATTGGTGGACACTAGACGCGATGACAAATAAAATCGAAATTAAAATGTCTCAATCATGATCGGGGCCAATTGAAATATCTTTTCACAAAATTGATTGTCTCGATATGTTTAGAATGTCGAATTGACTAAAAATGACTTCTTGCATCATCTGATTATCATTTGATGAGGGAAAATAAGTTGTAGACGTAGTTTCATGTATATCAGAGTCAGGATACTTTGACTCATCTAATTGAACTCGTTTTGTGAAACGGACTGCGCCGATGTTGCTGAAACATTGAAATATATAAAATAAGACTTACCACAATCAATTCGGTCAAGTGTGGTGCAAATGACAAGCTGCGGAATGCGAAGACATGCTAATTAAGTCCAAATTTACCTCAATCGATCTTGATATTGTTTAAATGACCTCTAATTGCAAAACAGACTTCGCGGTGAGCTTAGAACCCCAAATTTTTCTAGAAACTATATCAATATTATATGGATTTGGTTTCGGCAAAGTCCACACAAATTTTGATGCAACGAGCAATATTTAAATTTAGTTGTTTAATTAAATATATCTAGATATATTTTAATTAATCAGAATTAAATCAAAATTTATGAATATAAAAGTAATTAACAGGATTCACGTATATAATTTGATTACATTCGAAATAGTTGAATCCTACTAGATTTTTACATTTCTGATATGAAAATTAATAATTTGCCTTTAATCTACTATTCATCTCGCTCCCTTCCCACGATTCGACCGACCTTCCTTGTTTGTCCCTTCGAGAATTCATAGAAGCTTGAATCCCATCCGGGATCTCTTCCTCAGATGGATCACACATTTCGATTCCTTGCCTCAAGCCAATCTCAAACCCATCAACCTGAAGTTCGTAGCCTCACCCGCCAATCAATCTTGCTTTTCTGTCTCTCCCTCCTATTCCTTGCTCTAGCATAGCCTCGACATACAACATCTCTCCGACTCTTATACTCGACCTCAAATTGCCCCAAGCTCATCTGTCTCTCATGACCCATGCAGACGTCCAAGTCCCAATCTCAACAACCTCCCTTTCTTGTTGATCTAGCCGACAACTCGAACCCAGTCAACCGGGCCGTAGCCCCCTTGCTGATTGACTTCCCGTGGCAGTTCTCACCTCTATTTCTTTTGATTTGACACTCTCCTACAACCCTTAAAGCCTTATGATCAACTCGATCGACACTTATTGAATCCACATCTCACAGTTGAACACACCAAAATTCCATATTGCCTACCTCTTCTTTCCTCCTCACACTTGCAACCGACTTCTCCACCCTTAAGTCGATCTCCTTGTTCTTCTCAGTAAACCCAACAAATTTGAACCTCGCTTCCTTCTATCCAGCTTGAACCCATGCGCAACATTTCCCATGCTTATATTTTGTCTTGCCATGATGAAATATAACAACGAAATTTCATCTCTTATGATTTATCGGTAATTTCTGATGCGATTTGTTTTAATCCTTTGAAATCCACTGTTCAAACTAGCAGCATTCAGATTGGGATAGAATAGCAATAGGACCTTAGCGAATTAAATTTTTTTTTTCGTTAGTCTCTGCAAAGTTGAATGCTTCGCCAATTCCAACTTTGATTCATATGAAATATAGATGTAACAATTAGTCATTGTTATTGACATCATTTTTGGATGAGATTAACATCATATCTAAAATTAATAATTAGGACATCTAATATCCTTATTTAAGCACTTAAATCATTATGCCCAGTGATTTAGGGCATCCTTTTAGAATTTGACCTAACCCAAAGGGATTAGGTGGATCCAAACCCAACCCAAATTTAAATAAATAATTAACTTGAACACATTCAAATTGAAAATTTAAATCCAATTGAGCTTAGGCTAAGAAAATTTGGATGGCTAACCCAACTGCCCTACTTAAGCTCAAAATCACTCAAATCCAAAGAAATTCAAATGAAATCAAAACGAACTTAAATCAAATCAAATTAAAAGTATAAAATCATTACATGACTATAAATGAAATTAATTCCAAATGAATGTCAAATGAAAGTCAACCATTGAACATATGATTGACTTATGTGGATCCCACCAAGTCAAAAGTCAACTCATCATAGTTTGATTAAAATGAATTATTCCAAAAGCTTAAAATCATTAAATAAACATGTTAAACATGAATTAACTGAATTTAAAATATAATAAGACTTTAAATGGGCTAATTAAACCACTTGATCCAAATAGGCCCAAATGGACTCTATTGGATTGAAGCTTCACTTAAATTAGAATTAATTCAAATTAATTATCTAAATTCATTTGGAAATTATCTTGAAACACAAACGAATCAATTATTGGACCTAATTTGACCAAAATGAGTTCAACCCAACCATTTAAACTAAATTTGGGTTCAAATGGATCAAAATTGAAATTAACTTCAAACCAAATGAAATTAATCACTCTAAATCATTCCACACATAAACACACTTTAATTGAGTCAAATTGGTCATTTGTTCCAATTGAAATTAATTTAACCCATTTAAGTTAAAATGGGTCAAATTAGAATAAAATCAAATTAGACCCTCACATGGCATGAATTAATTGACCTCCAAATTATCCATTGGATAACTAACATTAATTGGAACTTAAATCTAAATCCAATTAATCGAAAGAAATATAATTAAATCACTTTAAAATCAAATTAAATCTAAATGATATTAAACTAAGATCAATTCCCAAATCTAACTCAGATGGACTTAGGTTTGACCCATGACTCATCTTGGTTTGACCTGGCCAATCAATCTCCAATCCAAATGAATGTTGTGGTGGTGCCAAAAGCCATGAGAGGCCATGTAAGATGAAATCACAAGGGATGAGGTGTGGCAATGGCAAGAGAGAAACCCATGTGAATAAGTCAAATTCCATTTTCTCTCCCCCATACCTCATCCACCTCTTTATCCCAACTGATTTGGGCTAATCCCAATTAGTTGACCACCTCTTGGAGGCTAGTCTCCAAGGGTGGCCATCACCATAGCAAAACAAAAATTGGCTTCCTCCACGGAGGAGGCTCATGGAGGAAGCTCACGACCAAAGGAAAAAAGAGAGGAAGGAGACTTCCTCTCTTGATGTTATGCATCCAAATACAGTCACAAGGGAGGAGAGACTAAACCGACCCCTCAACCGGAGCTATCTCCGCTATTCTGGCCACCCTAAATCTTCTATATGTGGCTTTCGACCATATATGGAAAGAGAGGAAGATGATTTCTTCTCATGAGTCCAACCATCCCATCCCGAAGGAGAGAGAAGGAGAATCGAGATGTTCCTCGAGCCTATTGCCGCCAGCAGGCTTGAAATCGGCCAAAGCCGACAACCAAGCTCTCGGCCAAAGATTGAAATGGAGGAAGACTATTCCTCCTCCCAAATTGGATGTACCTACAAGTTCTATAGATAGATGCGAACTCAAACGAGCTCTTCCTCGAGTCTCTTGCTGCTGGCAACAGGGGTGAGCATTCGGTCGGTTCGGTCGGTTTGGTTGAATTTTTTGTTAAACCAAACAAACCGAACCAAATAATTTAAAAAAACCGAACCATCCAAATCACATATTAAACCGAACTAACCAAACCGAATTATAATTCGGTTTATTCGGTTCGGTTTTCAATTAAACCGAATAGCATATAAAAATAAAAATATTTTTTAATGAACTAATTAATTAAAACAATATAATAAATTTTATATCTTAAAAATTTCTTACTCAAGTAGAAATCTCTAAATCTATACAAATAATTAAGTACTTATAATCAAAATTACATATTTATATTTGACTTTTAACTAATTTCGATGATTTTTATTGGTTTATCCAATCTTTAAAAAAAAAAAACCAAACCAAAAACTGAAAACCGAATATCTAGGCATTTACAACCAAAAACTGAATTGTGAGATTTAAAACCGAACCAAACCGACCAAATAACATCGGTTCGGTTTTTCGGTTTGAACCGACTAGTGCACACCCCTAGCTGGCAAGCCGGAGTTCAACTAAGGCTGACGGCAAGGTGACGAGCTTTGGTCTCCACGACAATCCACGTGGAGGCAAGACGTGAAACTTCTGCTAGAGGCTCTCCACATCCCCACGAAGGTGTACGAACTGTCCCCACCGTCGAGAATCAACGTTGGTGAGGTATGCTTCAAAACCGACCCCAAGGCATTTTGGTTTGGTCCTTTGTAAAGTCAACTTGATCTCAAGTGAGATCAAGCTGTTTAGATGGGTTAGAAATCGGTTCTTGATCGATTTGCAACCAAAAACGCAATAAACCGTAGCCTAGATTATTAGAGATCATCCGCGAAGGGCGGACGGTCCTTGGTTCTTCGGCGGAGGATAGGGAGATAATTTCCTCTTCTTGTTAGCACCATTCGATTTAATCCCTTAGGAAAATCGTGATCGATTTTTGGATCCTGCATCTTCGTCGCCTTTTGATGTAGGATCCGCATGGATCCTGCGTGATCTAGTGGCGTTACGCCACATTAGCGTCACGTAGTGTCAATGCGGATAAATTAGAAAACAATTACCAGAACTTCAAAAAATCATAAAAAATAAAATACTCAATCAAAAAAATGCAAATAAGGGCTCTATAGATTCATCTCAGTGTGGAGAATCCATTAAATCCAAAATCCTCAATTTTTATTTGGTAATTTTGGGTTAATTTAAGTTTAAATAGAAACAATCAAACTCATATTAAACTTAGACCACCAATCCAATTAATTTGAAAATTTGGGTAAATAAAATTAAGGCTAAAACACACCTCAGATACATTTTTCAGGATTTATTGGAAGGTTAATACATGGATATAAAATTTTCAAGCTATGAATCTTAATTTAATGAAATTAATTAATATTAATGTTATAAAATTATGGAAAAATGTGAAATTAACTCCAATCATCATAATAAACTTTAATGAGTTAAAAATATTATTAAAACTCACTGAATCTCATAAATCCCAAAGTGACCTAATTAAGTAATTAATTGAATTAATTAATTCAATTAAATAATTTGAATTTTGAAAAATCAAAATAAAGTTACCAAAATTTGAAAAATTATAATGGGTGCATTTTCCATAGAGGAATTTAAGAAAATTAAAATCTCTAATTATTTAATTTTAATTTAGGTTTAATTTAGATTTTATTAAAATAATTAAAATTTTAATTAACTTTAAATTACACATCTGATTAAGATGAAACTTTAGGAAACTTAAATCGGGAAGGAACTCCACTTGCCATAAAAATTTCAAGGTCAGATGACCTTTGGATTAGAAGTTATTGAATTTTCAATCTTTTGGTCAATTTAAGTGAAATAATAAATAAAAAAATTATGAAAATTATAAAAATCCTTGAAATTAAAATCTTTTAAGTTAACATCAAAATCCTTGAATAGAAAAATTTTCAACTCTTTGAAGTTATGGAATTTAATTAATTACAAACTTAGGGTTTAATGAAATGAAAAAAATAAAAAATAAAAATCAAATCTTAAATTATTACTTTGATAAATTCTTGATAAATCAATTAATCAATTGAAATTAAAATCTTTTAAGTTAAGTTTCAGTTAAATATGAACTTAAATAAATTAAGTGGATTCACTTATGCTAATGAACATAAACATTAATGAAATTAATTGAAATTCAAATAAATCAATTAATTAAAATTCAAAGTAATCAAGGTAATCTAAATTAAATTAACTAATTCAAATCAATAAACATTAATTAAATAAACATAAACTAAACAACATTAAATATTAGTGAGTTAAAATCAAACTTGAAATGAAAATTAAATCAAACTAAATCATAATAATATGAACATTAAATTTTTAATTAAGATTTAAAAAAACATATTAAGTATTAATAAAAGATTATAAATCAATTAGTTATAAACCAAATCAAGAAATGTTAATTAAGTTAAGAGAAATGAAAAGATGAATGAATCTTAATCAAAATTTCAAACTAAAATAAAACATTAATCAAATCAAACTCAAATGAATTAAAGATACCTAAGGTTTTAATTTGACCCTTAAGAATGAATCTTTATCTTAGGGTGAAGACTTCATCTTATTAGGATTTAGGATATTGAATAGAATGTGTTTCGCCCAAAGTGGAATTTATTTTATTCTTTATTGTTTAAAACTTATACTTCATTATGATATAAAATGAACTTAAAAATAGAAATAAAAACCACAAACTTATTAAATTATTCGAATTGAAACCATTAAATGGTAAAATAAACAAATTTAAAAAAAAAATCAAAAGTTGAACATAAAATGCTTAGTCATACCACATAAGCTCATCTTTCTTCACACACTAGATTATTAGGTCACCTACTCTGGACTTAGGTTAGATCGATATGTGTTGTTCTGTGATGTGATGTGAAATATTTTCTTGGTTTGTGGTGTACTGTTTTAGATTGGATGATTATGATTGTTTATCGATTAGTCTGGATGATAGGACATCCTTTTTAGCTTAATACTATTTTTTGCAGAGGGTTGTGCTAAAATGAGTTGCTGTAATAAAAAAATATATAAATGCTACTTGCTTGCAGGTATGCTTAAGTCCCTAAGCATAGCCTAATAAGATATGTGGGCTTGACAAGCAACTAATGTTAAGCTCGTATGTTTGTAAATATAATTGTTGATGTGTTATTTGTATTTCTTAATATTTATTTTGTAGGGAGGAATTTTATTTTTAGAATTTTTAAATATAATTTGAGCTTAGAATTAGGTTATGATCTATGAGTTCTAGGAAAAGCAAGAGCTAACCCTACTAGCTAGTGATCCCAACCATGCCCACGAAGGGATGATCTTGAAGAAAGACGCATAAATTTAGACTTTTAGTTATAGGCCGGGCTGTATAAAGGCTTAACTCGTATGCTTATTTTTCTCTTTTTTCCAGGATGTACAACGATACCCCGTTGCAGTGGCTTATTCTTATTAATTTAATTGGTGTAGACATTGCTTGTTTTTTTAGGTTTCTTTCTGTGCTGTGTTTCTATGATGAATGCTGGGACGGTAGGCTCTTAGGAAAAATAAAGTTTTTACCCAACTTAAGTCTAAACAACTTAAACAAAAATAAAAAAATTCAAAACTTTACACATAAATTAAAGTCTTAGGTGCAACTTAAAAGCAATAAAAAATAATTAGCATTTGCCAACCATGCTAGCATATTATTCGAAATCTTAAAATTGGGTGCTTCCCCCACTGCATGTAAGGGACATCTGATTTTTGAATATAACCACCTTCTTAGGGAAGTGTGTTTTTTGTTTTGATTTGGCCACGATCGCTTTTAATTACATCTCATTATAGGCATAAATTGCATACCTTAAAGACCTTAAATGAATTATGTGTCAAAACATTTAAAAGCTGAAAAATTGTTGCATTAGTTAGGTACATATCATACTTAATATGTTCTAGGGATTACGGAGTGAGTTTAGGTTCCTAGATTTTTTTCTAAATTGTAACAACCTAGCCATCTTACATATATAAGACCTGCATTATGGATTTTAAAAATTAGCTTAGATGGTATTAGCTAGTAGCCCTTCTAGGCGGGTAATAAATCCATAACAGTTAGAGATAAGTTTTTTTTCTCAAGTGAGAGAAAGAGCCAATGATTCTTAAAAAGTTGAACTAGGTCGAGTCTTAGACTTGTATCAGAAGCATTTGTATATTTAGGTTTTGAAGCATCCTTCTAGGAATAAGTCTTCGACCTTAGGCATTTTTGCAGTCTTGTACTGTTACAATTTAAGTCTTAGATTTTTAAAAAAATATCAATCCAGATGTTAGTAAACTTAAAGATATAAAGCTTAATAATAGGATAGTTGAAATGCCTATTGGACATCCTAATATTTATAGACATTTCATACTTTATTCTAATTAGTCTCGAAAAGAATTGTTCCCCATTGAAGTGTTCCCCTTTGAAATTATAATTTAACCATCCTTTGGAACTAACTTTGAAATCCATAAAAATAAGAGCCTATTTCTTTAATCGAGAGTATTCTTAGAAAGAGATCTTCATTCCTAAGATGTAATTAACTATAGGGTTTGCTCTTATAAGGAACTATGATCCCAATATAAAATAAACATTGTCCTACTTTTTCATGTAGTTTAAGAGAAGAATCTTTGGAATATTAAAAGACTCATTAACTTTAGGAGTCTTTGTTTAAGTAATAAAATCCATTATAGGATAACATATTTATTTTTTAAAATAATATGTTTATTTCTTAATGACGAATTTGATTACCTAAACAAGAAATTCTCAAAATCTATGTGGTGTCACATTATTTTTCTCCACATCCGTATATGCCTTTCTTGGCGTGACAAAGAAATTCATGAATTTTTCATACATGTGACAACTCTATACACGTCTTTCTTGGTGTGGTGGTGAGGAGGATTTTCAGTTGCTAAAATAAGAATTCTTACAGTCTTTTTTGATGTGGCGGTGAAATTTGTGTTTTCTTGTAGGTACATAAGTACTACTACATGCCTCTCTTGACGTGGTGGATAAATTTATGTTTTCATGTAAATACCAATACATGCTTTTGCGATAACGATTTAGTCAGATTTACACATCCATACACGCTGGTATGGTGGGTAATCCAAAGATACCCAAAGTATCTCTTTACGTGATGACTGGGTTGTTGAAATTGAAATTTTATATTGATTGAAGGCCTAAATAATTTAATATAAAGTGAATTTTAACTTCCAAAAAAAATTAAAATCTAAATTAAAATTACAGTCATATAAGTACCCGTACATATTTCTCTTGACATAACAAGAAAATGTTTTTCTTTGAAGACTCATACATGTCTTTTTGACTGAAGATGACGATTCGTTTATACCACACTATCCATACACGCCTTTCTAGCAATGAGCAATAGCCTCTACAAGCGTAACGCCGATCATATGTCGGATTTCATACTAGCAGGGGATTTACTTTGCACAATTTGAATTTTAAGCCTAAAATAAATAATTTGAATTGAAATTATAGGTACTTAAAGACCCCACACACGTCTTTCTTGGCATGGTGGGATGATATATTCAGCTGTAATTTTATTTCACTCATATATGTCTTTTTTAGTAGACCCAAAGATACCAAACAACCCCTGAGAGAGATGATGTCGATGCTATCAAAACGCATAACGATAGGGGACTTAAATGAACCTATTTGAATAGAAGATATTAAGCTTAAATTAAAGGTTAAAATGATGTTAAATCTCAACTTGAATCCATCAAATCTTCAAACATGATCAGACTTGCAAAATTTTGAATTTAAATGAAATAAAAAAATGTATTAAATGTTCACTACTGAGCATAAAGAAAATTTTTTATCAAACATTTAGATTATTATATAATCCATATTGAGACAACTAAAAGAGACTTCAATTAGCTATGTAATTGAAGCACAAAAGGTTTTGACATACTTGGATAGTTTATTACAAAATAATTGAAGTGAATCGAATGCCATGTGAGTGAACAGAAGTTTAACCTTTCAATATCTCACTTCCGATTGAATACATAATTAGATTATCAGAGATACTACAGGAAAACTACATATTTCCAATGGACCAATCCGTCGGTAATTAACAACAAATCCGTTGGAAATAAGCTTTTTCGACGGATTTCAGTCAGACGGTAAAACTTTTATTGGAAATGGTTTTTGATGGACCAAATCCGACGAAAAATGTATTCTGTCAGATATCCGACGAAAAATGTATTCCGTTAGATATCCGACGGATTGTCTGCCGAAAAATTTATTAGGAAGAACCGGAAGAAATATCGCCTGGAAATGCCGTCAGAACAGTACACAGTCGAAATTTTTTTGACTAAATAATTTTCGACAGCAGTGCCGGCGGACAGAGCTGCTAAAAAGTTTCGACGTAGGTAATCGCCATAAATCCCTCAGAAACTGTTTTGTTGGAAAGTTTCTGGTGATTGTTTGTTTGCCGATGCCTCGTATTGAGGTTACCGAAGGAAAATTTGTTGGTAGTCCGCCTAAAAACTATATAGAAATGAAAAAAAAATAGAGCTTCACTCATACTCTAATTTTTTATACTTGCAGAAGATTCACATATAATTAATTTTAAGAATACACTCAGCATTCACATAAGACTAATAAATAACTAATTTCAAGTATTTCTTCGTAAGTTTTAGTATTTTTAAAACCATTAAAATGAACTAATAGTTTCCAGTTTAAAATATAAAATCTTAACAAACTGTTTACATATACAAATAAAGTAGAAATGAAGCCTACCTTTCATCAGTCTCTTCATCATCCTTCTCCTCATCCTCCTCATCCATCTTCAATATTAGTTCCTTACCCTTGCAACTATCTCTATGCATCTTCTTCATTCTTACCTCCATTTCAGCTATTCGAGCTTTCATTTGTGCAATCATTCTGGCTTCCATCTCCTCAAAGAACTTGCCTCTTTAGAATCGATTGATCGCCGTTTGAGAACGAATGATGTGCATCATATGTTACTCGTGAGCTATCTTTTTTCTTCTTCCCCCTAATAGCCTCCTTCTATATATCATATTCTAATTGCTAAGATTGCCAACTAGAACTACTGCACTAGGAGAGGCCTGACTAGCAATGTCCTTCAGCCGCATGTAGTCGTCTTATGATCAATTAGAATGTAAGTTACAATTATATTTTAAAAAAGTTAATGTTAATTTATATATGCTCTCCGTGAACGAACATTAACCCATTGCTGGTCAGTTTGATGTTGATGTATCGCTATACAAGATCGAGGTTCTCAAGAACTCTAGTAAAGATAATGAAATTCATTAACCGTAATTATATGTTCAATTAATAAAACTAACAAATGACTTACCATCATCCATCGGTACTCGATGTGTAGTACTGAATCTTCAATGTGGAGAGAGGTGCCCATGTCCCTACAATCAAAAGTGCGATTGCTTTCTCTTGCAAACATAATCTGGGGAGATCCATACTTTGTAGAGGTCAGCCACTTGTCCTCTCCAATCTAAAGAGGTTTTCACCTAGACTTACGTATGATTGTGAACATATCGCATAGACGAGTAGCTCCTCTAAACTCGAAGTTTCTTTTGATCTTCTGGTTGTGCTCTGACAGTTAACTGAAATATAAGAATTGCATATTTAATCTGTAGTATACAAAAAGGGCATGTGAAAATTATGTAAAATAAGTATGCAAAAACTAAATACAGTAAGTGAATTATAGTATGCAGGTATATGCAAGTATAATATATAGAAAAAACATATAAAAGTGGATATGTACAATATTTGAGATAAAATTATTTTGTTGTTAAAGGATGTGAAAAAAATAATATGCATCTTCAGACTATTATTTCTTAGTTATATCTACAAGAAAAAAATGTGCAAATATCTTTAATACAAGTGTGAGGTCTTTTACTCCGATGAATCAATAGAAGTTGATTTCGTAGTTTCATTTTCATATTCATCCTTATAACTCTCATTTTCAGACTGAATAACTTCCTCATAATCAACATTAGTATTAATCAAGCTCATATCTACTTCTACATTATCAATTGAAAGTTCAAAATTTGCCATCTTATCTTCTTGATGAGCAACTTTAATGGTATTTTTAACTTCTACTCTTTCTTTGTGTTTGATTTTAACTTCTTCAGCCCATTCCATTTTCTTTCTTATTCTTTCTGGATATTAGGTAATACACTTATGTTGTTTGATGTGCAAGGATGAATGAGTCGTACTTAGTATATTTTCGTGTCAACTTTATCTTAGTGATCCCATATGACTTATGCTTTCTTATCCCTTTATTATGCATATGATCAAATCAATTATAATTAAATAGAATGACATTCCGCTCAATTGATCCAAGATACTGTACCTGTACAACTTCTTGTAGAATTCCATAGTAGTCAACCTTATCATCTGAATGTGTGTTTCCTCAAATATAGATATTCTAGTTATATGGATTTTTTTTTCTTTAGATCAAGAATTTATGTAAAATTTATAACTATTGATATCATAAATCTGTCATATATTTACGATTCGCTTTGTACCCCAAGTTAGGTCGTGAAGGTCTTGATTTTGCACTCCGTTTCTCTAATAATGAAACTAGCACATTCAGAAGAAGAGACTAAGCTGTGCAATTAGCATAGAAAATATATTGAACTGTTAGTGATGATTGCTTACATATAATCTAAATCATATTGAGAATTCATCTTTGAATTTTTTATTAATAGTAGCAGTATCATTCAAGTTTAATGAGTTCACGAATAACCTGAACTCAAAATCAAATTGACATAAATAGACAAGTACTATGCTTAATTAAAAATATAAATGAGATATTGTGCCATTGACGCATTTATTCAAGAAAAGTTTGAACCTCATTGCAGTTTCTCAAAACAATAACTATCTCTGTCCTAAGCTCCTTACCATTCAGATATTGCGATGTGCTTTTACCCAATACTTTTCCAGATGGTTGGAAAGTAGATAACACATTTTATGAAGTTCTAACACCGTCGGTATTATCTTAACATGCATGTGGTTTAAAATAGTAGGTACAAAAATTTGTAATCTCCCAAGTAAAGTTAGCTTCACATATTGAGCTTTCAGGGTGTGCTTAATATCTTATCAAACTTACAGATAATGATTACAATGTTTATTTCTAGTTATTTTGTAATAATCGAAAAAAAAAAATACAACCGTCTCGATGGTTAGCCGCGGATTGGAAAAAGTCCAAAAGGGGGAGTTCAGTTTCGGCTAACCAAAATAGAACTCCCAAAAATAAGCGAGAGAGGGAGAGAGGGAGAAAGAGAGAAGGGAAGACTCACCTTGCGTGCCCTAACCGAACCTTCCGTGTGTTGACAACTGAGAGAGGAGGGAGTCTATGCAAGAAAGGGAGTGAGGGAGAAGGCGGCCCTAAGGCCCGCCTCAAGATAAGGAGACTCCATGCCGACGTGTCGCCGCCGGATCTCGCCGACGACCGAGGGAGCCGCTTTACAATGGAGGAAAGGAGAGCCGAACCGTGCGTGTGTGCGTGACTTAGGGCAAAACTGAGAGGGAATCTAAAAAGGTAAGTAAATAAATTATATAATTATATGTTTAATTGAAATCTATTTTTAATGTTATTATCTTTGATTTTAATGTTATTTCAAGTTTTTAACTTAGGGTTTATTGATTTCAGCAAATAAGTTAAATTAGGAAAATTAGTCCTTGAATAAAGAAATGGAAGATATTGTATATGCACATAATTTAAAAATTAAATTAACAAAATATGATAATAATAATAATAATTATTATTATTATTAATTGTAAATTTAATTTAATTTAGAAAATAGATAATGAATATTAATGAATGTGAGCGTCAATTAATAAAAGTTATACATAAGTATCATAGATAAGAAATGAATAAAATAAAATATATTGCTTTCTAATATTGATTCAATCAATATTTTACTTTATAGGAATTCCAATTAAGGAAGGAAGCATTTAAGGAAAGGAGATTCAAGAGGAAACTGTAAATTAAAGTGGATAATTATGTTCTTACATTTATGATAAAAATGCTTTTAATTTCTTGTGATGAAATGTATGTTTGTATGATTATGATTGCATCGCAGCCATGATTTATTTTCGCTTTCTTCATAAACCGCGATGTTTCAGATCTTCACGGATAATAACCCGAATGTTAGTTTATATCTACTTCATCATTTTATAAAGTTAAGCGATGCATTGTATATGAATTAATACGTAATCAGTATAATAAGATGCTATGAATGAGATGTTGAAAAGTTTTAAGCCACTCTTATTGCAATGACAAATGACAAAAAAGGGCCAATGAATGTTAAATAATAACCTGAATGTTAGATCATATTGCCACTTCATCATTTTATAAAGTTAAGCGATTTAATCGTTAGTTAATTACGATACCAGATAATAAGATAATTATAAATGATGTGTTGAAGCGAAGTTCATCCCCTTAGATCGATGAATATACCCGCGACGATCTAAAAGGGCCAATGAAATTGACAAAAGAATGACTATTCATTATTCGGATTTAATATAAATGTTTAGACGTGACTCCAAGACGGATGATAAATGTAAAAGTAAAAGCTCACACAAAATATTTATGTATACCTACCCCATGTTTGATTATTTGAGCAAATTTCTTTTACGTATACGTGATAACAAAATTAAAGACGCATACAGTTATAATGCTTGTTTACTATACAGAACAACATAATAATCTACCGAATTTTATTCAATTGTTATTGTTAATTTTTTCGTGAACCATCCCAACTAAATGGTTGATAAAAGATTATGCTTATCAGTAGAGACTACAAGATAGATAATTATGCGTTATGTTGAATTATTTTAAATTACGCTTTTAAATCATGTCATATGAATTTTGAAGATATATATGTGACAAAAATTGTTAAATCATTGGATCAGTAATTCTCAGATGTCACAAAATGAATCATTCGTTGTGGATTGTAGTGACGGAGTTTTATTTAAGATTGGAATTGTTATGTAAGTTTTCTTATCCGTCCACCGTTCGCTCGCAGATTCCAAGCTCTCGGGCCGAGTCGTGACATATTTAATAACTTTCACATTTAATCGAGTTGAGGATAAAAATTTAAAGAAGAGAGTAAGCTCGATTAAAAGATTTAGTATTTGCTCTGATAAAACACTGAATGCAACTGAAAGTAAGCATTACAAAAAAATATGGTAGTCATAGCTCTTTATTTAAAATAATTTTTTTGCTCTCAAATCAATACATCTGCTCAAGTTGGATGCATACTCATATAGATAACTTTAATGATTGTACCCACTCATATACTATTTTTTGTTGTTCTAATGTGAGGCAGTATTTGGCTTTAGATGTATTCTATTGTACACGTGTATGAAGTGTTGAACACCACTCAAGAATTCATCAGTTAATCTTTTTCTATCAAGAATTTATTGTATTCATTATCCATATAATTTGAGTAAATTGGAAAATGTGACAATTCAATTTACATTATATCTCAGGAATATAAGTAGTATTGATTGTATAATAAATGACTAAATGCGTGACTTCATTCACAATGAACAAAATTTTACACTGAAAATACTTTTTTTTTACAAAAAACTAAAACCAATACATATTGTAAATTTAAATAAATGCATCAAAAATTTATAAATCATATAATTAAAAATTTTACAAATTAAACGACTTAGAATATTAAGCAGGCTTAAATTTCTAAATTCTAATTTTACTAAATATATAAAACTAACATGCTAACTAAAGATCTATACACAAATAGAAATTTTAATGTATTATTTAACAAATTCAAATAAATTTGGAGAAGATTTAATATAAAATCTATTAAAATACCTTAAAACTTTAAATCTCTATTTCTCACAAATCAATGGATGAAATCATAAAAAAATTGCAATAAAAGGAAGAGATCGAGGTATAGTTTTGATTTTGCAAAGAAAACGGTGAAAATATACACGTTTTGGACGCAAATCGGTGTGCCTTAGGTCTCATTCTGTCGTCGGCCGAGAGAGAGAGAGAGAGAGAGAGAGAGAGAGAGAGAGAGAAATCAGGGAAAATGACTCGGGTGGGGGAGGGGCGCCAGTTTTGTCACCCCTATAATAATAGTTTTTGGCAGACAATCTGTCGGAAACCATTACGATAGCATAATCCCTCAAAAATTTAGTTGAGTTTAAGTGATTCGAGCTCGATGTCCTTCTCAGTTGGAAATTTCGTCAAAAATATTTCCAGCTGATTGATCAGCTGATTATTTAGCTGGTAATTTTTGATGGAAAAAGTCGTCGGAAACGCCATCGAAAAGCTGTAGTTTTATGTAGTGAGACCTGCATTGGGATTGAAACTTATCCTTCAGACATAAGTGCAATTCAAATAAGACTTGTAGAGGACTTATATTAAATGTAGTAGCTCATCATTGAGCATAAATAAGCCCTTAAATAAACACTAAACCTTCTCATAACTCATTTGAAATGAACTGAAAGAAATCAGAAGTGTGTAGGAGGCATGAATGAACTTGAAGAGTATATTTCAAATGGGGATTGAACTCCACGATGAACTTCTGAACTTTATAATGAATTTGAAGTTCTTCAATAGGCATGAATACAATCTTTTAATGAACATTTAAATTGTTTCACTTCTGCCATTAAAAGGATTAAAAGGGACATTAATTCGTACAAACAAATTCAAAGAAGAGATAACTCGTTTACGAGTAAGAATAAGTGTTGATTATGATGAACTCAAACAATTAGTGGCCCATCAATTAGTCTGAAATGAGTTTATCTACTAAACACAAATGATTGAATATTATATTGAATGATTCAACTTAAACCTAAAATGTTTTATGCCAGTGAAGCTACAACATGAATCTAGAAGCTAACAGAAGAAATTGACTCAAATCTTAAATGAATTCTGCATGCAATCATAAAACACTCATTTCATTCAGCATAAGTATTCTATAATTTGTGCAAACATTCAAATGAGATAAATATTATATGTATGTATTTTTATCCAATTTAAATGCTTCAAATCTCATTCAAAATATTAGATTGAAGTGAACCCTGCACGAATCACAAAGCAAGCCTCAATTAAATTCAAGTGTTTTAGAATTTGTGCAAACGCTCAACAATAACAACAATAATAACAATAAGCCTTTAACTCACTATGTGAATTCAAGTGTTTAGAATTCGCGCAAATACTCAACAACAATAATAACAAGCCTTTATTGTATGGGGTCGCTACATGAATCATTCTTCCCCATTACCCTCTTATGTGTCAAATTTTCATTTAATTCCAATCAACTATGGTCATTTTTTATACATCTTAACCAAATCTTTTAGGTCTACCTCTACCTTTCTTAACATAAGATAAATATAATACATCCACTCTCCTAATTCATCTGACGCCGGATGCTTCATGTGGCCAAACCATCTAAGGCAACTCTCTCTAATCTTATTTGCCACTAGAGCTACTCCAACCATTTCCTAAACATATCCATTTTCCATTTTATCTCTAAGATTAAAGCCACTCATTCACCTGAGCATTCTCATCTCTGCAACACTTAACTTAGTTTTATGTTTCTCTTTTACTGGCCAACATTCTGCAATAAGCTTGATGCAGATTTTACCACTATTTTATAAAATTTTTCCTTTAGTCTATGCAGTACTTTTCTATCACACAATAGGCTTGATGCATTCCTCCACTTCAACCGTTAAACTTGAATTTTACTAATAACATCTCCATCTATTTCACCATCATTTTGAACAATAAACCTAAGATATCTGAAACACTCACTCTTTTTAATGATTTGATCACTCAATGTGACAACACCATCACTAGAACTTCTACAACTAAAATTATACTTCATATATGCATTGTAAGATGATATTATACTCAATTTATTTGCATTGATATATGTGTAGATGTTTCAAAAGATACTATATTAGTTGAAATCCATGTGAGTTTTTGATTTGAAACAACCCGCATGGGCCCTGACACAATGTTAAATGCCTAATTTCAATGTTTGAGGATGCTACTGATATAACATAAACAAATCTAAATTGCATGCATGGGTCCCACACGCTAAATGCTTAATTTCGGTGTTTGAGGACGCTGGATTAACATAAAACAAATCTAAATTATGCGTTTCAATTAATGTGTTAAATGCTCAATCATAAGTTTAAAGAATGCTTTGCAGGATGAAACTAAAATTAATCTAAGTCTACTCTCACTTTAAGGATTGATTAATAACAACTCTTAATTTTGAGTGATTAATGACCACTTTTAATAACTGAGATTAATAACTACTTTTAATTCTCAAAATTAAATCTAACTTTATCAATTATACACAATTTTGGGCAAGCGATTATACCATTATGATAGAATTACAAGTCCCATTTAAGCAATCTATTCTCCACATTGGGATATGAGTTGCAGGGTTAGTTGAAAGTTAAATATTCTAGCTTTAAAAAGATAACTCATCTTATCTTATGTTTGCATGTAGCCATCCAGTCCCTTAATTAAGAGATTCTATATTCAAAATATAAGATTTTATCTTAGAATCAAATAGGTATTAACAAACTCAAACTATAGTTCTAACAACTTAAAGCAATTTTTTTCAATTATTTGTTGGGGTGATAAATTAAGAAAACTCTACACAAAAGCGAACCAATATCAAATCAAGTGTATAATTATATTCAAACTCAAACAATCAATCTCATGCTAGTAAGGATGTGACCCATATTCTTTTGTCTGCGTAGTTTTGCTCCTAAATAACATTATAATAAGTAGCGGTTATGATCGAGTCGAAATGACTTAGCTCCTAAATGACTCTATTATATTACCACAATTATAGCCTCTTGTTTCCTAATGGCTCTACCTTTTGAGAATCATAGACAAAGGCTCTTAGCAAGGTGAACTTAAAGTTGTCTTCTTAGATAAACATTAATCCGGCTTTTATCTTGAACGACGAACTCATACATCGATAACGATCTTTCGGTCGTCGACTATCTACTTTACTAAGTAGACTATGACTACAAATTAGACTGAATCATGAGATCTCGATCGTGCATCATCATTTTCCCAATCATATGCTTTAAGTTATATTGATAAATTTTATAAATTCTAAACTCTATTTGTTGCTACTATATGTTAAGTAATTAGCAACTTAATGACTAGCCTTAATTAAAAGTTCTCTCTCAGTATTGGGAGGGGTAATTAACTATATGTGCTTTTGCCTATAGGGAATATGGAATCAAATCTAAAGTCCTCACAAAATTAGGGCGAAATCTCCGAGTAGTGTCTTATTTATGAATTTATCTATCTTTTGAAAAGTTGACTAGTGCAAATCTAAATTCTCCTCATCGAGAGGCCATACTCGAATTTTTAGAGCCCAAAAAAATCTTGAACATTGTAATGGGAAATTGGGATAAATCATGGGATTTTGAGTGGTAAGGCACATCTGGCTGAATGATATTCTAGGTGATTGCATCCAAGAAAAATTTGGTTGATTGAGGAAATCTTCTTCAAAATTGCTTTGTCCAACCTAATAGGCTTAGAGGATTGCATTAGGATATGGCATGGGGTAGAAATTCTCTATTCTATGGGAGTAGTAACAAAGAGAAACCTCTTCCCTTCTTTATTGGAAGAAAGGCTAGTCTTGTACTTCTTTTTTGTTTGCTAGAATGAAAAATGATGTGCAAAACCTTCAAGTAATGAAGAAATACATCCTTGATTTAGCTATATCATCAATCTCAAGGAACTAGGCCATCGAGAGAATAGGAGAAATATAATTATGTAAAATTTTAGTAGCAATGATTAAAATTTAATTAAGCATGTCCATGACAGAAGATGAGAGTGGGGGAATTAGATTACTCATAGAATGGTCAATGTTAAAGCAAATCTCATCTTTAAGGGATGAGCCAAGCAGTCTATGAAAGTCAAGGCAAAAAGATCGCTTCTTTTGAGATCTTGAATAATTTCTTCATTGAAACAAGCGCTTTCTCAAAAATATGCTATATATTATGAGGCAAAAGAGGATATGATGCGCACTGCTTTTCCTCTCTTGTTTACAATCAAAAGAAATACAACTCTAAGAAATAAGGCAACAATCAAAACTCAAGGAAGAAGGCAATCATCTACAACCCTCTCAAAAGCATATTTATAGGAAGCAAGCTACATATATCGTTTAATGAGAGCTATTAACTAGTTGACATGAGTATATAATGATTATCCAGTTGCATAATCTTTCCAACTTGGCCAAAATAATGGGTGAATAGGAAAACGAATGAGGACTTTATGACCAGTTGGAACTAAGCTTAAGTTGTAGGTTGATCATTTTGATTGCTCAGCTTTGATTGGAAGTAGCTACTTGAACTAGATAGTTTGTTCTCGATTAAAAAGGAAATTAAATCTTATTTTAAGATCATTTTTTTAAATATATTCCTTAGTAAGATCTCTTGAATGTTTCGTTTAATAAAGAGAATTAAATTACTTTCCAATTAATGTAGAGGAAATTCAATTAAGACAGGTTTTGAGGCAGCTGTCCATCAATGGTTGTTTGTCTCTTGAGAGTTTAAATTGCCCAGTTCATCTTTATATACTTCTGCAATGTGCTGAAAGAAGGATTGGATTTATTTTACTCATACCTTGTCAGCAGGAAAAGATATCCATCCCCAGTGAAAGCAAAATAATTCTTCTATCAAGTTCAAGGACTATCCACCTCCCACTGGGTTTTTAGTTTGTCGTCATTCTCTTTGTGCTGAGTAAATCTTTTATTTTCTTTTCATCTCTGTGGTTAACCCGCTCACTAGATTTCCTCCCTTAAAATTATAATGGTGTCAACTCTACGTCTTGGAAATTTTGACACAATCTGTAGTGTGAAATGACCTCATGTAGTAACTTATCATATCCGTATGTATAAAATTTGTTGTAGCTCTTCTTTAATGCTTCAATAGGCTGTAAGATGAAATAAAATTTAACTTGTGCTTGATACGCATGACAGTTTACGCCAGTATGCCCACGTTTTCATAAATACTAAATATTTTGTTCTTTCTTTCAGATTGGAAAGATGTCAAAGGCTGTGGAAGTTAGTAAAATAATGGAGTCATGTGAGATTAAACATAACAGCAAGACATATTCGATGTTGATCAATGGCTTTATACAATTAGATGATTATGCCAATGCTTTCAATATTTTTGAAGACATGTTAAAATCTGGCTTGAAGCCTGATGCTGTTGTTTACAACATTATGATCAATGCATTCTGCAATCTGGAGCGGGCTATTCGCCTTATCGATGAAATGCAAAGAGAGAGGCACAAACCATCTTCACGGTCATTCAGGCCTATCATCTATGGTTTTGCAACAGCTGGAGATATGAAAAGAGCTTTGGATATCTTTGATCTAATGAGACGACTTGGTTGCATCCCAACAGTTGAAACTTATAATGTTCTAATTCTTGGTCTAGCTTAAGCATCAGGTAGTTGCAAAAAATTTGGATTATTTGCTGATGGTGTAGGGATTGTTTGGTTCATTGCAAATGAGTTGCAATGCTAAGTAAAATCCTTGCCTAGTGAATGTGTGAGATTTATTTAGAAATTGTGCTATGAAGTTTTCATCTACTTTGGATGTTTTATTCACCTAAATACATTTCATTTTTACATCAGATTTGTCACACAAGCATAATCTCTAATACTCTATTCTGATACTCGAATTGATCTTATTTGTCATAGATGGAGAAGGCGGTTGGAGTAATTGACAAAATGATTATAGCTGGCATATCTCCAAATGAGCATACTTACACAACAATCATGGAAGGCTATGCTGCTGATGGTGCTACTGGCAAAGCTTTTGAGTATTTTACTAAAATTAAGGAGGCTGGTCTAAAAGTTGATGTATTTACTTATGAGTCATTACTCAAGGCATGCTGTAAATCAGGCCGGATGCAGAGTGCCTTGGCAGTAACCAGGGAAATGAGCGCTCAAGGGATTCCACGGAACACCTTTATATACAACATATTGATTGATGGGTTAGTACTACTTAGTCGGTTATATTTAGCTTATTAGTTGAGTTTGAATCATGTCATTGTCTAGGTTCTTAATCCGTATGCATGACTACCATTCTTTAATATATCAGAGGAGGTTCTGGAACTAGTGATCCCTTGCAGATAATGATAACTTTAAAAGTCTGGACTGTCGATCGGTATAATCATTTTTGTGTCCTTGTTCTTTTCTAACATGACATTCTGTATACAGCAATTTACCATTCAAGTGTTGTGATGGTCTAGTAACTATGAACATACTACTTAAATGATCTCTCACTTTTTCGTTTAACTGCTGTTAGTTTGAACATTACATCATATTAGGCTTAAATCAGTCGATGTTTTATTTTAGCAGTATTGGTAATATGTAGCTTAAAGCTTCACAAGATTCTGATTACAAGGGATGTAAGAGTTTATGAGGCTTATTTTGTGTCACTGTTTAGATGTTTTCTTGACTTCACTTTCAATTCTTTTGTCCTTGTGGAGATTTATCTTAATTGAAAGTTTTTTATGTTTGTTTTTTTTTTTTTTGCTATAGTTGGGCTCGGAGAGGGGATGTATGGGAGGCTGCTGACTTGATTCAGCAAATGAAACTTGATGGAGTTATCCCTGACATACATACATATACTTCTTTCATAAATGCATGCTGTAAGGCAGGTGATATGCAGGTAATCCAATACTCTGAATTTGTTGATAGAGGTGTTCATGAACTTACATGCATGCAGTTGTATGCCTTTTGTAATTTTGGACTATAATATATTAGTTCATCTTTCAGGAGAATTAAAAAATCAGTTTCCCTTTCTATAATCTAATTAAATTTTGAAAACATCCCTAAGCCAATGTTTGATGCACATCTTGTTGGTGTGCTTGCATATTATATTTGGTACAAGAATTATTAATCCCCGTTTCTCTGGAAAATCAATAACAGAGGATACATAGTTTCTCTTTCTATAATCTAATTAAATTGTGAAAACGTTCCTAAGCCAATGTTTGATCCACATCTTATCTGTGTGCTTGCATTTTGTATTTGGTACAAGAATTATTAGTCTCTGTTTCTCTGGAAAATCAATAACAGAGGATACTCTTAGCAATGTGTCAATGACACATTTGGGATATGCTTAATATTTATCTATCCACTTTAGTTCATCTTTGACTCTCTCGGCTTTGGTACCATCTTTGTTATGCTCATTACCTGATCTAATCCATGATCCTGTAAAATATGATGATCTCTTCATCATATCTGATATGCTTTTATCTTTGTTGATGTGCTTGTTCAGAATATTTCATGCATGCTGTCTGATGCTGCATGACTCTCATCGTAAATCCAACATTCCAGCCTTGATTGATTCAGATTATGCTAGCCAATAATTTGTATTTAATTTTAATTTCGTTTTTAAAATTATCATTTATTTGTTTAATAGATGTCATGATTTATCTAATTTTTTTGATTATCTTTATTTAAAATTTTAATTAATTTTTTTTAACCCTACTACTTCCATAAATGAGAATTTCAATATTTAGCTATCATATAATAAATGATTCCCTTGATGCAACACAACCTTCATTGCCATTCTTTACAGGTGTTCATTACAAGCCAATATTGATAGAATAATGTTTAACCTTGAAAAGTTTTAGGGGGAGTTGATACCCTAATCCTATACTTTTAGCCTGTATTGTCCAATCTCAAACTGAAAGTTCCATAACTCAAGCTAGCTTTCCTAACAAGCTGTGTTGTGCTCTTTGGTCTCAATTGATATTAAGATTTCTAGTTGACCCCTTGTGGTCCATAAATGTCCAAAGGTTTGCTTTGATAGACTCAATATGCCATAGTGGGATCTAAGTAGTTCCAAGCACTTTGCATGTACCTCATCTAGCCTATGTGGATCTTAGCAACCTTATGCCCTTAGTAGACCTATGTGTTCTTTAGTTGACTTGAGCAGTATTTAAAAAAGGTGGAAGAATATATGCGACAGAGACATTAAAGGTGGAAGAAACTACTATTGTAGAGCAAACAATTATATATTTCATACAAGCTATAAGAGCATTCATATATTTCACATAAGCTGACATAATATTAATTAACCATATCTACTGCATTTATTGATCGTAAATCCAAAACATGAATATATGCATAAACCAATGGGAGTATACTGTCACTCAATGGTCTTTTCACATGCAATTTTCAGAAAATTTTCAATAAGGAACAACACTTCCTCATACTTCCTCAGATTTTATGCGATTACCGAGACATCAAAGGGAAAAATTAGCATCAGCAGTCTTGGCAAGTTTCTTTTATTATTATTTTCCTATTTTTAGAAGATTAATTATTGCTTTGATAATCTAAAAGTGTAGAAGGCAATTATATCCACGTAGAACAAGCCTATTGCTCTTTCCAAAATAAAATGGCCACTGCATCAGCATGGATAGTAAGTGAATTAAAGAAGATGAAGAACAAACAACTACACAAAAACACCAAGTTAACATTGTAAGTCTTCATGGGCTTGTAATCTTCCTTTTCACCATCCAATCAAATCAAGCCATGTATGATAATTTGTCCTCAATACAAACAAAAAGTCAAGGAAAGCTTATAATTTAAGTTTGTAATCACACAACATCAAGGAATAACAATTGGATGATTATAAGATTAAATGAGCCCTTTCTGCTTAAATATCATTCAGCTTACATGTCAATCTGCAAACCATAACAAGTCAAATCCTAATCACACAGCATTTTTGTAATCGTCAATCACATTTAAACCACTTGATTTGATCCTAAGATGTGTCAAGTTTTATGTCTAAAGTTTAAGAAAGGAGTACCAAAGTAAATGAAATGATATCAGACATCAGCATGCAATTTAAAGTTCAGAAGGTTCCTTTTGCTGATGACATTATAGAAAGAATATTTTACTGTAAAGGGATAGTACAAATTATAGGTGAGCTTTAGCTAATTGTACCATCAGATTTAGATGAGAAAAGGATTAATTGACACAGATTAGTCACCTATTTTTAATCAGTATATGTAGAAGCAATAGATGCTCAGCATTTAAGCTTGAAGGCCTCACTCGTCATAATCATTTTTCATGTTTTACCGATCAAGAACAGCTAGAACTTGCATTTAAAACAACTATATTCTTATAAAGATCAATAAATTATGATTATCTTTTACTTGATTAATCCCCATGTGGAGACATGATGAAGTGTAGAAAAAATGAAAAGGAAATGTTTATTATGAATGGATTTCAATGACAAATGTAGAAAGTTGATTACATTGTAATTTTTTATAAACTTTAAATATAAAGCTAACAATAGTTGATTATGAAATTTGACAGAGTTCTGTAAACATCGAATACCAAATAAAAAAAAATGAAGTCACAATGTCATAAAAACTAAGTACACCATAAAACTACATCATATTAATTCTATAATATTGTTGTTACAAACTTAAATATACATTAATTTATATTACTTAAACTTCATAATATTCAATGATTTCAAAGTAAGAATCTATCCCCTTCTTCTACATTCAGGCATATGAATAAATATTTTCATCTATATTGAATCTTCATGAAACTTTTGCAAAGCCATAGAGTAGCTCACATCATCTGGATCTTCAATCAAATTAAGAAAATGAATGCATTCAATCAATAATGATTCGATTGATCCAGATGAAGATTCATATGATATACACATTATTTTTTTTCTATTATGTTAGCCTTCTTTTTAGAACTTTTAGTCAACACATGTAATGTACTAGCAATAAAATTTGAAATATTTGTCTTCTTAGCACATTTTGAAGGTAACTTTGTCTTAAACACAATATCATCATATTTCTCTTTATTCATAAATCTATTTATATATTTTGTTTTACTTTTCTCATTCTCTTCTTCTTCAGTGTCTGAAGGAACTTTGAAAGATGAATGTTGATGACTACGAGTTGTATTAGTGTTATCATAAATCTGACAGAGAGCCTTATACATTAGACATCCTTTTTTTAAGAAATGTTCTTGCACTTTTGTTGACTAAAATATCATTAAGTAAACATAGTTAGAATATATAAGAAATAAATATGAGTTTTAAATTTAATATATTATTAAATAAGTATCTTATATAACTTGGACCAAATATCTTTAGGTGCTATCACTTGTTCTATGGTTGCATTATATCCAATTCTTGTTTTCTTTAATAATTTAAAGAAGTCTTTCTAACGAGTTTTAAGAGTGTTGGACTTGTTTCTCAATTGTTCTTGTTTTATTATCGCTTTTGTTGTTGCTTTAAGACCATGCATAATACGTGACCATGCTGTTTAGTTAAAAATAGTTGTTTACATATTTTTATTAATAACTTCAATTTCCATAAATTGGATAAAAAATTGTTCATTTTTTTTAACCATACTGCTTCTCCACTAGATATTATTATATTAGCAATATCTATGATCTTAAAATTTTTGTAAATGAAGCAATTAACAATCATATATTTTTAGAATCTACAAAATAAAAAAATGAAAAACAATAATAAATTTTACTAACATCATAAATTTCAACAAGTTTAAATATAATCTAATAAATATAGCCAAAATGATATCTTGCTCCTAAATTATATAAAATAAGCCTTTAAATAATAAATTTATTAAGAGTACCAAAACT
Organism: Cymbidium sinense; assembly: GCA_021442155.1. Lineage (NCBI taxonomy): Eukaryota > Viridiplantae > Streptophyta > Magnoliopsida > Asparagales > Orchidaceae > Cymbidium > Cymbidium sinense. The sequence continues at coordinate 53,828,981 of CM038232.1, forward strand.
CAAATATATAAAAGAAAAAAATATTCAAGCCGTTATACATAGATCCAAACTTGATCCTCTTATATTATATGTATATATATTCTAATTGTCTGTTTAATAACATCAAACTTAGTGTTGTGGTGGCATAGACAATGTTTATTGGGGGAGGGTATAACCTATCTGATGACTGATGAAAAATTCTTAAGATTTTAAAAGCCTTATCTCAGCTTAAAGTAAAAATACAGTTAGTAGCATGGATTCTAAGAGCTTAAAATCAATAACCTGTTGTTTGCAGGTACAGAGATCATTATTATTAAAAAAACTACTGCAGAAATAAATAAAAAGGGTAAAAAATCTTTCATTCAAGCAAACAGCATGAACTCAACTGCGAAGCCCTCATCATGGAGGTTGTGGTCACCTTCTGCATGATGTTTGTAGCTTCTGCAGTTGTCACTAATACTAGAACTTTGAGTTCATCAATATTGTTTATGTTTTCCTCCCAAATTCTTTCTTTTCCACTAGTTAGAGTATATAACATTGATTGCTTATGTTTTTTCTGATTGTAAATACTTGTAGGTAGGAGAGTTTGCAGGACTAGTAGTTGGTTCCTCAGTTTGCATCACCTCTATTTCTGCTTGGTAATTAGAAGAGAGATAAACACTTAAACATCATATATAACAACTTCATTATCATTAATTTATAAATCGTGATGCAAATTAGACAAATTTATCATTAAAAATATACACATCTCATTGCATTACATGTACGGGAAATATAGATGAGTTGCTGAAATCAACGTTCAATTCCAGTTAAATTAAAATGAATTATTTCTTAGATAATCTATTTCATGCATAATGTTTCACATAATTCTATCCACATTAAATTTATGTCCCCAACAATACATAGTTAATTGAGTTCATGCTGTTTGCTTGAAATTTTGTGCTGTGCTGACTAGTATTAGGAGGATCAATGAACCATAACACTAGATATCACGTTGTGATTTAAGCTTGTGTAAATCAGAAGCACAACTTTATCATCGTTCCACTAATTCTGAAATCAACACATTAGGCTTAACCTTCATGCTCTGTCTCTAAGACAAAGTCTCCTCTCTCCTCCCAGAACTTCTCTACTAACAAATCTAAAAATAAATATAAAATACAATCAGCAATCCAAGTTAGAATTCTCACCTTCGTACGTTCAAGGAGATGATATTATCGCAGATTAGGAAGCCAACGACTTTCAAGGATACGGGTTCTAGGTCAAGCGAATGGAATCATGTCTAGCGGGGTCGGCGTCGACATGATGCGTTGTGTGGTTGTCCGACGACGATGTCACTAAATTGTGAGAGGTAGCAATGAAGGAGAAATGGGAAGGAGGAGATGAGAGAAATGGCGACGAAGAAGAGGGAAATGATTTAGGGCAAAGTTGAGAAAGGAGTCATGTGGAGGGGTCACGAGATATTACGATGTTATGAAAACATTTAAAACAAGTTTGGTGTTTTATTGTTTTTGGAAAAAAAAATTATTAAAAAACAATAAAAACAAAAACAGGTAAACAAACATATTTTTATTTTCTATTTTTGAAAAACAAAAACAAAAAATAGGAAATAAAATGTGATTCCAAACATGGCCTAAGGCTCCTGATCGACTAATTAGTTCTTGACTTTTTGATTCATTGTAATGGGCAGGCATGCCAATCAATTTAGATGTAGTCAACCTAATTGCAAGTGAACTCTCTTTTTGAGCCTTAAGACTTGATTAAACAACAACAACAACAACAACAAGCCTTAATCCCATTAGGTGGGGTCGGCTACATGAATCCTTCGTCTCCATTGTGTCCTATTGTGTCAAATTCTCATTTAAATCAAGTTTACTAAGATCATTTTTTATACATCTTAACCAAGTCTTTTTAGGTCCACCTCTACCTTTGTTAACATAAGGCAAATTTAATGCATCTACTCTCTGTCATCTGGACGGCCGACGCTTTATGTGGCCAAACCATCTAAGCAACTCTCCCTAATCTTATCTACACTGAGCTACTCCAACTTTTTCCGAATATACTCATTTTGCATTCTATCTCTAAGAGTAAAGCCACTCATCCACCTAAGCATCCTCATCTCGTAACACTTAACTTAGTCTTATGCTTCTTTCATTGGCCAACATTCTCGCATCATAAGTCATCTGTCTTACCACCATCTTATAAAATTTTCCTTAAGTTTAAGTGAAACTTTTTTATCACATAATAAAGCGATGCATTCCTCCACTTCAACCATCCAACTTGAATTCTACTAATAACATCTCCATCTATTTCACCATCATTTTGAACAATAGAGCCTAAATATCAAACGCCACTCTTATTAATGACTTGTTCACCTAATGTCACAACACTATCACTAGAACTTCTACAACTAAAATTACACTCCATATATTTAGTTTTAGATCTACTTAAACGAAAACCTTTAGACTCTGAGACCTTCATAATTCAAGTTTCGGACTCCTCTAGTCTTATCAACAAGAAGAATGTCATCAAGAAAGCATACACCAAGGAACATCTTCTTGTAAATGCCTAAGTAGAACATCCATAACTAAAGTAAAAGATAAGGGCTTAAAGTCGATCTTTGATGTAATCCAACCGAAATAGGAAAATATTTTGTCAATCCTCCTTGTGTTTGGACACAAGTAATTCTAGTATACATATCCTTAATGACTTGAATATAACCAATATTAACTCCTTCATGTTCTAGAACTCTCCAAAGAACATCTCTTGAAACTTTATCGAAGCTTTCTAAATCAATAAATATCATATGTAGATCCTCCTTACTTTCTCTATGCTTCTCCATCAAACCCTTAACAAATGTATAGCATCCATAGTAGATCTACGGCATGAAACCAAAGACAGGAGAAACTTTTGTATCACATCATAACTTATGCTTACTCATTTCTCTCCCATAATTTTAATGTATGACATTAACTTAATTCCTCTATAATTTGCACACTCTTGTGCATCACCTTTATTCTTAAATATAGAATCAACAAACTCTTTCTCCACTTATCGACATCTTTTTAGTCTTTAAAATGACATTAAAAGATTTGTAAGAAATTCCTTGATCTCCTAAACATTTCCACACTTCTATTGGAATATTATCCGGCCCCATCGCTTTTCACATTTCATGTTCTTTAAAGCTTCACTAACTTCATTTACTAATATGACGATAAAATGAAATTTCTATTTTTGTTTAGTATTGCTAAAATCAATCGTACTTTCGATCCTTCTTTGAAAAGTTTATCAAAATACCTCATCCACCTATTTTCAATATCATTTTCTAAAAAAAGATTTTATTATTTTCATTCTTAATACACCTCACTAACTATGTATTTACTTCTCCTATCTCTTTGGTTGGCTAACTTATACATACATCTTTCACCTTCTTTGGTATCTAATCTATCAGTATAAATCACTAAAAGCTAAATTTCAGATCATATACTTTCTTAATCTCTAGACTTTATATCTTTCCCAATTCTAGAAGTTTTACATCTAAACCAAGTTTTATAACAATACTTCTTATTTTTTATCTTTTCTTGCACACTCTGATTCCACCACCAACTATTCTTATTAAAGTAAGCTTTTCCTTATGATTCTCCAAATACATCTTTAGCAACTTGCTTAATTTTACTTACTATTTTCTCCCACATAATGTTATCTTCCTCATGAACATCCCAAATTCTAATCTCAGTTTCTTAAAATATATATATATATTTTTTTTGCCCTCATCAAATTCTAGACAATAATTTGGTTTATTTTTTCTCTTACAACCTTTCATCTTAAAATTTAAAATAACAATCGATGGGAGACTTAGATTTTCACTTGGAATGACCTACAATATTTATAATCTAAACGATTTATTTTTCTTATCGAAAATAATCAATCGTGTTTTACTAGATCCATTTTACAAGTAATAATATGTTCATCTCTTTTCTTAAATAAAGTGTTAAGAACTATAAATAAATTTAAAAGAAAATCTAATATAGTCTTACCTTCTTCATTAATCACTCCAAATCTATAACCACCATGAATACTTTTAAAATCTTCTACCACTCTACCAACATGTCATTTTAAATCTCCTCTAATAAATACTTTTCTTCAAGAGTATCTTTGTATTAATCCCTCTAATTCATTCCAAAATTTTTCTTTACGCTTACCTCCAAACCTACTTGAGGAGCATACACTTATAACATGATAATCTTAAGATCAACAATAATTTTAAAGTATAATTCTATCTCCACATCTATTAATATTTATAACATTATCCTTCAAACTTTTATCTATAATCACACCTCATTTTAGTTCGACTTTTAATACCAATAAAAGTTTAAAATCTAAACTATCAATCTCCTTGGCCTTCTCCCCAACCCATTTAGTTTCTTGAACACATAAAATATTTATCTTCTATGAACCATAATATCTATTAATTCCATTAATTTACGTAAGAGTACCTATATTTCAAGATTCTAACCTAATTCTAGTTTCATGGACTAACTTCTTTACCGCATCCGTCATAATGTGGGAACCCTTGCTTATTTAACACCTCTGGCCACACGTGTTCTAGCACATTTTTCATCAGATCCAAGCCATACAAATACCGCCTGGGACGCCAACATTAACATAATGATTTAAAGGATTCATGTCATGATTATTTTGACAAGTTTTAAGACTTGATTAAGATATAATATATTAATTGTACGGATGGCTAAACCTACTTGGGTCTCGATAAACTTTGATTGATCTAACAAGACTCAATTCATCCTAAGCTGTTTTAAGATGATGCGATTTTATCCTAGCAACATATGGTTCTATTTGACCTCAAGATATTGAGTGACTCAACATTGGTTTGCCGAATGCTGCTTTTAAAAGCTGATAATATTTAGGCCTTTCACCACCCCAAGTAGCTTGGCAAAGCTTATAGCAACAACAACAACAACAACAACAACAACAACAATAATAATAATAACAAACATTTATCTCGACGTTGTTAGTTATGAATTCTTTTCTTTAATGTGTTCTATTAAGTCATATTCTTATTTAATCCTAATAAGTTAAGGTCAACAAACCTTATCTTGCTCAAAATTATACCCAACTTGTTTATCTATTTTAGTTGGTTGATGTGACAACTAAATGCCCCCCTTCTTAAAATTAACCCATTCAAGTTTATGACCTAGTGTAGCCTTATGGATTAGGTTGATTCTTAATCAAATGCATTGTGCTCCTTATTTAACTGCATGAACTCATAGATGGGTCCAAAAGACTTGAGGACAATACTTGTCTAAATCTGATGATTTATATGTGACTAATGTGATCTTGAGTGGCTTAATGAATGCATTTACTAAGTAGTTGAGCCATTGGTATTCCTTAGGGGATTTGAGTTAACCCAATAGTAAGCTATCTTGACTTGATTGACTTAATTTTGTCATAATTTTCTTCAAATAAGGGCTCGATTGAGATAAAGGGAACTTGATCAATCATTTATGGGTTGTATTTAAACACATAATTAAGATAAGTGAAATGTTAAGCTCAAATCTAGCCAAACCAAATGCACCTAATGGGTTAATCTTCAATCATTCCCTTTCAAATTGGGTCAACTAGGTTTAAACCTTTGATTTGGTTACTGTTTTAAAAATCGGATAGGACAGGCCGATTCAACCGTGAAGAGGGAACACAATCGATCTTGTTAATCTTAAAAATCTCATTTTCATCGAACCGGCTTGAACCGCCAATTCAACTGGTGAACTAGTGAATTGGTCCTGATTATATAAAACCAGTCGGTCCAAATTATGCCCGTTTAATCACTTTTATTTTTTCAATGAAATATTTAAACTTTTTAAAATAATAACTAATCATAATATTCTAATTAAATATTTTAAAAATAAATTTAATAAATCTTTAAAGTTATATTATTATTAATATAAGTGTAGCTAAATTAATTTATAATATACTTACCAAATCACTATGCCAAGCCACCAACTAGGTCCCAAGGTCATCTTTGAAAGCTCTTTTTTATATAAACGGTGTAACATTAGCTTTCTTTTGTGATGTGAGATTAAAAAAATTGTGAATATATTGAAATTTGATTTGGGCTATAGGAATAAGGAATTGAACTAAAGAATTAGGCTTTGAAAATATTAAATGAGTTTTGAAATATATGAATCCAAGAACAACATTTTAATTTTTAACTTTATATTGGTATTATAATTTTTTATAATATAAATAAGTTATTTTAAAAATATAAAATCTATAATAATATATTATAAATTTTTTACATATTATAAAATGATAAATTTTTTTTACATTATAAATTATATTTATATTTACAAATCTATGTAAAACTTATTCTTGATTTTTAAATATATTTAATATACTTACATTTAGATATATAATAGACATATAATTATTAAAAATATTGCATATATATTATTTATTTTATTTTATGCTTATCATATATATATATATATATATATATATATATATATATATATATATCATTATATCATTTAGATTATTTTTAATAATTTAAATATTTATCACATCATCTAGTTGAGCTCTCGGTTTATCTTCGGTTGAACTGTTGAACTTTAAACCCTTTCTTCCGGTTCTTTATTTGGTCACAACCTTGGATTTGGTCAAACAATAACCCCATTAGTCTAATTTATGCTCAATTGAGTCAAGGGGCTGGTTAACTTGGTTGCTAGTTCATTTGATCTCGGTGAAACCTATATAATGTGCATTTAAGCTTGAGATCTCTTCCTGACCTCAATTAGGTTGCTCTTTGGTTAGCTTATATAAGCCTTAACGATTTTGTTTAGATTTTCTTAGGTTAGTCTTGAGATAATCTGAGCGTTAACTAATCTCATTAGAGCTCTCTTGAGCTTTAGCTGGCTTTGCTCGAGGTCTCTAACGAGAGCCCAAACAATATGCTTTGTATAGCATCCAGGCCATGGTATTAACTTCAACTGTATGTGGGAGTGGACGTCATCTCTCTCATTCCATTTAATGCTTGACTTGCTATCTTTGAGTGATGAGGGATCAAAATTCTTTCTCCAGCTTCATTTTTCCCCACGACCATGAATCATGGCAACCAACTCCTTTGCCATGAACATCAATGTCGTGGTCTTGTTGCTTACTACTTGTCTCTTTTGTGCCTCTCCAAATAACCTAGGAGGATTACATTAACTCACAAGCATCTGTCAGAATTTAAGGACACCATAACTCAAGACAAAAATTACAAAATGAAAACCTAAATAAAAATCTCACATCACTCGTGACACCACCTATAGGCTTGTTGCTAATAGTCATTCAATTTTTCCCACCACATAGTGTAATGGAGCTTATAAGTGCTTAGGAGAAAGCGCTTACGAGGAGGTTGAGCTAAATCAAGCTAGGACAAGCCCCTTTATTGAAATCATAACTTGGCTTAGAAATGACTTATTAGTTTTTGTTTCATGTTGGTGACTTTGATGAAGACACAGATCGATGGGCTCTAAAATTCGTGCTCGACCCTCTTGTGAGAGTTTCGATGGTTTTGGGTCAAATTTTTAAAAGACAGATTTAGTTTAAAATAAGACACTTTCATTTTGTGAGGACTTTATATATGTTTTTAGATTTCTAAAGGCGCAAGCTTTATGGTTAATTATCCCTCTCAATGTTTAGAGAATTTTTTATTAAGATTAGTTGTTTGTGTACCTCTAATAGGCAACAAGGATCTAGCTGATGGACTAGTAGATGGACCAAGATGAAGAACACTTAGTGATGAGTACTAGAGCCCATACAAGAACTGGCTTGCTGGCCATCTAGCTTGACTCTCCTTCTTACGGGCTGGTATGTGAAGGAATCCACCTCAGCTTGGCAGTCAACACTGAGCTTCTTGACTTGTATAGGTGACTGTATCATGGGACTCACCACCGCAGATAATAGTCGCTCAACCTTCAGAGTATGGTTGAGTCTCTTTATATTATAACAGGCATATAGTTTCTAGAAACTTGTGTACTTTTTATTTTATAATCTCATTTGAATCTTATAAAAAGTGGGAATTTTAAGGGATAAGGGACTTCTTTTTAGCTTTTTTACTAATCTTGAGAGGGAGAGAGCTGATTCTTGTACTCTGATTCTTCTATTTATACGTATATCTTGATATAATGAAAATTTTTATATATTTTTTACTCTTTTTTGGTATGTTTAGTTTTGTTTGATCTTGCTCTACTTCCTGCGTGCCTATGGCCTTGCATCACTCCATGAATTAATTTAGATTCAAGAGTTAGGTCTTTGAAAACTCAATGCATAGGAGTAATTTTTTAAAATATAAATTTCATTGTCGTTATCTTAATGAGGGTGGTAAGAGGAATGATGATGAGCCTGATTAAAATCTCATGATTTTGTCGCTTCAGATTATCATGATCTTTGGTCTATTTAGTTAAAAGAGGTAGTCGACCTAATATAACTGTGAGATTCTTATTAGTAACCATGGGTTGTTTTATTAAATGAGATCTCTTAGGGGCTAAGGATATAATTTTAAGTCAACCTTAGTTAATAGAAGATTTTTTGCCTATCAAAATGCATACCATGATTTACGACTCAAGGAACAAAGTTATTGGAGAACTTGTGGGCTATAATTGTGACCATAATTTAATGGTATCAACAACAATAAGCTTTTAAATAAGCTTTTATTCCATTATGTGTGGTTGGCTACATGAATCCTTGCTCTCTATTATGTCCTATTAAGTATTAAATTCTCATTTAATTATAATAATATAAGTTCATTTTTTATACTACCTTATCAAGCCCTTTTAGGTATACTTCTACTTTTCTTAATATAGGTTGAATCAAATACATCTATTTTCCTATCTGGGTCATTAGATGATCCGCACTTTATGTGACTAAATCTAAGACGACTCTCTCTAGTCTTATTTATCATTGGAGTTACTCTAACCTTTTCACTTATATATTCATTTTGCATTTTGTCTCTAAGTGTAAAGCCACTCATCCACTTAAGCATCCACATCTTTGCAACACTCAACTTAATTTTATGTTTCTCTTTTACTGATGAACATTTTGCACCATTAAACATTATAGATGTCATCACCATCTTATAAAATTTTTCGTTAAGTCTAAGCGGTAATTCTCTATCACACAATGACCTATTCCTCCATTCTAATCATCCAAACTGAATTCTACTAATAACATCCCCATCTATTTCACCAACACTTTGAGCAATAGACTCGAGATATCTAAAACTCTTTTAACCCCATTGTTGAATCCAAATCTGTCGGTGGACTGAGATAGAGCCTTCCGAGATATATGGGAAATAGATAGAGATAGTGAATTTTATTCTTTTCTGAATATGAGTATAAAGATTGTGAGAAAAAGGAGAAGAGAAAAGTCCTCCCTTTGAGAAAAGGTGATCCCCTTTTATATCTTTGGGGTGGTCTTTACATTTAGTAAGTACATATAAGATAGGTTGGGTATAGACAAGAGCTCATATTGGCTTGAGGCGAGTACGTGTTGGTGAGTGGCGATTGGATGGATAGTAAAGGTGAGAAACCCATGGTTCGTGCAGATGTGCGAGTTGATGTGAGCCCACTGAATTTAGGTTGTTGTGACCATCCGACCTCCTTTATCTGCTAGCCTGCTGTGGCCGAATTAATTTGTGGTAAGTTTTCATAAACATTTTCTAAGTCTTTATTTGTTCGCCTGGTTTGGGACGAGTCTTCATTATTGACTAGCCTTCTTTTATAGGCTCACTCGCGCTGATAGTCCTGCCAGAAAGGTTAATCTTACTCGTTTGTTTCTTTGGGTGTATATTTAGCTTCCCAATTCATTTGCTCTTTGTAGAGATGACTCGCAAAAATGATAGAAGAATAAAAGGATGATGAGTTGTGAACATATAATGAATCTTAAATATAAATTTTACACAATTATAAAGAGTCACATCATCTTTTGATTGGATTCCTTCTTCTAACATGTTTGGGTCTCGAGTGGCTATTAAAGGAACCTTTATCTCCCTTTAAAATACTCTGTAATATATTGCATTGCTCGCTTGAATAGATCTCTTTGTTCTCTCCACCGAAGTCAGAACGACATATTTAATCGTCTGGATGCTAAGAGATCTCGTGGAGACATCGACTCGCTTTACTCGAAATGGGTCTTCGATAAAAGATGAAGAAGGCTAGGAAGTTTGAGGAAGTCATTGCTGCTTCCACGACTAAAACAAGTGCGATGACCCTTCCTTTTGATGAGACCATAGTCTCCTTGGTCAGGATATCGCCAAGAACTTGCAGGAGGAATCAAGTATTCGCTTAGTGGAGGCGCAAGGTGTGTTAGCGGCGCCGCTCTCTGTGTAGCTTATGAGTGCTGAGAGAGAGGAAGGTGGTGAGGTTCCCGTGATCCAACTTAGGAAGGTTGTGGTGAGCCAGTTGGTGGGGACTGCTTGTTCGAGGGCGATTGTAGAGGATTGTTTGGTTAAGGTGAGACTTGCCTCCATCTTGTATCTCAGATTCCTTTATTTGCGCTTTTAAACTTCCACATTGATCGTAGCTAAGCCTGACATGTGTATAGTCATTAGCTGAGGGCGCTGAGGGGCTTGCAAGCCCTTCAACTTATCTCTTCTACCCGTATAGTATGGAAAAATTAGTTCAGGTAGTATGGCAAAACTAGTTCACCTTGTTTTGAGTGATTTGCTAAGGGTATGATCCAAATGATGAGGAATTCCGTTCGCTTGAATGACGACTTTCATGCTCGGGGGTCTAACCTTTAGCTAATTCCCTCATTGAAATTCTCTTTCTAATTTTTGACGAATTCTTTCTCATTGTTCAGCGACTTCAGCTTTGCCATTGGCTAACTTGATGGCGCCAAGTACGGTCTCGGTAGAGGTCTTACACCCGCAAGGGTCTTACACCCATTGACTAGCTTCATCTCTGTCGACATTAGGGAGATGTTAGAGAGTTTTCCTCGTACTCGTTGAGAAAGCAACGAGTCTGCAAGGGGTGAGTCTCTTCAACCGCAGATGGGCGATGTTGAGGAGCTACGGGTGCTAGCTGACTTGTTCAAGTTCGTCATTTTGCCAGGGGAGCTCGCCCTCTTAAAGGAGAAGGCAAGAAATAAGCGAGCTGCGGACGTCATAGAGTTGGAGTCACAACGAAGACAATTCGTGGAGGTGGAGTCTCGAGAGAAATTTCGCGACTATGATGACCAAGTTGACTATACTTCAGAGCTCAATCAAATCAAAGAAAACTTTCCTTCTCATTTTTGACGCAAATGTTTTGTTTGATTAAATATGTGAGAAGGGAGGACTTGACAAAGAGTGGCACTTAGGCCCTGTCATGAAGTTGCTCAAAAAATAATATATAGGGGGCGTAGTGAGTGCATGTCAGATATATTTTTTTTTAATAAAAGATCTTGTTTTTCTCTACTCGTCATTTTCGCTTTGTTGAGTTTACTTTATGATACAAGTGAGCATCATTAATTATTTTTGTTGTAATTTGCGCCGCAAGAGACATTTGCCGGATCAACTAGTTATTTTTTCATTTAATATTTGATGTGACATCCGCGTTTGTGTCTTACTGCATCTATAGATTCATTCTTATCATGAGTGGTTGAGTCTTTATTATTCTTTTGTCTTCCAACGAAAGTTCTTTTCGTGAGTAAATCACATTTTTTTTTGTCTAAGCGGTCTCTTTCACAATGGCACTCCTGAGGAAGGCTGCCTCGGTGTTCTTGTAGACACATGCTAAGGAAGTGCCGGACTTAGATTAGTCCAACGCGACCTCCTAATTCAGAATGGCTACTGCAGTGGCCATTCTGAATTCACAGTATGGGTAGTTGAGAGGCACGGACGTTTCAACACCACTCGATCGGGTGAGTTGTGCTGCCCTTTTGCCCACTTAAGGAATTGGTTTTGGCTCCCTCTTCATCATGGCTAGTGCCGACTTTTTTTATTCCCTTCCTATCCAACATGGCGACGGAACTCGCCAAGCAGGAAGCCCAAGAGAGCTGGGCACTAGACAAAGTGACAGGCAGAACTTTGAACATTTTTTTTACCTCCACTTTGGCAAAGTCATAAGTGCCCTCTGTGGTGAGTCTTTCAATGCTTACTTGTTATTTATAATATTTATATTTTCATTAATCATAATATCTATTAATTTCATTAATTTACCTGTAAAACGTTTCCTATTCCATAATTTTTTTCATTTTTTTTTTGCGAGTTAAGAAAGAATATGTACCTCATACTTGCATATTTTGTAAGGATTTTACTTGTGTGAATGAAAGTAACAATTTTTCTTTTTTCTTTCGAGTACTTTGCAAATATTTTTTATTTGAACGAATATGGGAGTTGTCTTTGTGGAAACTCGTTGGATTTTTTAGGTAGGAATTTACCTGCACTGCTTGTAAGAATATTTTGTCTGGGGCTTAGGCAAGTTATAAATGCTTATTTTAAGCTGTGCTTGATTGCCGTGGGAGATCACCATCTATAATCAATTGTTTGATGATTCATTGTCCAATCCATGAGGGTGAATTCTTTGTTTTGACGACAGTGAGTCAATCTTCTTCTTCTCTCTTCTTATTGCCAACTATGATTAGTTGGTCTTTACTTCATAGTCACCGACTCTGGTGTGTCGCCTTATTAGGAGTCGCCAACCGCACGGAGTGTTGATCTTTTTGGTTGCCAAATATGAGGAGCTGATCTTTTAGTTAAGTCGCCGATCTTTCGGTTGTTAGTCTTACACTTGAGTCGCTAATAGCATGGAGTGTTGTTCTTTTTGGTTGCCAATTATGAGGAGTTACTATTTTTGTTAATAGTCATCGATCTCTCGGGGTGTCGATTTTACATTTTAGTTTTATAAAATAACTTTAGACGAATATTTAATAATTTTAACTTAGGAATTACTTACTTGATTTTAGTATCCTTGGGCTAAGAATAACACACTAAGTATTCTGATTTCTTACTAAGGCTTTTTTGTAGCTCATTGAGTGGGACCGTTGGGAAAAAATGGCGCAAGTATCTTCAATCACCATGAAGCTTCAGTGCTTTCTCATTCAAGGATTGCTTTGCTCGAGTGATTCTCGTGCCAAGAATGGCCAAGTACTCATACCTCTCACTTGGGGTTTTGCTTGGAATTTTTTCTCTTGCCAAAGATGGTGGACTAAGTGTCTTGAGTTGTTATGTAGCTCTTGAGTGCAGTCTTTGCTTTTTGTGGTTTGAGTTGCCATTCAACCGCCCAGTATATTTCTTTGATACCACTATTCTCGCATGTAGCTTGACTTGGAAGCAAAATATTAAGAACTTTATTATTCAAAGTAGAGGATACATAACATATAAGGAATATAGAGTGAGTACAGTAGCAAACCTCCTATCATGGGTAAAACATCTTCAAATCCTCTATGTTCTTGGTATGTTCCAATAGGATTGTTCAGATACAGGGGCCAACTTGTTATTTGATTATGAATGGTCCATCCGTTATAGTGAGCTTTCCCAAGGCATGTTGTTGAGTGGCAATGTCTACCTTCTTCAATATTAGGTCGTTGTTCTTAAAGTGCTTCTCTTTTACATGATTGTTTTATCTCATCATTCTTCTCTTTGTTTCCTCTTGGTTTAACGATGTTTTGATTCTCAATTCTTCGAGTATATCAAGTGTGTCTTTCATGGCTTCGAAATTTGCTTTTTCTCACTTGGCATCATCGCCTCGTTGTGTATTTATTATTAAGACCCTTTGGCTGTAGAGCTCATACTTGAACGACAAGATGGCTTCCGTTCCATGTGATAGCGCAAATGGAGAATGCTTTGTTGCATTGGTGGGAGTGGTCCTAAGGTCCCAAAGTACAGTAGGTAGGGTGTCTACACATTTAACTTTTGTGCCTTCCACCTTCTTTTTAAGTAGGTTGAGGATCTTCTTGTTGACGATTTCTTCTTGTTAAGTAGGTTGAGGATCTTCTTGTTGACGATTTCTTCTTGGCCATTGCTTTATGGGTGATGTATCAAAGTAAATTATTGTTTAATCCTCTGAGATTTGTAGAAATCTCTTAAACCACTCTGACTTACCATTGTCCGTGATGAATGCCATGGGTAGTCCATACCTACAAATGTTGTCACCAATTTTGGACTACCGGAGGTGATCTTAGCAAGAGATTTTGTATTAATTCATTTGTGAAATCATGATGAGAATGAACTTTTTTTACGATATGACAACAGCCTATCAGTCCATTCCCCAAATAAGGGATACGGCCTGTGGGATGTTGCAGGGGTGGTGAGTTCTGGAGAAATTACTAGAAATGCACACGTCTTTTCGCGAAGTCCTCCGCATACTTTTTGAGTGTGGGCCAGAAATATCCTTGACTTAGGGTCTTGTGGGCGAGTATTTTCTCTCCTGAGTGGCTACCATATTTGCACAAGTGTATCGCCTCAAGGATCTTTCTTTGCTCGGTCGGATTCGTACACATCTAAGATTAAGTGAGGTCGTCAATCTTCAAAATAGCTCGCCTCCAATTAGTTGGTACTAGGTTGCTCTGATTTTTAATCTCCCCAAATCTTTGGTTGTTTCTTAGATTTTTCCAGTCTGTAAGTATTTCTTGATCGGGTCGATCCAACTTGGTGGGTGTTTATACTCGACTTGCATTAGTTCTTCCTCCTTCCTACTTTGTTGAAGTTGTATGATCAATGCTCTCCAAGTATCTGCATGAAGTACTTAGTACCGATTTTGCTTTCACTTTAAATAAATCTTTGCAATGACTCATCCTTAATTTTGTAATCTTTGTTGACTTGTCTACTAGTGAGTTGGATTAAGCCATGAGATGTCCCAGTCCTCGAGCAAATCTGGTCCATGAGTGAGCCTAATACTCAGATTGATTATTCATCACTTTGAAACCAAATTTCATTGATTGCATTACGGTGATTTCGTCGGGATTTTCAACACATTGCCGACGCTTATCTCGCCTGATGAGCCATCTAGTATGGTCGCCATAAAGGTTCCGGGTTGATTGGGATGTCATGTGAACTCAAAATCGATAAGAAAATAAAGCCGTGCTTTGATCGTTCCGCCGAGTAAGATATCTTGAATTCACTTAATTCTTGTCCATTTCGAATCTCTGAGTGGTCGGTTTAGTACAAATTTGAGCGGTTATCTGTGTCGCTTGAATGTGGTACGGAAGTACTTGCAATCGAGAAAATAATTGTGCGTGAAAAGAAGTTTTTTCATGAGCATGTAATTCAACTTAGCACCTCACAAAGATTTGCTAATGTAGTTGATGAGTCACTACTTTCTATTTTCTTTCTTGATAAGGACAGAACTGATTGAGTTATCTCCAACCCCTAAGTGTAACAATAGGGCCTCTCCCTCTTTTGGGCTCTGCAAAAGAGGTGGTGATGTGAATAGTGTTTTTAAGTCAAAGAAAGTTTTCTCACATTTTATAGTCCATTGAATCTTTTACTCCCAAAATCTTGTAGAATGGCAAACATCACTCCCGCTTAAGAAATGAATCTATTCAACTCTGCATGAGCCATTGCACTTTTTTTACATTGCACTTCTTTACAGCCTTAGTGAAGGCATTTCAAGTATCACCTCTACTTTGGCAGAATTTACTTTTATGCTTTTGGGAGTGATGAAAAATCCTAAAAATTTATTTGACCATGAACCAAAAACACACTCTACATTTTTCCCTTTTTTCTCCTTGAACACTTGATCCACCAATCTCTGGTAGGTCATCTCTGCATTTTTGATCCTAAAAGGCATAGCTCTGTAGCAGTAGAGTTCCTCTCTAGTGATAAAGGTTGTCTTCTCTGAGTTGGCCGGATGTATTTGTATTTAAAGGTACTTGAAGAATGTGTAAACGTAACTCATTATCGAGTGACTAGTTGTTGAGTCAACAAGTGCTCGTCCTTTAGACATGTTGAGTTCAAATTGGTGAAGTTGACATATCCTCCACTTTTTGCTTGATTTTTGCACCATGATCATGCTCGACACCCATTCCGGGTACTGAATTTCCTTGATGAAATTAGCTTCAAGTAGCTTGATGACTTC
Source organism: Cymbidium sinense (assembly GCA_021442155.1). NCBI lineage: Eukaryota > Viridiplantae > Streptophyta > Magnoliopsida > Asparagales > Orchidaceae > Cymbidium > Cymbidium sinense. The sequence continues at coordinate 53,845,018 of CM038232.1, forward strand.
TTTGATAGCCGACTTGAGGTGCAGCCTCTTCCTCATCTTTGTTTGATAGTTGCATTCTTGCAAACATTAATGCGATAACAAGTGATGTTGATATTAATGCCGACATCTCTATCAGAGAGCACATCAAGATTATCTTAGAGGATCTATGAGATCTTCCTTGTGCTCAGGGCAAAAAAATGAGCTGATCTTTAGGATTTGCTCGTGATTTTGCATGGTTAGGACTTCTTTTATTTTCTTGAGGACTTCGATCCTGGTTCGGGTGACATTCAATTGTAGGACTTCATCTTTTTTGTCAGACTTGCCAATGTCTTTCAAATAGCATGCCAGAGATTAATTTAGTTTTCCTCGATTAGTCTCCTCATCTCCTTAGAATTTGACGACCATATGATATGTCCACATCGTGTTCTAAATTTGTTGAGCATGAATAAAAGATGGCAAAGTATTCGGCCTCTACTATAACCAAATTGTCCATACCGTGAAGTGCTTTTGTACTCTTAAGTTCTGAAGGGTGATCTCTTCTCTTTCTCTTCACTCCAGAAGTCATCTGTGGGTCGCTAGGTGAGTTTGAGTTTGTCAATCTTACCTTATCGAAGACGACTTGAAGATGATATTGACGAGCCATCAACAATCAAAATGCTTCCAACTTGATAATTGGTGATCATTGATTTGATTACATACTAATCGGTGTGCACTTTCAGTCCTGTGAGCCAATAAGTTTAAAGTCCCTCAAGAGGGGTCATCAAACATAAATCGCCAGGTGTACCATGTTGCTCCTTACACTCCCTTACAAATTACTTCTCAAAGTCAACAAGACAAGCTTCAAACCATTCCATGAAAGACTTCAACTAGGAAGTGCTAAAACCACAAATGAAATCCTTATAAGAAGAAGACTGAGACGCTCTTCGACTACTTCAAGGAAGGCAAATTGCCAAGTAATAAGTCGAAATGCACAACTCGAGAAAAGGCTTCACTATATGCTTATGCAATACTCAGATCGTAGATCCTTCGCAGACGTACATGATGTTTGGGAATAAGAAGCCAACAGTAATTGTTGAAATCCATCAAGGACTTTGGTGCACACCAATCGTCCTAAAATGGCTTTCAAAATTAAAAGAATTGGATACTATTGGCCGCCTATGGTAAAAGATTGTATCAATCATGCGCCAAGAGATGCCATGAATGCCGTGTCCATGGTAACATAATTCATCGCCTCCAAATCCGCTGCATCCAACGAGATTCGCCGCCGTTTGGGGACGGGGATGTAATCGGACCAATTGATCCGCCATCACCGGTCACCGCTTCATCTTAGCAGCCACCGACATTTCTCCAAGTGCAAGTCGCACCATATTTAAAGAAGTTACAACAACAAGTGACTAACTTCTTTACCCACAATATCGTTATGATTTGCCACGTCAATCATTTTATAATACCTTCAAAAGTACTAAAGTTTATAAATTTTTGACATATAAGATTGATCACATATTCATCAATTTATAATCCGAGAGCAAATATTTTACTGAGGCATTTAATAAAACACTACCAAATTGTAGAAAAATTCTCACAAGAAATAAAAGGGAGTGGCATACCAAACTTGTGGAAGCGCATGGGCTTACCGACCACTTAAAACTCCTACAAAGTCTACCCCCATGCACTAGTGTTTCAAGAAGCTTTGCCACTCAAGTTGAACTACCTTCGCCCGAGTAGCCATTCAACAAAATCTTACCCAAGATGAGAATGCTCATTTGATGGAAGAGACGCGCGAGGTCGCCCAAGCTCAAAGAAAATCTAGAAGTATATCCGTAATGTCCGTGCATTCGATCATACAAGACGCCTCGAAGCTTTTCAGAAGGAGAATTGGTCCTGCGGCCGAGAAGACCAATCATCCCTCATCGCAGAAAGAATTTGAACCTAATCGGGAAGGACCTTGTTATTGAAAAGATATCAAGGAGAGCCTATCACCGTGGACTTCAAAAGACCAATGCCGCCAATCAATCCCATTTAAAGAAATATTACACATGAAAGTGTGATTGACAAATCATTTGAAAATCTTTATCAAAAACACTTATGAAAATTTTCATTGGAAATTCTCAGTAACACAAGAATGCATTTCAAAATAAATAAAATCCGTTGACAGGGCATTTTTTTAAATTTTATAAGAAAGTATCTTCCGGTAAGACATTTCTTTCTTTCTCTTGACATCGTCGAGATCCCCACATGCATACTCAAAATTATGTATTCAAATGCTCAAATTTAAAAGTCCATCCAAAAAGAAAACTTCAAGTCGAACTTCAACAAACCAAGTTGGATATACATTTATCATCCCACATCAAATCTAAAGGCTCGAAGTCGTATAATCCTGACTCAACACGCCAAAATACGGTCAGCCGACAGTTCGCTTACTCAACACGCCACAAAGTAGTAAGAGATCCATCTCTAGGATAAAATCCTTCATCAATTGCTCAAGTCCACCACTCGTGTATAAGGCCTGATTCAACACGCCAAAATATGCCGAAGTCAGCCGACAGACTGCTTACTCAACACGCCACAAAGCCGTAGTAAGGATCCTCCTACTGCTCAAAAGACAAGAGCATCCAAATCCCCAAATCTCTCCAACTTGGTGAGTTCAAGTGACCCATGGGAAATTATCCCTAAAGTGTCATTTCAAAATTCTACAACAAACAAAGATATCCATAGAAGGCACTAAGCCGAAGTTTGGAATCAAATACAAATGTAAAAATCTCAACTCCTTCAAGAAGTCTATCAAAGGTAAAAGCAAAGACCGAAGGAAATTCTTCTTCAAGAAGTCCAATAAAAAAAAAGCAAAGGACCAAGAAGCTATCCCAATGTTCAGATAAAGCTAATCAACTAAGGAGTTTTGTCATCAAGATGTTCATTACATGCAGTAAGCGATCGATGACTCTTGCCATTGATCCAACACAAGCTCGAGAGTGTCGTCGGATTTATCCTTCTACAAGCCGCAAAGCGTAAAGCTGGCGTATGTAATTTTATCAGAATGAATCTCTGAGATTCGTGATTTTCCTCCATCAACCATCAGGGCCGATAAAAGGAGGCACAAGATAATAATCCTCGAGATGAAATCTTCAACAAGTCCATCAAAGCACAAAGCATGGGATCAAGACATTTCTCTCATCAACTCCATCAAGTCCAAGGCACAAAGCCGTGTGAGGAAATGTAAATCCCAAAGTTCGAGATGAAGTCTTCAACAAGCCAAAGCAAAGAGTGGACCAAGACATTTCTCATCTCATCAACTCCATCAAGTCCGCCAAGGCACAAAGCCGTGACAGAGGAAAATACAAATTCCAAATTCGATGAAATCTCAACAAGTCACAAAGCACAAAGCATGACCAAGATGTTCTCATCTCATCATCAACTCCATCAAGTCCGCTAAGGCACAAAGCCGACAGAGGAGAAAATATAAATTTCAAACTCTCGTGAGGAAGTCTTCAACAAGTCCGCAAAGGTAAAACATACAAGACATTCCAAATTCTCTTGACAAGTTGATGATGACAAGTCAAATCATCTCTTCATCTAAATAATCAAGCATTGACTAACGACAACAAATACCGCTCAACGAAGCTATCAAAATGAACCGATGAAATGCAAATGCTTGCCAACCCGAGAGTTATACCCACTTCTATCAAAGGGCAACGATCGTATTATCGAGAAGTTGTGAAATTACAACTTCGCATGACATCCAAGCAAATCTCTGAGATCCGCAAGTTCAATAGTGTACAACAAACACGGCCCGCCTCCATGCGCATTCATGTTTGTTGCATTTGTTGACCTAAACCATACTCATTTAAAATTAAATAAATAGTTAAATGCCATAATCACGATCATTAATTCATTTGATTCGAAAATTTGACTTCATAATGCGAAAGCATCAAATTAATTAAATAGAAAATATCAAATCAATTAATGATCAATCAAAAATTAAAATTAATTAATGAAATTATGCGCATCAAGTCGAAGCCTCGACGACAACAACGACGCTCGCAAATTGATCGCTCGCCGCCAAACGCCGAGACCTATCAAACGACACCTTCGGACATCGAAAGCGAAGTCGATCAATTAAGCGACGCCGCATAATTACTAACCTAATTTACCACCGTCACGCTTGTCAAACGCTCCATCACGAATTGACGCGCTATGCTCGCATAACCAAAATAACTAAATTGACACCCATATTGTTTTGCATAAAGTAAATCCATAAAATTTAATTAAATGATGTTAATAATTAGATTAACATACCCTTAATCCCTTTAATCTACCTAATCTCGCCGCCTTCAATTCATCTCGACCAATGAGAAGCCGCCTCCTAAAAAGATTTATCCGCTTGACTATTTTGATTCTTCTCGCTGAAGCTCTTTTCCTCTATTTCTTTCCTTTTCTATCCTTCGTTTTCGCTTCTTCTTGCCTTTCTCCTTCTCCTCTCGCTTTTCTCCTTCTGACGCTTCCTCTCTTTCTGTTTTCCTTCCCTCCTCACAAGATTCGACTCCCCTTCCTCTCATGAACTTCTTCGCTTCCTCTCTCTCGAATTTTTCCTTCCTTTCTCCTGAGCTCTAGAGCCTGATCTCAAACACGACTCTTCCTTCTTTTCCTCTAAGAAACCTGTTGTTTTCCTTCAAGCTGTTTTAGAGTTCTATGAGTTAGGATCAATGGTTTTAAGCTATTATTCTTCCTTTCCTTTAGATTCTGGGAAATCATGAATCATGTCTACAAGATAAGCTATTAATTGTTATCTATGCATTTATCTGCTGAAAATATTTTATTGTAGGAATCGTTCTCTAATGTTATGATTTGCTGAAAGTATTTTTATGAAAGGAAAATCATTAACTAGTTTAGAGAAAATGAGCTGAAATTCATTTTGGGAAGGAAATCAATTTGTTATCTAAAGATGTTTGCTGAAAATTTCTTTATTTGATAAGTTTGAAAATTTGATAAAGATTTATTTAAATATCATATTATTTGTTTATGATATTTTACTTTTCAATCATTTCATGAAGGAATTATATATATATATGCATCATTTCATATGCAAGTTGAAATCAAAATTGAAGGAGAAGGTCGATTGACTTATTAGCATGTGTTTGCTTTTCCTCTTTGATCACTAAGTCATAAGCCTTGAAGTGCAATTTGAAATGTGGCTTGTGCAAGTTTAAAGCTTTCATTTGCTTAGTATTAAGTTATCTGCTAAGGCTTCAATACTTGTCATCTGTTGAATATTTTGAATAAAAATTGTATGCCTTTTCTTTTGAATTATGAGAAAATTAATATAAAATGCAATGCTCATAAAATGTATTTGTTTAAGATATATGCAAACATGTTCATTTATAAATAGTTAAATTTGATATAAGACTCACCATGTTCTAAAAGAAAAATATATATCAAAATTCTCATGTCTATACATAATACGCCTTTCTTGACATTGATAAATATAAAATACCATGAGAGTTTTGTCAGAATTTTGATTATTTTGTTCTAAATACAAATTTATCTTTATTTGCAACATATTCAACGCTGAAAGGATATACTGCTTAATGCTGTTCCAAACGCTATAAATTCATTATAAAGATTCCACGCTGCCAACGCAAGGAATGTCAGATTGAACCCATACACGCCTTTCTGTACAAAATGGTCATGGTCTCACGACATTCCACCATACATGGTGGAAGCTGGCAACTCTTGTGGAGACGCTACTTCAAAAAAAAAAAAAGGTATTGCTTTAAGATTTTAATGTATATTTACGGTTTCTAACTCATTTTCATATACGACATTACAACAACCATTCACGCTATAATTTAACGGAATCTTCTACCCCTTTACATACTTAACATGTGGAATAAAATGATACAAATGACTTTATGTCACATATATTATTGACCGGTTCTAATACACTTATTATACGCAGATTACGCTAACACGCAAATACATGTTTCATTATCTTTAAGATACGTCCATTTTCACATGATCTCACACGACATGTAAACACGCAAAAAAGTATCAAATATTATACATCGAAACATTTACACATTATGTCAAACATACGCTAAACATGCTCTTCTCACTTTCTCTCATTTCTTATACGATTTATATACATACCTGACATTAAATCATCATTGAAATACATACTTTAATAAACCAAATCACCATTATGACATATACATCAAGTTCAAAAAAATTGAAGTGAGAAACTCACTATTAACAACTTAACCTTTAACGCAAGATGAGAACTAAACTGAGGTATATGAGGAGGAAATAAAGATTTTATGCGAATTCTTATTTATAGTCCTAGCCTTTCTTTGCCATCTATTCTTTTCATGACACGCACGTCATAAATCGCATGAAACCACATCTATTAATGCCATTTCATTACATGAGACATGTATCACGTAACGCCAAATCCTTATCTTTTTTTAAAAAAATAAAGGCCAATTCTTAATAAAAAGTTTATTCACTGCATGAAGCTTATGTGAGATTTTTTAATTAATCCACTGCTTCTCTTTTGAATAAATATACATCTATATTTTTATTCCCCTTTATCAAGAAATAAAGAAGATGATCATATGCCTTCAAAATTTATTATTTTACTCATTATATTTGATATAAAGAATGTTTAAAAAAACTTAAACTCATTCATATCATGTAATCATATGCCTTCAAAATAATTATTTAAACTTTTACGCACTGATTTGCAATATAAATATGAAAAAATAAATTCATTTCCCACCCCTCATCTATCTTAAATCAATGTTTCATTTGCTGATTTTGTATATGTGAGAGGCTATTATAAATCAAATTGCCTAATTCTATTTTGGCCCATTATCATTTTAAATGAAATCAATTATTTTAACCTTATAAATTGATTTTAATAAGTATGTCTGCCAAAACAACGCCTAATCATTTTTATATCATCTACATATGTCATATTAAATCAATTATTTTCACTTTACTTATGATTTTGTTACATGTGATCTTTGAAACATCTAAATCCACTTTGATATTTTATACATTATATCCTAAAAGATTTATTTCACTTTATATCCTCGCATTTATTTGAGGCTATTGTTCTAAATCAACTATTAGATATTCTCAATCAAATATATCTATCTTATGATTACACATAATATTCTAAAATGCAAATCAATTATTTACATCTTCCCTTTCTTTCTGATGTTAACAAAACCTAAAATGATATAAACCTAAACTCATCATATTCAACTGACATTTAGCCCATACAAATTTTAAAAGAACAGATATCAGACAGCAAATTCAAATATGCAATGTGCAGTGTATAAAAACAAAAGAACAGATGCTATACTTCCTGGTTTCTGACCGTCCCAAGTTAACAAAACTCAAAATGCCATATCAAACCTAAACTTGCAAATCAACCTATTTCAACTACATTTAATCCATACAACATTTTAAAAATAATGATACTGATGATACAAGTTCAAACATACGAGTAATATAAACAAAAGAAATGATATATCTTCCTTTGTCTTCTGACATCCGGCAAAAACCTAAAATCCATATATAAAAAACTCATGCCAGACATAAAAATACAAAACATGCTACATCTTCCCTCTTCTCGTCCGGTAAAACAAAACTATCAAATAAATTCAAATCAACACTTCAACAGACATCAATGTCCATATAACATTTTAAAAGAACAGACATATATATTCAAACATGTAAGTCAAGTTATACAAAAAAAGAATGCATATTTCCCTTGGTTTCTTCTGACCGTCCTAACAAAACCTAAAATGATATTATAAGAATTTCAAATTAATAATATCCGGTAGTTTCATATAATACAAGATATGAACCAACTAACATACTTTCTAAAATTCAAATTCTGGAAGAAAGTCCCAAACCCGATCCTCTATGTCAAACTAGAGGGACAAGGTTTTGAAGGATTATACTTTGAGATAATGAACATCCTCTAAAATTGACGTAGATACGCCTATCAATTGATATTCTACGATCGAAGGGTAATTATAATTAAAATTTCAATGATAAATGATCATATATTCAAATCTAAAATCAATCATAAAATGATCAAAATTCAAAGAAAATAACAAAATATAAAAAAAAAATGAAATTAATTATTTAAATTAAAAAAAAAAATAAAAATAAAAAAATAAATAAAATCAATTCACCCTCCGAATTGTTTGTCTTCTGTGACAAATTAAGAAAATTTTGCTCACAAAGAGAATGTCAAATTAAATACATAACTACCTTCACACTCAAATATTCCTAAAGCTCGACGCTACCTCTGTCCCTCGTCCCGCTGATATGACACACCACATAAATGGCTTTAACTGAGCCCTCGACCGGGTTCACGGATATGGCCACTACCACTCACGCCGCACCTCAGATGTTCAACGCTTTCTTCGAAATGGAAATGTAGAATGTATTTGGTTGCAAAAGCCCCTATGTTAGCTAAGGTTGACTTATATTTGTCCCTTAGACAAACCACCCCTGTGTCTACAAGGACACCTTGGACGACGAACCCATGTGTCATTGACAAGGATCCTTCTACGTCATCGACTACCTCCGACTGTTTTACCGCGATCGGACACCGGATGACGGAACCATGGATCTTGATCCAAGGCCATCGTTCCCCACAAAAGTTTTAAGTTAAAATAATAAATTTCATAAGTTCTAAACTCCACTCACCGCAATTATATACTGCTTTTAACGATTCATCGACTAAATTTTAATCGAAAGTGCTCTCTCAATTGGGAGGTAATTAACTATGGGCTTGCCATAGAAACCCGAACCAGATATAAAAGTTCTCACCAAATGAGAACAAATCTCTGCAAGGTGTCTTATCTACTATTCATCCGCCTTCAAATTATCACCGACACTTAAACAACTCTTTCTTTCCTTTTATCGAAAGATGGCATGAATTTTCTGATCCCACAGATTCTCTACGGGATGGTTTCTTCCATCTTTGGCTAGTCAAATCTAAGTTATAATCAAATGAGATAAAAAAAAAAATGAAATGAAATGATAAGTTAAACTTTAAAACTTAAAAGCTTGCTACTCAAAGTCTTAAGTTATTTGAGATTTTATTTAGTATATGCTTAGTATGTTTATCTTATCGATCCATATTTTTGGAAGTAAGGTGATAGTGCTTATTTCTTAATTGCTAATTTTACCTTTAAATTCCGTAATGACGTAACACAAACACATCATTTCCTCTTGGCGCCAACATCCGCTCGCGCATCAATGCCGAAGCACGGAGCTACCATCCGCCAGAAGCTGGATTTCCTACCATCTTGAATGAAAGCAAGCGAACTTGCCAAGTGTAAAACTGCCCGCACATGCGCAAAGATCGAGTGGGTTGTGACCCCTACCGCCGTAGGGTCACTTCAAAAGAAACAATCGGAGAGGCTTCCCCTCGAGACACCAATCATGGGTTGTTACGCTCTTTTGTCCCTCAATACAATCCTACCACAACCATTCGCCCGGGAGGTATGATCAAGCTTCTTCATCTGAGCAAGCTTACCGGAGGCAAGAAAAGAAATCTTGACCCACAACATTAATGCAGACAACCAATTATGGAACCAAGAAGAGTGTTCACCCACAATCGGCTTTGATAACCTTAATGGGTTAAACTAAAATCTACTGTCCAAACAAATTCTTCCTCCACAACATCGTTCCAGCCTCCCGCGAGGAAACCCAACTATATCGACGAGACCTCTCCAAGCCAAGGAGAGAGGACTGATGAAAAGAAATACCAAGGTCCTCGCATCGTGGATGCTGAGCCTCCAAGGAGACCTCATCCCACAACTCCAATGCCAGGACGCCAACAGATCCATGTCCCACACGGAACATCTGGTGTGACACTTGGACCTGGTCAGAATCCACCAAAAGGTCCCGGAAAGGATATGGAGGCCTCAGCCTCAAAAAGAAATCCTCAGAGCATAATGGCGTGACATCTGTGAATTCCTGAGATCCTCAACTCAAATCTATCAAATGGGAGCCTAAAAAAGAGAATATGACAGACACCTTGGAGAATCCTCCGTGGGATCCCATCATCAATCAATTCATCCCATCGAGAGGAAAACTTCGATCAAGTCCTCTAACGAAGAAATTTCGATTCCACACTTGAATCGAAGTCCATTGGAGACGCCGACCAAATTGCATCCAAGAGGACGAAGAAGAAGAGGAGGCAACAATTGTAGTATATATGCAACAAGTTATGAGCCATCTATGCGCCAATATCAACCTAAAGGCCGCATAACAAGATTCTCCCTCAACCTCAACAACAAAATGTTCAAATAGAGGAAGCATCCTCGAAGTCTTCGTGAGAGGAAACAAGAAGAAGAAGAAGAAAGGAAGAAAATCCCACCTTCATACTACTTTCGCAAGCGCAAAGACAAATTCCGATGAAAGCCAAAGATAAAGAAATCGCCGAATATGAAAATGAGAAATGATGATGATGATGACACGATTTAATGCAGAAATATCACAGGCCAACACTGCCCCCCCCCCAAATAATCATCAAGCCTCCAAAGAATGCCAATGACAATCCTCCAATAAATTTGATCTCACATGCTTCAAGGGTCCAAATTGAGCCCGCGGATTGAAATAAACGAGTCACTAACCGCTTCGTAATATACAAACTATATCGCTCGATGCCTCTCAACTTGATATTATCTGAATGAGAAGATCAAAGTCGTTATAGCGGGCGTAAAATTTGAAAAGGTCGCCTATATCCCGCTGAGTATCAAATTCCATATCCAAAGGGATATTCAATGCCAAAGTTCAATCTATTCGACGGAATGGTAATGCAAAGATCCCCCAAAGCATCCGCAACACAGGGGTAATGATGCATTATTCCGCCAGCCGTTAGTTAACTTCGACCAATGGTATGCCGAAGTTATCAAATGACTCAATCAAGACTTTTTTAACTTGAAAATATGTTCGTTAAAGGTTCACAAATAAGAAAAGACAACAACGATTGCCGATCTCGAGAAGAGGAAGAAAGACGAGGCACTCGATATATATTACGAAATATGAAATGTGAACAATTAAGAAGAGCATATCCAACTAACATGGGCAACATCGATGATAAGATGCCTTTATCTTTGCATTCAATTACTACATTTCAAGAGCTGATAGGGTGGCTAAATTTGAGAAATTAAATTTATGTCTGGCCGCAAGATAAATCAAAAGAGCAAAAGCTAGACTCAAAGAAAGGTGAAACACATTTCACCTCATACAAGAAGGATGTAAGCTGCTACTATTTTAAAGAAAAAGCTACCCGCTCATCAAGAAAACCGCGATGCTCAATCGCCCACAACCCAAGCTCATACTTGAGGTAATGATGTACCTCGCCAAGCTTCAAACACCTAAAAGAAAAGTCGAACAAAGAGTATTCTTTAAGAGGAAAGTGTGGCCAAATTGTTTAAACATGCACTCAAAGTAGGTCTCCAACTACCGAGTGTAAAAGACCAAAGAGGTGGACAAGCGATAATCCTAACTATTGTCCATATCATCGTGCTCGCCATCCTTGAAGATTGCTACATATTCAAAGATTGCTGAGCAAAATATAAACGGAATTCACATTATCTACAAAGGTATTGCGGTCCAAGAAAGAATCCACCAGTAATCACCTCATCTCCGATATCAAGCAATGATAAAGGCAAAGAGTCCGACGATGATGATGAAGGTGCCGCTCTCTAAAAAAGATCAGAAAAAATGTTAAGAATTGAAGGCTCCTGTGTATTCGGAAATCACCACTGAGCGCATTGAGAGACAAAACCTGTTATGGGAAGGCTTAGTTCATCTCATGAAAGAAGCAAATTAAATACCGCAATGGAAGGCTAAGAAACCCGCCAAACAAAAAAATAAATTAAATAAAAGAAGAAGACAAGTACAAAATGTTACTACTACTATTGATGGTCGCAACGTAACACAAAAGATCATCAATATGGAAGACATACAATCGAGCACCTATCATCACGCTTGCTATTCAAATCTTCGATCAATGAAGAACGGGAAGATGTCAAGAACTTCCTATCGAAGTCTTGCTGATGATGAAGTTGATAATGAGAACTCGTTTCCCATGAAGATGAACCGAGCTCACCATATCAACAAACATAAAAATATAAATGGTGATTCAATCTTCTACCTATCATTGACGGGCGTAAGGCGAAGAATCGAAATCATCCAAGATTCGAAAATGATTTCAAGTACAAATGAGAAGTGGTCGAGTGCTACCATCCCAACAGAAGGAAAGAGCCAATGAATAAAGATAAAGGAAAAGAAATTGAAGTCAATGAAAAGTTATCCCTAAGGATTCAAATAAGAAGCCTTCATCAAAAGGGATCGACTACAATATTCTATCCCATCTAAGGAAAATTCTACAGCTAGTGTAAGCACTTCTAATGTCGTAAGATCTCCGAATACCTTAATTGAAGCTCTCAAAGAGTCGGAAAGTTTGAAGCATATTTGAACATTCTAACTGAGACCTTGCATGTTCAAGCCTCCAACCGTCACATTTTCGTAAGATGATCTAATTCTGGATATAATCACTCAGATGTTACAACGAAAGTGATGAAATTATAATACCATGGATCTTAATTGATCCCTGCCTCCTCCGTGAATCTTATGAACTTGAGAACTCTGATATTATCTCTAGATGTACAACATCCGGGACGAGATAAAGTCATGGTTCAAGGTTTCAATAGAAGGGAAGAAAACTATCGTCATTCGCCCTTCCTCTTAAATTTGGAGACCTCTACGTAAGAAATTTCATGTGATCGATGCAGATACTTCATTCGAGCCCTTCCTGCATGCTTATAAATAAGTATGGCATTGTCCCATCTACATTGCATCAATGTATGAAATATACAAAGGATGGAGAAGAATGCCAACAGGTGACATGCAACCTTTTATGAAATGAAGATTTATCAAGATGCCGCTTATTTCCTTCGGGAATCAAAGCTAACAAAACAACTAAAATACCGCATCTACTTCAAAACCCATAAAAGAACAAGTTAAGAAGAAGGAGAAGATAAAATGAATAAAGGAAAGGAGATTGTTCCAAATATCCTGGATATAAAGAACAAGTCCAAAATCAATAACACCGCCTCATCTAGCAAAGAATCAAGAAGAAGATGAATGTGTTCCTTCTAAATCCAAAGGTCCATGACTCTTCGAATAAAGCTCGATCAAGAAAACACCGACTGACATGAGTTTGAATCAAAGAAAAGGCAATGCACCTACTTTAAAACAATCATAGATCCATCGCCAGAGACTACACTCAGTTACCCTGCTCCTCCCATTTTAAAGAAATCACCCTCGAGAAACTCACAAAGTCGAGAAGGTGACCTTCTATGTACCTCCTCCCTGAAAACACGCCGTGAAGCCTGTTTTATAAACCGAGGGTGTCAAGAAGAAGATCCCGATTGGGTAATGCGATCTAAGAAGAAGCTATGCCCACAAGGATGCCAAAAATATTACTCCAAAGATGCAAAATCTAATGCAAAACATGGGGTCCAGCCGAGAAGTAAGCAAAGGACTAAGCTCTTTGAAATGATGGTACCCAAAAGGTTCTCAAACCATTGGTAAGAGAAATAAACACACTACTAAAGGCCTTGGTTTTATCCAAGACAAATGGTCCACAGGATATATATACGTTATAACAGAATAAGAGAGAGTGATGCGATGAGAATGTCATTCTTAACGTTACTCAATAACAAGAAGTAGAAGTAATCGACCCCAAGAGCTTGAAGATGGTGGGGATACTATGAACTTAAAGAAGTTAATTTGGGAACCGAGAAGATCCTCACTAACGCTCATCTACTTCTTTCAAGATAAAGTGGAAGAATTAAAAATCTTGCGTGAATTGGGGATTCTTTGCTTGGGCGTATCTTTGAAATGCAGACTTATCCCGATATAGCGGTTCCTCTAGCAATTAAGCGGACACCAGTCAAAGCAAGCCTCTGGCGAATGAGATTGGAGGTTGAAGAGCAGGTAATTGCGAAACCAAGCTCATTGAAGGGTTTTATTCGAGAAGAAAAATATTTGGATAGCTAATATTGTCCCGTGAAAAGAAGAATAATTGATTAGTATCATGTCGACTTGAGGATTTAAATAAAGCATGTCCAAGGATGACTTTTAAACTTCGTATGAAGCTGTTGGATAACACTTCAAACCACGACATGTTCTTTATGGATGGATCGTCGGTTACAATCAAATCAGATGGCTCACGAAGATGAAACATACCTCATTCGGGGCCTTGATTATATATTCTTCTGGTCATGCCGCCGGCTTGAAGAATCTTTGGAGCTACATACCAAGCTATGACGAATCTTTGGAGTTGATTCATCAAAAGTAGAGTCTTATGTTGATGACCTCGTTGTCGAAGTATAGATGAAGATCATCTCGATGATTTAAGGATGTCTTTGAAAGAATCGAAAATATGATCTCAAGATGAATCCTCTCAAGTCGCTTTGGAGTCTCTTGGAAAGTTCCTTGGATATGTTGTGCAGGTGGAGGATTGAAATCGATCCCAACAAAATCAGCGATTGTCGAAATGCCTCCTCGAGTCTTATCAACTTCGCTCCATCTGAGGACATCTCGCATTCATTAGAAGATTTATATCAAATCTGTCGAGGATGTCGACCCTTTGCAAAATTAATGAAGAAGATACTCCTTTCAAGTGGGACGAAGAATGTCGAAGGCCTTGATATCGAAATATCTGTTGAATCCACCCATTCTTGCGGCTCCATCCGAAAGCCTCTCATTTGGTGCACGGCTTAGAGAATCTCAGGTGCTTTGTTGGCCTTGACATAATGAGGAAGGAAAGGAGAATACATCTTATTAGTCGAAGTAATAGGAGCGAGCGTTATTCTCAATTGAGAAGCATTGTTTGGCGTTAATTTTCTTTGCCCAAAAGTTCGTCATTACATCTTATCTCATAAAATTACCCCTCGAGGATCGATCCGTTGAAGTTCTTGATGAGACCAAGCGTTGGCATTCGCAGCGATGGGGTCCTATTACAATTTGATATTACATATGTTCCCGAAGCGGTGAAGGGCAAATTCGGCGATTTTCTTCTTGCTCATCCCATCGGCGGACTCATTGCTTCGATGATCTTCGATGAGCAAATCATGCATATATGAAAAAGAAAAGCAACAAATGTGGAATTGTATTTTGATGGAGCTTAGTCCATTAGATACACTCAACCCTCAAATCTTCCAAAGGCTGGTATCGGTCATCTTGATCACACGAAGGTGGCATCTTGAGACATTCTTATAAATTAACCCCAGAACCAACAACGAGCGAATATGAAGCGTTGGTGGCGGGTTTAGAAGGAATTTCCATGTCAAATTGCAAATTTATGGCGATTCTCAACTCGTCATTAATCAGTGTTGGGCCTTTACAAAATCAACAAGCTTGAATTGGCCTCTTATCAAAAGCGAGTTCTCGAGCTTATGAAGCAAATTCCAAATGTCATTATGACTCGAGTCTCGAGCTAGGAATAGCAAAGCGGCTAAGCTAAAATTTAAAGAAATGGCAGTATGGATGACGGCATTCATACTAATTAGTGTATTGCACTCGTCGAGTCACGAAGTTTAAATCCCCCAGAAGAGGGGTCATCAAACATAAATCGTGAGTGCGACTCATGTTGCTCCTTACACTCCACCTACTTCTCAAAAGACAAGAGAGCTTCATTCGGATGAAGAAACGAGGAAGTCTAAAACCACATGATGAAATCCTTATAGTAGAAGGAAGGCGGAAGGCGACCTTGGTCATTACTTCAAGGAAGGCAAATTGCCAAGTAATAAGTCGATAGCTGACTTGAGAAAAGGCTTATATATGCTTATGTTGGCAATACTACGTATCGTAGATCCTTGACAGATGTATGCGATGTTTGGGAATAGAAGAAGCCAACAAAGTAATTGTTGAAATCCATCAAGGACTTTGTGGTGCACCAATCAGTCAAAATGGCTTTCAAAATTAAAAGAATTGGATCTTATTGGTATGGTAAAGATTGTATCAATCATGCGAGATGCCATGAATGCGTCCATGGTAACATAATTCATCCACCTCCAAATCCGTTGCATCCGCGATAGCATCTTGGTGGTTTGAATGTTGGGGGGACGGTCTAGTGGACCAATTGATCATCATCATTTGGTCAGCTTCATTTTAGCGAGATTACTTCTCAAGTGGGTGAGCATTTAAAGAAGTTCTGGTGAACAAGTGACTTCTTTATTGATATTGTTTATAGATTTGGTGTAGCGAATCATTTGAATCTTGATTCGACCTTCAAAAGTACTAAAGTTTATAAATTTCGTCGACATAAGATTGATTGGCGATATTCGATTTATAATCCGAGCAAATGGTTTGGGTGAGGCATTTAATAAAACAGTCAAATTGCTTGAAAAATTCTCACAAGAAATAAAAGGGAGTGGCATACCAAACTTGTGGAAGCGTATGAACTGGGACCACTTTACAAGACTCTAAAGTCTACCCCCCATACCTTAGTGTTTGGGGTGGCGATTTTCACAAGTTGAACTACCTCAGGTAGCCATTCAACAAAATCTCACCCAAGATGAGAATGCTCGTCTGGATGGAAGAGCTTGATCGGCAGTGGGGCTCAAGCTCGACAAAATCTAGAAGTCTCGGTGAGGATGTCGAGCATTCGATCATGATGCGCCTCGAGCTTTTCGGGAAGGAGAGTTGGTCACAGTCTTTGAGAAGACCAATCATCCTCCCTCATGATTGGCGGTAAATTTGAACCTAATTGGGAAGGACCTTTTGTTATTGAAAAGGTATATCGAGAACTATCACTCGTTGACTTGAAGGTGAAAGACCGCGTGTCAATGATTCGATTTAAAGAAATATTACATGAAAGTGTGATTGGACAAATCTGCATTTGAAAATCTTTATTGTCAACACTTATGAAAATTTTCATTGGAAATTCTCTTATAACAGAATGCATTTCAAAATAAAATAAAATCCCCTTAGGCAGGGGCATTTTAAAGTTTTATAGTAAAGTATTGGGCATTCACGGTAAAGGCAGGGGGCCTTTCTTTCTCTTTGGGTTGACATCGTCTAGTCAGATCCCCGTGCATACTCAAAATGTATTGCTCAATTTAAAGTCTTATTGACCAAAGAAAATCAAATCAGCAAACTTGACAAACCAAGTTGGATATACATTTATCATCCCACTTCAAATCAGGCTCGAGTTGGTGTATAAGGTGGGACTCAACATGCGAAATACGGTAGAGTCGGCTTACTCAACACCATGTAGTAGTAAGAGATCTCCATCTCGTTAGCAGAGGATAAAATCCTTCATCAATTGCTCAAGTCCGACTCAGTGGGTGTATAAGGTTCGGATTCAACCGAAAATATGGTAGAGTGACGGCGGTCTGCTTACTCAACCCGCAAAGTAGTAAGGGATCCTCTTACGTTAGTTCAAAGAGCATCCAAATCCCCAAATCTCTCCAACTTGGTGAGTTCAAGTGACGGTGGAAATTATCCCTATTGGTGGGTCATTTCTCAAAATTCAACAAAAAAAATCCTTACTAGAAGGCATTAAGCAGTTTGGAATCAATATAATGTAAAATCTCAACTCCTTGGTAAGTCTATCAAGCGAGAAAGCAAGGAAATTCTTCTTGATAAGTCAATCGCAAAAAAGGCCAGAAGAAGGCATCCCAATGTTAGTATAAAATTTAAATCGAACTAAGGGAGTTTTGTCATTCAAGATGTTCATTACATGTACGAGAGATGACTCTTGCCATTGATCCAACACAAGCTCGAGAGGCGGGTGCGTCGCATTTATCCTTCCCTGGCTTGGCAGGCGGTAATTTTGTATCGCTACAATCTCGAGATGATTCGGGTTTTCCATCAAATCCGTCAGGCATGAGGCCGGGGATAAAGGGAGGCACAAAATCTGAATCTCGAGATGAAATCTTCAACAAATTAGTCAGCACAAAGCATGGGGCGAAGACATTTCATCTCATAAACTCCATCAAGTCAGTCAAGGCACAAAGCCGGCGGGGAGGAAAATCAAATCCCAAAGTTGAGATGAAATCTTGACAAATTCAGTCAAAACAAAGCGGGCCAGAAGACATCTATCTCATCAACTCCATCAAGTCCATGAGGCACAAAGCGGCGGAGGAAAATACAAATTCCAAATCTCTGAGTCTTTAACAAGTCATAGCATGGGGAGAAGATGTTCTCATCTCTCAATCATTAACTCCATCAAATCTGGCACAAAGCCAGGCAGAGGAGAAAATTTAAATTTCAAAATCTCAGGAGAAAGTCTTCAACAAGTCCGCCAAAGCAGAAAACATAGGGAGAATTCCAAATTCTCTTGACAAGTTGATGATGACAAGTCAAGCATCTCTTTTATAGTCAAGCACAAAGCATTGGACTAACGACAACAAATACCGGTTCGAGCTATTGCGGTTAGGCGGTAAAATCTAAATGCTTGCCCAACGAGTTATACCCACTATCAAAGGCAGCGATTAGGTATTATCGAGAAGTTGTAGAAACTACAACAAGCGTGACATCCAAATCTCTTGGAGATCCAAGTTCACTAGTGTAACAAAACCGCGATTAAAATTCATATTTGTTGGGGGCATTGTTGACCTACAACTATGTGTCGTTTAAAATTAAATAAATGACATAGAGGTTAAATCCATAATGCGATCGAAGTTAATTAAATTGATTTGATGAAAATTTGACTTCATGCGTTGAAAATATCAAAAGTATTAAATAGAAAATATATCAAATCGATTGGGATCGTCAAATTAAAATCGATTTTTTAATGAAATTATGCTTTATCGTAGGAAACTCCGTCGAGCGGCAGCCCGTTAATTATCAGCGTCGTCGTAGTCGAGACTTATCAAGCGGACCGCCAGAGACCCGAAGTTCGGTAAAGTGATGGCGAATGTCGATCCGTTGAATCGCGTCGCAATTTAATTTTAACTTCCCCACTCGGCCGTCGGCGTGTACAAGCGATCTCAGATGCGAAATTGATAGGCGTTCGTTGACCTGTTAAAATTGACCTATTGTGTTGGGGTTTATTGCATAAAGTAAATCCATAAAATTTAATGTGAAATGATGTTAATTTGCAATTAGATTAACTAGCGGCTGCTAATCCCACCATTAATCCCCTACCTACCACATTGCATGCCCGTGACTTATTCTGATAATTTATCGCGGCGATGACCTAAAAAAGGCCGAAAAGAGGGTTTATCCGCTCGTTGACTCCATTTTTTCACGATCTCCCTCTCTCGGCTGAAGCTCTCGTTCTCTGCTCTCTCGGCTGAAGCTCACGGCCTCTCTCGCGATCCCTCTCTCTCGTTCTCTGCTCTCTCGGCTGAAGCTCACGGCCTCTCTCGCGTTCTCCTCTCCCGCTTCCTGCTCCCGCGGCGTTCTCCTCTCCATGATTAGACTCTCCCTCTCTGTGAGCTCTCGTTTCTGCTCTCTGGTCTCTCTCTCTCGGCGATTTCTCTCATTGCTCTGGGTTAGCTCTAGGAGACTCCCAGTATTGCTCTCCCTTCCTTCTGTCTCAGCTCTCAGAAGAAGACTGGTCGTCCCTCTCAGGTGGAGTCTCTGAGTTCAGTGGATGGATCGATGCTCTATCTTCCTTTCAATTGGTCAGTGTTCTGGGTCTGGAAAGCTATTAATTTGTTATCATGCATTTATCTTGCTGAAATATATTTTTATTAGAGGAAATTAGTCGATTTTGCTTCTAATGTGTGATGATATGCTGAAAGTATTTTATGAAAGATTAACTTGTTGTTTTAGGCATGAAGCATGCTGAAATTCATTTTATGAAATCAAGTAGTTTGCTATCTAAGATGTGTCTTGCTGAAAATTTCTTTTATTTGGTGAAGTTTGAAAATTTGATAAGGAAGGATGTATGGCTTAAATATCATATTTCTTTGTTCTCTGAATTTCATCTTACTTTTTTCTATGAAGGGAATTATATATATATATATCATGCCTCTTTCGTATCTGTGAAATCTAAAATTGAGAGGAGAAGGTTGATTGACTTTGTTAGCATTGTGCTTGTTTTCCTCTCTTTGTGATCTTAAGTCATGCCTTTGAGTGCAATTTGAAATGGGCTTTGGCAAGTTTAAAGCTTTCATTTTTGGTGCTTAGTTTCATTAAAGTTGCATCTGGTCTTTGTTCATACTAATATTTGGTTGGAATTGGAATCATTGTTACATGCCTTTTCTTGCTCTTGAATTATGAGTGAAATGGTGATGAAAATGCAATGCTCTTAAAATCTTTGTCTTGTTTAAGTATATATAAACGTGTTCGTATATAAATCACGAGCTTTAAATTAAGTATAAGTCTCTGTTCTCATGGTGGGAAATCTTATCTTATCAGAAAATTTGGTAGCGGTGTCTGGCTATCACGTGTCTTTCTTGACATGGTGGGCGAATTGACACTTGTGGATTTTGTCAGGAGATTTTTATTATTTTTGTCTATATGTTATTGCTATCTTTAAGATTCCATTGTTCCGATCTGATAAGTCACACGATTTAAATTGTTGTTCGTGTGGGAAATCTGTTTATTATGCCTTTGCCGTTGTTCATTGTCTTTGTCTGAAGCGTCTTCTTTCTTGGCGTGGTGAATGATCATTCCGGTCGGTGTCTCCGTGTTCCTATCCTTCCTTGGCGTGGTGGAAGGTTTGTAAAAAAACTAAGTATTTTTTTATGTTAAAATATCTTTATGTGTTTTTTGCTTCGTTTTAATTATATGCACTTTTATCTGTCTAGTCGTTAGTTTGATGAATGTTGAATCTTTTAGTCTCTTTTCACTTGTGCTGTGCATGAAGAGTGTGAAATAGATACAAATGGATCTTTATTGTATTTGTTGATCTTTGGTTCTAATACCTCTTGCTTGATATGGCGTGCTTAGAACGTGCTTAAATACATGTTTAACATGTTATCTTTCTTCGATATCAGTTTTCACGTTGATCTACACATGATTATAGAAACATGGCAAAAAAAAAAAAGGGGTGTATCGAGGGGGAATGAACATTTTGACATGACTGAACATGCTCACATAGGTTTCTACTGTTTGTGATTTATATCACAGACATGGTGAGACTTGGAAAGCCAATACAGTATGAATAAACTAAATCTACCATATGACATGACATATATCAAGAAGATCAAAAAATTGTTGAGTTAAAAGAAACTCACAAGTATAGTGACACAACTTAACTCTTGATGCAAGATTGAGAACTTAAACTGGTATATGGAAGGAGAGAGAAAAGAAAAGATTTCAGAAAGGGAAATCCTCTTATTTATAGCTTCCCTTTCCTTTGCCATCTATTCTTATGAATCGACACATGCCTCGTCATAAATTGCATAAACCATCTATGAATGCCATTTGTCACATCAGATGCACATGCATGGTGACATGCCCTCAGGCATCCTTATCTTCAGGAAAATAAAGTTTTGCCACATCTTCTTAATAAATTTAATGAGTATTTGTCCCCCACTTGCCATGAGCTTGCATGTGAGGGAGGTGGATTTTAATTAATCCACTTGCCTCTTTAAATATACATCTACTCATATTTTTATATTCCCCTCCCCTTATCAAGAGAAATAAATGGCAAGTGATGGATCATATGGCCTTCAAAATGATTATTTTACCCCCTTTATGTTGCTGATTTTATATAAAGAAAGCTAAACCAAACCAAATGCCTAAACTCATTCTTCCATCACTTATATTGATCATATGGCCTTCAAAATAATTATTTCATTTCTCTATGCATATCTTTTATTCAAATCAAACTTTCTATAACCATTTGCCTAAAAAGTGATTTTATTAAATTTAAATCAAATTGCTAAGCCTATTTTAGGCCCATTACCTTACTTATATATGCCTTCAAATCAATTATTTTCAACCCCTTATGTTGATTTTGTTACATAAAGGAGGTTTATTCCAAATCAAATGCCTAATCACTTTTAAGCCTATCGCTCTATAATCATATGCTTCAAATCAATTATTTTCACCCCATGTTGATTTTGATATAAGGTGATCTTCAAAACAAATGCCTAAATCCACTTTTAAGCTTATCGCCTACATACGATTATACGCTTCCAAAATGATTTATTTCAGCCTATATCCTGCTTCATTCAGATTTAAAAGATACATGTTCTAAATGAACTATTTAAGATATTCTCAATCAAATTTTATATCTATCTTATTGATCACACTGCAATGTTTCTAAAATGCTCAAATGATGAAGATGCTACATCTTCCTGCTTGGTCTTCTGACCGTCCGTTAACAAAACCCAAAATGCCATATAAACCTAAACTTGTAAATTGCATTCAACTAGACATTTAATGTCCATACAACATTTTAAAAGAATGATACTGTATGTACAAGTATTCAAACAATAGAAATGCAAGTTAGTATAAACAAAAGAACAGATGCTTATACTTTTGGCCTTCTGACCGGCCCGTTAACAAAACTCAAAATATATATTGAACCTAACCAAATTGAACTAGCTTTCAACTAGACATTTAATGTCCATACAACATTTTAAAAGAATGATACTCAGATATGTCAAGTATTCAAACAAGAAATGTGCAAAGAAAGACAGACTTATACTTCGGCTTCTTCTGACCGGCAATAAAACCCAAAATGTCATATAAAAACTCATGCTTGCATTACAATCATGTCAAATACAAAAAAAAACATATGCTACATCTTCCTAGGTCTTCTAACGGCCCGTTAACAAAACCCAAAAAAAATCAAACTTAAATCGAACCTACATTTCAACGACATTCAATGTCCATACAACATTTTAAAAAGAATACATCAGATATACAAGATTCAAACAATAGGAAATGTCAAGTAAGTAAAACAAAAGAACAGATGCTTATATTTCCTGCTGGTTTCTGACCGTCCCGTTAACAAAACCTAAAAATGTGATATTATAAGAATTTCAAATTAATAATATCCGAGAAGTTTAATTCTCATATAATACAAGATACGAACCAACTAACATAGCTTTCTAAAATTCAAATTCTGAAGAAAAGTCCCAAACCCGATCCTCTGTCAAACTAGAGTGACAAGGTTTTGAAGGATTATACTTCGAGATAATGAACCATCCTCTCGTAAAACGAGTAGATACAAGGTCTATCAATTGATACAACACGATCGAAGGTAATTATAATTAAGATTTCAATGATAAATGATCATATATATTCAAATCTAAAATCAATCATAAAATGATCAAAATTCAAAGAAAACACAAAAATATAAAAAAAAATGAAATTAATTATTTAACTTAAAAAAAATAAAATAAAAAAAATAAATAAAATCTATTCACCCTCCGAATTGTTTATCTTCTGTGACAAATTAAGAAAATTTTCGCTCACAAAGATTCAAATTAAATAAATACATAACTACCTTCACACTCAAATATTCCTAAAGTCGAAGGACGTACTGTCCTCGTCCTATTTCACATAGGCACCACATAAATGGGTTACGACTGAGCCCTCGACCGTGGTTCGCCATGACCACTAATTAAATTACTTGCCACCCATGTATGTTCCCCAAACGCTTTGTTTTGGCGGAAATGTAGAATGTATTTGGTTGGGCAAAAGCCCTATGTTAAGGACGACTTATATTTGTCCCCTGACAAACCCCACCCTGTGTCTACAAGGACACCTTGACGACGTAACCCATGTCAAGGATCCTTCTGTGGACTACCTCCTCGACTAAGTGTGGACACGTGCCCGGATGACTAACCATGGGATCTTGATCGGCCATCGCTCCCCACAAAAGTTTTAAGTTAAAATAATAAATTTCATAAGTTCTAAACTCCACTCATGCAATTAGATATACTGCTTTTAACGATTCATTGACTAAATTTTAATCGAAAGTGCTCTCAAGAGAGGTAATTAACTATATGCCATGGAAACCCGAACCGAGATATAAAAGTTCTCACCAAATGAGAACGAAATCTGGGTAGGTCTTATCTACTATTCATCCGCCTTCTCAAATTATCACCCATTAACTTAAACTTCTTTTCTTTCAAAGATGTCTATGAATTTTCTGATCCCACAGATTGGCGACTCACTGGGATAGTTTCTTTCCATATTCGCTAGTCAAATCTAAGTTATAATCAGTATAAAAAAAAAATGAAATGAAATGATAAGAAAGTTAAACTTAAAGCTACTCAAAGTCTTAAGTCATTTGAGATTTTATTTAGATATGCGTATGCTTTATCTTATCATACCATATTTTGGAATAAGATGCTTATTTTAATTGCTATTTTACCTTTAAACCTCCGTAATGACACTACGTAACATACCGTCACATACTAGTACCAACATCCGCTTAACGCCTATCAATGCCGGAAGCACCGAGCTACCATCCGCTTTGGTAGCGGATTTCACCATCAATGAGCAAGTTGTTAGCCTCGACTCACTGGTAAACTCGCCCCGCACGCCATGCGCAATAGGCGCAAAGTGCACTCTACCGCCGTAGGGTCACTTCAAAAGAAATCAATCAGAGGTTTCCCTCCAAGACAACATGAAGAGGGGTTATTGGCTGCCTCTCTTTAGTCCCTCGAATAACAATCCTACACAACCATTCGCCGGGAGGATGACGTCATGAAGCTTCTTCATCTGAGGCAAGTTTGAGGCAAAGAAGAAAAGAAATCTTGAGCTGCTCAACACTTATCGCAATGACAACCATGGAACCAAGTGAGTGTTCCAACCACATTTTGACAACCTTAAATGGGTTAAACGGAAAAACTCTACTGTACCAAGGCCCTTCTGACTCAACATCGTTCAGCCTCCTCGCGAGGAAACCCAACTATATCTGCATGCGACGGTTCCAAGTTGCAGAGAGAGGCGATGAAAAGAAAATTCCAAGGTGTTATCGGGATGTGATCGCCTCCAAGGAGACCTCATCCCACAACCCAATGCCAGACGCCAACAATCCATGTCCCACACCGGTGACACTTGGACCGGAGGTTCAGAATCCACCAAAGGTCCCTGTGGAAAGGTAGCGAGAGGCTCAGCCTCAAAAGAAATTCCTCTAGAGCAAAGGCATGTGACATCTGTGAATTCTGAGATCCCAAACTCAAATTTCATGGGAGCAAAAAGAGGGCCCCAATGATAAAGGATACGATAGACACCTTGGAGAATCCTCCGGGATCCCATCATCATTAACTTCATCCCATCAAGAGGAGGTTAACTTCGATCAAGCCTCTAATCGAAGAAATTTCGATTCCACACTTGGAATCTAAGTCCATCGGAGACGCCGACCAAATTGGGTCCAAGAGGACGAAGAAGAGGAGGCAACAAGTAGTAGTATGGTGCAACAGTTGACATCCTGCGCGCCAATATCAACCTAAAGGCAGACAACAAGATTCTCTCCCCTCAACCAAGAACACAAAATGTTCAAATGGAAGCATCCTCCGAAGTCTTCGTGGAGAGGAACAACAAGAAGAAGAAAGGGAAGAAAATCCCACCTTCCCGATACTACTACTTTGGCAGCGCAGACAAATTCGGCCGATGAAAGCCAAAGATAAAGAAATCGCTTCGTTGAATATGAAAATGAGCGAAATGATGATGCGATGATCGATGATGACTTAATGAGAAATATCACAGTCCAACACGTCCCCCCCCCCCCAAATAATCATGCCTCCAAGAACGCCGACAATCCTCCAATAAATTTGATCTCACATGCTTCAAGGGTCCAAATTGAAATGTCATGATTGAAATAAACGAGTCACCGACACCGCTTCTCGTAATATACAAACTATATTCAAGTCGACATGCCTTCCTCAACTTGAGCATATCTCTGAATGAGAAGATCAAAGCCGGCGATAAGGAAAAATTAAGTATAGGTCGCCTATATCCCGCGAGGCGATCGATTCCATACTCAAAGGTAACGCCAAAGTTTAATCTCTTGACGGAAATGGTAATCCTAAATGATGCGATTTACCTACCCAAAGCATCCCCAAACACAGCGTAATGATGCATCATTATTCCGCCAATCCGCATTTCCAACTTCGACCGCTGAATGGATGCCGAAGTTATCAAACGACTAATCAAGACTTTCAACTTGAAAAACATGTTCATAAAAGGTTCGCGTCACAAATAAATCAAGAAAAACAACGACACGATCTCGCCTCGGAGAAGAAAGACGAAGATACACTGACGATATATTACACTACTAAATATACGTATGAAATGTGAATAACAATTAAGAAGAGTACGCGATCCAACCATCGATGGACAACATCGATGATAAGATGTACTTTATCTTTGCATGGCTTCAATTTTCCAAGAGTCGCTCAAGAAAGGAAGCCACCGCGGGTGTATCTCGCCTGCTTGAGTCGTGGCTCCGACCTAAGAGTACTGGCTTTTCGATCACGGTTCTTCATGCCGTTTGGAGGTTATTTGCGCTATAAAGGTTGTTTACTTGTTTCGGTGTTGTACATTTTCAAGCTTTGGTAACGGTTGTTACATTGATTGTTGGTAGATGTTGATAGATCACGATTTCTTGGTTGTAAATATATGGGGATCTTTTATGTATAATCCAGTCTTTAAGCAGATTTCTTGGTTGGTTTTGATCTTTCTTCTAATCTAGTCTTTAATTAATTGGTCCAGCATGATTTGTTGTTCAAATTAATAGTTATTGATCTGGGTATTTATGTTTTTTTGAGTGATTCTATGCATCGCTTTTGTTTCATTTCTTATAGACACGATAGCAAGTCCTTCTCAAAGTAAATCTATTAGTTTTCAAGTGAATCAAGCTTTATTGATGATAATGCAACAACTCAAAATGAGAGTGTGGGTGAAATAACTGGCGTTAAGATCGAGGTAAAGACAACGATCGAAGTTTGGCAACATTTGATGAAATTACATAGCAGGAAAAGGGAAAGCAGTGCGAAGTTTAAATGTGATTATCAAATCATATGTGAAAGCTGGAACCACATCTGATTAAGTAGACACTTCAAATCAAATCAACATAGCAAGGTTGAGGAAAGAAGCAAAAACTATTTGATCCGATGCGAGAGGATTTAGAGGAAAGTTCAATATCTAGTATGTGTTTAGATCACTTTATGATCATCTTGAATAAAGAATATTGTGGCTAAGATGATTATTCATGAATATCCATTTATGATAGTTGAACATTTATGGTTGATATTACGATGAAATCGATGAATCCAAATTATCATAAAATTTCAAGATTTGGCGCATGAAAGAGGAGTGTATGAAAGTTTATGTGAAAAGATAAGTTGAAAAAAAGTTTGAAAGTTGTTGAGAGAGTTTGATTCTTGGTATCAATCAAACCATTGGTTATATGTGTCTTGCATTACATTAGTTACGATTGGAAATTACAATCTAGGATAATTAGTTTCGATTTGGATCCTCCTCGTAGTGAGGGTGATTTACGAGGCAATTTACGAAAGTTTGTTGTGCAATGGGGTCTACAAAAAAGTTAGTACCATAACTTTGGACAATAAATCATCAATGATGTAGCGGTAGAAATCTGAAAACTTTATTCATTAGAAGATCACGGTTTTCTATTGATGGGTGATTTCTTTCATGTTGATGTCGCTCATATTTTAAACTTAATGGTGCGGGATGGGTGAAAGAAATCGGTTCAATAATTGAAAGGGTAAGAGAGTATTTTATTTATAAAAGATCTCAGTGGAGATAAATTTGGAGAGAAGGGTGAGACATCCACATCAGGCACTTGATGTCCACTTTGGAACTCCACATACAAGATGTTAGAGTCGCTTTTTTATTATAAGAATGTGTTTCTTGAATATGCTTTTGTGATCTTATATATGGTTGCCTCTCGAGAAGATTGGGTTAATTTTGAGAAAGTAAGAGAGTGATTTTTTCATCGCATTCGAAATTTTTTGGTTCATCCTATCTAGAATAGATTGCTTCCCGATCTAGTTTTGATCAAGAGAATATTGGATCGAGAATGCTCAATCTTATTTTTATTTCAAACATGGCAAGTAGCATGAGAAATTTGATAAGTCTTGGAGTGTTATTGTTATTTTCGATTGCTTGCATTTTAGATCTAGAATGAAACTTTTCTTTATCAATTACTACTACCCACAAATTTATGATGTTCACATTGTGAATGAGAAGAAGGCATTGTAAAACAAAACTTTTGAGCTATACTCTTATTACTCTGTTGATATCGACTACGAAATCCCAGAAAAGAAACACAATTGAAGGTGTGTAATGCTTCATGATGATTGTGGGTTTGTATGACTTCATAGATTCCTCTCTTGGTATACAGTCGATCACGGAGATATACCTTGATGAAGCATGTGTGAAATGCGATTGAGTTTGACATTTGGAATGGTGGAAAATGTCGCTATGAAATATAAGACTCTCTGATGGCCAAGATATTTTTACCATCCGGTAACCGTTGCTTACGAATCAGCTTTTAGTCTTTGGTGGTGTACTTAGCGATTATAGAAGTTCAATTTCACCAAGAACATTAGATGCTTTAGTGTGTAGTGGAAGCGGATTGGTATATAAATCATCAAAAGATCCATTGGTAATATTATCTTACTTTTTTTATTTTATAGTATAATTCTCTCTAGTCTCTTATTCATATATGAGTTTCATTTTTAATCTACAATTTCAGTTTGATGTTCTTGTGGAAGAGAACTTGGTTATAAATGTACAGCTTATCCATCGAAATATGAAAATCGGTGATATCATTTGTTATGCTCTCTTTATTTTTGGAGACTTTTCTACCGGATTTATTTGATCATTTTATGTGACTATCTGATTTGTATATATTTTTGGAGACTATTTTCTTTTCAATAGGTATGTAGCATCACATTATATTTTCTTTGCTTTTGTGCTTTAATATTTTATGTTAGTGGCGGATGGCGATATGATGCTTGATGATAAAATTGATGAGATTGATTAATGGAGGCTTTGTGATTAATTTTTTATACTAATAGTGGAATGATTTGGTCGATGATCTAACTTTGAGGCCATTTCATCATTTGGGGTGACATATTAGTATATTACTTGATATAATTGATATTGTTAAGTTTCATCTAGATTTGAAATTTTTGTTTGACATTACAAACATATTGTTTCATCTTACATTCTTACTATATTTTATCTCTGATGCATAATTATAAAATTTTAGTTTGAAATTTTATTTTGACTTTACAAACCTATTTGCTTCATCTTGTCATCTTACATAGTTACAAACTTACATTCTTACTATATTTATGTAATGATGCATTACATTCTTACATGATTGGAGCCTTATTTTGGCATTTTTTGCTTAGTTAGTCACCTAAAATAAAGAACTCAACTCGTTTTTTGAGGGCACAAGTTGTAGAGGTTACCATTTATAAGATTTCTTGAGGAGAGACTATTGTAGCAAATGATTTAGCCAAGTTTCATTCAAGATTATGTGGAGCCAACCATGCAGGTATCCTATCTTTCGATCATATGTGGTTGTCTTATTTTTGGTGGCCTTTTTCGGATTAAATTTTTTTGTTGGTTGTTATTCTCTTTTCCTGGTTTGGCTTGGAGATTTCTACATTCTTATATGGTTGTTTGTTGTCTTTGCATTTTCCCTTTTGTAGTGATAGTCACTCAGCCTAGCCTCTTTGGGAATTTGAAGAGTTTTGTTTGCCCTCTAACCTTGTTCCTTTTCCTTTGGCTCATTTGCGTTATTGTCGGAGATCTCCTGTGTCTGCGGCCTTGTGTCCGGCAATTACTATGGCTTTGTCTGCTATTATTGGCTGTGTAACCTGTGTTGGATTTTTTGGTTGTGTTGGTTATTTTGGCTGTGTTGGTTCACTTGGTTGGTTATTTTGGAATTTGGATGGGTGGGTGTGTGTGTTGGGGTATTTTGTTGATTGGGGTTTTGAACTTTTATCACTCTTAGCTTCTTCTACTCTGCTCATCTGGGTGCGCATATGGTCTGGTGGTTTTATTTGTTATTTTGTTGCCTTGTTGGTGGTGGTGGAGCCGTGGAGGATATGAGATCTAGTGGGCTTATCATGAAAAATTTTGCTTTTTTAATTTTCGATGATGAGAAGAGAATATATTTGTAATTTGGGCAAATTCATTTGTTTTGCTTCATTATTGGTGGCTAACAAGCCTCTCATTGATGTTCACGCACAGCTTTATTCTTTTACTCTATATTAATGCATGATATTTGATTTGTGAGGTTTTGTCACTTTAAGTGATTTATTTTTCTATCTTTTCTAATTGGATGGCTTTGGCAACCTGTGAGGTTGGAGCATTCAATTATTGAAGTAAAATATAAAATTACAAATTTTCGCTAATTACGAATGCTTGAAGATGGATATTACTTTCTCTGACTCTGAGTCCCACAAACAAAAGACATTTTCATATTTTTGTTTTTTTTTCTAGATTTGTATTTTAAACTCAATGTTTAGATGTATTATAAATTTTTATTTTATTTTATGAAATGCTTAATTATTGGCAAATGCTATGACAGAAATGATATCATAGAAAGGGAGTTGGTTAGAGGTTTAGTAAATTCATAGTGATTATCTCTTGCTAATTAGTTCAATGAAAAGATTATATCTCTAAAATGATAAATTCAAATTAAGTTTCATTATTAAAAAATTGATAATAGATAGCATTAATCACAAGTATTTGTGCTAAAGTGGCTATGATCTTGATGAGAAATTCATGCAAAATTATATCATTTTCTAGATTTGTATTTGTAATTTATAAAATTATAGTTTGCTATTAATTGCAATTTATATTATTACATATGCCAAAAATTTGCTACTAAAAATTCCCTGGATTTCATTTTCGAGCCAAACGAGCCGGCTCGTTTGCATTTCGAGCCGGTTCGATTGGATTTCGAACCGGCACAGTCCGATTTCGAGCCGGCTCGTTTCACATTCGAGCCGGATCGAGCTCGAGCTCGATTCGATCCGACTCGGCTCGAACTCGAAATTTTCGAGCCACGACTCGAGCTCGAGCCGAATTACCAATTTTCGAGCCGATTTCGAGCCGACTATGGCTCGGCTCGAAATCGGCTCGAACACACCCCTAGTTCTACTAGAAAGATCAATCTTACTTGCTTGTTTCTTTAGGTATACACCCACCACTAGATCTTCTACAACTAAAATTTCACTCTATGTACTTAATTTTAGATCTATTCAAACAAAAGCCTTTAGATTTTAAGGTTGAAATCCATAATTCAAGTTTCTCTTGAACTCGCTCTTTAGTCTTATCAATAAGAAGAATAACATCAACAAAAAGCATACACTAGGGTACATCCTGCTATAAATGTCTAGTAAGAACATCCATAATTGAAGTAAAAAAAATATGGGCTTAAAGCCGATCCTTGATGTAGTCAAACTAAAATAAGAAAATACTTGATCAATCCTCTTTTTGTTTGAATAGATGTAATAGCTCCAATATGCACATTTTTAATGACTTGAATATAGGCAATATTAACTCTTTTCTTTTCTAGAACTCTCCAAAGCACTTCTCTTGGAAATTTGTTATATGCTTTCTTTAAATCAACAAATATCATATATAGATTTTCCTTACTCTCTCTATTCTTCTACATCAAACCCTTTAATAAATGTTTAGCCTTTATAACAGATCTACTGGGCATGAAACTAAATTGGTTTTGAGAAATTTTTGTATCATGTCATAATTTATGCTTAATTATGTTTTCCCATAATTTTAAAATATGGCATATTAACTTGATTTTTCTATAATTTGCACTCTTGTGCATTTAATCTTAAAAATATGAAGTAAAAAACTTTTTCTCCACGTACCTGCATCTTTTTAGCCTTCAAAATAATATTAAAAAGATTAGTAAGTTAATAAATTCTTTGATTTTCTAAGCATTTTCATACTTATATTAGAATTCATCAGTTTGAAGTGCTTTTCTACACTTTATTTTCTTTAAAGCCTCTATAACTTTAGTTTTACTAATATGATGGTAAAAATAAAATTTATTAATTTTATTTTACTATGATCTCTAAAGTCAATCATATTTTCATAATTTTTATTGAAAAGTTTATCAAAATATTTTATCCATCAATGTTGAATATCTTCTTTTAAGAAAAATATTTTTTGATCTACATTACACTTCATTATTAATCCACTTTTTAATGCACTTCATTAGAACTAAATTTCTACTTCTATCTCTTTGTTTAACTAACTTATATATACATCTTTTTCCCTCTTAATTAGCTCATATGTATTATATAAATGATTAAATATTTAATTCTTTACATCACATGTTACTTTCTTAAAGTCTATAAAGGCCACTCTATATTTTTTCCAATTTTTTGAGCTTTTAATCTAAACTAATTTTTGTAACAAATCATCTTATTTTTGATCTTTTCTTTCATAAATTTACTCCACTAATTATTTTTACTGTCAAAAGTTTTTCTTTTTGATTCTTCAAGCACATTATTTACAACTTGCTTAATCTTATTATTTTTTTCAACATAATATTAACTTTCTTATTAACATTTTAAAATTTAAGATTTTGTAACTTATTCTTAAAAGTATTTTTATTAGTATTTTAAGTATTCTCATCTAATTTTAGGATAATGTTTGAGTTTTTTTTTCATTTTGCATCTCTTCATCTTAAAAGCAAAAATTAGTAAATTGATGTTGGGTATTTAAATTTTCAGTCGGAATGATTTTATAATCTTTACAATCTAAATAAACTATTTTCTTTATCGGAAAAGAATCAATTTTGTATTAGAGTTATGGTTGAAAATATGTGAGTTCATTGTTCAATTTCATAAGTGTGGGTCTAGTGCGTCGGCGCTGCACTCAATAGGTTTTAGTGTTTGGGAACTTAGAAGCTGGCGCCTAGGCGTTGGACTGTGGCACCGCAGTGCTGGTTTGTGGCGCCATAGTGCTAGTTCGTGACACCATGGCGTTGCAAAATGATTGTTCCGCCTTTTTTTTAAACTTTTTCGATAGTTTTCACCCCAAGGGACGCATCCCTTTGAGTGTTGTATTATTTAAACGTCTATTCGGCCTATAGAAATGACTTTTGGCTTTTGTGTGAAATTTGGAGTGAAAACCTTTGGTTGGAGCTTGGTGGCCGGTCGTCAGGGAGATTCAGTGATCTCTTACTACCGTTCTACTTTGGTGAGTAGAACTTCAAACTTCTTCCACTTCGATGAGTGGACGATCTTCATCGTTGGTGAGTGGAAGAACATTGCATATCTTCTCCTCCATCTGCTGTGACACCCTTCTCTCGTGATTGCTTCACCAGCTATATGTTCAATGAGATATATCCGACCTTTTTATGATTCAAGATGTAGGATCTTGAACCTATGAGGAAGGCAAGCTTCAACAATTTTCATAGAGGAAGTGTTGGTTGGTTGCAGCTGTTTCTTTGACACATCCTCTTTTTCACTCGTGTCATAGTATTCATAATCAGAGTCGAAGATCTTGGATGGATGATAGTTGAGGACCCTAGATGAGTATCTACTTTCTCATCGAGCTTGGCGTGGATCCTTCATTCTCCTTTGATCTAGGTTCTTCATAGTGTGGTTGCCTGTGGCCACCTGCACGAAGTAAGTGATCTTGTCCTCCATGTCTCGCAAATCTTGGTGGATTACAATTTTTGGACATTTTGCTCCATGTATGCTGAGTGATCTCGCGTTGAAGGTCCTACTTCGCTCTATATCTAGCTTCTGGTTCTAATTCTTATTGACACTCACCACACTTAAAAGATGTTGAATCTAAATTTGTTCATGAATGGAGGAATAACCTTTTGAGATACATGGGAAACAGGGTTCGACAAAATGACTGTAAGTAAGAGAAATGTAGTGAAAAAATATCTTTATTACTTAGAATATGAGTACAAAGTATAGGAGTTTAGAGTGAGATCTAAAAAGTCCCTCTGTAAGAAAGAAGTTTTTCATTTATAATATAAATGGATGACTATACATAAAAAGCTCATGTAAGGTTAATTTAATACAAGTGAATTCTCGCCTAAGTTGGTGGTGGTGAGCGAGTATAGGTCTATCGACTGATGGGGACAAATAGTTTGTTGTCGAATAAGTATGGGAGTAATGATGGGGCTGAGGAGAGTAGTCACATCATTCTTTTGAATAGTTTATATGTCAGTTGAATTATACATTGTTTTGGGTTATTATTCTCTAAGTCCTTGGTTCGTTGGGTCAAGTTTATCGTTCCTTGTCGGACTCACCTTCCGGCGAGTATATTTGTTTTAGATTGTCGAGCATCTTTTATGCGAGTACACTTGTTTTGATAGATAGATTTGCTTAGGCCTGCCTGCCACTTTGTGTAGACATGACCATCACTAGGGTATTGTCTATAGCATTTGTATTTATTTTGAAAAAATAAATCCTTCGGTTAAGATCTGCTTTTAACATGATTGTCATCCAAGATTTTGAATATTCTCATTAAGACTCTAGGCCTTGTTGAATTCACTTGCCTTAATATAAAGGATCGAGATTGTGATTTATATATGATTTGAATTAATCTTAGAAATTCATTGTGCTAAAGATATTGTTGACATTTTGTTAAATGTATGAGATTAGATTTAAGAGTTTCAACTTGTGACTGTATTTTATAAGCATTGTCTTCAAGGATTGCGTCTTGAAAATGAATTTTCTTTGTTAAGGCATTGAACATCTCTGAAAAAATATTGGTGAAATTTATAAGCGTTTATTTTCACTCTATAATGATATTAGTTTGTTTGTTTGATTAGATTGAGAGTATGAATTGCAATCATTCTCCATTTACACTTTGGTTGAAGTTCATTATTTGAATATTGCTAAAGTATCAATCTTTTTAGCTTCAGTTATTGTGGGGAGGTAATTTGCAAAGTGGGACTTACAATACTTCCCTATATATAGGATGACCCACCCAAATGTTTGCATGCAATAAGTCATGATTTAAAGTTATGCTTGAGAAATAGTTTGCCAAGTTCAGATATTGCTTGGTTTTTTAAGACAATTGCATGTTTTTTGAGATAGGATAAATTTAATTTTATTTGATCTTTTAGTTTGGACAACATTCTTTAACTTCAAATTTCAACTTTTTTCGCATTATTGTGGGAGCACATGTGGATATTCAAATTTTGACTTTTGAATGTCATATAGATTTCTTAAATTGATTATGCATTTCTTGAGATATGATGGTTCACAGCTTGGAGTTATCTCCATTTTGATTCGTGTGATCACATGCCTTTTGAAGCACAGTCATGTGTTTCTATCAATTGATGTATTCTCTAGGAGCTGAGCATGTTAATGAGAGAAGATGCACGCTTTTTGAGAAAAAAAAAACACTTTTTAAAATGTCTGCATGATTTTCGTGACTGTTTGAATTAGAAGTTATATTGTGATATGTGTGCTTATTTCTGATTAATCAAATGTAGTTGCTTGCGTGACTATTTTGTTGCTCAACTGTGCGCATGCATTTTCATTTTCACATTCTCTCTACTTGCATTTGGATATTTGCGGATCCAACTGTGATTTTCAAATTAGATTTCATTTTTTTATTTTCTACTTATTTTGAAAGTTGTAGGATTTGTCCGCATATATATTTTACATGGGTCGGCCCTCCGCATGGAATCCTTCCTTTTTAAAAATAGGGGCACTGTTTATATTCACATTTCTCTTAAGAGTTCTGAAGTATTAGGAGAGTTTTAGATGTGGCATGGTGATTCTGTTCTTTGCTTGTGAGGTGTAAATTTTGTACTAGTCTTGTAGTCTTGTTTATGCCAATCTTATTTTTTTGAAGTAATTTGTATCACAATTGAATTTTTAATTTTTGTTATTATTTTTATAATTTGCATTTATCAAGCTCATTTTGCATCGTTTAATTCAATGAGCCATTTTATTCTTTAAGTATTATGAGCGCTGTATTATGTTTATATATGTTACAACCAACAGGCTAACCATTACGTCCAGCTTACAAATGCAGTTAACTACTAACTGAAGCTGTATCACAATTTCAGTTTGTAAATGTTTTCTTGCAACATTCTTTTTCTACAGTTCCTTGTCAACTGTTGTAACTGCCACTTTTTGATCTTAGCTTTACTCAACAATAATCTGCCATTCATTCAGGAACTCTTGTAACCCTTGGGTCTTTGTTGGTAGATGAGTTAAGGAAGGATCATAACATCCTTCCACTAGAAGAGCAAAATGAGGGAAAGTAGAAAATATTGATAGATGTTGGCTACAACGTGGCCTGTCTGAAGATGCCATTGGTGTTCAGCATCTTTGAAGATTTGATGATTCACAAGAGTTGAGGGAGATGCTTGCCAAAGTCCTTTTCGAGGTGATGTACCAGATTCATGGGTAAAAGAAGAGATATAAAAGGCCCACTGTATGAGAAAAATCCCATTGTAACAACCTTCACTGGTCGCCACAGAGCACCAAGACCCGTTATATTAACTTAGAGGACAACAATGATGCAAACATTAATTGGATGATAAATCCTGGCACCTTGATCAGCCTCCTGAACGTTAAGCCCTTGAAGCAACATTTTAGTATGTAGAATTAAATGTCATTATTTGTTATTGTTGGGTTTTATTTATCTTGGATTCCCTGCCATTACTTTTTTTCTCTATTATCCTTCTCTCTCTTAACAGAAAAATCTCAATTCATGAGAGCCCATCTTCAAATAATCTCAAGCTAGCTGATCCCTCTTCTAAGGATTCTCCTCATAGTCTGACTCTCGCATCCCAGTATCTTTAGTATGTAGAATTTAAATGTCATGATTTGCTGTTGTTGTGTTTTTATTTTTCTTGGATTCATGTCATTGTTTTCTTTCTCTATTATCCCTACTCTCTTGACAAAGGAAATCTCTATTCAGGTGAGCCCTTCAAATAATCTCAACCTAGCTGATCCCTCTACTAGGGATTTTCCTCGTTGTCTTATTCGCATTACAGTCTCTTTGTAATGCCCCATTCTGTTGCCTAATTCAATTCTCTCTCAATAAAGGATTGAATGCAAGGGAAAAATAAAACAATTTAGGAGAAAGGAAGAAGATCCATATCAGCATGGCCTTCATCACAGTCTCCATAATTTATTATTCGTCTCTTTTAAGTTTGTACATTTTTTGGAATTTTAATTTGTCTAGACATATGATAAAGGTGATGCATAAGAGTGCAAATTATGAAGAAATTAAGTTAATGTGCCATATATTTAAATTATATGAGAGAGCAAATGAGCATAGGTTATAACGTGATATAAAAATTTCTCAAAATCAGTTTGGTTTCATTCCGGGTAGGTCTACTATGGATGCTATATATTTATTGAGAGAGAGGTTTGATGGAGAAGAATAGAGAGAGTAAGGAGGATTTACACGTGATATTTGTTGATTTAGAGAAAGCATATGATAAAGTTCCAAGAGAAGTGCTTTGGAGACTTCTAGAAAAGAAAGAAGTGAATATTATTTATGTTCAATTCATTAAGGATATTTATATTGGAGTTGTTACCTGTATTCAAATGCAAGGAGGTTTCACTAAGTATTTTCCTATTTTAGGAGAAAGGAAGAAGATCCATATCAGCATGGCCTTCATCACAGTCTCCATAATTTATTATTCGTCTCTTCTACGTTTGTTAATTTTTTGGAATTTTAGTTTGTCTAGGCATATGATAAAGGTGATGCATAAGAGTGCAAATTATGAAGGAATTAAGTTAATGTGCCATATATTTAAATTATGTAAGAGAGCAAATGAGCATAGGTTATAATGTGATATAAAAATTTCTCAAAATTAGTTTGGTTTCATTCCGGGTAGGTCTACTATGGATGCTATATATTTGTTGAGAGGTTTGATGGAGAAGAATAGAGAGAGTAAGGAGGATTTACACGTGATATTTGTTGATTTAGAGAAAGCATATGATAAAGTTCCAAGAGAAGTGCTTTGGAGACTTCTAGAAAAGAAATAAGTTAATATTATTTATATTCAATTCATTAAGGATATTTATATTGGAGTTGTTACCTGTATTCAAATGCAAGGAGGTTTCACTAAGTATTTTCCTATTTTAGCTGGATTATATCAAGGTTCTACTTTATGCCTATATCTTTTGGCTTTAGTTATGGATGTTCTTATTAGGTATTTATAGGAGGATGTACCTTGGTGTATATTTTTTGTTGATGATATTCTTGTTGATAAAACTAGAGAGGGAATTCAAGAGAAACTTGAATTATGGAGGTCGATCTTAGATTTTAAAAGCTTTCGTTTGAGTAGATAAAACCGAATATACATGGAGTGTAATTTTAGTTGTACAAGAACTAGTAGTGGGGTTGTGATAATAGATGATCAAGTCATTAAAAAGAGTGAATGCTTTGGATATCTTGAGTCATTGTTCAAAGTAATGGTGAAATAGATGGGGATGTCATTATTAGAATTCAAGTTGGATGGTTGGAGGAATGCATCGAGCCTATTGTGTGGTAGAAAAGTATTGCTTAGACTTAAGGAAAAATTTTATAAGATGGTGGTGAGACCTGCAATGCTTCATGGCACAAAATATTGGCTAGTAAAAGAAAAGCATAAAATTAAGTGTAGAGATGAGGATGCTTAGGTGGATGAGTGGCTTTACACTTAGAGACAAAATATGAGAAGAATATATTTGTGAAAAGGTTGCAGTAGCTCTAGTGACAGATAAGATTAGAGTCACCTTAGATGTTTCGGTCATATAAAATGTCTGTCATCTGATGACTCAATTAATAGAGTAGATGTATTAAATTTGATCTGTGTTAAGAAAAGTAGAGGTAAGCCTAAAAGACTTGGTTAGAAAGTATTAAAATAACATTATTTTATTAGAATTAGATGAGAATTTGACACTTAATAGGGCACAATGAAGATATAGTGGGATGAAGGCTTGTTGTTGTTATTATAGACTATTCACATCCTCATATATCTGTTGATTTCTTGACTGGAACTTTTAGATGATCTGTCCTCTTACATTGCAACCTTTATCACTCGTATGCTGTACTTCGTGTGGTTCATATCATATTATGTTGTATCCTGTATTAATCTTCCAGGATTTCATCGTCAAGTATTACTGAGATATACAGCTAGTATGGTTGGATGTATATATTATGATGTCTTCGGAAGTACCAGGCATTAAGTTTCTCTTTTGCATTATAATAAAAAATGGTATGGTGCCATTCTTATATTGTTTTTTGCAGAAAGCAACAAAGTTAATTGAAGAAATGGAAGCTGCTAAAGTCGAGCCTAACATCAAAACATATACCACACTGATGAGTGGTTGGGCCAGGGCTTCTCTTCCTGAGAAGGCTTTGAGGTCTTTTGAAGAGATGAAAAGGAGAGGATTGAAGCCAGATAATGCTGCCTACCATTGCTTAATGACTTCACTTTTATCCCGGGCAACTGTGTCTGAGGATTACAATTACTCGGAGATTTTGAGTGTATGCAGAGAAATGGTTGATCGTGAATTAACTGTTGACATGGGCACTGCAGTTCATTGGTCGAAATGCCTGCTGCCTGATTGAGAGAGCAGGTGGTGAGCTCACACAAGCATTGTTCCCTCCTGCTTGGAATTCGAGCAAATTATTCTTCGCTAGTTCTGATGAAATAAAGGTTGTAGATGATGGTAATTGGAATAATTATGAAAGCAACTTTAGTGATGATGATGGTTAGTATAATATTTGATTTATGTGGTTTATGTACTATTTGAATGTTGATATTTCATATTCACCATATAATCAACTGAAGAAATTTTAGTGCAATTTGCTAGATCAACTCCACACTATTTTATGGAAACAGTTTTTTTATTTTTTTTACTAATTGATTTCCCATGAACTGTTTTATTTCTAATTGAAAGCCCACCATGACATGCTAACATGTAATAATATGTGCAATATAAATGTGAAATGATTCATCAATTAATTAAGGAGGCATTTAATTTGTTAAAAAAAAAAGAAATTGAGTAAAGGGAATATAATATATTTAAAATGTAGTATATTGAAAATATTTTAGAGTTATTTGGTTAGATGTAATATGAATATATGAATTTATTTATTTTTATTTAATTTGAAGTAAAATCTCTTCAACGTAAAGTTTAGCAGGGATGGTGGTATCAAAAGTGGGAGGGGGTTTGAGGCAGCTTGATCAATGTATTTGAAAATTGGGCAATTAAAGCGAGATTTGAATTCACTAAAAATGGGCTTAAAGGTTGTGTTTTAAATACATCTAAATTTATTTTAGCATTTTGTTTATGTTTAACTCAATATTAGAATTTTGAAAATCCATGAAGATAAAATGGATTATTTCTTGTAAATCCAATCAAATAGTCCTTGATTATATATTACTAAAGTAGCATGAATAATTTATTGAATTTAAAAAATCATTTTTTTTATTTATTTGACATGATATGATGGCTCTAAAATGTAAGCAAGTTTATAAAATAGTAAAAGTAGAAAGTATTGACAATGGAATTGAATGAAAATAAATCAATTTAGAGCTCAACTTCATGTGCGCTTTAAGATGATGTCACTGCCATGTGTTCTTTGTGAGGTATGTTCTTTGTTCTCATGCTAGGGTGTCTCCCATTGTGTGAATGTTGTTGTTCTATTGGCTATGATTATACCTTATCTTTTTGTTTCATTTCTTATTGTTATAATGGTTCTGCCTGTCTTTGAGATGGATAACACTTCCTATGTTGGAGTTTACTCCATAACATAACGGCTAATGAATCTGCATTTAACATTGCTAACAAGCTTATTTTTTCACAAGCTTATTATGAGAGATTTGAAGAAGGTTCTAACGTCAGACCAACCCTACTCCTCACTAATTCTGAAACAAACCTATTATCTGAGCCACTGAAGTTCACCTTAATACAAAAATTTACCTATAAGCACCACATAATGGACATCATCCATAACCACTTTGATGATTTAAAACTCTTGGGAGAATAAAGTGTGACTTTGCTTGATGGCTTTCACATAGCTATGAGATTAAGTAGGGAGGAAGATTATGCTCGCATTTTTTCAAAGAAGCTATACCATATTGAAAACATTCTCATGAAAGTGCTTAAACAGACACCACCTTATATGTGAATTGCCAATTGTACCAATTTGGATTAAGTTCTCTAACCTCAAACTTCACTTATTCAACAAATAAGTTCTCTACCACTTAGTTTCAATCTATGGGAAGTGGTTAAAGATGAATTTACCTACTCATAGTTTCTCTTGGCCATTAGCTGCAAGAGTCCTTGTGGAGATTGACATGACAACTTAATATATTGAAGAGGTATGGATTAGTTCTCCAACAAATGGATATTGACAAGTAGTTGTTATTGAGTAAAAGCATCACAATTGAGCAAAATAAATAATGTTTGGCCATTTATTAGAAAATTTCTTCATTGCTCACCTTGAATTAAGATAGAAACAAGTTGATAAGAATTTAGATCTAACCACAGAGCAACCTAATTTGAGAATAGCAACACCAACCATTGCATAGCCTATCCAAGAAATAGCATAATCAACCACGACACATCCTGCTTTGGAAACAACTGCACCAACTAGATCAAATCAAAGGAAACCACGAAATCTTCAATAGTTCATAAATAATGAAAATGGTAGTCCAACCAAGGAACTGCCAACAGAAGCCATCCAAGAAACTACTATACTTAATGTTGAGGGAATCATACAAAAAAATCTATTGCACAATCTAATACCCACTGGGGAGTATAATTAACATATGCAAGCTTAAGCCCACACTCAATTAACAAACATTCACTCTTTAGGCCATGAAATCATGGTCACAAATGTTGAAACATTAAACCAAAACATTCAAGAACTAGAGGATGAATGTATAGTTCAACGATCAAAAAAGAAAGAAAAAAACTGAAAGGCTTAAGGGAATTGAAAAATATCAACCCCAATGCTGCAACATATATTGGAAGCACTTCATCTACTAGCATCATTGCTATAATTGAGGATAGGATATCTACTCGAGCTACTAGAGGCAACCACACTTTAATTAATGATTAATCTCTTAATTTGGAATATTAGGGGCATTACTAAGTCAAATGCCTCAGATCATCTTAAAAACTTGATTAAAGTTTACAAGTTAGAGCTTTTTGTGGTTTTAGAACCTTTGGTTCACCTGGATAAATCATGTAAAATTTTAAAATGCTTTATTAGATTCAACTGGTCTTCTAATTGCAATGAGAAGATTTGCTTATTTTGGAAAAATAACTTTCAAGTTGACATCATTGTTGACAATCTACAATTTAATCATGCTTACATTAGTTGGTCTAACTTTACCATACAAGCCACTATAACCTATGCTGCTTGTTTTAGAGAATCAAGGAAAAAAATTATAGTGTAAGATTATCTCCATCAACAATAAACCAGTTCAGATCAACCCCCTCTTTTGGTTCCAATTAATCTATTACCAAATCCTAAGCACTCTGCATTTAGGATCTTGAATATGTGGACACAAATACTAATTTTATTGATTGCCTCAAAGTTGCTTGGTTGGTTGAATCTCAATCAGATCCTTGGACTAAACTCTAGTTACTTTACAAGATGCTAGAAACAACACTTATAAGATGAAATTAAGAAGACTTCGGCAAGATCACAACACAAGTGGCAAAAGCTAAACAAAATGTGGTCTGCCTTGAAAATCAACTTTTAAGCAATGATTCTAATGAGGACTAGCTAAAATTATAATAAGCCCAACATGAACTCCAAGATCTCATTAGCAAGAAAGAAGTGATTTTAAAACAAAAGGCTGCCATTATAAACTTCATTAAAAGAGATAGGAACACCAAGTATTTTCATGCATGCATGAAGAAGAGAAGAGAGCCAAAGGCAATTTTAAAAATAATGGTTGAAATTAAAGATTGGATCAATAATCAAAAGGAAATTGTAACTAGTGAGATTAACTATTTCCAAATTCTATTTAGAGCCGAAGAAACTTCTTTAATAGTGCATTCAATAGGAATTTTACTAGTTCATTGAACCTATCTTACATACCAAAGGAAGAAGAAATCAAGGCTCCTTAAGACACAATTGATAGCTCAAAAACTACTAGACTGGATTGATTCTCTGCACATTTCTATCAATATGCATGGGACTAGATCAAAGTTGACACAACTCCTGCTATTTAGGCCTTCTTTACTTGCCATAACATGCACATGTACTTTTCTTCTTCAACTATATCACTCATACCTAAAAGCAATGAAAAACATAGTTGGAACAACTTTAGACTATCAGCTTAGCCACAGTCATGAGTAAAATCATTAGTCAAATCATCACCTTGTGACTTCAACCTTACCTTCCAGTGCTTATATGCAAAAACCAAGTTGCATTCACCTTGGAAAGAAATATAACTAATAACATTCTTCTTGCCCAAGAGCTCCTCATGGATATTGACAAAAGTGTAGTGTTGGCA
Organism: Cymbidium sinense; assembly: GCA_021442155.1. NCBI lineage: Eukaryota > Viridiplantae > Streptophyta > Magnoliopsida > Asparagales > Orchidaceae > Cymbidium > Cymbidium sinense. The sequence goes on from CM038232.1 coordinate 53,888,447, forward strand.
ATCTTATACTTAAATTAGACATTAAAAAAAAAAAAAAAAATCCTTTGATAGCATTAGTTAGGAGTTCATCATTGTTGTATTGAAGGCATGGGGTATTAACAACATCTTTTGTCAATAGAAAGGCTATTATCTAACTACTATTCAATTCTTATAAATGTGAAGCCCATGGATTCTTAAATTCACAAAGGGGAGTCAAGAAAGTAAACTCACTATCTCCTTATCTTTTCATTATTACGGTTGATTATCTATTTAGATTGCTAGATGGCATCCAAAAGAGGAACAACACTTATTGCTATAAGGTTAAAGGGAGACTTAACATTTCACATTATATGTTTGTTGTGACATTTTAATTTTTTTGTAATGCAAGTAAGAATGCAATTTGAGCTATCATGAAAACTTTAAAGTTGTTTTAGAAGATTTCAAGTATATCCTTCAACAAAGGAAAATGTTTATTTGTATTGAGGAAGCATTATAGTCTTGTCAAAGCTAGATGGATCAAACAATTTATTGGATTTAATAAAGCTTCTATGCCACTTAAATATTTGGGTGCTAACATCTTCAAAGGGCAGCTAAAAGCATAATATTTTGATGATGTCATTGCTAAAGTTCAAAAATGAATCAACTATTGGGAAAATTCTTTCTTATCATGGCGACAAAATAACTCTAAGTCAAATTAGAGAGATTATTTAACAAGTTCATTTGGAGCAGAAATGGAATGTCTTTACATTGTGTGGTTGTGCAAGCCTAAGGAGGAAGGTAGTTTGGGATTTAGAACATTGGTTGAATCCATCCAAGCTAATCAAATAAAATAATGGATTAATTTTAAAAAAATAGCTCCTTCTGGATAAATTATTATGATAAAATATTTTCAACTCTAGTGTAGTTTAACAAAGGTGATTCATCGATTTAGTAGGCAATGTTGAAACACAGTAATGAGGTTGAAAACCTCATGTATTGGGATCTTGGTGATGGCCTGATCAATTTTGGTCTTGACAACTAGTTAAGTGAACTCTTTAGGATCTTTCTTTAAATGATATCCCAAGCTAACTACAAGTTAAATATTTCTGGAACCAACATAGCTGGAATACTAATAAACTCAAACAACACCTGCCCAACCAAACAATCCAAGAAATCCTCAATGTTCCAATCATTCCAAATAGAAAAGAAAAAAATAGTATTAAAATTGTCAATATAAAACTAGATCCATTACAAAACCAATTTGTAATAGCTATATAACTAACTAAAGTCATTAAGTGCCCTAGGGGAATCCATTTAGGAATAAACTTTTAAAGCCATCAATGTCATTTTTCATTTGGAGACTCCACAATTTGCTACCTACAAATGATATACTAGAACTAAAAGGACTAAGACATTGTATTTCAAAATTTTTTAACCAAAAACAAATCTATCGATGCGTTGGACAATGAATAACATTTAACATCAATTTTTTTAGTGAAACTTTAGCAAGCAGATCTAAAATTAGCTAGAATTGTATTTCAAAATTTTTTCTTTAAGGAAGTATGACATTATCATTGATCACCTCTAAGTGTGGAATCTAACCAAAAATAAATCTTTAGCATTTACATCAAAACAGTAATCCCACTGGTGACTTGCAAGTTCATATGGATGGCTAGAAACTCTTGTAAACATGAGGAGAATCTTAAGCACAATAGAGAAGTCATTAATCATACATAGATGTTTTTAAGTAAAGTTTATAGTGCTTGCTACATTAAGACTTCATGGTTCAACAATACCTTATATTTGATAAACCAAGCCAACCAACCTCCTGAAAACCACAACAGACCAAAATACCAATTGGTTATATAAAAAAATTGAAAGAACATTATATTAAGATTAACTTTGATGGTTGTTTTATTTCTAAACAACATATTGCTGGTTTATGCGTCTTCTTTAGAAATTATTATGGCAAGTGTATCGTTCTATTCTCTATGCCATGTCATGCTAGATTTACCATACACTTTGAAATGTTAGCATGTTTTAATGCTCTAAAATTATTTATTGCATTTAATACCACTAATTACTAGATCAAAATAGACTCCTTACTCGCGTGTAATCTACTAAACAATGATAGTGGCGGGCCATGGTATTTAACTAGTCTAATCAAGTAAATCCATCTTACTAAAGGGATTATAGAATCACACACACACACACACACACACACACACACACACACATATATATATATATATATATATATATATATATATATATATATATATATATGGCATTGTCATGACATCAACACCATATTCTTCCCTTTGTAAACTTGTTCAAACTGATAGCTCAGGTATACCATATATCAGAGGAGCATTTTTGTAAGTTTTGTACTCTTCTACCTTTTTTTTCCATTTTCTAAGACTATGTACTACATTTACAATTAAATGAATCTTTTGTGTTCATAAAGAAATAAAGCCTAAGTACAAGCAATAACCTTAATTTAAAAAAATTATGATTGCAGAATAAATATCATGTCTTAGAATTGCACAAAAAAATTTATACATAAATAAATGAAGCTCTCAAGAAAATTATAGAAAGAAAAAAATTATGAGGATTATTCACTTGAATTAATTTACTATATAATTAGAGATTATAAAAGTTTTCCCTTCTCCTTTACTAAAGTTGAGATTATAATGTTTGAATTATAAACAATTTAAAGGACATTAGGAAATAATAGATAATGTTGGGAAATGGCAATCAAGTGATAACGAATGTTGCTGTTAATTGGAAGAAGTCAAGTGCCAGTGTATGGTAGTGGTGTGAGGGCAAACAACTAAAGATAATCATATGATGATGAATAGGTAATGGTAATTATTGGTAGTTGTTGAAAAGTGCTCTAGGTTTTTTCAAATTTCTAAACTGTTCAATTTCAAGTCCCTTTATTGTGAAAAGTGATTGTCTATTTATAGTTCTTTTTAATGGCATTTTGATTTTTTTTATCAAAATTTTAAAATGTTTATGGAAAAGTATGTGTTAATTCTTTTTATTATACAAGATCTTTTAGGCATTGAAGTCTTTCGATAATATTGAATTTGAGTGATCATGGGTTAGTGGAATTCCTCTATAAATATGCTTATTTTAACCTGAAAGCATAAGATTTGGAGATTGTTTGGCCATTAAATATTGCCATAAAGCTTTTTAACTATACCTTGAGTGCATGATTTGGAATCATTTAGTTTCGAATAAAGACACTTTAGGTTCACCCCTTAAATATTCATTATGACTAAAAGTTTATTAAAAATAAAGTTTTGTTGGTGTTGAAGTTGATCATAGAAGTTTTTTATTTATGTATTTGCATCAATATTTATGCTTAAATTGGTAAATTTTCTAATTATTTATTATTTTTTGATGTTAAAATCTTATAGTTTGAAAGTAATGCCGTAAAAAAATTACGTGCTATACGAACTTAGGTTTAAGTTGACCTTCATGGTGAGGACTTTGTGGGGGTAAGAAGAGGGATGAGGATGGTGTAGTGTTTTAAAAAGATTTTTATTCTAGATAAATCTTCTCTAAATTAAATAAAATAGTATATAGAAAGCTTATGTAACAATAATCACCAAACCACCAAAGACTTCACAAGGAGTACAATAGGCTCAAAAGGCTAGATAAGTAATGGAAAGAGTTTAAGAACATGGTAAAAATAACCTTATGCTGGATTTCATGGATCCAACATCCAACATTGTCAATCCCGAGTTCATTTAGCTTTGGAAAGTAATCAATGCAACCCTACTTTGTGGCACTCAGTCAACAACCATGAATTAAATCTTCAAGGGTTAGCTTGATGACCTCAAAGTAGGAAAAAGAAACTAAGAATCTACTAGTCAAATGTTTCTAATTAAAAGGATAGAAAAGGTATAAGACTTGGAATCTCTACATGAGTATAGAAAAGCCTATATAAATAAATGAAAGAAGGTAACCTTTTTATACATAGTTAGAGCTACTCGATTTTTGATCTAGAATCCTCTCTAGGTCAAGCAACCACTTTCTAGTGTACTAAGATTCTCTAAGTATAATTAAAATTATACCTGCTTATGGCTCTATCCTAAGGAATATGGTATGTAATGTAGGTTATTTATCATTGAGCGAAGACTTTTAATGCATATTGGACTCAGCTATGTTATGAATGTGCATCAACCTTTGGGGGTTTTGATCATTGGCTAGCTCAATCTTAGACCTCGTCTAATATATGTAAGAGATCAATAGTAAATTAAAATATTTGACTAGATAAAGTCTTAACTAAAATTTTAAAATATTTTTATAATTAATTTTAAATTTATTCATCATTATATTAAAGTTGATAAAAATATGTTTTCTTATGGCATGAAATTGATTATAGTCCCAAACAATCATAATATAAGAAGAAATCATAAAGATCAACAACAACAACAATCAATCAAGGTAGAAACAAAAAGTCATTAAGTTGAGTTGGCTAAAATAAAAAGTTGGAGTAGCTAGGAAATTTTCTTATATATACCCAAAAAATAAAAGAATTAGCCAAGTTCTACCTAATAAGCTTAGACAATTTAAACAATAAAGTCTAAGTTCTAGTATTGCTCTCGGTCCTTTCTCCTAGTTTAGAATGTGTACTTATAAATTGGCTATTAAATTGACTTTTATTAGGTTGAAAATTTTAGCTTATACTTTATTTTTACAGATAATATCCTTGAAAGGTAATATAAAAAAGAAAATATTTTAAATTGAGTGGAGTCATCACAACATAATAAAAACATCATAGAATGAAAAAAATAGCATCAATGATTAATGACATGGCTATATTCATATAAACCAACTCATTATCCCTACAAAATAAAATTAAAAGTAATTGTTATATGTTGAGCTACAAGAAAAATATCTCTATACTGGTGCAACAAATTAATCAAAGTGACACAATACATCATAAAACAAACATGAAATCACCTAAGCGTCAGTAAAAGTCAGTGTATCCGAGGGTAAACTCATACGACCTAATAACTTAACAAACTCAGTCATTTTGAGAGTTCGATCATCTTACAACTTATCACTTTATAATAAATTAGAGTGATATGCTTTAGGATAATTAGGTTTATTGAGTAATTATACAAGACATAATTAGATTAAAAGATCTTTATTATTAGATGAATTATGATTTAATGATGATAATAATAATTATTATAATAATATAATCATAATTATAATTTTATCATGGTTTTACAAGACTTCTTCTAACGTAAAGTGTCAACATTACCTAATATGCTTGCAAATGCATCAATATGATAAAATTAGTTAAAACCATGGACTATTAGGTATAAGATTCAAGTGTTCAAGTAGGGCATGAAAACATGAAGATAGATAAGTTTTAGATAGGTAGAAAAATTTTATGATATATTGAGTGCATGGCACTATTAAATGGAAACCATTTATTCGAGGAAGGAAGTGAACCAAGTATAGTATGTACTTGGAACCTAAAGGAATTCAATCATAGTGTGTAACTGAACTACATAATGACATCATCAAAATAATATAACTTAAATAAGAATTTGATGAATGGTTGTATTGCTAAACTCAAATTTGAACTTGTTCTAAAGGACAACCAAGTTCATGAAATGGAAACTAATGTGGTGACAAGAAAGTAACAATACTATGAATGAGCTAAAATTTTAAGTGTATGTTTAGTCCTTTATATTGCTTAGTCAAGAAGGCATGGAAAATCACATAAAAGGAAGTACTAAAAAATATATACTTGTATAAACAAGGGTAGATAACGAGAAGATCCAAGACTATCAAGATCAAAAAAATTCTTTTGTGCTGTTCGAGATCAGCTCATGGCTTGAATAATTCAATTTTGAGCTCGCTCAGCTCATTTTTTGATCAATTTCGAGCAGGCTTGAATTGAACTTTTTTCTCTATTTTTTGGCTTGAAATTGCATGGAGGTGGCTCATTTTGATTGAGCTAGCTCAAATTTAATAAAAAATGATTACTACAAATTTTACAAGATTGAATTGAGTGCATGAAATAAAAGAAAATATAACTTTCAAACAAATAATATTTATACTTATAAATATATTATATTTATTTTAAAAGATTACTAGTTACAATACATTTAATTTTAAATAATTTTGTTGTTACATTATATATATATATATATATATATATATATATATATATATATATATATATATATATATATATATATATATATATATATATATATATATATATATATATATATATATATATATATATATATATATATATATATATTAATTGAAAAAATTAGATATTTGATCCTAAATGGTCCGAGATCGGATCGAAAAAAGGTTCAATTCAAGCACTTGGCTCATAGCTCACCAAGAGACCGATGAATTGATCCAAATTTTAATTCTCCTTTCAAGCGATCTTCAATTTTTGAGCTAAACTAATAGCCTTAAACAAGGGCACTTAATCAATAGAGTATACCAAGTATTAAAAATAGAATAAAAATGTAATATCGACAGTGGAATTAATTCAAGGAAAAGAGTCAACAAGTATGATGACTATCATGAAGACCACCAAAATGGTTCAAAAAATAGAAAAGTCCTTTAAATATCATATAAGGTGATCCTAGATGATTTGTTCCCCACTAAGCCGTTATCTAAGCAAACTTGAGTACATAAATATCAATGTAAATACAGTCAAATGATGTAACTAATTCCATGACTAAAAGTAAATTTGAAATCAAATAAATCAAGTTTAGAACTATTGTGATAGTGCCATGTGATGCTTATTCCCAATCTGATGAATTAGTGCAATCATGAAGTATACATACATAGTATTTTAATAAAGTTTTACTCTTGATACATCTTATAAAACATGATAATTTGAAATTTAAGATTTATTAAAATTGATTGGGAATAAATACTAATATCAATGGGTATTGGTGCGGTTTAATTTTTTTTAAAGAAAAGGATATAATCAAAATAAACTTACAAATTTAGTAAGAGAAAAACATAATACAACTAAACCAATAGCCTAACACAAAGATGAGATCAAGATAAAAATTAAAAAAAAAAAATGGGGCATAGCCAATTTAAAGTGGTTCGGCCTAATGTTCTTTCTACCACTCTCTAAATCTCCTCCAAAAATTCTACTATCTCACTTTGGCATAATAAAGCCAAGGAGATGCCTCTCTCTTAATGAGTAGTGGAGAAACCATACCACTCTCCTTCTCTTTCAAGATAAAAGGTTGCCACTCCTTCTCCAAGGTACAAAACTTCTCTCACCAATAAATCTCTCAAAATTTCTCTACGTGAACAATCTCTCAAGTTCAAGCTCAACTCATAATGCCAAGATAGATGAGAAAGAATTACTAGAACAAAGTGCAACCTTACCAACAAAAATTCTCATAAAGAACTTCTTAAGGAAATAAAGGAGGAGAGAATTCTCCTCGCTTTTTTTTTTAAGAGAACAGCTTTCCTTAAGCCTCCCTTAAACTCTCTCACATTCTAATTAGGTTAGGCTCCTCAAGGAGGATATTTATAGAGAGGATGCCAAATGAATAATTAATAAAATTAATTTTTAATAAAACTATTCCAATTATAGTATACAATCAAGATCAATATAATTTTCTTCTATTTACTTAGATTGGACAATATAGTCATCCTAATAGCTATCATAAGTGTATTATATGAAAAAGGGTCATACTGTATGATTAGTGTAAACTAAAAATTCTGCTCTCTATTTGTTTATCCAGCACGTTCACATCATATAACATGAACTTCATAAGAAAAAATATTTCTTTCATGATATCTCATAAATTTTGGACTCAACTCGAGTAATTACCAAATAAATTCATATGATATACATCTTACCATACCATCAAATAGATTTGGAAAAATTGTAATTAACTTACATAGTCCTAGTGGCTAAAATTAATTAATGAAAATGAACAATCATACAATGCGATTAGAGATTGTATAGTATGATTAGTTTAATTTTGACAATTTTGTAGCTAATCAACTTAATTATGTTAGCTAAAATTATTTAACAAAATTAAGAGTTGTACAATACTGTTAGAATCGTAGAGTATGATTTGTTTTAAAAAAATAATTTTAATAGATAACTTTTAAATATCATTCTCTCAAGTGTGTGTTTGTTCTTGATTATTTTTTATCATTCACATGCCAAATACATAAAGATAAAATAAAATGCAACTTCTGGCATCAATCATTCCTTATCATAGTCTTTATAAGCTCTTTCTTGATCTAGGTCTTTGATTTAAACAACAATGGTTCATGCTTTCTTAGACAACCTAATGACTTTATATGTCCTTACCAAACCTATGTCCTTTACATGTTGCTGATGGCACTCCTCCCAGTGAGCCCCTTGCTCCTCAATATGCTTGTCAACTTTTAGCTCAAGTCATGTGATGTGCTCTGTCCATATATCTTGGTTGTAGTAGTAGTGTGCTGAAGGCTCCCCATCTTTCTCAACCTCTTCTTTTTCTACCTCATATGTAGCTTGAACTAGCCACCACTTCTCATTATATATCATGTAGAAGGAATTATCTGTTAAGTACAAAGAAGTGTTGTCTGATGTCTCAAAAAGGTGATGAGTTGTACTTGACATCCAACATTTATGCAATCACTAATCATAAGGATAAATTTTACTTTCTTTTGGATTTTGATTGGTGATTATAACGAATCAAAAGATAGACAATAATTGCGTTTGAGTCATGCAAAAGTAGATTATGATGGAAAGGAGAGGTGGGATGTTTATGTGATCACCCACATTCAAAATGACATTGTTCCCAAGCACATGTTTGATAACACAAGCATTCAGTAAAAGTTCACTAACGAGAGGTTGATGATGGTGAAGTGGTGACTCTAATGATCATATTAATGGATGAACAATTATTGGTGGAGTCATTAGAGATGCTATGGATAGATAAATCAATCTGACACATGAAAATCAATATCAGAGATAAAAAATTTTGTACCACAAACTATAGACTAAAGATGAATATAATCAAAATTAATAATTAATTTGTAAAAAATTGAAAATAATCTCAAAATGATAAGGCAAGTGAAGAACTAAAAAAGTCATGCCAAAGAAAATAATCAAGTATATATAAAGGAAACTTATCTTGCATGACAAGCTTTGGGTTAGTAATCCCAAGCTCTTAGTACTTCAAGTAGATAGCTTCTTCATCATTGAATTTGAGCAATTGTCATGTCTACCTTGTGATCTTATACTTTCCATAGAAAAAAAAAATGCTCAGATATTAACCAAAAAAAGAAAAAAAAAGAAAAGAAAAACAAAAGAAATTATGTGAAGAGAAATAGAGAACTTCTGAGAAAAATAGAGAATTGATGGGCTATTATAAAGTTTTGGTTCTATAAGATCTTACATTACGAACAAAGTTCATACATTATGATTTAGATCATTCCAATGATCATCTTATTATTACTTCTATTGAGTCAATCACAAAGTGCGATAAAAAATTGTATCATCCCATCATTCATTACAAACACCTAGTTGACAGTGTTAATCATACAATTCAAACATATCACATAATATAATGTGAATCATATTGTACAATCCATTTTATTGTATATCGTCAAATAGTATGTCCCAACATGTATAATGATCTAATCATATCTATTGTACGATGATATCATGGTTCATAGAATACAATTGCAACATTTAATTTTAGCCCATAATAAGAAAATAAATTAGATCAATTGAATTATTTGAAAATAACACACAAAAATAAAGATGTATGAAAAATTAAAAGAGCCCAGAATAAAATAAGAATAAACTAAAAATAAAAATAAAATAAAATGAATATGTTCTAAGAATATTTGAAAACATTAAAAAAGCATGAATTAAATAAAACACATAAATAAAACAAAGTAAAATAAATTGAAAAGGAAAAGAAATGAAGATACTTTATGCACCAAAGTCTATCACTTCTTTTGGATCAAAGAGAGCCAAAATTTTCAAAATTTAAGGCTTTTGTGAAAATGTCTATTAACTAAATTTTCATGTCAATAATTTGAATGTTAACATCTCATTATTAAATATTATATCTAATGAAATGATGTAGGACATCTATGTGTTTGGTATGTGAGTATTGAATTAAATTCTTAGTTATGCAAGTAGTACTACTATAGTCATACATTATTGGAGTCATACCTACTTGAAGACCAAGATCAAGAATTCATTGCTTAAGTCATAAGAATTAGTTAGGAAAGAAAACCTTCAATAGAAATGTACTCAAATTCAATAGTAAAGCAACAAAAAATTTGCTTTTTTACTATAAAATTAATGAGTGGCCCAAAAATTGATACATACTTGAAATGCTTTTTTATCAACTTTACACCATTCAAATTCGATGCTAGAATATTCAATAAGATTAGAAGACGTACTCTAATTAGAGTACTACATTCTTAAACTAGCTATACTTATAAAATATTGATAGATCATTTTTACATCTTTTAAATTAGACTCTTTTGGATTTGCTTGAAACCATGCAGAGACATACATTAAACATGATCTTAGTTGACTTCAAAGAAAAAGTAAAGAGTCTATCATATGATGATATTTTTAGAGTCAAACCACTTACCTAAGGATCCTTATCTAACAAAGTATTTATGGGGTGTTGATGCTTTTACATCTTTTAAATCCAAATTTTTTGATTGGCTCTTTATTATACTTAGATGATTAACCTAAGAAGATTGGCTCATCAAATTAAGAATCAAACTTCCCTTAAGTTATGTTTTTCATTATTCAACATAAAATATTTACACCTAATAATATGCAAATGAGATAGAAAATTAATTTTTGATTTTATAATGACATGATATAATTCTTAATGTTGCAAAAACAAAAATATAGTAAAGTAAAGAGAGACAATATGCACACAATTTTTTTGGTAAACCCCAAACCGGTATCCACGCTAGCCACCCCGCTAGGGATCCTAAAACAAAATAGCTTACAAATTTACTCTCTTATAACTGTACAACCCTACAACAACATATACTCTCCTAAAGGAGTACAACAATATAAATTTTACAATACAAAAAGAAAAAAATACAAAATAATAAATTTTGATAAAATAAATCTCTCACAAATATACCAAGCTAACCAATTCAAAAAAAAAAAAATGATCTCACAACTTATAAATGATCACTTTACAACTTAAAAATTTGGTAAGATAAAATGCTCACTTAATATTGATAAGAAATAATAAAATAAATATCTTAAAGTGATCTTTCTAAAATTTTTATGTTATTATAATTTGTAGACTAATATTAAAATGATTTCAAAATAAATTCACAATATTCTTTTGCACAATAAAATAAATTTCAACAAGAAATAATTTATTTTATTTTAACAAAAAATATTCTTTCAATTAATAATAATGATCACAAAATACTTAAATAAAATGAGTATATGATAGATCTAAGTACCATAGTAAGCTTTTAATTAAAAAGAGAGATCTAGCAAATATGAAAATAATTTCAGCATAATAATTTAATTTAAAATACTTAAAATATACTTCTAAAATAGATCTAAGAATAAATGATCTTTCAAAATAAGACTAATGAAGAAATATTTCAAGTAACCAAAAGAAATTTGTAGTAAGTTAAAAATTTTAACAAGTTGAAATAGATCCTACATACTATCACAAGAGTTTTTCACAAAAAAATGATTGAGAAACTTTAATGTGAAAAACAATGTCCAAAGACTATTCCACCAAAAAGTATAAACTGTAAAGAATAAATAGATGGTGAAAATATCATGAAAAAAAAGGATTAACATCAATAAAACAAACTCAAGTAATTTGAGAAAGCTTGCTTAGTTGAAGATGTTGAAGCTTCCAAACCAAGGATTTGATCTTGTAATATTTGGAGAACACTTGGAAGAAAAATGTAAGACATTTTTCTCTAGATCTGGAGGGATTTTGAATTTGAATGAGGAATACTTTCATGAGAGAATGAGGCAAAGAATGTCATTTTGAATTATTTCAAAAAAATATATTATTCTAACATCATGTTATCATCTAATAATTTAATATTCAATAAAAATATATTTTATATTAAATATTAAATTTTCCAAAATTTGACTATTCACATGGGCAAGTCAAAAATAATCAAATATGTCTCTTAATATATTCAAAGCATGTAGCATGCATTCATTATTAAAATCAACTAATGTTTGAAAAGTCATAATAAATTCAATTTTAATCAAATGTGAGTCATGTAACCTATCAAATTAAAGGAAAAAAAAATTCAAGGAATCTGTTGGAGATGAAATCAGATATGAATTCTTTTATTAGAAAATGACTTTGGCTATAATACAAAATTTCACATATTTTTGTTAATTTTGAAATATGATATTTAAATATTATGATATAATTTATATATAATCATACATATGTTAGTTATCATATAACATTCAAATTAAATTAAAATATTTAATTATATTAAGTAAATAAAATAATTACACTTAATAGTCATAATTTATTATTTTGACAATTCAAATGTTATGTATGAAACATATAATTGAATGTTAATTACATAGAGATTTATATAAATTAACCTCATTAAAATAATATGTTAAGTTGTGAGCAAATTGATTCATGCCAATGAACTCATATGAATTTCTAAGATAGTTATAAATGCATATAACCTAAAATATTGTATCTTGAGCTTCACATTATCCATTTTGATCTATCTTTCATTCTTCTATTCTTGCAATTTCTTCAAACATATTGTGAGATATATTAGATATATAATTAGCAATTAATATATATGAAACACATAAAAACATTTATTAGAACATCCAAGCATTCGTTTGTTATCATCAAAATTGATCGGATTGAACATGAGGTCCAACAATGACTCTTTTCTAAAGAAGAGAAAATTTCCTTAGCGTTAATTTTTTTTAATGATTTGAATATATAATTAATCACAAAAGTTCAAGATTTCATCATAATTGAGATTATTTACTTGTTCATTAGAGTCATGAGAATCTCCTTTTATCTTCAAATATAGTTTTGTGGCTTCTTCTATAGTTTATTCTTAAGAAGAGTCTAAATCTGAGTTGATCTAGAAAGCACGTTGAGTCCTTTTGCTTTCTTTTGCATTAATATTATCCTTATGTTTGTTCTTCAAACTAGTGTTCTTAAGTGAAGGACACTCTCATTTGATGCAACTTGGTTACATTAAATAATAAATAAGATCATAAACTTTTTTTTTTTTTTTTTTTTTTTTTTTAGGTTGAATCTCTTCTTTTATCTTCAAAAAGTTTTTAAGCATCTTAGTTATGAGTGCAACATCATCATTATCAAAGTTGCTTTCCTTATTGCTATAATTAAAGATCTTTGCCTTTAGGGTGATCATCATATTCTTTTTCTTGTCACTTCAATTTGTATTTCTCTATAGAATTTTTTTTGTTTATAAGTAGTAAAAGAACTAAGTATGTAATTAAAGAACCAAGTAATAAAATCCATGGAAATGTCTTCTTAAGGTATAAATGGAATAAGCAAAGCATAATATTTTCCAACTTTTGATTTAGTACTTTTGGCTTTCTTCCAAGTACAACATTGGGTTACCACTCTTTCAACACTTTCTTTAAGGATGGCCAATAAAACCAATATTATATTAAGTGTATTGTGTTGAATCCAAATTTGTCCATGGATGGAGGGAGAACCTTCTGAGCTTAGGGAGAAAGATTGCAAGAAGATAAGAAGGTAGGAAGAGTACATGAGAAAATATAACCTTTAATTCCTAGAATGCCCAAAATATAAGTATAAAATATAGGGGTTTAGAATAGAAGCTAAAAGGCCCCCCATAAGAAAAAAGTCCTTTCATAATAACAAGGGGTGGTCATATATAAAAGGATCAAATAATATAAATTTAATACAAAAATTCTTTCTAAGCAGATGGCGGTTAGCCAGTATGGTCCATCCTATGACTAATAATGAAATTGAGGAGAGTGGTCACTATTGATCTCATTTTTGAATGAGGTTGACATCATCCTTGATCCTAATAATTAGGACCTAATATTATAGTTTCCTAATTAGAACTTAGGACCACTTAACAACAAATCAAATCAAATCATGAACCTTTGAATCCAGACTTAATAAATTATTTATAGATAACCAAATCAAACCAACATCTAATAAAATTCAACATAAACAAGAATTAAACATATTTGAATTGAAATCTAAATCCAAATTGAGTCATTCCAAAAGCTCAAAATCACCTAAGTATAAAAAAAATCAATAAAATCAATTCAAAACACTTTCAATGACATCAAAGGACTTAAAAAAAATTCCCTCCTCAAGTTAGGTTAAAGAAGTACATATTTAGGAGGTATGAAAGTAATTAAACCCTAAGTTTTAAATAAAAAATCCAAAATAACTCAATTAATTAGTTGAAAATTATGATTAATCCATTTCTTAATTCAACATAAAAATAATAATTCATTGAAATTAAAATCATCCCAAATTCACTTAATATTAAGTGAATAATTAAAATTATGATTAAACATAAATAATTTATCAAATTATACATAACATAAGCATCTAAATAACCTAGAAGCCTAGAATGGACTAGATGAGGTTTGGAACCTTAAGCATTTCATTTTTTAAGTTTCTTAGGTTAAGGACAATAACCAAGTAAAAATGAACAAAACCTAACCATAAGAAGCACAATTTAGTAATAAACCCTTAATTGTAAAAATATCCCTTAGATCAATTTAAACACAATAATTACCCAATTAAATCAATTGAGACTAATATCATGAAATCTAAATAACATATCAAAACCAAAGAAATCAAAATAAATTATTTGAATATTGGAATCAATATATCTTTAAATGAAATTTAATGAAAGAATAAGTTTAATCAAATAAACCTTAAATTGAAATAATCATGAATCTTAACTTAATCAAATAAATTAAGTAAAGTTTAATTGAATTAAACTAAAATGATCATACAAACTTAAATAACTAAATTTAATAAATTTAATGAATGATCCATGCCCTTAATTGAAATTGGAGTAGAAGATTAAATTAAAAAAAATCATGTAAACCATCAAAACAGATTAATCAATTTGAATATAATGAAAATGTAAAACTTCTAAATGAAAAAAAAAATAGCAAAAAAGCTTAATCAACATAAATCCCATAAATTAATAAAATTTAAAGTAGTTTATAAGATGGAATTTAAAGAAGAAAATCAAATCTTTATTTAATAATGAAATGAAATGACAAATTCAATAAAACTAAAACCAAATAATTAATCCAAAGTTAAACTACACCAATAAATTTAATCTTTAAGTAAATAAAATAATAAACAAATTAAATTCAACTAAATCATTTAAACAAACTAAAATGGTTAATTAAGGTATGTCGGGTCTTAGTTTGACTCCTAGAATAGGGTGGATATTCCATCATACTAGGATTATGATGTTGAATAGAATAGGTTCTATTTCAAGCATAATTTAATTTATTTTTTATTCCTTAAAACTTAAATTCAACTTAAAAATAAAAATAAATCTAAAATTAAAATAAAATACAAAATAAACTTAATCATTTAATTTGAAACCATCTAATGATAAAATTAAAAAAACTCTAAATTCAAATTAAAACTTGAACCTGAATAGGCCTAATATAGTCATACCACATAAGCTCCTCTTATCACATACTAGATTGTTAGGCCATCGACCCTATACTTATATTAGTCCAATAATTTGTAATGATAAGTGCTATGATGTAGTACTTTCTTTATTTTAAGGTATATTTTTTTAGACTGGATGGCTAGAAATTAATTGTTCACTAGTCTCAATGTTTGGTTAATCTTTTTAAGCTAATACTATTCTATAGGGGTTGCGCTTAGAGGGGATTGATGTAATAAAATATAATAAATGTTATTTATTTGCAAGTTCTGCTTAAATCTCTAAGCATAGCCCAATAGGATAAGTGTGCTCAGTAACCATTCATGCTAAGTCTATTTTTTTGCATTATAACTACTAATGTGCTATGTGTTTTTTTACATCTATTTTATAGGGTTTAAAATTTTAATTTAGAATTTTAAAATATAATTTGAACCTAAAATTAGGTTAGGGTCTATGGGGTCTAGGAGTAGAATGAGTTGATTATACCTGTTGGAGGTCCCCTTTGGAGTTTGAGGAGGACCCTTAAGAAGGTGGCGATCCTAAATGAAGACTCTCAAAGATCAAGACTATAGTTCTAGGCTGGGTTGTATAAGGACAGAGCTCAACTATCCAATTTTCTTTCTTTTGTGCTACATAGTGATACTCAGCCTCATCGACCTATTCATTTGATAAAATTTGGCTTGATTTATTTTGTGGTGCACAATAGAATTTCATGCTTTTCATAGGATTTTTTGTGACTATTGTGTGTTGTGATGAAGCTTGGATACATTAAGCTCTTAAAAAAAAACTAAAATTTCTAAATTTATTTAGCTCAAACATAAAACTTATCAATTTTTAACCTCACACAATTAAATCCCTAGGCATAAAAAACTAAAAGCAACTATATTTTGTAAACCATGTAAACATATTCCCTAATAATTCTTGAATTGGGCACTTTACCCATTGCATATAAGGGGCATCTAACATATGAGTATGACCACCATTCTAGGAAGGGTGCCTTCTTTTATTGATTTAGCCCATGACCTTTTTTTTTCTAGTTGCATGTCATTTTAGACATGACTTGCATACCTAAAAGCCTTAAAAATGGAACTTGTGAGTCAAAATACATAAAAATTGAAATTTGTTGCATCAGTTAGATGCTTAATATACCAGTCATTATCTTAGGATTAAGGAGTGAGTTTAGGCTCTTAGCTTCTTTTCTTAAATACAATAGCTCAACCATCTTGCTTAATATAAGACTAGAATAATAGTTTTAAAATTGTTTATATGGTGTTAGCAGGAAACCCCTTTTAGGTGAGAAGTTCAAAAGAGTCGGGATAGGTTTATTTTCTCAAGTGATAAAAATAACTGATAATTCTCAAATTCATAAAATTAGACTTGGTCATGTCTCTAACTTATGTTAGAAATACTTTTATACCTAGGTTTTGAAGCATCTTATTTGTGGGTTTTGAAGCATCTTATTTGATACGAGAATAAGTCTTCAACTCATAAATATTTTTGCAATCTTGTGCTGTCAGAATCTAAGTCCTAGATTTCTATTAAAATTCCAACTTAGAATCTTAATAATTTCAATTTCAAAAATATTTAGCCTAATTATAGGATAGTTGAAATACTTATTGGGCTTCTAATATCTAAAAGAATTTTATACTTATTCCTTATAAGCTTCTGAAAATAACTCTTCCTATGAAGTGTTCACTTTTGAATTTTTAAGTAAACCATCCTCTTGAGATAAGCTTTGAAATTCACATAGAGGTAAAAATCAATTCATTTTATCAAGAATTTTCTTAAAAAACTATCTCTTTCTTAAGATATAATTAACTATAGGGGCTTGGCATTATAGGGGGCTAAGAACCCTACAATAAAGTAAACCCTATTTTATTTTACTGTATAGTTTAGGGGAAAAATTTCAGGAATATTGAATGCCTATTTATTTTAGTAGTATTTTATTAAGTAATTCAATCCATTGTAAGGTAATATTTTTATATTTTGAGATGATATATTATCTTTTAATGACATATTTGATTATCTAAATGAGAAATTCTTTAAATATGCATTGTGTCATGAATATTCTTCACAAATCTTTCTGGTGACTTCATTGGGAAACCTTTTCTTTCTCTCCATATTTATGAATTAATTTTTATCTATATATGAATCAATAATTGAGACTACTTCTTTACAAAATGATCTAGTAGTTGAAGTAGCTACTCCTAAAGTTGACTACAATGAATTAGCCCATCTCATGGAGTTTCTTGCTAGGTTAAATATTTATGATGCCCTTGTTCTATCCAAAGAAATGAGAGAATCATTAGTCAAGGCATTACTCCTTGGAGATATGCCTAACACAACTAGGAACAACTTCATGTAATGAGGCTTGATATTTTAAAGAAGTTCTTCGGATGACTTTCTTTGATGAAGATTTACTTTGGGGACTATTGAAAATAATTGACCCCTCTACATTTCGGTCTAGGTGGAAATTATAATTATCTAGAGTCCTTATTAATCCCGGCACCAATATTATCAATTTCATGACATTAAAAATTTTAAAGGTTAACACATGAAGGCTTAGTTTTGATAAAATCTTATTATGGGGTTTAATGAAACATGAGAAAAGGCCTGGGTTTGATCACTCTATTAATCAAAATAGATGGAATGAAAACTAAGGTGAACTTTTATATTATTGATTTAGAGGCATCTTTTAATGCTCTTGTAGGTAAACCTTAGATAAATGAATAAAATGGATCTTTTATCACTCCATTAATGTATTGGATATACAAGAGATGGAGTCGAATATATTATAAATGAAGATATACAATCATTTTCTATTAATGAAATTGAGCTCTACAAAGATGTTGCATATTCTATGATTAAAAGGAAAATAACCAATTCTATAAGATCTAGCATTACTAAGGCATCATAGAAAATAAAAGAAGACACCAAAACAAATGAAAAAGAAAAGAGATAGAAAAGGAGGAAAAACAATTATTGCATTACTTGGAATTATGATGTAATGCTAGGTTTGTCTCCAGATGTTGTAGTCCATAAGTTAGAGATTAAACAAAATATAAATTTAGTAAAGCGAGTCCTTAGACGCATGAGTTTAGAACTTTAACAACAAGTGATTGGTGAGGTAAAGAAATTAGTTTTATCTAAGAAGTGAATTATCTTTCTTTGTTAGCTAGTATTGTACTGATAAAAGAAAAAGAATGGTCAAATATGTATATGAGTAAATGTTAGAGACTTCTTGAATAAGGATTGTACCAAAGATGAGTTCTCACTACCAATATCAAAACTTATGGTGGATATAGACTTATCACATGAAATATTTTTATTCATGAATGGGTCATCTGGATATAACCAAATCAAATTTCCCTTGAAGATGAGTAACATATGGAACTTAGAACCTCGATTGATATATTCTATTACACGGTCATGCATTTAGTGTCAAAAATGCAAGGACTACTTATAAAAAGTCAATGAATAAAATCTTTGATGATTTGATTCATAACCATGTTAAGTGATATATCGATGATCTAGTCATCAAATGTAAAGATGTCACCTCTATGATTTTAGGATTTTTCTTGAATGGTTATGCCATTATCACCTAAAAATGGTTTCTTTGAAGTGTGCCTTTGGAGTAACTTCAGTAAAAATTTTAGGATTTATAGTAAGACACCATGGAATAGAAATCGATCCTAAAAGAAATTAAATCCATTATAGAAATGCCACACCTAGAAGTCTTACATAATTAAGATAATTCTAGAGCAGACTTTCATTTCTAAGAAGATTAATATCAAACTTATATATAAGATTCCAACCATTTACAGCATTAATAAAGAAGGATTCTCAATTTATTTGGGATGAAAAATGTCAAAATGTATTCGAGATTTTAAAATAATATTTAATAAATCCTTTTATTTTGGATGCCTAAATTCCATGGAAGTTATTGATCCTATACACTATAGCTTTCGATGAATCACTTAGATTTTTACTAGTTCAAATTAATGAGGAGGTCAAAGAAAATGTCCTTGGTTTTTGTTGCAATTTGGAAAGTCAAGGTAAAGTCAACCATTTGAACATAAGGTTGACTTATGCGGGTCCCACTAAGTCAAAGGTCAACCCACCATAACTTGACAAATTAAATCATTCCAAAGATTTCAAATAATAAAATAAACATATTAAACATGAATCAAATGAATCTAAATCCAATAAAGCCTTAATTAGGTTAAGTAGACCATTTGATCTAAATAGGTCTGAATGGGCCTTATCGAATTCAAATCCAAATTCAATTGAAATTAACCCAAATTAATTATCAAAAATCATTAAAAAGCATTATTAAACATAAATTAATAAATTATTGGGATTAATTTGACTAATATGGTCCTTTGACCCAATTAGATCAATCTTAACACATTAAGCCCAAATTGGGCCAAAGTGAGTTTTAAACCCAAAATAAATAGAGTTAAATTAAATTAAATAATTCCAAATACTTAGATTAACATAATTAAAAGCTAAATACATTATGATTAAGTTGAGAAGGTCATTTGACTCAATTGGAATCAACCAAATTCGTTTAAGCCATAATGGATCAACTGTTGAAATAAGCAAGCAATGAATTCTAAATTCCATGAAGCCCATTAATTGGGGACATCATAAATGGTTAAACAAACAAAATTGAAACATAAATCTAAATTCAATCCAATAAATAGAACAAGCTAGATCAAGCCAAAAGAAAGTGATGATTAATGATATAGTTCAAGTTACTTGAAATCTAACGTGGATTAATCACCTTGGAACATATCTAAACTCATTATAAGATGAGTTTAGGATGACTGGTAGCCAAAACTAAGCAAAGTAAATGAGCTCAAGTCCACCCAAGCAAAAGAATATACCATAGAGAAAGTAAAGGAAGCTTGGAGACAAACTCCTTACCAATCCATTCTTTCACCTTCACTCCTCATTCTATCTGTCTTGGACTGTTCCCAATCAACTCACCACCCCTTGAAGCTAGTCTCCGAGGATGGAAATCACCTTGGCCAGGCATGGTGGACTTCCCATTTCATATAGTTCTTTGCTAAGAGTGGAAAAGGAAGAGAGAGCTTTCACCAAACAAGTTTGAGCCTTCCATCACATTCCTCAAGTGAAACGAATGAGAACACACCCTTTCCCAGATCCCCAAGTCACCGACAAGCCAGAAATCGACCAAAGCCACTAAAAATAGATGTAGCTTAGTCCATATGCCGATTCATAGGGAGGTAATCCAATTCCTCCTTCCTAGATCTTCACTAAGTTCCCATAAAGCTTTTCGAATCATCCCCACGGTCGGAGATCATCGCCGATGAGGTATGGAGTTAAACCAACCCTTTAAGCATTCGATTTTGGTTCTTTTTGAGATGAACTTGATCTTAAGTGAGATCAAACCATATAGATGCATTCTATTTGAATCTTTAATAGATTTTTAATTGAAATCAAGTGATTTCATCAGCTAGATCACCAGAAATCACCTCGATTCGGCAGACATCCTCCAACTTTCACTATTATTAAAATAGATAAAATCACAACCGTCTATTCAATCTGTTAGGAACAAACAATTCTGATTTAGTTGCACGATCTGATTTAAATCATATAGAAATTATGGGGTAAATTTTGAATGTTCGATCATTGATCGGATGGTCGTAACCAATCTCACACGGTCTTCACTTTTTGAGTTAGGTCACTCATCCTAATGGAAATAATTATCTTTCTATTGAAAAGTATTATTTAACCTTGGTTTTTGTTGCCCAAAAATTGAGGCATTATATGCTTTCATATAAAATAATTTTAATTTAAATAATTAATCCTTTATAATACCTCATGAACTTCTCAACATTGTTTGGACATCTAGCATGTTGTCCATGATCTTGTTGCAATTTGAAATTACAGTTACCCCTCTTCATGTAAAGGTAAAGCTGTAGATGTTTT
The DNA here is from genome assembly GCA_021442155.1 of Cymbidium sinense. NCBI lineage: Eukaryota > Viridiplantae > Streptophyta > Magnoliopsida > Asparagales > Orchidaceae > Cymbidium > Cymbidium sinense. Next base: position 53,910,068 of record CM038232.1, read on the forward strand.
ATTAATGGCACACCCATTTTTTATGGGTTCTCCTTTTGAACATATCATGAATTTAATGAAGAAAATGATGCCACTAGAGCTATATATTTTAATGGTGCAATCTCATCTAAATAAAGTAAAAAATTCAATTCTTTCATATCCAAGAAGACAGATATTGGGATAACTTTTATAACTCCAGTTGAGGAATGATGTGATATTCCTACCATTTATCCAAGCCTTTTTGTTTAACCATAGAAATCTTAATTTTTTATTATTGAGAAATGTGGTACAAAATGTGAGTTGTAGAAAAAGAAAAAAACCAAAAAAGGAAGATCATGATAAATTTTATAAAAATATATCAATCTTCTAATGTGGGGTATACTCATGTTTTTTTTTGGGACAAGAAAATGTTGTTACATTTTTTTTTGATGTAAGGTAAGTCTAATAAATCTCCATTGAGGAGAGTAAAGATTTATGGTAATTTTGGTATAAGAAGATTTTTCTTCCAAGTGATATCCCAATTTTGCTAACATGTTTGTTGCTTATTGATTGCTCTCTCATGGATGTGGCTAATTTTGAATCTTCAACAAAGTTTGATCCTTTAAGAAGGTGTGTAAGGATCCATGGAGAGTCATCACCGCTTTAATTAATAAGTTAAAAATTTGATTCAATCCATACATTCTTTAATGGAAAAGAGACCCGCAAATTTTAGGGCGTAAGAAAGCTATGGTTTTAGCATGTAGTTCATTCATCACATATCAAGGAAGAGAGAACATGAAGAGATAGTGGCATATATGATTTTTGAACATGCCTCCTATTCAAGTAGTTGTAGTATCATTTATAAAATTACGATCAATGTTAATTTTGATTCAATAGACATTTGGTTTAACCCATCAAATGAGAATTGAGCCTATCTAGCTAGAATAATGGAGTTTTGAGAAAGGGTCCATGAAAAGATCATCACTTTAATTTTTCCAATATAACTTTTAACATGGGATATAATGTATTTTGCAACCACACATTGACCATCATGCTTGTTGGAGTTCCTAGCCATCCAAATAAACCAGTGCACAATTTGAGGAATGATGGATAAATGGCCCTTTTCATTTCCTAGCGTTGAGTTGTAATTCTAGGCTTGTAGATAGCTTAGCAAGGATTCCTCATTTGGTTTGGCTTTTTGAAACAAAGAATAATTTTCTTGTCCAAACCGATCAAGTATATGATAAATAGATGAGTTATGTACTCTTCTTCATTTTTGCATAGGTGGTAGATATATAAGATTTTATGACCCTTAAACTTCAGGATATCATCAGTGGGTAGTAGATTGTGTCAGAGTCTCCAACATAAAAAGAACATTGATGGCTTGATTACTTTATGCCAGAGGGAGGGACTCCATTCAGGAGATCTGTTGGAAGTGTGTATTAGTTTGGAGATGGTCTATGACATTATTGGTGCTTTATTGTTGACCTTTCATAAGAAAATTATCCTTTTGATGAAGAGATAAAAGGGACGCTAATGTTTCAAGATATCTACCGGTAGATGCTTTTGAAGTTTTGTAGTATTCCAATTGCCCCTCAACCTAGAAATAAAAAACTAATGCATTGTTTGAAACAAGTTGTGTGAGGTTTGACATTAAACCATCGGAAACTAGAGATCCATATTGAAGTTAAGTTTACTTTACCTAAGATTCCAGAAGATTTAGCCATATCTTTATGTTGCAATAGGCATTTTTCTGTAGAATCAATTGCTTTTGGATTAATAGCAGTGGTGTTGAACTCATTTTTGAATGAGGTTAACATTATTTCTAAACCAAAAATTAAAACACTTAATCCTAGATTAGAGCTTCCCATTTAAGCACTTAGATCACTATGCTTAATGACTTAGTGGATTCTCTTAGGAATTGACTCAACCTAATAGAATTAGGTCGATCCAAACCCAACCAAATATTCGCATGCTTGAACCCAAAAGAAATTCACATAAAATCAAAATAAATTTAAATCATATCAAACCAAAAGCATAAAATTCATTTCATGAATATGATTGAGTCAAATGAAAGTCAAGTGAAAGTCAACCATTGAACATAAGGTTGACTTATGCGTCCCACTAAGTCAAAGGTCAACCCACCATAACTTGACCAATTAAATCATTCCAAAGATTTCAAATAATAAAATAAACATATTAAACATGAATCAAAATGAATCTAAATACAAAGCCTTAATTAGGTTAAGTAATTCATTTGATCTAAATAGGTCCTGAATGGGCCTTATCGAATTCAAATCCAAATTCAATTGAAATTAACCCAAATTAATTATCAAAAATCATTAAAAAGCATTATTAAACATAAATTAATAAATTATTGGGATTAATTTGACTAATATGGTCCTTTGACCCAATTAGATCAATCTTAACACATTAAGCCCAAATTGGGCCAAAGTGAGTTTTAAACCCAAAATAAATATTAAATTAAATTAAATCATTCCAAATACTTAGATTAACATAATTAAAAAAGCTAAATACATTATGATTAAGTCAGAAGGTCATTTGACTCAATTGGAATCAACCAAATTCATTTAATAATGGATCAACTGCTGAAATAAGCAAGCAATGAATTTAAATTCCAATTAAGCCCATTGGCTAAATGGTTAAAAAACAAAAATTGAAACTTAAATCTAAATTCAACCAATAAATAGAACAAGATAGATCAAGCCAAAGAGAAAGAATGATTACATATATAGTTCTAACATTATAAGCTTGGAGACTGTAGCCAAAACTAAGCAAAGTAAATGAGCTCAAGTCCACCCAAGAAAAGAATATGTATAAGAAAGGAAGCTTGGAGACAAACTAGACAAACTCCACCTCCACCTGCCCCACCCCACCCTCAGTCTCCTGAGTGCCAAGAAAAAAGGAAGAGAGAACTTCACTAAACAAGTTTGAGCCTTCCATCACATTCCTCAAGTGAAACGAATGAGAACACACCCTTTCCTCGATCCCAAGTCACCACCGTAAATCACCAAAACCACACAAAAATAGATGTAGCTTAGTCCATATGCTGATTCATAGGGAGGTAATCCACCTCCTTCCTAGATCTTCACTAAGTTCCCATAAATCTTGAATCATCCCCACCTGAGATCACCATGAGGTATGGAGTTAAACCAACCCTTTAAGCATTCGATTTTGGTTCTTTTTGAGATGAACTTGATCTTAAGTGAGATCAAACCATATAGATGCATTCTATTTGAATCTTTAATAGATTTTTAATTGAAATCAAGTGATTTCATCAGCTAGATCACCAGAAATCACCTCGATTCGGCAGACATCCTCCAACTTTCACTATTATTAAAGTAGATAAAATCACAACTCATTTTCAACTTAGGAACAAACAATTGGATTTAGTCCGAATTTAAATCATATAGAAATTATGGGGTAAATTTTGAATGTTCGATCATTGATCGGATGGTCATAACCAATCTCACACGGTCTTCACTTTTTGAGTTGGGTCAGCATAGATCTAACTGGCCCAATAGCGCTGTGGCATGTGGCAAACAACACCGCATCAGCACCACGTGTCGTTGACCGTTTAAAATGGTAAAATTTGATTTTCTGATATAAAAAATTCTTAAAAATTACCAAAACTTTAATAAATCATAAAAAATAAAATACTCATCCAAAAAAATGCAAATAAGGGCTCTATAGATTCATTTCACTGAGAAAAATCATTAAATCCAAAATCCCCAATTATTTTTTGGGTAATTTTGGGTTAATTTGCATTTAAAATGAAAACACTCAAACTGAAATTAAACACAAACTATTAATAAAATCAATTTGAAACTTTAGGAATTGAAATTATGGTTGAAACACACCTTATATAAAACTCCATCATAATGAATTAAACTAAAATTTATCATGTAATGCATTATTTCATTAAGTTTAATTTTAAAATAATAATTTAGTACACATAAGAAAGTGTATTTTCTAAATGATGAAATTAAGATTTTCAATGATTAATTAGGATCAATTGCATCAATTTACCTAAATAAACATAAGTGAATCAATGAATTCATAACTTGAAATTAAACTCATAACATGAATAAATGAAACCAAAAAAAAATCAAATAATTGAAATATACAAATAAAAGTCAATTAAATATTTAATCAAATGGAAAAGAATATGAAATCAAGCCCAAATATAGTGAATTACAACAACAACATAAAATAGAAATAAATAAAATTAACATGTTCAAATTCATAACATTAATAAAATAAATAAATAAAAATAAACAAAATCAAATAAACCAAGCTTGAAGTAAGATATTAACTTAAGTTAATTAAGTTAATTTAAACCAATAAACATTAATAAATAAGCTTAAATATAAAAAAAATAATGTAATAAATACAAGACCAATCTAAATTAATAAAATCAAATGAATAATGAACCAAGATTAAATTTGAAATAATTCTATAAAACATAAACTAAATTGCATCAAATATAAATGAATTAAAATTAAATTAAAAAATAAGTACTAAATCAAACTAAATTCATAATAATATAAGCATTAAATTCATAATTAAGATTTAAAGAAACATATTAAATATTAATCAAAGGTTATAAACCAAAAGATCATAAATCAAACTAAGAAACATTTAATTTAATTAATAGAAATGAAAAGAAAAATGAATGCTAATCAAATTTCTAAATAAATTAAAATATTAATCAAATTAAATCAAACTCAAAGAAACTTAAAGATACCTAAAGTTTTAGCTTGACCCTTAGAATGAATCTTTACCTTAGGGTGAAGACTGCATTCTTTTAGGATTTAGGATGTTGAATAGGATGGGTTCCATCCAAAATAGAATTTATTCTATTCTTCATTCTTGAAAACTTAAATTCCACTTCAACATAAAATGGAATTAAAAATAGAGATGAAATCATAAATCAATTAAATCACATAAATTGAAACTACCCAATAGAAAATTGAATAAAATTTAAAAATAAAAGATATTAAAAGAATAAAAATAAAAGTTTTTTTGATTAGGAGACATATGGTAAATAGTCTAGACACCCGAGGTCATATTGTTATTGATCCGGAAGAGGTCTTGATACCTCAAACTTCTAGTTTAACAATGACATGCACCTATGAAGCGAAATTATAAATAGTGAAAATCTCAAAATCAAACTAAATCAAACATTGAAAACCTAAATTGAGACTCAAATCTAAAATGCCTAGTAAAATCATACCACACAAGCCCATTTTTCTTTACACACTAGATTTTTAGGTCAGCAACCCTAGACTTAGGTTATGTTGATGCTCTATGATATTTTGTGATGTGAAATATTTTTTTTTGTTGAGGTGTACTATCTTAGACTGGACAGCTAGATTTGTTTGCCTACTAGTTTAGATGGTGGAATGTTCTTTTTAGCCTAATATTATTTTCTATAGGGGCTGTGCTAAAATGGACTGCTGTAATAAATAACATAATTGTTGTTTCCTTGTAGGTATGCTTAAGTCACTAAGCATAGCCCAATAAGAATGGTGGGCTTGGCAAGCAACTAATATTAAACTCGTATGTTTGAAATATAACTATTGGTGTGCTTTGTGTATTTCCTAATATTTGTTTAGCAAGGTTTAGGAGTTTATTTTAGAATTTTAAATGTAATTTGAGCTTAGAGTTAGGTTAGGATCTATGGGATTTAGAAATAGTAGGAGCTGACCCTACTAGTTGGTGGTGCCCTATGAAGCCTAGAGGTTCTTGAAGAAGGAGATGAATCTAGAGAAAGACCCATAGATCTAGGCTTTTAGTTCCAGGCTAGGTTGTACAAGGGCATAACTCAACGACCTAATTTTTTCTTTATTTTGGGATGTATAGTGGTACCCAACTGCACTAACCTATTCTTATTAATTAAATTAGTGTGATTTATTTATGTGCGCAATAGAAATTGCTTGCTTTTCTAGATTTCTTTTTGTGCTGTATCTATGTGATGAATACATGGATGTTAGGCTCTTAGGAAAACTAAACTTTTTTAGCAAACTTAAATCTAAATTACTTAAACAAAGTAATAAAGAAATTCTAAACATCACACATATATATTAAAGCCTTAGGTGAAACTCAAAATAAACTAGAAATAATTAGCTTTTATGAACCATGATAGCATATTATTTGAAATCCTTGAATTGGGCACTTGACCCATTACACATAAGGGGCATCTAACCTTTGAGGATGACCGCCTTCTTAGGGAAGTGTGCCTTATTATTTTCATTTTTCCATGATCATTTCTAACTACATCTCATTGTAGGCATAAATTATATACCCCAAAAGCCTTAAATGAGTTATGAGTCAAAATGTTTAAAAGCTAAATATTATTGCATTAATTAGGTGCATATAATACCTAACATGATCCTAGGGATTAAGGATTGAGTTTAGGTTCTTAGATTCTTTCCTAAATTGTAACATCCTATCATCATGGATTTAAAAATTCTCTTAGGTGGTGTTAGTTGGTAGCCTGTCAAGGTGGGTAATAAGTCTAGAAGAGTTAGAGATATGTTCCTTTACTCAAGTTAAAAAAAGAGTCAATGATTCTAAAAATTTGAATTAGGTCATGCCTCTGATTTGTATCAAAAGCACTTGTGGACTTAGGTTCAGAAGCATCATTCTAGGAATAAGTATTCAATCGTTTGCATTACTATAGTCTTGTATTGCTATAATATAAGTCCAAGATTTCTAATTAAATATCCATTCAAATATAATAAATTTTATGTTAAAAATATAAAGCTCAATGGTAGGATAGTTGAAATGCCTACTAGGCATCCTATTATCTATAATCTTTTCTTACTTTATCTTAATTGGCTTATAAAATAACTCTTCCCCATTGAAGTGTTCCCTTTTAAAATTCTAATTTAACCATCCTTTAAAATCAACTTTGAAATCCATGAAATTAAGAGCCTATTTCTTTAATCTAGAGTATTCTTATGAAGAGATTCTCATTCCTATGATGTAATTAACTATGAGGGCTTACCTTTATAGGGAATTACAATTCTAGTATAAAATAAACCTCATCTTATTTTTCCATGTAGTTCAAGGGATTCTTCTTTGGAATATTAAGAAGACCCATTAACCACCTTTGGAGTCCTTATTTAAATAATCAAATCCATTATAGGAAAGAATGTTTATCTTCTAAGATAATATGTTTATTTCTTAATGGTAGATTTGCTTACCTAAATAAAAATTCATAAAATCTATGTGGTGTGAAAATAATTTTTCCCATAAGTGGATTTCTAGTAGTATTTGCTTTGTGAGAATTCATCCCTAATGAATCATTTTGTCTGAATTTAATCTAGAGTCTCATTCGATTAATTTGGATTGATTCAATAAGGGATTTGAATCCTAAGCCGCCCTCACATTTAGGCTTACCAAGCTATTTATAGCTAACCCAATATATGGACTTATTTCTTCTACACCATAGAAATATGCTAATTATTCTCCCAATTTGAGTTTGTGTCTTAGTAGGCATATGCATAGTTTGAACATAATAAATGAGAATGGAGTTTAGGATGCTTTGAATGAGAGAAAGTCTTCCACTAGTTGAAAGAAATGTGTTTTCCCATGTGCTAATTTGGTTTGAATATTGTTGATGACACCATCAAAGTTTTGAGTTTTTAGCCTACCTTTATATATCTTTACTCCAAGGTACTTGAAAGGAAGGTGAGAATGAGTGAAGCTAGTGTAATGCTTAATCCATCTTTAATCTATTTTGCAATGCATACCCATGATGAAGAACCATTTTGTCTTGTTAAAAGTCATACAGAAATGGTTCCAAAGGTATTAAGGATGTGCGTGATTCTTTTTATTGAGCTTTTGGATCTACTATAAAAGAGTAAAATATCATCAACAAAGGCCAGATGAGACATATTAATCCTTCCTCTAGTTTTATAATTGAGAGATCTATTGGAGTTGTGGTTGGCATCGAGCAATCTAAAAAGATAATAAAAAATAAGTATAAATAGGGATTGGGAAAGGGGATCACCTTGCTTGATACCTTTATATGCTTTGAAGAAACCATGTGTTTCTCCATTGATGAAGATAGAATAATGGTTGTTGGATAGTAGCCTTTTCATCAAGTTGTAGAAATCATCTTGGAAATCTCTAGCCTTCAGTATTATTAGGATAAATTTCCAATTTAAAGTATCAAAAACTTTATTTATGTCAAGATTGATGATTATGTTTCCTCTCTCGCATTTCTGAACTAAGTCTTGGGTGAGTTCTTGGGCTACAATATGTTTTCAGCTATGTTTCTTCCTTGGGAAAATACATCTTAGTTTTTGTAGATGAGCTTAGGTAGGTATGGTTGGAGGTAATTTGAGATTTTTCTTATAGTTTTGCTAATGATAGATGTAAGGTTGATAGGCCTAAAGTTTTCCTAGTTATATTTGCTGTTGGATTTGGGAATTAGAGTGATGGTAGAAGAACTAAAGTATTTTTGCGTATCATGTCCTTGAAAAAATGCTTGTTTTGCCAAGATTACATCTTCTTAATCCAGTTCGAAGAGTGTTGGAAGAAATGAGTTGTATACCCATCCGAACCTACAACTTTTGATCCATTAAGAGAATCAATTATTTCTTAATTTCCTTTTACAATGGGCTATATGTGAAGTCAAGTTGGTTTAGTTTAGCGTTATAATCATTGATCAGTTTGTCTTGAAATGGCTCCAAATTCACCTCTTGCTTTTGAAATAATGATTTGAAATATTCAATGCCATTTTCTATAATATCTTCCTGGTTCTATAACTAATTGTATGAAGATTTAATCTTTGTGATAGCTTTGAATTCCCTCTTCTTTTGGATGCAAACATGGTAGAATTTAGTGCTCCCATGTCCTTTGAGATTAACTATAGTAGCTTTCTGTGATAAGAAGTATTCTTTCATGGCAATCAAATTGTTTAGTGCAGCTTGGGCTTGTTGAAGTACGTATTGCTCCAAGGATGGTGTGATGCATATGTTTTCAAGTAACATACCTTGTATTCAATGGCCTTAACTTGTTGATGAATATCACCAAAAATGTTCTAATTCTAGCTTTTTAGACTAGTGGAAAATTTTTTATGCAAGTTCCAAAGTCTAATCCAAAGATCAAATATTTTTGTTTTCGATGCATCTCGGAGGAAGTTGATGAAGAGGGTGTGCTTTTTACATATTCCATATCTAATGAATTTTTTGGAAGGTTTAGGGAAGAAATCAATAGAAAAAAAAGGAAAGGAGCATGGTCGAAGCATGTTATGATTAAAGTGTGATGAAAATTTCGAAACCATTTTACATTAAGTAGAATTTGATATAACCATTCATAGGTTCTTCCTCTATTTAAAGTGTATGGGGAGTCACTAAAACCATCATCAATTAGATGTGGATCTTCAATATATTCAGTAAATTCCCTCATTAGTATTTCATAGGCTTTCTACTTCCTTTTTTCTCAACAAAGTTTAAGATCGTGGAAAAATCATCACCAATTAGCCAACTTTCTTAGCAAGTGAGACTGATGGCATTTATTTTGGACCACAGTTCCTTTCTTGATTCTTTAGAGCAAGAGGCATACATAATGGTTGCTTGGAAGTTAAAGTTGCTACAGGTGGGTCAGCAAAAATGAGGTTGAAAAGGACTTTTCTGAAAAAAAAAGGATTTTGTTGCTATAATTTTGAACCATGTTGAAGCTGCTAAATTTTCTTCTAACTCTATTTAATGTTGTGTAGTTGAATGAGGGTTCTAATATTGCAAAAGCATGAAGATTTTGGGAATTGATTAGGCTTTTGATTCTATTAGAGGTATTATAGTTTGGAAGGCCTCTAATGTTCCAAATCAAAATTTTAGTCATGTTTGGAGTACTTAGAGCCCCTTAAGACTCTAGTAGAAATCTTATCATTCCTAGTGGTGGCTAAAATCCTAGCTGTAGATACTCTTCCCAAAGAGAAGGCTACATTTAGGTTTATATTCCTTAGCTTCCTTATCCCATTGTGTTTGTTCCTTTTGAATTTTTATATTAACCAATCATCATTTATGTTTATCATAGTTTGGCATTGATCCTCATTTTGAAGGAGGAGTTATTGGAGAATAGGTGTAAAACATCATCAAACTGTGTGTGCTTGGGCAAAATTCTAGAAGTTTCTTTATTAGAAAAATGCTTGCGGGCTATATTTTTAGAATCTGAGGGAATATGATCTAAAGGTTCTTTTCCAAGAGGTCTTGTCAGATGATGTGCAGAGGTTACTTAGTCTTTAGTTTCAGCATTTGTAGTCTCTTCATTCTAGATTGGCTCAATTAGAGGTTTAGAATCTTCAGGAAGAGTGCTTTGCCTAAGAGAAAAGTGGAAAGGTCTCTCTCTCTTCTTTTCACTTTAAGATATTTTGTTGGTAAAGTTGCACTTTACTTTTGGTTGTTTATTTCTTATCCTCTCTAACTTTGTGTTTCTATGTTTTAACTTGAGAATTTATTATTTTGAGAACTTGTGCAAGCTTTGTATTTAAAAGAATATTTTCTTTGTACCTTGAAGATGTAGTGGCATCCTTTCTGCTAAAGGAGAAGGGGAATGGGTGTAGATTTCTCCATTACCTAGTAAGAAGAGTGGCATCTCAACTTTAGCTTGTTGTGTCAAAGGAGAGGTAATGAATTTTGAAGGAGATTTGGGGGTAGATGCAAGTATGTTGGACCGAACTATTGTAAATCTTTGTGCCTCTTTTTTCAATTTGTTATATTATTTTTTTACCGATCTTTTCTTTATGCTTGGATTATTAATTTATATTATTAAATCTCTCTTGCTATAGTTTAAAGATTGGTTTTATTTTTATTAATGATTATTTTAAAAGCACACCACTTACCCCAAGCATAAGCCTTCAATTCTTGATTTCTCTTACATACCCTTTTAACTCAACTTCTTTTGAATTTATTATCGAACTAGTTATCAACTTTGACCATACACTCCTTCAATCTAGAGTGTGGTAGGGAAATCTCTATTTCTAGTATTGACTTGACGATTACCTCTATGTCTCAAGCACAAATATATTTTCCCATAACATTGCTAATGACCTTACATAAAATTGGCCATCTATTAATATGGTCATTAGGAGTTCCCCACTTCAACAACACCAACTCTTAGTTAGCCGGCTTATGCTAAATAATTGTGTTATCCAATGGATATTTAAGCATAATATCTTTCTCAAAGCTAGTGACCACTTTAACATCTCTTCTTTCCATCATCATACATTTGTGAATGACCCCAACATAGTTTAGCACTATAGATTTTTTGATTCATTGCAATAAAAACCTTACAATCATCAAGAATCCAAAATCCAAAAGAAAATATAATTTAAGCTTAGGACACATGATTGCTTATTTGTTAAATGTCAAATATTACCTCAGTTGTTCTTAAGCACCATACCACACTCCTCACTTCATAAACCATTCCTTCCACATCATTTATAGTAAGAAGAGTTGGTTAGCTCAAGCTATTATAAAGCCATAAGAAGAGGTGGATGTTAGAGAGGGGGAGCCATCAGCACACTACCACTATTCTAAGGATGCTTGGACTAAGCATTTTGCATGGCTTCAGTTCAACGCTGTTAGGCACACCGAGGAGCATGGAGCTCGATGGGGAAAGTGCCAACATATTACACAAAAGATAGAGTTTAGTTTTAAGATTAGTTTGACTCACTCCATAACATCTTCCAACCACATCCATCGAATGAGGGACAATCTAAGTTTTAGGTTTTTTTTCTTTTCTTTTAATATTTATTATAGTCTATTTTATTTTACTTTTTTGCATCTAACATAGCCTTTACTTTCTTAGTTATTATGTCTCATACTTGATGTTGTATTGTATTAGTTGTATTGGTCACATTCATCATATTGTCCTAAAAGACCTTTCTAGTTAGGATTTTCTCTTTTTTATCATATTATATGAATTTGAATTATAAGTTAATGTGATATTTTCTTTAGTCTTCCTTATATTACATACTTATAATTCATTATTACTTAGAATTAAAAATTTATGTGGTAAAAGTATGAATCAATAACCTAACCAAACAAAAAATTGTCTTTGATGATAGGTATAACTATTTAGTATGGATTTTCTTATGTAATTCATGTATTTTTATTTACTCTATTTTCCTTCATATTTTATATCAAAGTATTGTGTCCATAAATATTGGAATAGATGTATGTGATATTGCCATTTATAGAATGAATCGGTAGCGACAACTATACAATTAATATGAACAAATTAGAATAAAAACTAAGTAAAAAAAATCTCCAAAGCAAGGAAGTATATAAAAAACCCAAAGCAAGGAAATATAAAAAAAAAATTCTCTAAAGTAGGGAAAAAAAAATTGAGTCCCCAAAGTTTACATTAGGTGGTCCTTCATAATAGTTGTTCATTTACTTGAATCATGTAATAGTATTTCTAGTCATCCAAACAAAATCCATGCAACATTTTATTTTTGTTTAGAAAATTTATAAATTGATTGATATTATCTATGTAGATTTTGAAATATGATTATAGAAGTATTGTATATAAATAGACAATTGTAGGATTAGTAAGAAATAGTTTTTGAAACATATCATATGATCATTAGTTAAGCATTTTAAATATACCTATTTTTATAAGTATGTGTGTTAAGAACCAACAAAAGAGAGTTGAGATATGCTCTGTTAATAATCCCAAAATGAGCCATCTCTCCCCTCCCAGGTATGAACTCCACACCTCTAGGGCACTGTTCCATTAGTTATTGTTTCTATTGCTCTTTCTTCATGGAAGGCCCGTCTTATACTGGCAGACTCTCAATTAATCTTCCATCAAATGAGTCTTCTGATCCCTCCATCAAACTCATTTTTTGCAATCATATCATGATAAGTTCACTGAAGGTAGTGTGTCCAATTTCATCAAAAAAGTCAGTTAGAAGAATGGCAAACCTGCTCTATTTCTTTTAGAAATTGAATTTGCTGAATTAGCCGAACATCTCAAGTTCACATTGGTTGAAAAGTTTAGCTACAAGCATCCTAAGATGGAAACTATTTAAAAGCACTTTGATGAGCTTAAACTCATTTATGATTGGAATGTTGGACTACTTGATGGTAGGCATATTGCTATTTGACTTAATAGGGAGGATTACTATGCTAGACTCTTCTCAACTCTACCACATAAACAATGTCCCAATGAAGATACTTAAATGGATCCCTACTTTTGACTACATCATCGAACCTCCTATAATTCATATATGGATTAAGTTTCCTAACTTAAGCTTCACCTGCTCAACAAATAAATTCTATACTCACGGCTACAAACTTTGGTAAACCCCTTAAGCATCTATCAAACCTCACTTCATGCATCATAGGTTCAGTGAAATGGACATTATAACACCTTGTATTGATGAAATTTGGATTGGAACACCAAAAAATGGCTATTGGAAACAAGTGGTTATTGAAAAAATGCTACACTACTGCCCCAAATGTAGGATGTTTGGACACTTACTTGAAGACTACTATAATGCTAATCCATAATTAATGAATAAGAAACATTAAATGATTGAAGCTTATGATTGAAATTCCAAGTCAAACATATTTCCCAAGTCTTTTGATTCCCTCTCATGGACTTAGCTCAAATCAAATCTAAATCAATTCAAATTCAAGAAAATTTCTCACAACTAATTTATATTCTCATTTATATTCACATATATAAATGAAATATAAATTCAAATCAATTAAACCAAATTTAAAATTCAAATCCAAATAAAAATCTTTCTTAAGTCACTTTAATTACATCTTGTGGACTTAGCCTAAATGAAATCTAAATCAATTCAAATTCAAGGAATTTTCTCATAACCCATTTATTTTCTCATTTATATTTACAAATATAAATGAAATAAAAATTTAAATAACCAAAAATAAATTCAAAACTCAAGTCCAAATTCAATCAAAATCAAATCTAAGCCTTTTAAGTCAAAATCTTGAACTTAGCCAAATCAATTTCAAATCAAGCCAAACCCTTGATTTTTTTTCATGATTCAATCAATCCTTCAATCATGAATCCAAATATAAACACAAACTTCAACCATCAAATTAAAACTCAATTTAAAAATCAAACCCAAGTCAAACTCATGTTCATCCTTTTGAACTTGAAATTGTCAAATGAATCAAAACCCATTTGACTTTGAACCACTTGCAAATGGATTTATATTTCAATCATAAGTCCATATGTGAGTTCAATCAAACTCAAATCAAGCTTTGACCAAGCCATTTGACCTACTTAGGCTCACTTGACCCAAAGTGACATAAAGTACCCCTTTTGAACCAAATTATAATCCTACCCAAATTGGATTGAACTAAGCCCAATCCACGATCTTATCAAGGATCAACAATCATCATGAGATGATCAATCACTCAAATTGGGTCAAACCAAGTCAAACCTAAGGGTTGACTAAGTCAACACTTAGCCAAAATGAAGCCCAACATAGCCAAAATCCACCATAAACCAAATTGATTGAAACCATTGATTAAAAATCATTCATGATCAATGTTTGAACTTGACCAAGTCATCATTTGAGCCTAACCTAGTCCAATTAGCCACTTGACCCAAGTTGACCCAACTTGACCTAAAATATCAAAATGTGTCAAAACTTGTTCTAAGCCAAATTGATTGAAACCAATGGGTCAAGTTCATTCCAAAATGATTGTTGAACTTAACCAAAGGCTCAGTTAGCCAACTAGACCCAACCTAGCCCAATTGACCTTGAACCCAACTTGACCTAAAAGGTCATATTGAGATAAAATCAAATTAGACAAAAATTGATTGGAAATAAAGATACCAATCCATTTCAAATGACCAAACAAATATAAACCAACCCATGACCCAACTTGGTCAAATGGTCAATCAACTTGACCCATTTGACCTAAATGAAATCAAATGAACCAAATTCAAATATAAATCAAATTGAACCAAACCAATGATGCCAAAAAATTTCAAATGGTCATATGAACTTGACCCAACCCTTGGTTTGAGTCAATTTGACCAATTGGTCAACTTGACCCAAGTTGATCCATTTTGACCTAAATGGGTCAACATGAGCCAAAGCATATCAAATCAACTCCAACTTCATTAAAACTTTGCACAACCCATTTCTCAATCATACCAAACATATTCAAATTGAAATCCAAGGCCAAATGACCATTTTACCCCTAAGTCAAAGGGTAAACTTTGGCCAAATTCACTTAGAATTTGGTCAAATCCTCTCGATGATCACTTGACACCATCTTAGTGGACTAAGTGGACACTAGTGAGTGTGGTTCACCTAATCCATTGGGTTTGAGTCAGCCCAACCCAACCCAAGGTCAAAACCGACCACCCCCATGGAAATAAGCACATGGGGATCATTCCTCCTCTCATTTTCCACATGTGCAACTTCCCCACTACCCTTCTCTCGCCAAATCGACCCATGTGCAAACCCTAAATGGCCTAACAACCCATTGCATGAGGTCAATTGATCAATAAATGACATCTCTAAACTCGAATGTCTAATCCTTCAAGGGGGAGATATACTCCCCCTAATTTCATTTCTCCACTTGAGCTTAGGAAAGCCGGAGGAACCAAAGTCTCCCCAAGCTAGTGAGTTTGAATTTCCCATTTCTTCTCAAAATAGGGAGCTCCCTCACTAATCCATCTCACCAATACTCAAACCAATTCACTTTGCAAGATTCATTAGGGAACTCAATTGAGTTCACCCAAGCCTCACAAGTTCTCCAAGCAAGGGAAGGGTGTTCTTGATCAAGACCTAGCCCACTTGAAGGAGAACTAGGCCCATAGGAAGATCCATCAAATTTCAACACCTCAAAACTTTAACAAGGCTTCATCTCCACTAGATGAAGCTACTTTAAGGGAATCGAGCCGTGATAGCCTCCATGAGCATACCATCTCCTCTTGGTCCTTGTGAAGTGAAGTTTGACCCCAAGCAAAAGTTGTTGGATGTGCCCCCTTACTCTTAGATGGTGTGGGTTGAATTTTGTTTCAACCCAGCTCAATCGATTTCCCTAGAAGATGGATTTCTGAAGATGTGGTTGGATCATGGGCCATCCATCCACACTTTTTGGATGGACGACCATGATCAAGACACGTAATTCATCATTTTAACCCTTAAGCAACCGATCCCTATCCTTGATCATCGAATGGAGAGAAAGGCCAGTAGTGCCACTGATGTGACAACTTAAGTGGCCTCTCGTATCATGCCACATGGAAAGTGTGCGCCGCGTCAGCCTCCACATGGCGCCAACGAGATTAACCACTTAATTAGGCTATTTAATTAAGAAAAAATAATGAAAACTTCAAATATTCATATCTAAGTGTAGAAAAATAAAAAAATATGAAATAAATTGCATATGAAAGATAATTGAATGTAGAATATTATAAAATTAATTTTGATTGATTTTGAATAGTGTTATTTTCTAAAGTTGGGTTTTAAATAATTAATTTCCGATTATTCCATTAATTATTCTCAAACTTCTCATGTGTATTTAGTGGTATGACTTCTGCCTCCCCTAATTTTCTTGGGATTTATTAATGGTTTAATTAGGGTAATTACTGGATTCATTCCTAATTACTCTCCTAATGTAATTAAGCCTAATTAAGTGTGTAATCAATGATTTAATACCTTGATTGAGTTAATTAAGGTTTATTTAAATGAACAAGAAGTTTAGGTAATAATTTTAGGATATTTTTCTTAAGCTATTCCTTAAACCCCCTCTATCTTCCTTAATCCAAATTTAATTAAGGATTAATCCACTAATTTCCTACCTAATTAATTTGAAAAAATTCTAAAACCTTCGAGAACTTAACTAATTCATCTTGGGTAGGTGCTTAGGTGTTCAATAACCTAAGTACATTAAGGAAATCAAAATTCAACTCACATGCGTGGGAAAGATTATTAAATTACTTAAATTAAACCCTTTAGCTTAATTAATCATTAATCATGAGCCAATTGCATTAGGCCCCTTTCTTTCTTTGGTACATTGATGATTTAAATTCCTTGTGTGGTTTTATGTCATCCATTGGCTCATAATTATTTGATTAAGTATGCTAAGGTGGTGTAGGTAAGGGGTAATTAACACACTTAATTCACACCTTAACCTAAAAAAAACATAAAAATCACCTAATGATCCTAAGAACAAACTAAATTAAATCACATATGAGGGAAATGGGTTACGACCAGCAAACAATCTTTCACATTTTCTAGATCAAACATAAAGCAAATTCAAAACAAAAATCACATTAAACAAACTTTGATTCACTTTGAACTTTCTTATTTCATAGGATTGTCTTTAGGAATTAATTAGGGTGAATGAATTTACATTTCTTTCATCACTTTATTTATTTCTTAGCATGCTAAATATGTATTCCATATGAAAATCAAGCATCCATTCCTTTTAAAAATCAAAATTAAAATGAAATGTTTCCTTTATGTTAAATTGCATGTTTTGACTAAACTAAAAATATGAATGGCTATTATCACTATTAAATCTAAAATTATCTTGAAAATTTATAAATCAAATATCAAAACTGAAAGATATGCTACTTATTCTTTATTTATAAGCTTGCATGTGAATATAAAAATGTGTTTTATATTTGCTTCCTTTCTTTCCTCTTAACATGGATTTGAATAAGATTTGCAAAGTGTATAGTTCTTTTAAAAGAATATAACACTTGCTTAAAATATACTCTTATCCTCTTCCATGTTATAACTTAAGAAGGATATTTATATTTATACACATAAATGGCATAAATGAACCAAAAATTAAATAAACATAAACTTTGCATCTCTTTTTTTCATTTATCTCTTTTATACATGCATATGTATTTAAGGAAAGTGGTATATTAGTCTGAACAACCCCAGGGTTACGAGGCTTTAAGCAGCCCTAAGTAGGTCTTGTACCTTACAGCCCTGGTGCTAACAATGACACCGTACTCACTTATGCCTTTCATACATACACATGTGCATATGAATAAAGGATAAAAGAATAACCCTTTTCTACTTAATGAAAATCATGCATCATAATGCATTCCAATTTTATTTAGTAACATTTCTTAGAATTCATCATAAAGTGTGCTAAACATTTCCATTTGTATGCATAGATATGCTTAGGATTCATTCGTATGCATGCTATACATGTTGGGAAAGAAATGAAGTGAAGTGTATTTTGTGATATTAATTCACTTTACTTAATCTTAGAATGCCTTTCTTTTTGAATAGATTTGTTTAGAGAAAATCTAAACTTAGGATTAATTAAAACACATAATAAGACATTCACTAAATAAAATAAAATATGAATCCACTTTAGAAATTACTTAAGGTAGGGAAGTAAAGAGAAGTTCTCTTCGCTTTTCCCTCTCTTTACAACTTAGTAATTAATTGTAGGATTCACTTAAACCAAATCAAAATACAAAATAAAAATCAACCAAAGCTAATAAATCACTTACATGAAACAAACCCTCTAAGTTGAACATTTTCATACTTAGAAAACTTCAACCTTAAAGCCTAGCTAAGCATACCACACAAACCTTAAATAACACACACATTAGGCTAAGTCACCATTTCTAGCTTTAGGTTTGGATAGTACATGGATTGATGTTTACTTTTATTTTGTGATATATTGTTCTAGTATGGATGTGTATGTGCGTAGAATGAATGGTAAGGCGATCTTAGTCTAACCATTATCTTATGTAGGGGATTATGCTTAAGGGGTGCTATAATAAAAATATAAATGCTTTTGCTATGCTGGTGCTTCTACCCCTAAGCATAATCCAATAGGCCAGGTGGACTTGGTTACCCATGTGTGGGTTTCTAAGTCCAATATACATGCTTGGGATTTTTATGGTTTGTTTAGCTAATCTCTATTTTGTAGGTGTTAGTTAGATTTACTTTTCCTTTTCATGTAATTTTGTGATTAGGATTTTAGAAAGATTATTATGGGGGATTAGGATGAGCATTGGTCATGAGATCTCATCTTATGTACCATGTGAAGCCTTTAGAGCAACCACATTCCAACCATCCAAAAGAAGGAACCAAAAGAAGAAATAAGAAAGAAGAAAGAAGAAAGAAGAAAGAAGAAAGAAGAAAAGAAGAATGAAGACCCACATAACATGAATTTCTTTGCTTAATTGTAATTAATTCATTTGTAATCTAAGTTGTATAAGGGTAAAGCTTGGCCACCCAATTTATTTTTTTTTGGGTTTTTGCGGTGGTGCTCGACCACACTTGGCCTTTTATTCGTTTGTATTAGCTTTATTAAATGTTTGATATTTTGTTTAGCCTGTGCATTAGAAATGGAATGTTTTTCCTAGTTTCTTCCTTACTTGATGTATGGCCTGGATGATGATTAGGCTCTTAGGGAAAAATAAATCTTCTACCAAATTAAACAACTCAAAATTAAAAATAAATAACTCATAACCTCGCCTAAAGCTTAGGCTAAAAATAAAGATAAAAGAATTAGTAACCCCTTAGCTGGATATGTTCTTTTTTTTTCTAATATCATGCATAAAAGCATATTGTTTCACTCTTGATTGGAGGGCTTCAACCTTTGCTAGAGAACTTGGCTTGACCTGTGAGAGCCATGGTGGAAACACACCTCCCCATCTTGCTGATTTTGGCCCATAATCTAATTTCTCATGCATTAATTATAAAGAATCCTATAGCCTGAGTCAAATGATTGTCCAAAATGAAAATAAAACATATAAAAAATTTGTATTTGATTTAAGTCATGAATTCGTGCCCTACATGATCTAGTGTCTTTAAGGAGTGTGTTTAAGGACTTAGTCTCATTCTAAATAGATAATAACCTTGCTATCTTACATAAACATATGACTTTCCTACATATTTTAAAACTGAAGGAGGAGTTAGTTGGCGGCCACCCCTAGCTGATTTTAAGTCCAACAGTCAGGTGGTTTATTCTCTTTCGTGGAGGTAAACCAAATACCTATTTTCATCTTAGATTTAGGTCATGCTTTTGGCCCACGCCAAAGCTCCCTAGATTTAGGTTCAGAGGTTGCTACTTCCCTTTGTGGGCCACGAGCATAAATCCTCACCTCTTAGGTATTTCCATAACCTTGCATTATGGAGTTGTAAGCCCTATCATTCTAACAAAAATCCAACTCAAATGAATTAATTCAACTTCAAAAATGTAAAGCCCAACCATAGGGTAGTTTGGGGTGCTTACTAGGCTTCCTAGTATCCTAAGCATCCTTTACTTGTTTTCATTTGGCTTCGATAAGAACTTCCTCCTCTTGATCAATCCCACTTGACTTTCTAAAAAAAAAACCAATCGATTGATAGTCTTACCTTTTTGAAATCCTTGGAGACAACAGTCATTTACCTTAATCAAGAGTATTCCTAAGGAATATCATTCCTTAGGATGTAATTAACTATGGGGGCTTGCCTCCATAGGGAGCTTAACAAACCAGGTTTAAAATAAACCCTACTTTACTTTTCATGTAAAATAGGGGAAGAATCTCTGGTACATATGCAGACCCATTGTCCTTAAGAGTCCTCATTTAGTTGATTAGGTCCATTGTAGGGTGGTGACTTCTATCTTTCGAGATAGTACACCTCTCCTCAATGTCATACCTGATCATCCTAATAAGAACATCTGTAGATCTATGTGGTGTCCAAATACAATGAGGACATTTCTATCTTCACTTTATCCACATAGATTGAAGATGGAAGGATACACTTAGAAATGAAATAAAATTTTCACCACAATGACTATCAGACATTTGAGAAGGACCTATTTAGATCCTGCCCCTTTACTTTTAACTATTAACCTATTAGTGCAAGCCATCCAAGCCCATATTCAAATTTTGGAACATATGGACAAAAAGCATGACCTCTTCATTAACTATCTTCAAAATGCATGGAAGACTGACTCTCTTGACCCATGGACTG
This sequence comes from Cymbidium sinense, assembly GCA_021442155.1. NCBI lineage: Eukaryota > Viridiplantae > Streptophyta > Magnoliopsida > Asparagales > Orchidaceae > Cymbidium > Cymbidium sinense. Next base: position 53,931,003 of record CM038232.1, read on the forward strand.
GATTATGGAAAATGGATAAGAACTTAACCATAAGCCTTAGGCAATGGAACTAGTCTATCTTTAGTGAGATATACCATAAGATTGAAGCACAAGAACAAAGAGTTTCTACCCTTGAAAACACTTTCACTGAAGATCCTTTTGATGATGTTAAAATATTCTTAAGGAAAACCCAACTAACACTCAACAATCTCATTGCTATGGAGGAAGACTTCTTATTTCAAAAGGCAGCAATGAAAAATCTAAGAGAAGGTGATAGAAATACTAAATACTACCATATTTGCATAAAGAAAATGTGGGAGTACAAATCCATCATCCATATTAAATCAAATCATACTTAGCTAGAAACAAAAGGGAAAATCATTGAAGATGGTATTAAATACTTCAAAACTCTTTATATGGAGCAAGAGGTAAACCTATCCCTCTCTATCCTAATCTACTTAATGCCAATTTTAAACTAAGTGAACTCCAATTAACCAATACCCTTATGGAGGTTGAGAAATGGAATAATCTTAACTCTTTTTGTGGGTCAAAAGTTGCTGGACCAGACGTCTACGTAGCACACTTCTACCAACATTCTTGGAATTGGATCAAACATGATATCATTTTAGCTATACAGTCCTTCTTTGAAGGAAATGGAATTCATAAGTTCTTTAGTTTTACCTCCATTACCTCATCCCCTAGTCCCAAAAAAATACAATTGTATGGACTTCTGACCCATTAGCTTATCATCATTCATATGCAAAACCATAAGCAAAATTATTTTGTCCTAGCCCCAAGAACTCTTTGACCAAACTTGCTACAGATTATTAGATTTTATTAAACTTAATATAAAGAAGGCCTTCATTTTTTTAGCGCTGGAATTCTACTTTCTTATCAATATACTACTTTTAAATAACTTTTATTCTATAATCATCAATGAGGAAGCACATAGATACTTTAAAGAATCAAGAGATATAAAATAAGGTGACCCACTCTCTCCATCCCTCTTTATTCTTACACTTGATTACCTTTCTAGAATGCTAAATGCAAACCACAATGCCAATAGAGAAATCAATTATATAACCAAAGGGAAAATCAACATATCCCATTTGGCATTTGCTGATGAAATTTTATTATTTTGTAATGGGTCCAAAAGATCTATTCAAATAATCATGTTTATTCTTAATACTTTTGAAGCAATTTCTAGGAAGACTTTCAACAAATCAAAATGCTTATTCATACCAGGCAAATGCCACAGAATAGGAAAGAAATGGATTAAAGAATACATTGGTTTCACACATTCACATCTTCCACACTAATACCTTGGAACCAATATTTATAAAGGTTGGAAAAAAGGCCATTACTTTGATGGTGTTATAAGTTCTATCCAAGCTAAAATCAACTCATGGGAGAACATCTTTTTATCTTGTAGAGGGCAGATTACCTTGCTACAAAGCATACTCAACTCAATCCCTCTCTACACCTTACAATCCATGACAATGCCTATTCAAACACAACTTAAGATTGAGAGGATCTTCAACAACTTTTTATGGAGAAAGAATAAAAATTCCATTCACTTGATGAGTTGGAAGAAGATGTAAACCAAAAAAGGATGGAGGTCTAGGTTTTTGTTCCCTCGTTGATTCCATTTGCATCAATCAGATGAAATTATGGATCAAGCTTAGACAAAATGAATATTCTCATTTCTTGATGAGTTGGAAGAAGATTCTTCAATCCAAAAAAGGAAGATCGATTCTCCACTCTAGAAAAGTTTACTACATTATAGAGTTGATGTTGAAAACTTAATTTCTTGGCAGTTGGAACATCAAAATCTTAGTTTCTCAAATTATCATTGGTTTCTTGATGGCTTAATGTCACATTTCTTAACTAAAAGCATCTCTAATCAAACACTTATTTTTGACTTTTGGAATGATGTTAGTTGGAACATTTCAAAATTGAAAGACTCTATGATACTGAATAAAGTTTCCAAGATTTCATATAAAGGACAAATTGATGTTAAAGTGTTTTAATTCTAATATCTCCATGTCTAAAACAATTTTCAAAGCTACTTACCAATTACTGCTCCCTACACATTTCTTTCTAGAATACAACTATAAATCCTTTTATCTCTTTCTTTTGTTGGAGATTATGGAATAATCTAATCCTCAATGATAACATTCTGAGCTTAAGGGCCTCAAAGTCAGATCTATTTGTCACTTATGTAGAATGGAAGAGGAAAGCATCAACCATTTTTTATTATTTGCCAAATCAACAAAACAATCTAATTGAATTACATTCTAATTTCAGTATTAATAAATCCAATGAGGACATTATATACAGTTACTTCAAAGTTTAGAATAATGACACCATTATACCAAAAATGACAATGTCCACATCATTCTATTCATTATTGTATGGTTCATTTGGATGATGACAAATTCAAATAAACATGGAACTCGAAGGAGAGGTGGGAAGGATATATTGTCTCACATCAAAAAATACATTCAAAACCTGGAATCTGCCAACTTATTCAAAATGCCTTTCATGTTCAGAGTGAAGCCAAATATGCTTCACTCCCTTCTCATTAAATGGAACAAACTAGAAATCGTCTACATCAAAATCAACATTGATGGTGGCTTCAAGACAACTGATCAGACTGCTGGTATCTTCCGGACAAATACTGGCCAATGTATTTTCCTCTTCTCCATTTCTTGCTTTGCTATAATTGCTCTTCATGCTAAAGCTCTGGCTTATCTCACAGCTCTAAGACTAGAAATTTCCCTCAATTTAAGAAAAATCTGGATTGAAATCGACTCTACATTGCTTTGTAATTTCCTTTCTATGGATGATCGTAGCCCATGGTACATGACTTACATCATTAGGAACATTTTACTAATATCTAAACAACCCTCCATGCACTTCATCCACATCCATTGAGAGGGGACTTAACTGGCTAATATATTAGCAAAGATGGGATCTCTTGCGGGGTAGGCTAGTTTTCTCATATCAACCACAACCTCAAATTCTTTCTTCACTCCATAGTGACTTACTAAACTTACCTTGTTTAGCTTTCCTTTTGCTTCTCTACTGATTCTACCCCTTTTCTCTTCATAGTTATGACATCTTTAATTTAAAAAAAAGTATGCGTGTTAAGAATGTTTCAAGAAAAATCTTCTTAACTTAAATTCATGAAATATGTTATTCCATCACTAGTGTTTGCATGATTTATTTTTACATACTCACATTCCTTTTTCTTTTAACCCTTTAGATATTTCAAAAGGGGAAAAGAACAGTGATTTCTTTATTTTTTGTTTGTTTGGGATTTACTTTGCATATTTTTACATGCTTTACATACTTGCATTTCTTTGCATAAACATCACCTCATTCGTTACATTTTTTGTAAGGTTTAAATTGATGAGGAGTTATCTCATTTTTCTTTTACTTTTTAAACTCCTAAATTCAATCAAAATATTTACCTTCATCAAAAAGGGGGAGGTTGTTGATTACAAATATTTTTAGTTGAATAGTTATTTTTATTGATCAATTAAGTGTGAGGCTGTAGTAAGCTTTCAATGTAGGTACTATAAATAATAACTTAATGAAGATTAGCGGAGAAAGCATGAATAATTATTATTTTAAGAGCTAGATCAAGGAAGAGTTCATGAAATCTAATGATGAAAAATGGTTGATGCTAGAAGAGTTAAGCCTAAAGTTGCATCTTTTTAAGGTATTTATTTTATCTTCATGTAATTAGCATGTGAATGACAGAAATCACCCAAGCACAGACACACACACTTGAGAAATTTAAAATAATTTTTTTTTATAAAAAGTTAAAAATATTCTTTGGTATTATATGATTTCTATTGTATCAGACAATTATCCATATTTGTTAAATATCTTCATCCATCATAATTAAGTTAATTAACACTAAAATTATTAAAATTGAACTAATCATTATTTTTTATTCTTAATTATACTATACAATTATTCATTTTTATTAATTAATTTTAGTTTGCATGATTAAGCCTATTAATTAAAATATTACTTTATTTGATCATACAGTATAATTTATATAATATAATATAAATTTATTTAGTAATTACCTATTTTGAATTCAAAATTTAAGGGATTTGATGTAAAAAAATTCTTTATATGTTCATACTATATAATAAGTTTGCACAGTCCAAAAATTTAAAGAACTAAGTTTGTATTAATCATACAATATGATTGTTTGTCATATACTATGAAGATTGTTAGCTATTGGGACAATCATATCATTCAATATCCAAAAACCTTAGAAAATTGAACTAATCATGCAATATGATGTCTAATTGTATAGTACAATTAAAATTATTAATTAAAAATTAATTTTTTTTATTTAGCTTTCTCCCCATAAACACTCATTTTAAGAGCCTAACTTGTGAACTTGAATGAACGAAAAAAAAGGAGAGCTTAAGGGAGGGAATTTTGGTTGCTCTTTCCTTTTCTTGATCCTTTTGAGAGATTATTTTGGTTGCTCATTTTCATCAACCTTACCATTGAGAGTTTCTTTTTATTTTATTGCTTCTTTAAGTCTGTATTTCTCCATTGAAGGAGAGAGAAGATGAATAATGGATTTTTGGAGAAGATTTGGAGAATAGGCATAAGTCCATTGAATATAATCATTGTAAAAATTTTTTGCATTTCTTTGTTTTTTTTCTTTTATTTTTCTACTACTTTATCATTGTGATGGGTTGTTTATTTTATTTTATTAAAATTTTCTCTTGCTAAATTTGAAAGAATTTGATTGGTTAAGTATGAATGTGGATAATTTATTTTGTAAATAAATAATTAGTTCTTATTAATAAGGTTTGTTATCATCAAATCAAATGGTTAGATACATAAGGTGTATAGTCAACAATCTCCCCTTATTTGATGATGACAAACTGATTGGTGTGAAGTGTAATTATAGTGATAAAAATATGTTTACCCCCCTCACTAAATGCTTCTGTGTGAAATTTGAAGTTTAACTAGTATCACTTGTGATATACACCAACATCAATATTTCTCCTCCTTTTGACATCATCAAAAGGTTGACAACAAAATAGAAGTTGGTTATATCAATAAAATTCTCCCCCTTAATTAAGTACAAGTGTAAATATAAGCATGAGAGGATAAAATAATTAAAGATTAACATGCTTGATATTCTCCCCTTATTTAATAATGTAAACTAAAATATAATAATTTTATATGAATCTAACTTTAAAAAATTTAAATGAAGAAAAATGTTATAATTTATGAAAATAAATAATTAAGGATAAGATAGATACAAACTTGTCTTTAAAATAAAATTTTAACAACATTTGAAGTAATTATGATATTACACATTTTAACCATTCAAAATGAACAATACTTTGAAAGAAATGACAACTTAAGATATCAATCAAAATTATCTTATCATCAAATCAAATGTAATTGTATCAAATGTAAATTGAAAAATAAAAGCAAACAATTATGGACTTGCATGAATGATGAAGATAGATATTATAAGAGAATTTCTAATCATGTGAAAATGACTCATAATGCTAATTTAATATTTTCCAAATTAATGCATACAAGATAATTTCTGAGCCATATCTATTTTTTTTTAAGATAAGCTAAGATAAATTAATAATCATGAACCATATGAAGAAATGATGAGTTTCAAATTAAGCATATTGAGCTATGGATCACAAACATATGTTGAATCAGTTTATAGAATAAATAAATAAATAAATCATATTTTATTGATTGGGGGCATAAAATATCAAATCACATATAAAATTGTAAATTTCAATTATGTAAACCATTTTATCTTCAAAACTAGAAACTAATCTAGTTCAAAGATTAAAATATGTACATAGGGTAATCAACTAAATTAACTTATCATAAATTTTATAGAGTTTAAAATACGAATCTAAATCATGATAAATAAAAACATTCATTGGTAGAACATTATAAAACTCATAAAATATATAAAAATGTTGAAGCCACAAGAAACTGAATAATCTGTAAAATTTATAGAATTTATAAAAATATTTTCAAATTTATTTTAAAACTATTCATTCATTTTAAAAAAATAGATCATGAAGCTTACATAGATTAGTTAAGTATGAATGGAACATTACTAATCTAAGGACCTAAATATATGTATGAAAGGAATTAATGAATAATATAAAATACTTTATCTCATGCCATTCCTTCTTGTATACCTTTATAATTTAATTTTGCTTTTGTATACCTGAATTGATGGCTTGTCTTCACTGGTCCTCCATAAATACAAACCTACAATATAATATGTTTTTCTAGATTTTTCTATCCAAGCAAGCTTGGATCCTTTAACATTAGTAGTATTATAAATATTTGCATAAGTAGATGATGGGAAATGCAAACTAGTTTTCTTAGAAATCCAATGTATGGAGATGAAGCATTTAATTGCATGGATCTCCTAAATCAACAAACATATGAAACATGGCCTTGCCTACAATAATAAGTACAAGTAACATTGGGAAAAACATGAATAAATGAATTATAATCTCTAGGTTTAATTTTAGAGAATGAACTTGCTTGAAAGATGTATATGCATTTAAAGCATGTGAATAACATGAATATTGCTTGCAAAAAATGGATGGATTTGAATGTAAAACATGTGAGAAACTAAAACATGTAGAAGATAAATATATGTCATTTAATTTGTTTCTATTATTAGTATTCTCAACTTTTAAATTTTCATTCTTAATATGTAAATCATGTTCAACTTTATTTCTTGATAAAAACTCTTTTTGTAATACTTTTTTTTCATCTTCTAAAAATTTTATTTTGGAAATAAGCTCATCATGACAACAAATACTTTTCATTTTGTATGTAGAAGTACTATATAATTCACTTAGCAAATCATTAACATTGGTGCTTAATGATGATACTTCAATTTTAAGAAAAAAAAATCATATCATGAGATTTTTGAACGTTTATTAAAAGTGACTCCTTTCTTTCATCAAAGTATCAAGATTTACTTTAAAACTTATAGATTATCTTTTAGTAGAAATGTATTTATTTTTCAATTTATTATAAACATCCACTAATTCATCAAAGTCATTGGATAACTCTTCATAAGATAAATTGTTTACCTCAGGGTTATCCTCAGAATCAGTTAGATAATTGAATCTTTGGGTGGCTAACTTGAGAGATGTAGTTGGAAGCTTTTTTTCTTCTTTTTCTATAAGCAATATAAGACTTTGTTTAAAATCTTCTTCATTCTACTTTAATTTGTTTTTCTTATTTCTATTCTTAATCTTTTTAGAACCAAAGGCATGCACTTGGGACTTTGAATTTAATTTTATGGAATTCTCAATAAGATTATTCTTTTCCTGAAAGAATTTTCCTCATCTGTATTACAATCATAACTATATAGCAAAGTAAGAGCATCAAGTATATCTTTTCTAGATTTAAAAGATAATAAATAAGATATCTCATCAAGAAGATATATCATATAAAAATATAAAATGATCTTTTTATTCAAAAGAATTAAATCACTATCTAAAATAGAAGATAAGCTACTATTAAAACAAATGCACCATATTCTAGAATCAATACTTCTTGAAAACTATAAGAATCTAACTTTCCATATATCAAAATTAGTTTTATCAAAAATAGGTGTATAATAAATTTAATCATCAGAAGAACAAGGACCATTTTAAGTGTCATAGTAATCAACTCAAGAATGTTAAGCCACTAAATGAGCTGAGGCTCTGATACCAATGTTCCGCTATCACACACCCAAAATGGTGGGGAAATAATTTTAATGTTTTGTAGATGGCTTAAACCTTTAATGATTATGATTTAATGAAATATAGCAACAATCAACAATAGTTTTGAAAAGTAAGTGCAAAAAAAAAAATACATAAAGATTTTTACATGGTTCGACCAAAACCCTAAAATTGACCTATGTCCACGCCTAGCCACCCAGGCTAAGAATTCACTAAATCAAAAATTAGATTACAAAAAATCTCTTATACTCTCCTTCACGAGCAAGTACAACCAAATATCATACTTTTTTGAACGGGCAAGTATAACCCAATAACATACTTTCCTTAACATGTAAGTACAACCCAACAAAAAAAATAAGAACAAAATATGAAAAATCTAACTCTCAATTTAAAAGTATTTTGCTCTCACAATCTTCAACAATATTAAGGCAAGTAAAATCAATGGTAAGTAAGATAGCTCATTTTAATTAATATTTAAATTTGAAAGCAATAGTTAAACTTGATATATATATATATATATATATATGAAGCAAATAAATTTTAAACTATTTGATGTGAATATAATAACTTGAAATCAAATTTATTTAATTGATGATTTGAAATGTAGAACAATAAAGACTTGAAAACTAAATAAATTAATTGTTATAATAAGACTTTGAGTTTTCCAAAAGATTCAATGAAAAATGAAATCTTAAAGTACATGAACTCAATTGAAATATCTTTCAAAAATAAGTATTACTTATGCAAAGCATGAGATAATTTTTAGAGAAAAAAACTTGCAACATACAAGTGTTCTTTATGAACTAATTAAGATAACATAAGTCTCACTTAAGCATATGTAAGAGTAAAGAGAAATGACGAATTTTGCAAACACAAAAATTTAACAAAACATAAACAAAGCTTTTAGCCAACTTGAAAAGAAGTATGAATAGATGAGTTAAGCACAAAACAAATTGACCAAATACTAAGGAATCTTAAGCCAAGAAAGGAATCAAGGTATCACACAAGAATAACAATAAAACTAAAATTCAAAGAACCTTGAATAGCTCTCAGCCAAGATGGATTTCCACCAATCCTCCAACTTCTTTTGTGCGATAATGAAGGAAATCACTTGTAGGTTAGTAGAGGGAAGAATGATGAAGAGATTTTCACTTGATTCACCAAGAAAGTATCTCCAAAATATTTTCAAGATTTCGGCCAAGAGAGAAAAGTCCAAGAAGACTTAATCTAGTCTTAAGAATATTATATATAAGATAAAGGGTCAAGAGGGTCGGCCAAGAAGAGGTAAATAGGAGGTAAACTTTTTTGGAATTAATTAAACACAAGTTACTCAAAATAAAAAAAAATTGCATGAAGGAAAAATTGGCCAAGGGAAAATAGGGAAGAATTTCAATTTGGAAGGTTTGTTTGATTTGAATTAACTAATTTGTAATTCAAAAATGGATGTTAAGGTGTTCATCCAAGGCAAGGAAGTGGCAAAATTCATATGGTAAGTGATTCACTTTGAATTAATTAAATCAATTAAGTTTTGCAAGATGAAGGATTGGCCAAGGGTATAAAAAGGGAAAATTTAAATGGAAATAAGTTTAATTAGATTTAATTTATCTCATGATGAGATCTCCAAATCAATTAGGAAGTTAATTAGCATCGGACAAGAGAGAGAGAGAAGAGAAGAGAGAATTTGTTAGCAAACAAGTCATGACATAATTAATTATCCAAGTATAAAGGGAATAATTTAAATTTTAATTACTTAAATCATGCATGATATAGGGTCGACCAAAGGAGGTTTATATTATAAGATTTAATTAAAAATAAATGCAATATAATAGAATATTAAATCAATTGATCTTGAATGAATGAAGAGGGAAAGTTATGATACACAAGCTTTATTAAATAAAAAAAAGGAAAATCAAATATTTGACCAAGCTTGTTTTCAAAAATAGATTAGATCTATATTAATGCTCTTAATTCAAATTAAATGATGATGAATTAGATCTTAGGTGGATTCAAATTAATATTCATAATGTGATTAATTTGAATTTAATTGATTGTATGGCTGGCCAAGGATTATTTCCAAAAATACATATTTATAAAGGGAAAGAGGGAAACTCCATGGCTCATTTTAATTAAATTTGAATTAACTCAAATATATTAAAATTAATTTAAATTAGCTTAATAAAAACACCTTGTGGTCGGCCACCATCATTCCATAAAGAGTTAGCTATAAATTTGCACAATTAAGTTAGAGAATATTTAATTTGAATTTAAAATAATTAAAATTAAAGATTCAAATAAAGGAATTTTTTAATTTAAAAAAGATGGAATAATTATGGAAATAATTTGAACGGATCTCACATGATTTATTTTCCAAATTATCATGAAAAAACATTCAGTCAAAATTATTTAGAATGATAGATAGGATATGAGAGAGAAAATTAGGATAATTGGAGAGAGGAAAATAATACATTGAATAATTTTTGAATAATTTAATTTTATGTATTAAACAAAAAGATAATGAACATGATTAAGCATGGAAATCATTTAATGAAATGTGAACTTAATTTAACTTGCATGGAATCACAATAAATGGAACAAAGTTTATGCTTTTAGTTCTCATTATCCAAAATAGATAATTTTAAAGAATAAATGAAAAATATGAAATTTAGAAATTATAAATAATTCTAAAATAAATTATTTTGAAATGAATGAATGATTTATTTTATTTTAGAGAGCTTTTCATTTTCCTTAATATGTTAATCTTAGAAAAATTCTCACCTAGTTCATGTCCAATAGCTTTAGCATTCTAAATCGATTGAAAAACCTAGAGTTGAAGAATTTTCTTGCACACTTAAAATTAAGCTAATTAGTAGCTTCAAGATTATATATTTATCATCGATATAAATCTAAAGTAAGAATGACATTTATAATGATTAATGTGGATAATTTATCTTGTAAATATATAATTAGTTCTTATTATATAAGTTTTGTTATCATCAAATCAAATGGTGAGATATGCAATGTTATAGTCAAAAAGGAGTTCAAGAGAAACTTTAATTATGGAGGTCAACCTTAGAGTTTAAAGGCTTTCATTTGGGTAGATCTAAAATTGAATGTATAGAGTGTACTTTTAGTTATAAATGATCTAGTGGTGGGGTTGTGACATTGTTTGATCAAGTCATTTGAAAGATATAATACTATAGTTATCTTAGGTATATTATTCAAAGTGATGTTGAAATAGATGAGGATGCTATTAATAGAATTTAAGTTGGATGGTTGAAGTGGAAGAATGCATCACGTATGTTATGTGATAGATAGTACTGCATGGACTTAAAAAAAATATAAGATGGTGGTAAGACCCATAATTCTTTGTGCTGCAGAATGTTACCTAGTAGAAGGAAGCATAAAATTAACTTATGTTTTTCTGAAATGAGGATGAGCAAGTGGATAAGTGGGTGTTGTTTAAAAATGTGATGGGACACCATATAAATCTTAGGGGTACATGTTGAAATTATTGAGTATGACATCAATGAATGATATACTACCTCAAAAAGTAAAAATATCATTCTATGATGGACTCAATCACTTAATAAGGTCTCATAAGATTGATAGGTCTACATATACCAGAGATGTTTTCTTTACCTAATATGGGTGAAGTAAGGCAAGATTTATTTTAAGTAGGGTTCTGAAGTTTATTTTAGGTGCTAGCCCTTATAGTTAATTACATCTTAGAATACATGAATCTCTTAAGAGCACTCTCAATTAAAGTGATTAACCAACATTTTTATTGATTTCAAAGCTTGATATTAAAAGATTAGTGATTATGGAAATTATGTGGGAGAGCTCAAACAATAAGAGTTATTAAAAATTTTAAAAGGAGATAAGTATGGAGCACTCATGACAATAAGAAACCTAGTGAGCACTCCAATCTATTATATGATGAGACTTTATATTGTTGAAATTTGATATTTATTACTGTTTACTTGATATTTTATTAGAATGCTAGGACTTATAATCCCAAAACTCAAGATTGTTGATATTATAATAGAGGTGAGGACTTACACTCATAAAATTTGAGAAATATGCAGCCTTTGATCCTATATCTAATTGTGTTACAACATAAGTGGGAACCTCAACTTAATTCTACTTAGGGAAATAGAAAATAATGGAACATCCATACACAAAGATGTGAACCCCTCCCAACTCCTATGGACTTACACCTACCTAGAGTGATTGCCAACTAACAACTCCTTTATTTTAAAATTGTTTGAGCAAGTCATATGCTAATGCAAGATAGCTCAACTATTACTTTTTAGAAAGAGTCTAACATCTTAAACTCACCCCTTAGAAGTCTAGATTATGACTTATATAAAATCATGTCCTAGACTAATGCAATAAAAAATATATATTCTTATTCATTTTGACTCATCAATTTGACTCAAACTTGGGTTAACAAGTATCCTTATATTTATTATGAAATTATGATATAGCCAATTCATGAGAAGGGTGTTCTTCACTTAAGGGGGTTACTATCAAAGGTTTCACACATCCCCTTATTGTGCAATGAGTAAGCTCACCTATATTCAAAGAGAGAAGATAAGATGCATGCATGATGTTATATATATTTATCATAGATATATGATTTTTAAATATTTAAGTTGGTTAACTTCTAGTCTTTATAATGAGATTGTGAGTTGTATTAATTATTAAGTTGGGGTAGAAAAATTAAATCCTACGGAGCCTACTAGAATCTAGGCTATACATTAAAATATAATATTTAAAAATCCTAGAAAAAACACATAGTTTTAATGCACAAAAAAAATAAACGTATAATATAATCAATCAAATTAAAAGAATAATGAAAAGGGTGGTGTAGCCGGGTTACACTATACACCCAAAAAGATAAAAAATGTTGGATTGCTGAGTTCAACCATTATACAACCATTATTAGAATAAAAAAAAAAAAAAAAAAACAAGCTATGGTGGTCATCGTCTCCACTTGTCTTTATGAATTTGAATGCTTCAAGCTTCACAAAATCTCCCAGGTCAAAGCCTTCTAATCTCTGCTCATCCTAAACCCCATGGCTTCTTATACTATTCTACTACAAGATTGTATTTGAGAATTTTGAAATAAAGTCCTAATTAAACCTACAAAATAATGGTCCACATATGCACTAAGCAATTATGATCCACATAATTGGGCTTAGCACTAGTACTAAGCCCACCTATCCTAATGAGTTATGCTTGAGGATTTATAATAAGTGCAAGTAAAATGTGTTAGCTTTTAATTTATTATGGCATACCCTTCTTTTGAGCGCAACTCTATAGAAAATAACATGACTTTAATAAATATCATCTTACAGTCAAGATTATACATAGATAATCTTAACATATAGTCTAAAATATTACATTTCAAGCTAAACAAATCAATATATTACAATAAAGCATTGACCTCGCCTAAGTCTAGGATTGATGACCTATCAACATATAATGTGTGTAGAGGCAAATGTGGTATTATCAAACTAGACTCTAATGTTTGAATTATAATTTTAGTGATGAGTATAAATAATTAAACAAAAGGTGATTTTGATTCTAGTAATTAGTGACTTAAGAAGTGTATTTTAGATTTCAAATTCAATTTTGTTTATGTTAGACTTAGTATTTTAAAAAAGATGATTACTTGAGGTGAAACCCATTCCATTTCCATATCCTACCATAAATCTAGATTTAAAGATGCATGTTGACCTCACTTTTGGAGTGAGGATTGATCACTCCCATCCTAAGTCTTGGATTCTTCTAAACACTTAGGTTTCTTTAGTGCTAGGACACTTCTAGTTTAAGAAAACACTAAACCCAGGTCTAGAGCTTTGCTTAAGATAAGTGGGCTTCACCTACCCTAGGGCCTAAATCGAGACTCATACTCATCAATTCATTTAAACTTAAACCAAATGACTGAAATCAAACCAACCCAAACTCATTTGAATTCAATTGATCTTGTTTGAATTTTGTTTCCAATCTAAGTTCTAGGCCAAATTAATTTGAATCTTAACCTAAGTTAACCCACTTCAATTATATAACTCCATTCAAACCAATTCAAGAAAATCAAACTCAATTTAATTCTATCAATCATTCTAACTATCCAATAGATTATTTCAAACTATTCAAATAATTATAATCAAGCTAATTAAATCAATTAAACTCAATTAACCCAAGTTAGCCCATTTAACCTAAAAGGTTCAAATGAGCCAAAACTAATCGAACCCAAATCAATTGCAATCAAAGCTACAAATCAACTTTAAATTCATAATTGGATATGTTCCAACCATCCATAGCCTTAATTAGTCCAAATTGACTTGACCTGACCACTTAACTCAAAGTGACTTAAAAGGCCCAATTAGACCAAACTTCAATCAAGCTTCCACTAGATCAAAATAAATTATCAAATCTCTTCATTGATGATTGTAGGTCACTTTTGAACACTTCACTACAATCAATTATACCTAACTAGGCCAATTTGGCCTATTAACCCAAGTTGACCCAAAGTGATCTAAAGGGAAAAATTGGGCCAAATTATATTCTAAGCCAAATTAGTTGCAATCAATGACTCTCATCGACCACAAATTGGATATTGAACATGACTCGACCACCAATTGAACCTAACCTAGCTAAGTTGACCCCTTGACCAAAGTTGACCCAATTTGACCTAAACGACCAAATTGGGCCAAATGAAATCCTAAAATAAATTGATAGAACCAATGTTCTAATTAATCACCAATTTAATATTGGACATGATCCAACCTTCAATTGGACCCAATTTGGTCAACCCAACCCAATTGACCTACTTAAGATAATTTGATCTAAAAGGTCAAATTGAACCAAATCACTCCTTAATCTAAATCAATTTAAATAAACTCTTCCAATCAATCACTAATGTCCAATTAAACATGGACTTAACCCATGCTCAAGCCAATTTTGCTAATTTGGTCAAATTGGTCAACATGACCCATTTGACCCAAATTGAACCAAATGAACTAAATCCAAATTGAATCAAACTAGTTACACTAACTCATTCCAAATGACCAATTTAACTTAACCAAACTCCCACTTTGACTCAATTTGGTCAAAATGGTAAACTTAGCCCAATTGAACCTATTTGACTTACATGAATCAAATAAAGCCAAACCAAACCAAACTTTGCATGACTCATCATTGGGTTACCATGGGTCTGCCTAAGTGGGCCCAACCCATGGTGAACTTGGGTTGGGTCAAACCCATTGAACCAAGCCCTCCAAATGAGATAAAATCCTCATTTGGAAGGGTTCTCCACCTCCCCACCCGCACACCTTGGCTGCCATTTTTGGTCCTTTTTGGATAGAGAACAACTAACCTATCCTATCTTAAGATTGTTGGGTTCAACCTTTGGCTAAGAGAGGGTGAGTTCACCCATAGGAAACCATTGGTCCACCTAAAGAGAAGTGTACACTTCATGGCAGTCTACTACACTCCCTCAGCCTCTCACACGCATCCACCTAAGTAATCCCTTGTCACCTTCGGCCACCAACTCTGGCCAAACATCTGTCAAAGGCTAAGACAATCCTGAGCTTTGGTTCAGTTGGAGAGGAGAGTTTACTCCTCCCCATCCACTAAAACTCTCCACAGACCTTCTCCATAGGATTTTGAACAGTCCTTAATCATTTTTGGAGTTTCTTGTGCACCCTACTATCTGCGAGACCATACTTCACCCAAACTTGAGAGCCATGTCCCTCTAACCTCATAAAAACTCCATGAAATTTAAATTAACTCTTCCTACACATTCCCTAAGCATTGACAAGCAAGAATAAATTAATTCCTGATCAATTCAAGCACTAGAAGACAACCCTAGACCAATTTTGGCGACTTTCACGATGGAAATTTAAATTAACTCTTCCTACACATTCCCTAAGCATTGACAAATAAGAACAAATTGGTTCCTGATCAATTCGACCACTAGAAGAAAATCCTAGACCAACTATGGCGACTTCCGCGATGGCACTTGGTCCACAGACTGATCGACAAGGAGGAAGCTCAAGATATTCTCAACAGGGCTTCGTCTCTTCAAGATGGAAAATACCACTATCGATAGATCACCAGTCTTATGCTTCGGCGAGGTAAAAATTTGGCAACCGTAGATTTGGCTATTAGCTGTTGGTGATTTTCAAAACAAATTGTGATTTTATGCTATTTACACCATATGAACTTTTAGATCTCTTCCCTAATAAATTTGTATTTGATTCTACCGTCAAACAAAGTTTGGCAAGCTCGAATCAAGCGACAGAAGGTGGACAGTGTCCGTCTTTCGGTGCTTGCGAGATGACGCATCACTGACCGTCCATTCTACATGATTAGAATGGATGATCATGATTAATCACATTAGAAATTTTGATTTAATCTCTTTGTAATCATACAAGATTAATCTCGATAGTCTAATCTGAGATAAGACATCTGAGACAAAACTACGTACGTTGTCGCTGAGTTAGTAGTCAGACATTTTAAATAACTAATACCATGGCGCCACATGGAAAGCATTATTGAGTCAGCATCCACGTGGTGCTGATGGTATAAAATGACTTAATTATGTTTAAAAATGCAATTAAATATCTAAAACTTTAAAAAATCATAACTAATTATAGAAAATCTAAGAAATGCAAATAAACCCATTTTGGAAAGGTTAGATAGAAGAGAATTTAATAAAAATAAAATTCTTAATTAATACTTAATGAATAAGGATTAATTAAAGTTTGAAGTTTAGGATAATTACCTTAATTAAGGACAAACTACTTGGCAAATTAATTCTTATTTTGGCATGTTGAATTTATAGATGTCATGTGCCTCTAATATTTTCTTAGAATTATTTGTCATGTGTTTTGGGAAATTCCAAATTTTTAATCCTAATTACCCTATTTAAATGATTTAATAATTATTAAAATTAATGAATAGTAAAATTAAAAAATTAATGTTAATTAATAATGTAAATAGTGGGGATAACATGGGAACTAATTAAGACCCCCCTATCCTAATTGTTCCCAAATATATTCTCTTAAAGGGTGTTTAATTAACATGTTTAATAATTAAGGATAAATTAAGGAAAGTTAATAATGAAGTGTAAATGAAATCGATTTAAGTAACTCAAGTGCACCTCATTAATCCCTTTATGTGTTTAATAACATAAAGTCATTAAAGAAATTATGATTTTTCTATTGGTGTGAGAAAATCATTAGAGAATTTATCTTAAATATTTTCTTTCTTTAATTTATTTAATTCTTAAGCATGAGCCTAATTGCATTATATATCTTTAGGTGCATTGCAATTTTTATTTCTCCAAAGAATATCATTGAAGGCTTATGTTTAGGTGGTTAATTAATTTAAAGAAGCTTGGGAAGGGTGATCAAACTAATATAGTTATTATATTGAACTTAATTAATCCATAAAATATATTAAATTTTCTTCCTTTAATATATTAGATAACCAACATGGGATGGAGTGAATTCTATGTATTATTTCTCCTCTTTGGGTTTCAACAACATGAATATTAAAATTAAACATTAAAGAAACTTTGATTATATTAAAGGGATGTTTATCTAACTTGATTATCCTTAGGTTCTAATGAAGTCAAGTATGTTGTGTGGTGATATTCAATTACTTTATTTCAAATTATCATAAGTGTGCATGCCATGTTCTTCATGTATTCATGTTTTAAAGTTAAAAGAATATGGTAGCATTTAAATTGCATGAGTTGGACAAACATTATTATATGGTGTGGCTATTATCATTAATAAATCTCAAACTATTTTAAAATTATATGTGAATTATGAATTAAATAATATGAAGCCTAAATCAATGCTTATTATAAATAATTAATTATGTGAAAATGAAATGTTCATATACTTGTAATCAAAAGATGACCATTGATGGTTTTATTCTTATGTTTATACTTATGTATTCATGTATTTGAATTAGCAAGTATATAGTTTATACATCTTGGGAATACGAGGTTTTATGTAGCCCTAAGGAGGTCTTAGATAATCTTACTTTCTTAGTTTAACAATGGCACATACTTGCTTAACTTCATGTATGGGTATGCATGTATTAGAATATAAAGCGAAACCCTTCTTTTGCCATTAAGCTTTACATGGGTAAAAGATATTTATACACAACCTTTTCATGATTTTATTTCTATGTTTATGTATATGCTTATGTGTATTTGAATTGGCAAGTATATAGTTTGGACATCCCAAGAACACATGGTTATAAGTAGCCCCAAAAAGGTCTTAGATAATCTCACTTCTCTGGTTTAATAACATAACATTTTTGTGTAAATTTTTTATACATATTTGTATATGCTTAAATATGAGATGAAATCCCTTTTTCTATCAAATTCATGCATCAGCATTCATTGAGTGTGCAAAAATGTAGGTACATTGCATGTATATATATACTAAAAAAATATTAAAGAAATTGAAAAAGAAAGAATTTGGATGTTATTGATGATGAAAGGAAGTAGTGGAGTATTATTCATGTGATGATGACTGAATTTTATTGGTCTTAAGATGCCTTTCATGTTTGAATAAGATTTATTAAGACTAATCTAAACTTAGGCCATAATAAAATTCATAAATGGTCAATTAAGAAAATCAAGGAAATAATGATATATTTTTAGAAATCAACTTAGGCTAGGGATGAAAGAGTTAAGTCTTTTTCTTCTCTTCATAATGATTAGATCTTAAGTACAAAGTGAACAAAATAAAATGCATAAGTTAAAACTCAATCAAGTTACTAAAAGATTGAAAGTGACCCACCCTTAATGAGTAATTTAAACTATTCTAAACTATTGAAAATCCTAATTCTAAAGTCCAATCAAGACATACCACACTAAGCCTTAGCACACACATTAAAATACTAAGTCACCGATCTTAATATTAGGTTAGGCTGGTGTATATTGTGGTGATATGTTTTATTTTATGATGTCATGTTTTAGATTGGATGTTAGGATTATTTGTGCATAGACTTGATGTTAGGTCATTATTAGCTGATGATGTTTTATGTAGGGGATTGTACTTGACGGACCATTGTAATAATAAGTGAATATAAAAATGCTTTTGCTTGTAGGTGTTTCTTATGTCCCTAAGCATAATCCAATTAGGATAGATGGTCTTGGTTACATAAGTGCAGGGTGCTAAGTCCAAATATGTGTAATATAATTGCTTAGTTTGTATATTTGTTTAGCTAATATATTTTCAGGGGTAGTTAAATTTTATTTTCCATAAATATGTCATTTTTGTAATAGGATTATGATTAGTGTTTTGTGGTTTAAGATGAGTAGTGACTAGAAGGAAAAGACCTAGGAGGCCTTGTAAAGCATGGAGCAAGTTAATCCAAAGAAAAAAAGAAGAAAAAGAATTGAAGACCCTCATATCATTTATTCCATTTATAGAATTTAATGATAATCTAGGCTATATAAGGGTAAAGCTAAGCTACCTAATTATTTTTTCTTTTCTAAAGTGTACAGCGGTGTCGACTATCCCAACCTTTTATTATTTCATGAAATTTAAATGTTTGAATATTATGTTTAGATTATGTAATAGAAATAACATATTTTCATAGGTTTCTTAAAGTTTGATGTTTGAATGTGTGGCCTGGATGTGATTTGGCTCTTTAGAATAAAATTAAATTTTATATTCCCACTAAATAACTCAAAACTAGATTTTAATACAACTCACAACCTCACCCTAAAGGCGAGGTTCATAATCAAGATAAATAAAAGATTTAGCAACCCAATTAGCTGAATTTTATATGTTATCACAACACACATATCATCTTGTTTCACTCTTGGAAATAGATGATCCGCTCTTGCATGGCAGGGGATAAGCTTGACCTTTGAGAGTAGTCCCTTGTAGTGGAGAACACCTCTTCTCACTGATTTAGCCCATAACTCATTTTTATCATGTATTTAAACATAATTATTCCAAGTCTCGGTCCAAATTAATGTGTCAAAATGGTTTAAAAATCTATAAATTTTGCATTAAGTCTAAGTCATACTCTCATACCAATCATGATCTAATATCTTTGAGAGTGAGTTTAGGATTCAAAATTCCTTCATAATTAAGTAACAAGTAAACTATCTTGTTTCTACATTAGATCAACCTACATGATTTTAAAGCATAGGAGGTGTTAGCTGGCAGCCACTCCAGGTGGTTGTAAGTCCAAAAGAGTTGGGATGTGTTTGTTCTCTCTTGTGGAGGTGAACCACTATATCACTTTCTCCCTGATTAGACATAGGTCATGCTTCTAGCTTATGCTAAAGTATTTTAGACTTAGTTTCTAAGGCAGCTTGTTTCTCTTTGTATGAGTATAGGTACTCACTTCTTAGGTATTTCACAATCTTGTGTTTTGGAATGTGAGTTCTTGCTTTCTAATTAAATTTCAACTCAATTAAAAATAATTTCTCTCTTTCAAAAATAGAAAGCCTCACCATAAGGTAGATTGAAGCATCCACTAGGCTTCCTAGTATCTTTAGTACTTTTTACTTATTCTCCTTTGGAATCTATGAGGAAGTCTTTCTATTCGAATAATCCCATTTGGTTTCCAATAACAACCAATCCTTTAATAGTCTTGCCTTGAAATCTTTGGAAATATTTATTGACTATTTTAATCGAGAGCATTCTTAGAAAGCTTCCATCTCCTAGGATGTAATTAACTATGGGGGCTTGCCTCCATAGGGAACTAAAGAACCTGACATAAAATAAACCCCACTTTACTAATGCATGTAAAGTGGGGGAATGATATCTGGTATATGTCGACCCATCTACCTTAGGAGTCCTTATTAGATGATTGATTCTATTATAGGATGATATTTTTATCTTTCAAAATAGTACACTATTTTTTAGATGTTGTACTTGATCATTTCAACCCCAATGATCTATGTGGTGTCCCTACGAATCCAAATAAAAAACATCACAGAGTTTTTTTGGTGACTCTGCTGGGGATCGATCCTCTCTCCATCTTTAGTAATCAATCATTATCTTTGAGCATCGATAGTGTACATATGTTTTTATGTAAGTCCAATACTATCAGTCTTTCTATTGGACACCTCACTTATTTCATCCTTAGTTAAGTCTGGCCAACATCCTTTAGGTTTTAGAACCTCACTCCAGTAGGTTCTAAAACCCCTATTAGACCTCCAATAGGAAAAAAAAGTCACACAAAGAAATTACCTAATAAACAAACTCATCTAAATTTTTAAGAACCTCTTTCCATAAGCATGGCAAAGTAAAGTTCATCCGCCATCTCAAAATCCATTTGAGCTCATTCTTAGTGAGGTTCAAATTGAACAAAACATCCCTCCTCAAATCCGCAAATCTCTCCAACAAAATATAAACCCCATCTTACATAACTAAGTTTGTTAGATGAGGGTTTCAATTCAAAGTCAAGTCAAAATAATAACTACCAATGCAAAGTCAAATCCTATGTCTTTTTTCTCCAATAGCAAAGAAGAAAGCCATAGTCTTCTTCCTTTCAAACAATCAGTCATTGCGTCTTTTGGGAAGCTCATGTTTTCCTTTTGCCTCGGGTGTGGATTTGGCCATGGATCAATCCATACTCATCTCTGCCTTAGTCATCAAGTTTATTCTTTGATTTGAGCATATCAAGATCACTTGTGATGGTCCTGCCTTCAATACAATTAGTAGGGAGGAGGTGGCCGATAGGAAGCTGCTTTTACAGTTTGATCTTCAATCAAATATTGAGTTCCCATCATTGAAGAGAAAGGCCTTAGAGGTTTCCATGCCATTAGTGCCACTTGTGCCTGCCAAATTCTCTGTTAGGACTAGTACCCCCTCTTCCGTAGCCCCATACTTTAAGAGGAAGTTAGTCTTAGAATGAGGTTATTTCTCCTACCTTCAAGGTTGGTACTAGTTCCCATCATGTTCCCTTTACCAATACTCACTACTGCAATAAGAATAGAAAGATTAAGAGGTATTATGAGTGCATAATCAAGAAGGTTGAGGAAGCCTCCTATGTAGCTAAAGAGGGATTCATTCATGAGAACTATCCACATCTTAGTGGCACCAAGTTTCATCCTCTCTCTATTGTCGAGAGAGAGAGGAGGATGTCAGAAAGATAGCTGCATCACCCCATTCCCTACCAAGTATGTGACATCAGATAAGGATAAGAGGAGACCCTATGCTGGCCTTAGGTTTGTGCTTAGGTGAATTGGGAGAGCACATGGATGATCTGCATCCCTGCATGACTTGAGACATGTTATCCATAAGAGTGTTAGGGAATATTGAGAGAGAGAGAGAGAGAGAGAGAGAGGGCAACAGAGGCCAAGATTGCTGGCCAAGAAGGCAAAAGAAATAGAAGGAGGTTTGCCAGGTAGTCAGCGGCCTTAACATTGATTGGGCACATAGATCGGCAAGCTGATAGAGTCAATCATTTAGACCAGGTAGTATTTACTAGTTTTAGCCACAAAAGGTGATCTTCGATGGAGAGGCAACAGGTGTTATCATCACCACACTGCTCCACTCGCGACCACCATCACAAGTTCATGTCCCACCATCCAAAGTTCCTACCAAATATAAAAAATTAGTGTCTAGAGAAAAGTCATCAACCTTGGTGATATAGCTACATCCCAAGGACCACAATTCATCCACCCTGCCATTTGATGCAAGTTGAGCTCTCGCTTGACCTCCTGCCTTAATAGTGGAGAGGAAAGAGTGGTGGCTAAAGAGCTTCATTGTTGCTCCACCATCCCAAAAAGAGAAGGAGGAAGAAAGGAGTTCTGAGTTAGCCCCTATGGTTGTCAAATCGATCATGGTTAGCACCTCTTCTACTGAAGTCATAGTGTATCACCTCATTGGAGCATAATCCAGCAGTAATTCATCGCCCAGTATATGTTCTAGTAGTCCCGAGCAGGGTAGACGATCGATCAATAGATGACATACTAGAGGACTATTATGTCATGGTGAGGCAGATAGTCGGGGATGATCATTTTGATCAAGAGGATGGCAAGATAGATTTCAATGCAATGAGGATGACCTATTAGATGATGTAATGGATATCCATATGGTTGATACTTGAGGGTCCTTGCATAAAGAGTAGGCTAGCTAAGAAGCTTAGGGCATTATAGTTTTGGAAGGCGAGGCATCAGACTCAACTCAACGCCTTCTCCAACAATTAAACTTAAGGATGACCAGATTGATAGAATTGAGAGAAAAGTGGAGGAGTTGATGGAAGTAGTGTTAGCATTATAGAATCAATCACCTACCCTTCAGTTCATTCCTATGGAGGCCGACAGACCTGAGCTGATACACATCCTAGACTGTCCTAAGAGCATCACTTCAATGGATGAGGATACCTATAGCCTGCATAGGAAAACAACCAATAGAACCTCCATTCATGAGAAGGGCATTAAGCAGATCATAGAGTAATAAGTGAAGGAAGAATTGGTGTAGGCCCAAGGGAGCTAATCGGTTCCAAAAGGTAAACTTACCTAGAGAAATTCAATGTAGTTCAATACCCCAAGGGTTTTATGCCACCATTCTTGAAAGTATTTGATGGCAGTGAGAACCCTAAGTAGCATATATCACACTTTAAAGCCAATTATTACAATGCTGGTGGTAGTGATTCTCTACTTTTCAGGTAATTCATCAGTAGCCTTTTTGGAGTCACCTTTGATTGGTACACCAAACTGCCTAATGGTTTGGTGAAGTCTTTTATAGAATTAAAACAACTTTTCATCAAGAGATTCCCAGGAGCCTACTAGAGAGTGACTATAAAGGATCTTTTTGTAGAAAAACAAAAACCCAATGAGCCCCTTGTTGATTATACTCTCAAGTGCTGAAACCTGAGTATGAAATATGAACCATAGATGCAAGAACAACATGCCATTGAAATTCTTTTCAAGAATATTCATGGCCTGGTTGCTTTCATGCTTAAGTGCTTCACTATTAATATATTTAAGAAACTAATTAGCAAGGCAACCAATCTACAAGAAGAAGCCAAGCAGTTACCCTTCTTAAACCCAAAATGCAAGCCTAAGCCTCGAAAGATATATGAGAATATGCTAGGGGTTATAGCGATAGTGGATAAGGGGAAGCAGTCAATGAGAGCATAATTTGAGAAGCCTAGATGTCAACATCCTCCACTCCCACCTCCTCTTCCACTACTTTGGCCACCACGAAGGCCACCTCAGCAGCCTACATAGTAGCGACACTAGTATCCATTGCCAGGTAGCTACTATCCACCTACTCTTGTCGGCAAACTCAGCAAGCCCTATTCACTCAAGAGGGAGGTAGTCAGAAAAATCTTCAAGAACCTTCTTAGGAAGCTTGAGTTTTAATTACCCAAGCTTAGATAGCCGGAGGAAGTTGGTGTTGACCTCATTTTTGGATGAGGTTAACATTTCTTCCAATGATAATCTTTATGAGATCTAATCCTAAATTAGAAAGCCTCCTAACTAAGTACGTAGGCCATCACACTTAGTGATCTAGTGCACCTCCTTGGATTAATATAAATTAATGGGATTAGTTATATTCAACCCAAATCTTCAACATAAACATACTCCACTCTAAATTTGAAATTGATTAAGCCTATATTAGGGTTTAATTATGGAACTAAACATAATTATCTTAATTAAGCTAATGACCATATAAACCTAAGGAAATTAAAATTAAATTAAACCAAACCCAAATTAAATGAAATTAGAAGCATAAAATAATGATATAAAATTAAATGAATCCAAATCCAAACTAATGGTCAAATATTGGTCAACCCTTTTACATAAGTTTGACTTATGTGGGTCCCACCAAGTCAAAGGTCAACCCACCAAAATTTGACCAAATAAAATCATTCCAAATGATTAGGATGATTATATAAGCATATGTAAACATGAATTTAAAAGAATATAAGTCCAAGATGGCCTTAGTTTGGCTAATTAGGCCATTTGACCGAAATGGACCAAAATGGGCCTTATTGGGTTTAAACCCAAATCAAACTCAAATAAACTCAAATCAATTGTCTAAAATTATTTGAATATGGTTTTTGAACATAAACCAACACATCAATGGGTCCAATTTGGCCAATTTGGTCATTTGACCTAAATTAATCCAAACTTAGCCCATTAAGCCCAACTTGGGCCAAATGGGTTCAAAATGAAATAAAATTGGAATTGTTTGATCAGATGCATTCCAAAATGCTTGAATTAACCCAATTGAAAATTAAACACATTATAATTAAGACAAATAAACTATTTGACTTAGTTAAAATCAACCCAAATCTAATTAGAACAAAATGAATAAACCTAAAGTAAGCACTCCATAAATGTGAAAATCATTGAAACCTTTTGATTAAAGAATTCATTAATGATTAAATGGACACAATCTAAGCATTAATCCAAGGCTAATCCATCAAGTGAGGAAACTTAGATCAAACTAATAAAAGAAATCATTAAATGGCATAATTCAAAAGGATCTCAACCCAATCTTCAACTAAGTCACATAGGTTGCAACCAAATCATTCCTAAACCTAATTAATGTTGATTCCCAGGCAAGTTTAAATCACTTAAGCAACTTCAAATAAATACAAAGCCAAGTAGATGCCATGGAAAGTTAAAGACATGTAAAGCCAATTCCAACCTTATATCCTCATTCCCATTCCACCTTTTTAGCTTATGCAAGTGTTTGATGGCTAGTAAGCCATATAACAAATTTCCAATGATTACAAGCATCTCAGCTGACCAAGAGGAGAAGAAAATAATGCTTATGAGGTTTGCTGTAATGGTATCTTCACCTAAAGTAATTATCGAGTGAAACAGACCATCCCATCACCTTTGTAACCTCACACTAAGTTGAAACCCATCTTCCCCCGATCCCCTTACCACCAGGTGGTCAAGAATGATCGACGAAATCCAAGTTGAGGTTGGTCTAGGAGGTAATCTAGAGGGAGAAAACTCAATTCCTTTGGCACATAAGCTTCCCACATCATTTTGTAACTATTGGAGTCAACCCCACCATCGAAGATCGACGGGACTGAGGTATGCCATTAATGACCTTCCTTAAGCTTTCAGGTTTGATTTGAAGAGAATTTGATCTCAAGTGAGATCAAACCATTTAAATCTCTATATTTTCATCCACTAATGGATTTGGCATCGAAATCGCGTGATTTCGATGGTTGGATGGCCCAAAATCACATGAAAATGATGGACGACTCTCGACCTTCACCGTCACCATAAGAGACGTAATATCCACCATATGTTCCTTTTAAAAGGAGTGGATGGCTGAGATCTAGTCAAAATTTTAATTAAATCTGATAAGAGGAACCACAGGTTAAATCAAAGCCGTTCGATCTTTTGATCGAACAACCCATAATTAACCTACGCGCGCTACCTTTTAAATGCAGATCAATGTAGATCACGTGTGACGCGATGACGCCTTGCATGGAAGAGGGAAAACTTCCTGTATATCCACATGTATGCATGAGAAATGGAAAATTTGGGTTTTCTGAATTAAAAAATAAAGAAAATTGCTTTAAAATTTTAAAAATGATAGGAAATTAAATATAAATTAAAAAAAAAAATGCAAACTTGGGCTTATGAATTCATCTTGATGAGAGGAATCCATTAAAATTAAAATCCCTAAATTATTTATGGGTATTTTGGCCCTAATTTGGGTTTGAATGTAAAAATTCAAACTCCAATTACTCCTAAACTAATAATCAAATTTAAATGAAACATTGGGGAATTGAAATTGATGTTAAGGCACACATTAGGTAAACTTTTCATAATTTATTGAGTAATAAATCTTAATATTGGAAATTTTAAACCATAAACCTTCATTTTCATGAAATAATTTAATAACAAATTAAATAAATGATGGAAATTAAGAAAATTAATTTAAAACATCATAATATACCCTAATGATCATAAATAAGCCATTGAAACCTATGGGAACTTAATAAATCATAAAATGGATTAATTAGGCCATTAATTGAATAAATTAATTCAATTAATTAATTTAAATTTAAATAAATCTACTAGAACTCCAAAAATCATGAATAAACATCTTTGGATGCATATTCCAGAGGGGAATCAAGAAATAATAAAACCCTTAAATAATTTCTACTAAATTAGGCCTAATTTAGGTTTTAATTAAATGGTTAAAATCTTAATTACATCTTAATTACACATCTGATCAAAGTGAAACTTTAGAAAATTTAAATAGGCAAAGAACCCCACTTTCCATAAATTTTTAAAATCCTTATGACCTTTGGATTGTGAGTATTTGAATTTCCAAGTCTCTAGGTCAATTTAAGGGAAATATTAAATTAGAAAAATTACAGAGATTATAAAATCTATAATATAAATTTAAGACATTATAATTGATATCAGAACACTTAAATAAGACACCTAAGCCAACTAAAAGAAATAGAATCTAAATAATCCTAAGTTAAAGATCACGATTAAAGAAAAATATGAAACTTAATCATATTTAATAATAATAATTCCTTAAACAAAAATAATTCTATTTATAAATTGAAATATAAAGTTTATTGACCTAAAAAGTTCGTAAGTTATCAATATATAAATACATTAAAATCATTTGGATTAAGGAATGAAATGGTTTAAATGCAAATATGAAAGGTTAAGTATAATTAAAAACTTAAGCTAGGTTGAATTAAACTTAAAATAACAAAGTAACATAAGACAAATTTAATACACAAAGGAATAACCTTTCTTTAAATTCCTTAAGTTATGAAAAGAAAAAAATTACATTAGGCTAAGTGTTCTTTCCAAATGACATAATGATCATTCCTTTTACATTAATTAAAGTAAATTAAGCTATTCCATAATGTATGAAATATAAAATTTGAAATTAATCATCTGTCAAAATTCATTAACAAACCATAAAGAATTTCATGAAAAGAATAAATTAAAATAAGAAAGAATCATTAATGTAAACGAGTTATAGAGTTGAAGAATAATAAATTGAATAATCTTAAACATAATAATTTGAATATAAATTTACTCAAGTTAATGAACATTAATGAAAATGAACAAATAAAATTTACTTGAATTGAATGAATGAAGTACTAACACCTAAATATAATGAGTAAACTATATACATTTGAAAATTAAATAAATGAAATTAAAATATAATGACCCTAAATCAAACTTAATAAAATATTATAAACAAAAAAGAATATTAAATCAAAGAATATAAACATTAAAACCTTAATCAATCTAAAGTTCTACAAGTGAAACAAATTTAATATACAAGTAAAGTAAACTTAATAACTTAAAAGATATAAATTATCATAATCAATAAAGCAAATATGTAAAATAACAATGAATCAAATTAAGAGCATAAAAGATAAATATCAATATCAAGCTCAAGATATTAGAATGAAATTAAACTCACAATACCACGTAAATTAACTTAAAAAGAAAATTAAATTGAATCATAATAACAAATGAATTAAAACCTCAAGGTAAAATTAATTACAACATTTCTTGATAAAGAAATCAAAACATAAAACATTAAAATAAACAAAAAAGAATAAATAAATTTAAAACAAAATGAAATAAACTAAACTAATTCAAACCATTTAAAAGGAAAGTTCAAATAAAATACCTAGCATTTTAGTTAGATTTGTAGGATGAATCTTTATTTTAGAATAAAGATATCATCATATTAGGATGTAGGATGTTCAATGGAATGGACTCTACCCAAAATAAAACCTATTTTATTCTTTATTCTTAAAAATATAATCTGATTTTAACATTATAAAATGTACCTAAAATGAAGAAAAAAATTAATAAATTTTTAAATCATCTTGATTGAAATCATCCAATGTAAATAAACTAATACTCAAAACCAAAAATTGTAACCTAAAATCCTAGTAATGTCTTGCCACATAAACTATCTTTCTTCACACACTAGAGTTATAAGTCACAAACCCTAGACTTAGGTTATACTGTTTGTTGTGATGAGAATTTATTTTATTATTTTATGGTGTACTATTTTAGACTAGGTGACGAGGATTGATTGTCGTTAGTCTGGTTGATAGGACGTTATTTCTAGAATTAACATTATCTTCTATGGAGTTGTGTTAAAGGGAGTGTCATCATAAATAAAAATTATAAAATTATTGTTTGCTTGTATGTGTTGAATAATCCCTTAACATATCCCATAGGACAGGTGGGCTTTGCAAGCAACTAATGCTAAGCCCATATGTTTATAAAATACAACTATTGTGTTGTGTTTGTATTTTTTTGAGATTTATTTTGCAAGAATTATGATTTATTTTTGAATTTAAAAATGTAAATTTGAGCTTAAAATTATGTTAGGATCTATGGGGGTCTAGAATTACCAAGATTTGACCCTATTAGGAGATTGTGTAGAGGTCCCATGTTAAGCCAAGTGAAGATCCTTGAAGAAGGAGATGATCTTGAAAAGAAGACCCATAGATCTAAAACTTGCAGTTCTAGACCGGACTATATAAGGGTAGAGCTCAATTGCCCATTTTCTTTTCTTCGAGGGTATATAGTGGTACTCAGCCACATTGGCCTATTTTAAAATTTTAAATTGGTTTAATTAACTTTGGGGTCTATGTTTCTTTTTATGTTGTACTTTTCTGTGATGAATGCCTTGCATAGGATAAAAAAATTTAAATTTTTTACCCAATTAAATTTAATCAATTTAAACATAAATAATGGAATTCAAAATGTCATATAAATTTAAAGCATCAAGGAATAACTTAAAATCAATTATAAACCAATTAGCTATTGAAAATCATGCAATCTTATTACTTCAATAATTGAATTGGGCAACTTATCCCATTGCACATAAGGGGAATCTAACTTGTGAGGATGACTGGTTTCTTGGGGAAGCCTACTTCTATTATTGATTTCACCCATGACTTTCTTCTAATTGCATATCATGTAGACATAAATTGCATAGACATGGCCTAAAATTCTGATCGAGTCAAAATAATAAAAATATGAAAATTGTGCATTAGTTAGTATATTTCATACCCTAAATTATCTTAAGGATTAGAGAGTGAGTCTAGGTTCCTTAGACTCATTTCTCAAAAATTCAATAGCCCAACTATCTTGAAAACATATGACTTGACATCATGAATTTTAAATCTGCTTATGTGGTGTTAACTGGCAGCCCCTCCGGACTGGTTATATGTCCAAAAGAGTCAGGGATATGTTAGCTCCCTCAAGTGAGAGGAATGATCAATAATTTCTAAAATAAAACTAGGTCGAGCATATGAAATGTGTTAGAAGCACTTATAGACTTGGTTCTGAAGCATCCTCCTTGGAGTAAGTCTTAAATCTTAGGCATTTCTGTAGTCTTGTGCTACTATAATCTAATCCCTAGATTTCTAAAAAAAGTATTAATTAAAAATCTAAATTAAATTCCAAAATTCAAAGCCCAATGATAGGATCATTGAAATGACTGCTAGGCATCCTAATATCAATTGAAATTTCCTACTTCATCTCGCTTGGCCTCCTAAAATAAATCTTTCCACTTTGGACCAGTCCTAATTAAAAATCCCAAATATCAATCCTTTGAAAACCAATTTAGAAATCTTTAGAAATAATAACTTATTTCATTGATAGAGAGTATTCTTAGGAAGAGACCCTTTTAAAAATGTAATTAACTATAGGAGCTTGTCTCTATTGGGAACCATGAACTCGGTTTAAACTAAACCATATTCTACCTTCCATATAGTTCGGGGGAAAAATCTCTGGTACATGAAAGACCCATTAGTCTTATGAGTCTCTTATTAAATAATTGAATCCATTATAGGATAACATGTTTATCTTTCAAGGTAATATGTTTATTCTTTAATGAAGCATTTGATCATCCAAATAAAAAATTCCTAAACTCTATGTCATGTTAAACAAATTTTTACTCATTAGTGGGTAGGAGTGATGATCCTAACTACTGCCCCTATCACTGCATGCTTGGCCATGTCTTAGAGGATTTCTTTACATTCAAGGATTAGCTTAAGCACAACTACAAGTAAAGAGCCATAGCGATCCCAAAAGAATATCTAATAGAATAACCCTTTAGTTCCATTAAAGTAATCTCTGGGGAGACATCAGATCTTCTCAAGACAAAAGAAAGTTGGGATATATCCCTTTCCCGTACCTCTAAAAAGATCATCTTTAAGATTAAGAAACTTTCACTATAGGTGCTTGACTTAGCTCAAACCTCCAACACCAAAGAAAGTACACCAATTATGAAGGACAACTCAGAGAGAGTAGAAGCCCAATAGCAGCAGCAACCACCACTTGCCCGGGATAGTTCCATAGCATGATCATCATCCGAGTCCAACATTATCTCTTCCACCATTTATAGTCAGCACATCTACTAGCTATGACACAACCAGCAGGAGCATTGTATCTGTGAATGGGGGCACTAAGCTGCTCAAGTTTCTTACTTTACTTGACTTTATTATGTACCTCCGAAATTGAAGTAATCAATGAAGAAGAATAATTTTGTTTACATCTTGTCTACTTTTGATGACCTCAGTGATTTCATTCCTATTGGGCTCTCCATGTTATAATAATAATAATTTAAATAATTTTGTTCAATTTCATTCTGATTCAAAAATAGATTGCCCTTTTTTGAATCTCTAGGGTTCACCAATTAAGATAGATTTAGAGTAATCAAACTCTGATGATCCTTTAAGAGAAGCTATAAGTATACCCGATGAGTAGGTAGAACTTTTTGCAAGCTCCTCATCACAAGAAGTCATTGAAGTCAACCTCCATAGTGGGAAAGTTCTACCTCCTAGGGCAGTACCTCAGGATAAGGGTAAATAGGTCATTTATTCCAGTGAGCAGATGTCCCTCCACAAGATGCTTCGCCTTTGGATGTGCTCGTGGAGGATCAAACCAAAGTTGACTACAATGTCTTGGTGCATCTTAGAAAATTGACAGCTAAGCTAAGCATATATGACGCCTTTATTTTATCCAAATAAATGAGGGAGTCACTAATCAAAGCATTCCTTGACCCTGAGATATGCTTAGCTTAGCTGGCCACTACTGATCCATCTAGAGAGGAGACATGTTTTAAAAAAAGTCTTAGGAGTCACCTTCTCATATGAAGACCGACTATTTGGGATAATAAAGTATAACCATCCTCTCCACATTACAATAGATGTTGGTATGTTCAGGTTATCCAGAGTGTTGGTTGATCCAAATGAATCAATGAATAGTATGAGTTTAAGAACACTTGTATACTTGATAATTGACATCTCTAAACTTTAATCTAAAAATTTGATGATGAAAGGATTCAATGAATAAGGCAAGAGGGCCTTAGGCTCCATAATGTTGCCATTGGAGATAGATGATTGGAAGATTGAGGCCAAGTTTTATATAATAGACTAGAATACATCTTTCAATGCTTTGCTAGGACGACCTTGGATTTATGAGAATAACATGGTTCCATCCTCTTTACATCAGTGCATCAAGCTCATCAGGGATGGGATTGAATATTATATAAAAGGGGATTTTAAGCCATTTGTAGTACATGAGGTCGGGATTTATGAAGATAATGCCTGTTATTTCCCTAAGAAATAAAATGTCTTCTCTCATGAACTTAAAAAAATTGAAAAAAAGAAAGAAAAGAGAAAATGAAAAAGAAAAGGAAAGGGAGCAAGAACAAGACATTAGGGAGGAAATAGAGCCTGAGATTAGATTTCACCCACAATTTGTCACTCCATTCGAACAAGTAGGTAGGATGACCTGACCTCTACCAAGACAAGGAAGAGGCAAGTCCAAAAGGAGTTCTAGAGGTGGTAGACCTCCATACCTACTACCTACTAGGAGATCCGTTCTAGTATCCCGGAGTACACCAACCATATACAAATACTTAGAATCTACATTAGTGGATGAGTCCTATATAATGAGCACACCAGCTTCCTCTCCACATCAGAAGATTGGAAGTGACATTAGAACCCAATAGTGATGAAGACCGGGTCCCCAAGCAAAGTATGAGTGTATTTGAGTCCTCTTTATATGAAACTGTCAGACATCATGTGAGCACCTTAGCTCTAACCCCACTTTCTCACAAAAAATTGAGAGTTTAGTAGTTAAAAAAGCTCCCAAAATATATACAAATGCTAAGCCTCAGAGGTTTTATCCAAGAGTAGCACCCTCAAGCCAAGAAGTTGATGTAGAGCTTGAGGATAAATCATTCAAAGAATTAAAATAATTGTTGTTTGATTGGTATTCACCTTGTGTTTTTAATTTAGCAAAGAAAGGTTTAATTCCACAAGCATGGTCGAAGCATAGGTCAGAGTACTTTGAAATGCTATGAAATAATAAATGCAAGAACTCTCAATCAATACTAGGAATAGACATCAACACGGTAGGCCTAGTAGATGATGGTGATTACTATTTAATCATCACTAATCATCTAGATTCTGATAGGTTCTTATTAAATCACATTAACTAATATGAAGAGGTGTGTTTAGAAACTTCAGATGATCTAGATGATCTTCAAGTCAAAGATGCACCCCCAAAATTTGAAGAATAAATTAAATCAACTATCGATGAGCTTAAAGAAATCAACTTGGGCACTAACGACAATCCATGCCCAACATACATCAGTTCCTTATTGAATGAATATAAAACCAATGACTTAGTTAAGCTAATCACTAAGTTTAAGGATTTATCCACATGAAACTATGATGAAATGCTTGAATCAGCTCTTGAAGTCGTAGTTCCTAAACTAGAAATACAGCCTAACATTAACCCACTCAAGTAAGCTCCTAGACATTAGCGATTGGACATCGAACAATAAGTCATTTTTAAAGTCAAGAAACTGATAGATGCTGGTTTCATTCAGAAAGAAAAATATCCCACCTGGTTGGCTAATGTTGTCCCAGTAAAGAAAAAAAATGTCCAAATTTACATATGCGTTGATTTTAGAGATCTTAATAAGGCATGTACAAAAAATAAAGTTTTATCTCATCTAAAAAAGTCTTCTCTTTTATGGATGGTTCATCTTGATATAACCAAATTAAGATGGAACTTGAAGATGAAACGAACACTACCTTCAGAACCTCGATCATAATTTATTATAATAAGGTTATGCCTTTCAGCCTCAAAAATACTAGTGCCACATACCAGTGGGCCATGACTCAAATCTTCGATGAACTCATTCACCACAAAGTTGAGTGCTATGTCGATAATCTCATGGTCAAAAGCAAAGCAAAGAAAGTGCATCTCTTTGACTTAAGAGTAATTTTTGAACGATTAAGCAATATAATTTTAAAATACACCTTCTAAAGTGTCATTTGGGGTAACTTCAATGAATTTTATGGGGTTTGTTGTCTGACACCACTAGGTTGAGATCAATCTGAAGAAGATCAAAGTAATATTGGAAATGCCACCCCTAAAAGCCTAACTCAACTCATATTATTCTAAGGGAGGTTGGTGTATCTAATACTCTTTATATCCAAACTATTAGGCAGATGTCAACCATTTCCAGTACTAGTCAAGAAAGATGTCAAATTTAAGTGGGATGATAAATGCCAACATCCATTTATAAGTATCAAGCAATATCTTATAACACTATCAGTCCTAGCCGCCCCTATCCTGGGAAAATCCCTCATACTCTTCACTGCTGCATTAAATGACTCCCTTCAAACTTTGTTAATCCAAGCCAATGATGAAGGGAAAGAACATGCTACCATCTCAGTCATTGTTTGATACCTACTGAGGAAAATATCCACCCATTGAGAAGTGTTGCTTAGCTTGAACTTCGCATCCCAAAATCGATAACATTATATGATTTCTCACAAAGTAAACTTGATTTCTAGAGTTAATCCACTACAATATCTTATAACATAATTGTCACTATCTAGATGGTTGGCATAATGATCCATAATTTTATCATAATTTGACATTCATTCGTACCTCTATGTGTAGTGAGAGAGTAAGCACTTGTAGACTTCTTGGCAGTGCACCCTCTTCCAGCAGATTCCCCTCTCAGTGATGATCTTCCTGATGAACAAATCATGAATTTAGGAGATAGAAACACTCATCGATGATAGATGTATTTTGATGGTGTGACTTCTTGTCAAAGAGGAGAAGAACTACAATATACTCTTCTAGGCAAGGTAGGGGTAGGAATAGTCCTCCTAACACCAGGCCGTAGTATGGTGAGATTCTCATATCACTTATCTAGACCTTGCACCAAATATAAAGCTGAATATGAGGCTCTGATCACTGGTTTGGAGTTAGCCATCTTCTTAGGCATCTAAAGCATCAGTATATTTAGGGATTCA
Source organism: Cymbidium sinense (assembly GCA_021442155.1). Lineage (NCBI taxonomy): Eukaryota > Viridiplantae > Streptophyta > Magnoliopsida > Asparagales > Orchidaceae > Cymbidium > Cymbidium sinense. The sequence goes on from CM038232.1 coordinate 53,966,108, forward strand.
CAACTAATTGTCAACCAAATTGTATTGAGTCCTACAAGGTTCTAAAGTCTAAACCCCATCACTACCATAAGTACACTATGGAGTTACTAGCCTAGATCTCAGAGGTCACAATCTATAAGTTCCTACGAGTAGAAAATGCATAACAGATGCCTTTGCTTAGCTCACTAAAGAATTGGCATGTCTAGAAGATGAGTCCATATAAATAGAGGTTCATAATAGACATATCATATCTCTTATTGATCTTGAACTCATTAGAAAATATACTCTTGAAGTAAAGATTACTATTACCAAAAAAGTTGATGAGCTAGATTTGAGGAAACTTTTCATTGATTACTTAAGCAGAGGCAAAATACCTCAAGAGAAATCTCAAGCTCATCAAATCAAGCAGCGAGCACTCTCCAATGCACTCATTGATGGTGTCTTACACTAACGGTCCTTCTATGATATATGGTTACACTGTTTGGTCAAACACGAAGCCCATAAGATCATGACTGAGGTGAATTTAAGATTATGCAGAGCTCATCTGTATGGTCCCAAGATGAAGGACAAAATTAAGAGACTTAGGTATTACTAGATGATGATGATCACAGATTGCACGGACGTAGCCAAGAATTACCACTAGTGTCAAGTGCATGGAGTAGTCCTACATCAACCACCCAACATACACCTGACTATAACTTCATGTACATTCGAGTGTTGGGGTATTGTTATAGTGGGTTTGATTGATCCTCCATCATCCAAGGGTCACCGATTCATCATAGGAGCTATGAATTATTTCTCCAAGTGGGCGGAGATGATTTCACTCAGGGAAGTCAAATGCTCAGCATATGCACCAATTTTTTAGGAATCATATCATGCATAGATTCAAAATACCATACTAAATCATATATAATAATGACCTTCAAAAGCATCAAGATCAAAACTTCGCCAGAAAACACAACATAGATTGGAGGAATTCTACCATCTACTACCCATGGGAAAATAGTTTAGCGAAAGCCTTTAATGAAACTCTCATCCAAATATTCAAGAAGATGCTTGATGATAAAAAATGATAGTGGCATGAGTAATTAGTTGAAGCTTTGTGGGCTTACCACACCACCTATAGGACTCCAACACAATCTACCCCATTCTCTTTAATGTATGGGTTCAAAGCCATTCTTCCCTTAGAGGTCCAACTTTAATAATTAATGATAGTTGTGGGTGGAAAAATCACAACTGAGCAAAATGCTAAACTACTGTTGGAAGAACTAAAAGTTCTAGAGGTTAGACGTCTGCGGGCATGTTATAACCTCTAGTTATATAAAGCAATAATGGTCCAAGCTCATATTAAGCTAGTCCACCCTAGAGCTTTTCAAGTTGTAGAGCTCATTTTAGTTTTAAAGAGACCAATTGTAGACCCTCACAAGATGGGAGGCAAGTTTGAACTTATTTGGGAAGGCCCTTTTGCCACAGAAAAGGCCTACCAAGGTGACGCCTACCAACTAATAAACCATTAAGGTGAATGCTCGATGCTTCCAATCAATAAAAATTTTATTTAATCAAATTATTCTCTAGATTTGAATGCCTTCAATTAATAAACTCTTGATGTGTTTAGAATAGGTGTAAGAAAATCCAATTGGCATCCTACTATGATAAGTACAACATAAACATAAATTTACATATACACATGAATCACAAGCGCAAATCCAATTACTTCAAACTATTTTGAGTTGAGATAAAACCCATAGCGGCCCTTAGTAGTTTCCTAGATCGAGTGTGATTCACTACATAACCAGTGAATCACCCTAGCGATTACCCTTGCTTGGGAAGATGTGAGTCCCTATGCTTTCTTTCTGGCTTGATCGCTACAAATTAATGATTCCCTTGTTAACGTGATGTGTTCTATTGCACAACCAGTAGGCCATTCTGATTGTTAATCATGTTTTTGGAGATGTGAGTCCCTGAGCTTTCTTCTTAAGGTGACCATGGTATGATGACCAGGTATGAATATATATATCTGAATACTAGGGTATGATCCTAATAGCTCCTCTTCCTCTTGACTACCTCAAGCTTAGGTTCAATCCTTCTTTATGATTTCTTAGTTGGTAGTTTCCTTAGGTCAGATTGTAGCTATCTAGCCGATGACAGACTATCCCAATAATTAGTTTTGCTTAGGAAGATGTGAGTTTTCGATGCATTCTTCTTAGATTGATTGTCATAAATCGATAGACACTTTAGGGTTGGCTGGTGTTCACTTTGCTGACAGCAACCCACCTGGTGGATAACACTATTTAGGTAGATATGAGTCCCCATGCTTTCTCCTTGAGTTGGCCACCATATAACTATATGCTTTATATTTTTTAGAGATTAGATAAGACCACTAGAGTCACCTTCCTTGTTGGCATTCTATTTGGATTACGTCTTCATGACTCCATCTAGACATGACCCAGGTTTCTATCGAATTGGACAATTCCTCTTTCTTAGTAGCCACCCCATTGGTTGGAAGCTTCATACTACATATATATGAACTATCCCTTAGGCCAGTAAATCTAAGATAGACCAAAGCCCCCATGGCTCTTTCTTCATGTGGCCCATCACAAAATAATAGGGTTAACACTAAACAAACAAATAAACAAAATAAAATCTCTTGTGGATTAGGATAAGACCCCAGTGGCACCTCTTCCTAAATGGGCATCCTATCTTTTTGGGTATGTTAGAAAAACTTCTAATAAGAATCACCTCGACTATTTAAGCAAGACAAGACCCCCATAGGCCTCACTCAATAGTCACCCTAGGTCAGGTTTGACTTGCTGCATGATCTGCGGGTCACCCCGGTGGTTGATTCTGCTTTGAAAGATGTGAGTCCTCAAGCTTTCTTCCTAATTCAACCATCAAAAACTGATGGGCAACCCATAGATTGGATAGTCTCTACTATACAGCTAGTAGACTATTCTTTTAAGTCAGCAATTCTAAGGTAAGTTTAGGCTTTTATAGCCCTTCGTTAGTGTGACTCATCATAAATCGATTGGGTCCATTTTTATATATTCACGGTTAGGATCATGCCCTTAAGGCTCCTTTCCACGAGTGACTACCCTAGGTTTGGATTTAGACATTATGGTCCCTTTCATAGTGATTGCCCCTTAAGGTTGAGTGATATCATTCTATGGATAAGAGGATTGCTCTTTTGGGCTAGTAAATCTAAAGTAAGTCTAGGCTCTTGTAGTCCCTCCTTGATGTGGCTCATCGTAAACCTACAGGGTCCACATCCATTCAATAATCAAATATAAATTAAAATCAACATGAATCACAAAAATAAAATAAAATTATTCAACGTAACCAATCAAAATAATAAAACTAAATTGATCAATTAAACCAACTAAATCAAATCAAATCAAACTAGCTCTGATCCAATTCTCATCAATTCCTAGCAAATCCTCATTCATGCCCTTGGCGTGATTCAATCCCCAAAGGATTCTTCTTCATGTTCTTAGCATGAAGACAAACTTCAAATAATCACCAAATTCAAGTAATTCTCCTTCCATGCCTCTGGCATGAAACAAAACAAATCAAATTAAACTAAGATCTAAATTCCCCTCCATTTAAGTATAAGCAATATTCATTAATGTTCTTGACCTTCTTGGATGTTATTGATTACCTCGGTCAACGCCAATATGTGCAGTGTGCCTAGTCAGTTACACCTCACCAATTGGGGGTCCTTTTTATTGATCTCACTTTTGGAGTGAGGATTGATCACTCTCATCCTAGGCCTAGGATTAATCTAGTTACTTAGGTTTCCTTAGTTCTATGACACTTATATTGATTAAATAAATACTATACCTAGACCTAAGGACTTGTAGGGCATAACCCTAGGCCTAGAGCTTACCTTAGGACAAATGGGCTTCACTTACCTTAGAGTCTAATTCGAGACTCATACACATCAATTCATTTAAACTAAACCAAAGGTTTGAAACCAAACCAACCCAAACTCATTTGAATTCAATTGAACTTAATTGAATTTGGTTTCCAAGCCAAATTAGCTTGAATTTTAACCCAAGTTAACCCACTTCAATTCTAAAAATAGATTCAAACAAATTCAACAAAACAAACTAAATTTAATTCTCTTAATCATCCTAACTATTCAATGGCTTATTTCAAACTATTCCAACACTTGCAATCAAGCCAAGTTAGCCCATTTGACCTAAAAGGTTTAAATGAGCCAAAACTCAATCTAACCCAAATTAACTATAGTCAAAGCTTCCAATCAACTTCAAATTCATCATTGGATATATTCTAACCATCCATATCCTCAATTAGTCAAAATTGACTTGACCAAACCACTTAACCCAAAGTGACCTGAAAGGCCCAATTAGACCAAACTTCAATCAAGCTCCCATTGGATCAAACCAAGCTATCCAATCTCTTCATTGATGATTGTAGGTTACTATTGAACCTCCACTACAATCAATTAGACTTAACTAGCCAAATTGGCCCATTAACCCAAGTTGACCCAAAGTGACCTAAAGGGCCAAATTGGGTCAAATCATATTCTAAGCCAAATTAGTTTCAATCAATGACTCTCATCAACCAAAAAAAAATATTTAACATGTCTCAACCACCAATTGAAGCCAATTGAACCTAACAAAGCCAATTTGGCCTCTTGATCCAAGTTGACCCAATTTGACCTAAAGGGCCAAATTGGGCCAAATCAAATAATAAACCAAATTGATTGAAACCAATATTCTAATCAATCACCAATTGAATATTGGACAAGATCCAACCTTCAATTGGACCCAATTTGGTCAACCCAACCCAAATGACCTACTTAGCATAATTTGACCTAAAAGGTCAAATTGAACCAACTCACTCCCTAATCTAAATCAATTCAAATCAACTCTTCCAATCAATTACTAATGATCAATTGAACATGGACTTAACCCATGTTCAATCCAATTTGCTCAATTTGATCAAATTGGTCAACATGACCCATTTTACCCAAATTGAACTATATGAACCAAATCCAAATCTAATCCAAATTGGAATAAACTAATTAGAATAATTCATTCCAAATGACCAATTATATTTAACTGAACTCCCACTTTGACCAATTTGGTCAAAATGTTCAATTTAACCCAATTGAACCTATTTGGCCTAATGAATCAAATTGAGCCAAACCCAATCAAACTTGGCATGACTGATCCTTGGGTCACCATGGGTCTGCCCAAGTCGGCCCAACCCATGGTGAACCTAGGTTGGGTCAAACCCATTGAACCAAGCCCTATAAATGTGACAAAATTACCATTTAGAAGGGTTCTCCACCTCCCCACTCCTTGACAATCATCTTTGTTCCTTTTGGATAGAGGACCACTAACCCAACCAAACCCAAGGCTGTTGGGTTTAGCCTTTGGCCAAGAGAGGGTGAGTTCATCCATGGGAAGCCATTGGTCCACTTAAGGAGGAATGTACTCCATGGTAGTACACTGCACTCTTTCAGCCTGTCACACACATCCACCTCAACAGTCCCCTGCCACGTTAAACCACCAACTCTAGTTAGATGGCTACCAAAGGTTAAGGCAATCTTGATACTTGGTTCAGTTGGGAAAGATAGTATACTCATCCCCATTCACTAAAACTCGCCACACAACTTCTACAGAGGATTCAAAACAGTCCCTAAGAATTTCTCGAGCTCCCCATGCACCCTACTAATGGTGAGGCCATGCACCACCCAAATCCAAAAGCCCTATACGTCTAACTCATCAAAACTCCATGAATTTTAAATTAACTCTTCCCACACATTCCTCAAGCTTCAATGAACAAGGTCAATTCAATTTGACCATCAGAATGCATCCTTAGACTAACTCTGGTGACCCTTAGTCCATAGACCGATTGACAAGGAGGCAGCTTAAGATCTTCTCAACAGGGCTTCATCTATTTAAGATGAAGCTACCTCTATCGACGGACTACAGGTCTTTAGCTCCGACGAGATAAAAATCTAACAACTATATATTTAGCCATTAGGTGTTGATCTTTTTCGAAATGAATTATGATTTTGCATGATTTTCACTACATGATCACTTTAGAACTCTTCCCTAATCATTTTGGATTTGATTCTACCATTAAAATAGCTCTAACGAGCTCAGATTAAGCGGTGAAAGGTGGACGGTATACGTCTTCTAGCGCTCGTGGAATGACAGATAACTGTCCATCCATTTAACGTGATTAGAATGGACAACCATAATTAATCATGTTAGAAATTTTAATTTAATCCCTTCATAATCATGAGACTAATCTCAATTGACTGATCTTAGATCAGATGATCGAGCCAAAACCACGTCCATTGTCACTGAGTTAGTAGCCACGTTAGATGTTTCAAATATCCAATACCATGGTGCCACGTAGAAAGCATTGTTGTGTTAGCATCCATGTGGCATCAATGGTTTAAAATGATTTAATTAGGTTTTAAAATGTATTTAAATAGCAAGAAGTTCAAAAAATCATAATTGATTGTAGAAAAATCCAAAAACAACAAATAAACTTATTTTGGAAAGCTTAGACATAAGATAATTTAATAAAACAATCTTTAATTAATACTTAATGAGCAGTGCTTAATTAAAGTTTTAAGTTTAAGCTAATTATCTTAATTAAGGCCAAATTACTTTACTAGTTAATTCAAAATTTGGCATGTTGATTCAATGGGATGTTCTCTGACCTCCCATATTTTTTCTTGGAATTATTTGTCATGTGGTTTGTGAAATTCTAAATTTTCAATTGTAATTAGCTTATTTAAATTATTTAATAATTATTAAAATAAATGAATAGTAAAATTAAGCAATTATGTCAATTAATTAATATAAAGAGTGGGGATAACATGGAAATTAATTAGGACCCCCTCTCCTAATTGTTCCCAAATATATTATCTTAAAGGGTTTAATTAACATGTTTAATAATTAAGGGTAAATTAAAAAAAATAATGAAATGTAAATGAAACTGATTTAAGTAACTCAAGTGCAACCCATTAATCCCTTTATGTGTTTTATAACATAAAGTCGTTAAAGAAATTATGAATTTTCTATTGGTGTGGAAAACATAGGAGTATTTATCTTAAATTTTTTTCTTCTTTAATTTAATTAATTCTTAAGCATGAGCCTAATTGCATTAGATCTCTTTAAGTGCATTGTAAATTTTATTTCTTCAAAGCATATCATTAAAGGCTCAGGTTTAAGTGATTATTTAAATTAAAGAAGCTTGGGAAGGCTGATCAAATTGATATAATTAATAGATTGAACTTAATTAACCCATATAATATATTTAATTTCCTTTCTTTAACATATTAAATAACTAATATGGGATGAAGAGAATTCTAAGTATTGTTTCTCCTCTTTAGATTCTAATAACTTGAATATTAAAATTAAACATTAAAGAAACTCTGATTAGGTTTAAGGGATGTTTATCTAACTTGATTCTCCTTAGGTTCTAATGAAATCAAGTATGTTGTATGGTGATATTCAATTACTTCCTTTCAAATTATCATAAGTGTGTATGCCATGTGCTTGATGTATTCATGTTTTAAAGTTAAAAGAATATGATAGCATTTAAATTGCATGAGTTGGACAAAAGTTATTATATGGTGTGGCTATTATCATTAGTAAATCTCAAACTATTTTGAAACTACATGTTAATTATAAATTAAATAATTTGAAGCTTAAATTAATGCTTATTATAAATAATTAATTATGTGAAAATGAAATGTTCATTTACTTATAATCAAAAGATGATAATTGATGGTTTTATTCCTATGTTCATACTTATGTATTCATGTATTTGAATTGACAAGTATATAGTCTGGACATCCCAAGAATATGAGTCTTTAGGTAGCCCTAAGGACGTCTTAGATAATTTCACTTCCCTCATTTAACCATAACATGTACTTGCTTAACTTTATTTATGTGTATGCATATTTTAGAATATAAAGTGAAACCCTTGTTTTTACCATTAAGCTTTACATAAGTAAAATATATTAATACACAACCTTTGCATGATTTTATTTCTTTGTACGCTTATGTATATTTGAATTGGCAAATATATAGTCTAGACATCCTCGAAAGATGATGCTTAGGAGGTCTTAGATAATCTAACTTCCCTTGTTTAACAATGTCACATACTTGCTTAAATTCCTTATACATGTTTCCATATGCTTAAATATGAGATGAAATCTCTTTTTCTATCAAATTCATGCATTTATATTAATTACGTGTGCAAAAATACAAGTACATTGCATGTATATATATTTATATTGAATCAAATATTAAAGAAACTAAAAAGAAAAGAATGTGGATGTAATTTATAATGAAAGGTAGTAGTGAAGTATCATTCATGTGATGGTGACTTAATTTCATTGGTATTAAGATTCCTTTCATGTTTTAATAAGATTCATTAAGACTAATCTAAACTTAGTCTACAATAAAATTCATAAACAATCTATTAAGAAAATTAAAACAATAATGATCTATCTCTGGAAATCAACTTAGGCTAGAGATGAAAGAGTTAAATCTCTTTCTTTTCTTCATAATGATTATATCTTCAGTAAGAAGTGAACAAAATAAAATGCATAATTTAAAAATCAATCAAGTTACTAAAAAACTTAAAGTGAAACCACCTTTAATGAGTAATTTAAACAATCCTAAACTTTAGAAAATCCTAATTTTAAAGTCAATCAAGACACACCACTCTAAGACTTAGTACACACATTACAATATTAAGACACTGATCTTAGTATTAGGTTAGAATGTTGTATGTTATGGTGATATATTTTATTTTGTGTTGTAATATTTTAGATTAGATGTTAGGATTATTTATGCGTATATTGGATGTTAGGTTATTATTAACATAATGATATTTTATACATGTGATTGTGTTTGAGGGATCGTTGTAATAATAAATGAATATAAAAATGCTTTTTCTTTTGCAGGATCCAATTAGGATAAGTGGGCTTGGTTACCTAAGTGCAAGGTGCTAAGTCCAAATATGTGTAATATAACTATTTGGTTTGTATGTTTGCTTAGCTAATATCTATTTTGCTAGGGTAGTCAAATTTTATTTTTCATAAATATGTAATTTTTGTAATAGGATTATGATTAGTGCTATGGGGTTTAGGATGAACAGTGGCTAGAAGGCAAAGTTCGGAGACTCTATGAAGCTTGGAGCAAGCTAATCCAAAGAAGAAAAGAAGAAAAAGAATTGAAGACCCCCATAGCATTTATTCCATTTCTAAAATTTAATGGTAATCTGGGTTGTATAAGGGTAGAGCTCGGCTACTTAACTCCTTTTCTTTTTCGGGGTGTACGACGATGCCTAGCTACACTAGCCTTTTATTATTTCATGAAATTTAAATATTTAATTATTATGTTTAGATTGTGCAATAGAAATAACATAGTTTCATAGGTTTCTTAAAGTTTGATGTTTAAATGTGTGGTCTGGATGTGATTAAGCTCTTTAAGATAAAATTAAATTTTCTATCCTCACTAAATAGGTCATAACTAGATTTTAATTTAAATCACAACCTCACCCTAAATCCTAGTTTCATAATCAAGATAAATAAAATATTTAGCAATCTCTTAGCTAAATATTGTATGTTTTCACACCACATATACCATCTTGTTTCATTCTTGAAAATAAAGGATCTCTACTCTTGCATAATAGGGGATATGCTTAACCTATGAGAGCAGCCCCTTATAGTAGAGAACACCTCTTCTCATTGATTTTTCCCACAACTCAATTTCACCATGCATTTAGGCATAATTTTCTTATGCCTTGGTCCATATTAATGTGTCAAAATGATTTAAAATTTTTTAAATTTTATATTAAGTCTATGTCATATTTTTATACCAGTCATGATCTAGTATCTTCGAGAGTGAGTTTAGGATTCTAGCTTTCTTCCTAATTAAATAACAGCCTAACTATCTTACATTTACATCAAACATGCCTATATGGTTTTAAAGCGTAGGAGGTGTTAGTTGGTAGCCACTCTAGGCGGTTGTATATCCAAAAGAGTCAGGATGTGTTTATTCTCTCTTATGGAGGAGAACCACTATATCCCATTCTCCTTGATTAGACTTAGGCCATGCTTTTAGCTTGTGCTAAAGCATTTTAGACTTAGATTTTAAGGCAGCTTATTTCTCTTTTGCTACAAGTATAAGTCCTCACTTCTTAGGCATTTCCATAATATTGTATTATTGGAATGTGAATCCTAGCTTTCTAATAAAATTTCAACTCAAGTAAAAATAAATTCTCTCTTTCAAAAATGTAAAGTCTCACTAAAGATAGACTGAAGTATCCACTAGGCTTCCTAGTATCTTGAATGCTTCCTACTTATTCTTCCTTGAAATTCATGAAGAAATCTTCCTATTCGAACAATCCCATTTGGTTTCCAATAAAAACCAATCCTTTGATAGTCTATCCTTGAAATCTTTGAAGATATTTATTAAAGACTTTAATTGAGAGCGTTCTTAGAAAGCTTCCACCTCAAAGGATGTAATTAATTATGGGGGCTTACCTCCATAGGGAACTAAAGAACCCGCCATAAAATAATCCCCACTTTACTAATCCATGTAAAGTGGGGGAAAGATCTATGGTATATGAAGACCCATCTGCCTTAGGAGTCCTTACTAGGTGATTGAGTCCATTGTAGGATGATGTTTCTATCTTTCATGATAGTACATTATTCCTTAGATGTTATACTTGATTATTTCAACAAGTAACCCCTAAGATCTGCATAGTGTCCATACGACTCCAAATAAAAATACCACAATGTATTTTAGAACTTTTAAGCCTTTTTAATAGAGCATTAAGATTTTCATTAATTCTTAAGTTTGGACTAAGCTTAAATAAAATTACAATCACCTGAAAGACATCTTAAGATTATTGAGTATAAGTTAAGATTTACTTAATGATATCCTTCAACCCTTTTACTACATTAATACTTCATGTCAAAATAATTATCTATTATTATTTTTTAATAAGAAAATAATATATTTTAATTCATATATGTGTATATATATCATTTAGAATTTTTATACTCTAATACAAGCATGAACATGTATGCTTATTTTTTATTATTTTAATATTAATTAGGAATTCATGTAATTATTTTCTATGAATATGCATGTTTTTTATAGAAAAGGTTTATGTATTTATACACATGAGTATACATATAAATATTTTAGGCTTTTTATAAGTACGTGTAATTATTAAAACAAAAATGTGAGGTGAAAACTTCCTTCGGGTTAGTAGCCCTACGATATTGAGTGTCCAGACTATATACATGCTATCCATATATATGTATGTATATAAACATGTAATAGAGTGAATCTTCAAAATTTTTATAATAATGAGTTTAAAATTTTCTAAACTTCATGTGTATTGTTTACACAACTTTTTAAGTATGTGTTATTATTATTATTATTATTATCATCATCATCATTATTATTATTATTATTATTATTATTATTATTATTATTATTATTATTATTATTATTATTATTATTATTATTTGAAGTAAAGAAATTCCACTATATGATATGAGTTACAAACCCAAATGGTGGGAAAACAAAATTACAAGCTTCTAATATAAGGAATATCAAGGAGGTCACCATGAAGATCATTTTCAATGGTGTTGAATGGAGTCGATGAGAAAAAAGGCTCTACCAGAGAAGCCCCTAATTTAGCTAAGAAATTTGTAAGTCTATTTCCCTCTCTTTTAATATGACTAATTTATAAATTCATCAGCTATATCAAAAGGTGAATCTAGCTAATAATGTAAGTAAGATACTGAAGAGGAAGAGATTCCTTAGTAACGTACTTACAAAGGTTTAAGGAATCTGTTTCTATCCATATATTAGTGATGTGCAAGGTAGTAGCAATTCTGAGAGCAGTGAGGCAAGCTTGGGTTTTAGTACATATGACATTTTAGCTAATGCTGGAGAGGAGAAGTTATTAATGTAATTTCCTTAACAATCCCTGAAAATTGTGCCAATCTAAGCACCATTGGAGTTGTGAAACTCCCATCAATGTTGATCTTGATGGATCCTTTCTCCTACCTTTTCCAATGTATGAGAGTATTCTTAGAAGCATTAATGGGAGAATTTCAGAGAAGTTGAGCTACAAATAGCTTGGATATATGGCTTTCAATACGAGATTAAATCTGCTTTGGGTTGAGATCCTTGCCTTCATGTTTAATTGTGTTTCTAGCCATCCAAATAAAAGATAAAACAATGAGAAGGACATACTTTGAATCAGATTTGTGCCTCTAGAAGTTTTCCCAAGGTTTTAAATAGTCCTTCAGTGCTTCATAATAAAGAGGTACAATCTTATTTGTGGCTTGGAGATCCATCCATATAGAGGAACTGATTGTACATGTAATGAACAAATGTTGAATGCTCTCTTCTTCAAGGTTGAATAGATGGTAGATGGATGCCAATCTTAAACCTTATAGTTTCAAGATATCATCTGTAAGAAGGAGGGAATGCCATGCTCTCCAGCAAAGGAAAGAAATGCTTGGTTTTATGGCAAGACTCACAAAAGTAGGCAATTTTGCTGAACCTATTTGGAGTTGTCTGGTGCAAGTTGATAAACTTTTAGAGATGGAAGAAGTTACCTTGTGGCATATTACAAAGAGCACATCAGGTTCATTTTGGTAGATTAGGATCCTACTAATATCTTTGATAATACCATCATTGAGGTGGCTCTTTAGCTTAGGTAAGTTCCACTTGTGTTCCACCTAAAAATCTAAAATGGCAAGAGAGTGTGAGATAGGGAAAGAGCAAAGTTTAGATATTATACCAAAGGGAAGCCATTGGTCATATGCAAAGCTGATATTCCCTACTACCATATTCTAGAAAATTTGGTCCTCAATAACATTTTTATGCTTTCAAGAGTTTCTAGTGATTGGAGTCCAACTGATTTGGTGGCACCATGGAAGGATGGTCATTTTTACAGTATTTACTGTGAAGGTAATTGGCACAAAGAGAATCATTTTTCCTAAGCTTAATCCATAGCTTTGTTTATTTGATAGTGAAGGTTTTAGAAATGGATCTAAACCCTAGACCACCATCAAATTTTGGCTTACAAATTTTCTTCTAGCTAAGACAAATGAACCAACCTTTTGTGGCCACTCCAAAGAAAACTGTTGAAAATTCTTTCAATTTTATTTTGCACAATAGTTGGATTACACACGGTTTGTAATATGAAAAGTGGAATAAATCCAAGAATGCTTTGAGGAAATGAGATTCTTCCACCAGTAGATAAGAAGGAATTATTCCAAGAGGATATTCTATTCTGAATTTTGTTGATCATCCCATCGAAATAGCAATCCTTGGATTTACCTTTGAAGATTTGGACTCCAAGGTAGTGAAGAGGAAGCTGAGAAGGAGTGAAACCTATAGTATCTTTGATCCAAGTTTGTTCAGAGCTACAAAATTTTCCTTTAATAAAAATGCAGTTGGCATTATTGAAGGTCAGTCTAAGGATGGATTCAAATTTATCTAAGATTCTCTTGATGCATTTGATGGAAGTTTTAGATCTATTAAAAAAATGAATTAAATCATCTGCAAATGCAAGATGTCTTACATTGACTTTGCTTTTGGTTTGGTATCTTAATGCTTTCCCTCTAGAGTGTGTAGCTTCAATCATTCTGGAAAGGTAGTCAATGGCAATGATGAAGAAATAAGGTGAGAGAGGGTCCCCCTGTTTGATTCCTCTAGAGGATTGAAAGAAGCCATTTGATTCACCATTAATGACAAGATAATAGTTATTGTTGGATAACACTCTTTGGATGAAAGAACACAAATCATCAGAGAATCCTCTTGCTTTATGATTGGCCAAGATAAAGCTCCAATTTATAATGTCATAAGTCTTCCTGATGTCAAGTTTGATGATTAGGATCCCCCCCCTACATTTTTTATCAATGACTAGGAGTAGCTCCTAGGCCAACAAGATATTTTCAGCAATCTTTCTACCTTTCACAAAAGTAGTTTGATTTGGAAGGATGAGCAATGGAAGAATGAGCTGAATTTTGATGGCTAGGATTTTGCTGATAACCTTACTGATAACACTTGATAGGCTAATAGGCCTAAACCATCCCAATCAAATTTGTTAATATACTTGGGAATGATGGTGAGAGTAGTAGAGCTGAAGAATTTATGGATGTCCTTGCCATTGAAGAAGGCTTGAATAGTAGCTATGATATCATCCTTAATCCAATTCCAAGAGAATTGATAAAAGTGTGATGTAAAACCATCAAGGCCTGCTACTTTAGACCCATTTAATGAGTTGAGACAATCCTAAAATTCAGTTTCCAGAGGAAGCTGAGTAGGATTAAGCAAATCGATCCCCAAGCCATGGGACTTTAAGAGGTCCTCCTTAGAGGAATCATGATTCACTTGCGGTGCTTGAAAAAGTATTTTGAAGTAGTTTATACCATCGCTGACTATGTCATCCTTCCTGATTAGCCAATTTTGATTGGATTTGATTTTGGTTATAGCCTTGGTTTCTATTTTATGTTTAATGCAAGAATGGTAGTACCTTGTATTTGTATGTCCTTTTAGATTTATAGTGGCAGCTTTTTGAGCTAGGAAATCCTCCTCCATTGCAATTAAAAGGTTTAGCTAAATTCTGGCTTCTTGAAGATCATTTTCAGCAAGGGGTGAATAGTTATCAATGTGCTTCAATTCGAACTCAACAACTTTGAGATCTTGGTTACTCACCAATTGGTGAATATCACCAAACACATTCCAGTTCCAATGTTTTAGTGCTTTTATCAAGTTTTTATGGAGATTCCATAGCCTTATCAAAGGGTCAACATTATTAGAATTCTAAGCATCTTGAAGGAAATAAGTGAACAGCTCATGTTGGGCCCACATATTACAAAATCTAAATAATTTTGGCTGGGAAAATGAAGTTTATCATCAAAATTAAACAAATATTTATTCATGCTTCTTAAATATATTTATCTTATCATTATTTGTTTTTGTTGAATAATTTCTATTTTAGGAAAAATATTAGCACATACACTGGCAGATAAAATTTTACTATAGATGAAATTAATATGTTGATGTTCACCAGCATTAGTGGATAGTGATGAAGAGACAGTCGTTGAACCATGATGTATGTCTTCATTAGTTGTTGATACTATTTGCTAGAATGTCACACCAATTGAGCGACAAAAATCAAATGATTATTGTTAAGTAATGATGGGTGTTATGAATGATCACTACTATAGATTGTTGGGAAAAGCTTTAAGATTTTTTAGATTTATCATCTCTTTGTAACTCCTAATATCCTTCATGTGTAAATTATAAGCCAATTTATAAATTTTTCAAATGAAATTTTAGTTACTTTTGTGGAAAGCGAAATAAATTACATCTGATAGTTTTTTTTATTACCTTGATTATAATAGGCTCCATTTAAGTACCGAAAAGATATTAATTTTTTGTGACATATCAATTTTACCACTGTTTGATTTGAAAAAAATTAAGTCTCAAAAGATTTGAGGTGTTGAATCATAATTTCAAAAATATTATAAGCTTTAACTACTTCCTACACATTAACGTAGGCCTCCCATGAAGGCAATAAATTATTGTCCGTTGTAATTATAGCTTTTTTAAATTAGCATATTATTAATGAAAAAAAAAATTATCTCTAAATGCTCCTAAATTGTCCAATATTTTACGTGATTAAATTTAGATAGTTAAAAAAATGATGTTTGGAAGCATAAATATCATTTGTGATCACTTTTGTTTTTTTGTTTATTATTTTTATTTTGATTTAATTATGTTATGATTTAAAATAAAATTTGTTTAGTATATATAATTATTTTTAAAAATATTAAAAATATTTAAAAATTATTTTGAGTAATTTTAAAAATTATAAACTTTACTTTTAAAAATAAAAATAATAATACTTTAAAAAATATGTTAAATAAATATATTTTTAAAAATTAACCTAAAAATAAAAATATAAAAGAAAATTAGTCCAAATGCTAAAATAGGGCCCATAAATGCCTAGCGGGTTAGGCTAGCCGTTAAGGAAAGCTAGCATGCCTGCAGGCATGCAAGCCCTTTTTTTTTTTTTGTTGAAATGAAATGATTTTTCTGTTATAATTTAGGCTTATTTTTAAAAATTTCTTAATTAAAAATTAAATAATCTTGAAAACATTTTTAAAAAAACTTTAAAATTTTAAAATATTCTAAAAAAATAGTAACTCCTTTACCTTTTTTCTTACCATAAATTCGCTTAAAGGGGAAGAGGGAATTCATAACTTTTCTATCCAAGCTTTATTTTTTTATGAAAAAATTGATTTATTTTAGCCTTTGAAAAAGATGAAAAACTAGTGCAATGCTGTCTTACGCACTACGATGAGGAGATGAGGAGATGAGGAGATGAGGGCAAAATAGGGTCCTTCTAAAAATTTTGCAATTTATTTAATACCTTAATTTCTCTACCTTTGAGCAATTTTTTATAATGTTTACTAGCATTTTCTTCTTATTCATGTTAGATTGATACTTTTTTACAGGATAATCTTTATATATATGCATGTTTTTTTTTTCAAAAAATTAAAAATAAATAATAAAAAAAATCATCACAAATTTACTATATTTGATTTTTTTTATAATTTTTTCACTTTTTGATGCAATGACATTATGATATATTTTTTAATTTGATGAACTTCTGTGATCAAATAATAAGTAAAAATGTTAAATTGTTCATAAATATCAAGGTGATGAGTCATCTTTATAATTTTTTCATTTTAAAATATTATCATTTGATAGGATAAACAATTTAGGAATAATGGCTATAATAAATTTTAATCCTATGAGCATTCACATAATATTTTAAGTTTTGATAATCATAAATATTTCTGGTTGAATAATTATTTTCACAGATTAGTTATGTGTGTAGGCTATGATATGCTTTTAATGCTGGAACTATAATTAAGCAACTTAATGAAGATTGACTATGAGAGCACAATTTATTCAACTCAATTCATATAAATACCCCTTTGGGGAGCCTGACTAGAGAACTTAAATGTTAAAAATCTTGAAAGAGGCTTAGGAAAATGTGTTTAGCTTAAGAGAAATATGGGGAGATCTCTCTGTTCCTCTTTTCACTTAAGGATCTTGTACTGGTAAGATTTTACGTTTATTTTGGTTGATCTTTTCATCCACATTAGCATTGAGGCTTGTGCTTTAACTTGAGATTTTATTCTAGTTAAGAATTTATGTAAGATTTTTATTGTAAGAAGTTTTCTTTATACCTTGGAGAATGAGTGACATCCTTTTTTCCTTGATGTGTTGTGCCAAATGAGAGATAGTAAATTTTTAGAGGAGATATAAAGAGTGGATATAGATTCATTAGGCCAAACCACTATAAATCATTTTTTCCCTCTTTCTTATCTTTCGTGTATTATTTACTGCTCTTTTCTTGATGTAGATGGGCTGCGGAGAGTAGGATGTCACTGGAAAAGTGGAGAAAAGATGCTCTAATGTTCTACCACTCGCTAAAATGGAAGAGAGATGAATGATGTGCTACATCATTTCTTTGTGCTTGGATTGTTTATTTTATTCTATTAAGTCTCTATTTTGGTGAATAATAAAGATTTAATTTGATTTTTTTAAGAATATTTTAAAAGCACACAAATTCACCCCCTTTGGGTGTATCAATTTTTATAAGTGGTATCAGAGCAGGTTACTTATTTTATAGTTTAATAGTCACAAGTAAATACCTCGAGGGAACATCTATGGAATCAAAATGCCATGGATTATATTACCTCAACACATTTTTTTATGATATTCTAACTATTTTTGAAAATTTTGCATGACAACTTTTATTTGATCAATCGATTTTCAAATGTGGAATATGACTAAACTTTGATATTCAACCCCATAAAATGTTATCAATGGAAAACAAATTGAAACAACCTTTAATTTATTGTCAATTGAAGAGAAGGAATTAGCCAATTAAATTATAAATATTAATTTTTGTTTGTTTTAAAATTGAAAGATTATATGCATGTTTGTACATGTAAACTTGGCAAAAAAATTGAGAAAATTTTGTATTACTTATGAAGGAGCTAATGAGGCCAAACAATCTTACATCAACATGCTTTTTACATGATTACAAACTCTTTTGTATGTTTCCTCTTGAGTTTATTTCTGATATGTACACACACACTTTACAAAAATCATTACTTCATTGCATGTTTTTGGCAGAGAATTTACAAATGTTTAAAAACTTAATAAAATTATGCATTATTTACCTTGATCTTGGAATGCCAAGATCATAATAATTTGACTTTAAATATTTATCTATTTATTCAATTGATTAATTGCTTTGTTCTTTTATTGCTCATGAAATAAATTTCTGTAAAGATATACTAACATAAGTGACAAAAAAAAGATGATTTCTCTAAAAAAAATACATTTGAATGCAGTGATGATGAAAGCACCACTAATAATGATGGCGTATCATTAATCACTACAATGTTCAAAAACTTTTTAAAAGAATAAAAAAAGATTTGATAATAAATAGAAAAATGTAGAAACAAATATACTTCAAAAGTTATTGATGTTAATTGCTATGAATGTAAGAAACTAGGTCATATCAAATGAGAGTTTCATTCACTCAAGAACAACAATCATATGGACAAATAGAAAAAAAAAGTGGTGAAATGTGTTTTTTTGGATCAACTTAGATTTAGACTCTTCTATATAGAAGATGCCACAAACCTTTGTTTGATGACAAAAGATTATTCTTATAATTAGATAAAGAATAGGAAAGTAATCTTAGATATGATAATCACTCAAATGTTTTTGAAGAATTACATATTGCATTCAAATATTTGAAAATAAAATATTTATCTCTAATTTTTTTTTTCTTTGGAAAAAATTCATAGCACATTTCTAGATGAAAATGAAAAATTTAAAAAAAAAAATACAAAGAGCTAGAAATTCAAAAATCCAAAAAGAAACATGATCTATCTAAAAAAGTTGACTTTCTTTAATGTGTAAATGAAAAGTTGAAAAAAGAAGTTGAAAATTCTAAAAAAACACTCCCATTAAAAATAAAATTATTTGAAAAAAATGTTCATGCATTTCTTTTCTCTAACATTTGTTGTTTTTCTTATGGCATGTTTTAGTTTATAGTTAATCTATGCATACATCATTCACATTCAGCATATGCATGGAATCCTAAAATTTTTTCTAGATGCATGAAACCTAAACAAATCTATGTTCAATAATAATAATTTAAAAAAAAACCTAAATCTATTTTGTAGACAATGCCTTCACTCAAGGGCCTATAGAGGCATATGGTACTTAGATAGCTATCACTTAAGACACATGATAGGGGACAATATTAAATCCATTGAAACTCAAAAGTGGAGAAAAGGTCATCTTTGGAGACATCATAACTTGTAAAGTATTTAGGGCAAGTACCATTGGAATAAATTAAAATGGCTTGAAAGTTGTTAAGAATAAAGAAAAGCATGAGGCTAAAAGATTTTTAATTAAATAGAAGACATTAACTTTGAGAAATCTTTGCACCAATTGCTTGTTTAGAAGCTATTTGATTATTACTTGCATTTTCTTATTTTGAAGGCTTTAAATTATTTCATGTAAATGTTAAAAGTGCTTTTTGATTGGTGTTATTGAAAAATATGTGTTTGTTAAACAACAACTCGAGTTTCAATGCTTATTATACATTGATTATGTTTATAAATTGAGAAAGACTTTGTATGGTTTAAAACTATTGAGTATCGACCTTTTGTATCTCACTATTTGATTTAATGATAATAAATTTTGTATTATAAAGATTAACAGTTTCATTGTAGGTAAAATTATCTACACAAAATAATATAATTATCATTTTTAATTTATATTTTTATTGATGATAAATATATATACTTGAAGTAATTATTTATTTATTTCAAGTGTTTTAGAAAATTTACCACACTCAGGTTGCTTAGGTAAATTGAATATCTTCTTAAAATTTGTAATATAAGATAAATAAGAGCTCATTAATATAAAAATAATTGTTACAATTTTTTTTCATATAATTTATTTTGATTTTTACATATTTTTTCATATTATATTTACATCAAATTTTCACTATTTCATGAAATTATCATTTTTGGATAATTTAACTACTTGTATGAGTTTAAGCATTATCTGTTGCATCTAAAAGTGATTTGAGTGTTTTTTTTCTTCTTCATTAATTAGTTTCCATGCCTAGATTATTCTTCATCGATTTTTTTGCATGAGGATTAATTTATACACTTAATTATTCAAATTATTGTTTTTATCCCTCATATTATTCATTTTCTCTCTCTCCAATCAATAATTTCATTTGAATTTTATTTTTCCACATGCATTGCCGAATTTTTGATGTTTTGGTTAAATTTTGTGGAATTTATTTAATTTAATGCCACATCATTTAATTTATGCTATTTAATGGATTTTAAAATTTTGAATTTATTTGAATTTTGAATTTGAATATTTTGAATTTCAATTATATATTGCCTTTAATTGCTTCCAAAAACGTTTTGTTTAATTTTTGGCATGTTTTGGTAAGCCCAATAATTATTTTTATTGATTAAATTTGAAATTTTTTGAATTAATTTGAATTAATAAAAATTTAAATTTAAATGGGTTAAGAATTAATGCACTTTCTTTTTAAAATTTTATATTTTTAAAAATTCCTTAGGTTGGTCCACTTTAATATTTTTCATTTAAAATTAAATTATGATTAGTAATAAAATTTTTCTTAATTAATCTTCCATAATTTCTAATTAATAGATTCACATTAATTTGAGATTAATTCTTATTTAGAAAGTCTTGGCTGCTCCTTTCATAATTGAAATTTTGATTTATTTTAATTCAATATTATTCAAACTCATTCGTTAATTAATTACATGATTAATTAGAATTTATTTTATTATGTCAAGTGCATTTAAACCTCTTCCCTCCATGCTCAAATGTCCCACACTTGCTTAAATTGATTTGATTTAAATTCGAATGTATTTAAATGAATTTTGAATTTGATTTAAATCCTTTTTATTTTATTTTATCCTATGATTTTCCCTCCTATTTTTTGTGCTTTGGTCGACCACTACACATGGCTATGTTCTATTTAATATAATGCATTTGTGAATTCTTTCTCTCTTGCAAAAAAAAAAAAAAAAAGATTCTCCTTGGCCTCCTTGCAACATTCTTTCAAGCGTTAATTAGTTCAAGTGTTCAAGGCTATATCTCCTCTCCTTTTTTGCATTCACTTCAAGCAATCACTTGAGGAGAATTTCACATCTTCTTCAAGCACTCTCTTTAGTTTGGAAGAGTATTCTTCAATGCTAATATTTCATTTTCTTTCCTTTTTCAAGAGGATTGAGTAAGATCTTTTCAAACTTTCATATTTAATATACTTATTATTTTGATCTTTTAAGTTCAGTGAAAAAGATTTGATTTAAGCTTTCTAAATTATTATAATTCCTTCTCATTCTACTTTTAAGTGTTTCAATCTTACATAATATCATGGTTTATTCTTCATGTTAATTATCTTGGAGTACAAAAACTGAAAATTATAAGTTTTGTCTATTTAATTTTTCAAATATTTAAATTCAAGGCTTTTGGATTTCACTTCCTTTTAAAGTTTCTTCAATTTGAATTTCATCAAGATCATTTTAATATAAATTCAAGTTGGTTGAATTTTTTTTTTAATATTTACTTGATTTTGATTTGATCTTCATTTCTCAAATTTGTTTTCAATCTTCATTCATGATTTTGATGTGTTGTGTTGATTGAAAACGATTTATTTTAACATTGGCAAAGATTTTTTAAATTTCTTTTAATTCATCTTTCAAGAGCTTTGAATATTACATATCTTAATATACTTGTGTTTTGATTCCTAAGATCTTTATGATTTTTACAACTTAGTGCGCTTAGTTTTTTTATCTTTTAAGTTGAATAAGAAGGATTTGATTTGATTTTTCCATGTTACTATAATATCTTCTTATTCATCTTTTAAGTGTTTAAATAATTACAATTGTTTATGACTTTATGATGGATTTTTGTTTGGCTTGGTTTTAAAAGCATACATCTTTTAAGTTGTTTTAAAAAATTGTGTTCTTGATTTTGATTAAAAAAATTGCTATTAATAATGTTGAAGATTTTCTAAAAGTTCTTTCATTTATATTCCAAGTGATTTGAATAATTCATCTTGTCATTGATTGTAACTTGTTTTGTGAAATCATTCTTTTAAGGTTTTTGGAATTATTATTTTTCATAAATATTGTTTTTCAAAATATTTTTATTTTACTTTGAGCATGTGTTCTAAAGATTGATTTTATTCTTACACTTTGTTTCAAATTTGATTTAAGTTAAGATTATCTTCAAAAGGCTTTTACAATTATTTGTTTATTCAAAATTTTCACTTTATAGATCTTTGATTTTTCTACTTCATGTAAATTATTTTAAAAGTCAAAATTTTTAAAAACTTTATAATAAATTATTTTCAAGTTCATATTTTAAAATTTTCATTTCACTTTGTATACATATTATTCAAAGAAAAAATTTTCAAGAACTTTCCATTAAGTTCATAACATTGCATGCTTTATCATAAAAAAATAAATAAACTTTGAGATCTTTCTTATTTGTCTTATTATTGCTTAGTGGGCTTGAGTATAAAATTTATTTTAAAATTGAGAGATAGATATTCACTTTATTTTCTCTTTTTATTATTTCATAAATTTTTTGGGGATGTAATTGCCCTGTGTAGGAAAGTACGTTGTTAGGGGTTATACTCGTCTAGTATAAAAGAGTATGTGAGACTCTTTGTAATCTTATTTTGATTAGTGAATGTTGACCTCACTTTTACTTAGGTTGACATCTATCACTCTTTAGACCTAGGATCAAATCTAGGCTCTAAGATCTTTTTACTTAGAAATTGGGACACATTTAATGATTAAGTGGAATCCCAAACAAACCCAAAACTCATAGGAGTCAGCTTTAGGGCCGAACCCATTGGATTAGTGGACCCTACCTAGACTAATTAACTAAAATCCTCATATACCACACTCAATTGATCTTAAATAATCTTTAACACCAATCTAAATCACCCAAACATAAAATGAAACCCAATTATCCTGAAATAGGTTTCCTGGCCCACTTAGTCCATGTTGGCCTAAATAAAACCTATATGACCAAATCTTGATCAAGCTTAAGTCATTCCAAGTTTGGTTGACCCAACTATTCAAGATCATCCCAAGCACATAACTAAGCATATCCCATGCCAAATTGCAACCTAATTTGGCCATTTGGTTAACTTAATCCAAGTTGACTCAATTGGACCCTTTAAGACCAAAACTCAATTTTAATTCTTTGGTGAAAATTGCACCAAACTAATTATTCCAAAAAATTCCAAATACATTATTAAACATGACCCAACCTTCAATTGAACTCAATTTGGCCAATTTACCCAGATTAACCAAATGATCTATTTGACCCTACAAGACCCAATTAAGCTAAAACTCAATCCAAACCAAATTCAACCAATTTTAAACCACTATCAATCATAAATTGATTGTTGGACACAATTCAATGATTAATTAAACCTAATTTAGCCAAATTAACTATGTTGGTTCATTTAGCTCAATTTGACCTAAAGGGTTAAATTGAATAAAAAATCAATCCAACCATTATTCAATCAAACTAATGTTTGCAATCATTTCTAAAATTATGATCAAACATATCTCAACCCTCAACTGAACCTAATTTAGCCAAATTAACAAACTTGGTTCATTTAGCCTAATTTGATTTGCAGGGTCAAATTGAACCAAAACATAACCCATTCCATATTATATAAAATGAAATGCTACATTTATATCCAAATACATTTTTAAGCATGCCCCAACCTTCAAGAGGACTTCAACTTGATCAATGGTTAAACCAAATTAGAAAACTTAATCCATTTGACCCATATAAATCCATATGAGCTAAGTTACAATCCATCCCAAATTAGATCAAATTAATGGCATCATTATATTCCAAACTATCATTTGAACATAACCCAATAACCCTTTGAGCCTAATTTGGCTAATTGGCCAACCTAATTTAATTGAACCTAAATTGACCTATAAGAGTCTAGATAATCCAAACCCAACCAAACTTGGTATGACTCATCCTTGGACTCCCTCCACACCTGCTCAAGTCGACCCAACCCTTGGTGAACTCGGTTTAGCCCAAACCAAGTGAACCAAAAGTTTCGAATAAGATAAAATCTAAGAATAACAAAGTCTAACCCCTCTTTTTGGCTAAGGTGACACTCTTAGCATGCCAGACCTAAAGCTTTTTGGTTCAACCATTGATCAAGGTGAAATCCCCTTCACCATGGTTGGCCCTTGGTTTACCAACCATGGGTTGCCTACCTCATGCGAGGCCACCAAACTCCCTCAGGCACTCAAGGAAGTCTACCTCATCAGTCCTAAGTAAATTGAGCCAAAGCTAAACAAACCAAAAATGATGGTTTACATGGAGAGCAGAGTTTACTATGCCCTAGTGCTCCAAACTTTACACACACCTTCACTCATCCTATATGGCTAGTCCTAAGCTTTCGAGGACCCCTCGAGCACTCCACTGCTAGTGGCACCAAACACCCTTCAACATAGACATCTCCCATACCTAACCACATTAATCCCTGACAAAATACTAATTAAAATTCCCTACACCTTTCTCACTTTCTCACAAGCAAGAATGGATTGAGACTCACTCGATTTAATCACCATGCCATAGAGTTCGAATGAACTCTTGCAAGCAATGACATAACATGTTCTTAAGAACAATTAACTAGGAGGCAACCAATCATCACCTCAGTAGGGCTTTGCCTCTTCAAGGGAAACTACTTCACACATCAAACTACTGGTTTTTTGCTCCAACAAGGGAATTTTCTCAAAACCCATAGATAACTAATATGTGTTGGTGTTTTGTGAAGTGGGTTCGAGTCTAGAGTAGATCCAATTATCAAAACCCTTGTCTTTTAATTTTGATCTTAATGGAGTCAATATTGCATTGAATTGAGGCAAAATTGGGTCAGATCAAGTGGTGAAAGATTAAAAGTGTTTGCCTCTCTTCAAAGGTTAGAGATGAATCATTGTCCATCCATCTCATGTGATTAGGATGGACGACCATGATTAATTACAATAGCTTTTCTCTGATATTTTCTCTATTAACCATCAGATTAATCAAAGCCATTTTAACTTTGATTGAAAGCCTCAGGGAAAAGCCACATCCCCCACCACCCCATCAACTGCTATGCGGGATGGTTTAAGTAACAATCCCACAGTGTTGCACATAAAGCATGGTTGCATCAGTACTTACTGTGTAAACCATTAAATATCTTTGAAAATGTGTCTAATTAGCTAAAACTTCTCAAAATTATGACTAGTTGTAAAAGCATTTAAAAATAAATAAATTAAAGCTCATTGGAAAGCTTGAATAGAGGAAAATGAAGAAAAATAAAATAAAATCTTTAATTTTTATTCAGTGTATTGAGGTTAATTAGAGTTTAAATTTTTTTTATTAATGTTGAAATTAAACCCTAATTATTTGGACAAATGACTTGAACTTTTTGGTGAATGTCTTATGTGATGAGCTTTGACTCCCATAATTATTTCAAGTCAACTAGACAAATGCATTATGATATATATATATATATATATATATATATATATATATATATATATATATATATATAACTTCAGTCTAGTCATACACCCTAATATCCAATCTAAAATATTACATGACAAAATAAAACATAAATCACGCATACACCATCCTAACTTAGGACTAGAAGTGATGGCTTAATTCTAATGTGTGTGCTAAGGCTTTGTGTGGTTTGTCTTAACTAAGCATTAAAGTTATAATTTTCTAAATTTAGAAAGAGTTTAATTTAATCATGAAGGTTGGTTTCATTTTAAGTTATTTAATTGATTTGTGAATTTTTAACTTATGTTTTGCTTTATTTAATTTGACTTACACTTAGCATCTAAGTGTTATAAAGAGAATAAATAGGCTTACCCTCTTTCATCTCTATCTTAAGTCACTTTCTAAAGCGCATTAATTTAATTTAGTTTTCTTTAGTGAATGGCATATTAATTTTTTTATTAATCCAAAATTTATGTTAACTTTAAATAATCCTATCCAATATGACAGGTATCTTAAGATTAATATAGTTGAATTACTATCACATGAATTATATTAAATCATTCCTTTCCATCATATGTAACATGCACATGATTTAACACTTAGCATATCTATACATACAACATATTTTGGCATACTTAAATAATGATGGATTCATACATACGTAGTCGAAAAAGAGGAATTTCATCCATTAATCAAATACACATGCCAATGTATAAAAGGTGTATGCAAGTATGTGTCATTATTAACTAGGGAAGTTAGATAATCAAATGACCTCTTTGGGGCTACTTAAAGCCTCATATTTCTGAGATGTGCAGACTATATACTTGCTATCTAATATACATATGAATGTATTCATAATTAGAGGAACGAAAACCATGCAAAGATTGTATTTTATTTAATTGAATTATTTATGCATATGAGCTAAAAGCTCTATCCAAATTCTAATACCAAAATACATAGGAATGAAATTAAATGAGTATGTGCCTATGTTAACCAAGGAAGTAAGGTAATCAAATAACCTCATAGGGGCTATTTAAAGTCTCATATTCTTGGGAAGTCTAGACTATATACCCATCATCATTCAAACCTATGAAAATCTACATATGAATCATAAGAAACTTAACATTCACATGTTTAGACTATAAACACATGCAAGCCCTATATGTATTCATAATTATTATCATTCCAAACATTGTTATCTATTTATACACTTCAAAACATACATTTGAGTTTAATAGTGATAACAACTACACATATAATAAATTAAGACAACACATGCAAGCTTACATAAATAAATTTTATTTGATTCATTTGAATTTAAAAATATGAATGCATGGGGTCACATGACATACAACATTTAAAGTGATTGAAAAGGAGTACCTAAACATAACCATATGATTCATTCAACTGCACTAATTCATATGAACAATCACATTAAATAAAACCATTTAAAGAAAACCAAAGCTTCTTATTAATTTAATTTTTGGATTTGGATTAGACTTAAAGAGAAGAGGCTACTTGTTGTTTTAATCCCATCCCCATGTTGGTGATCTTAATTGGTTTAGAGAAAGAAAATTAGATGGATTTTATGCATTAATTAAGTTGGTTCATTAATCAAATCACTTAATTACCCTTTCCTATGCTTCTTTAATTTGATTAATCATTTAATCATGAGCCATAAATGATATGAACATGTGAGAAAATAAAATTACAATGCCCCTAAAATACCTAATATAATTGGCTCATGATTAAAGATTAATTAAGTTAATGAATCTAATTAAGTACTTTTATGATTTTCCCACACTTATGGGTTAATCATAATTTCCTTAAGGGTCTTTATAATGTTAAACACATAAATAGGAACACTTAGTTTCATTGTTAATTACCTAAACTGATTATGGTTATAATTTGATTGATTTAATTAATTAATTAATTAATCTCCTAATTAAGCTTCATATCATTTAACTCTCTTTAATGAGATAAATTTAGGAAAATAATAGGAAAGAGGTCATAATCACTCTCCCTCATCCTCTCACTATTAATCAAGTTAATGAGCTTTAATTAATTTATTTATTTTACTATTTAGAGTTTAATTAATCATTAAAATCATTAAAGGGACAATTGAGGTTTGAATTATCAATTCCCCTAATTACCTAAGCAATAAATTTTAAGAAAATCATAGGAGGTAAAGGTCATCCCATAAAGTCATCAAGCTAAGTTTGGAATCAATTGTCCAAGTAATTTGGACTTAATTAAGCTAATTAAGAAAATATTCAAACCTTAATTAAGCCTTAATCACTATTCAAAATCAAATGGAAATATTTTTAGTAAAATCTTCTCTATTTTCCCTTTCCAATAAATATGTATTTATATTTTTTTTATAATTAGTTATGATTTTTTCAAAGTTTTAGCCATTAAAATGGATTATTAACCCTTAATTAAGCCTAATCTCATTGGAGGCATGTGGATCACTGACATGGTAGCACTTTCCATGTGGCACCATGGGATTGGTTATTTAAACCAATTAGACGAGGCACTGACATGGCGGTGGCAGATGCGCTTTATCCCCACCGTCTGATCTAAGATCAGATGGTGGGGAATAAACTCATAGTTCCTAAGGGAATTAAATTGGATTTAATCTAGTGAATAATTATGGACATCCATTCCAATCACGTGGAATGGACGACATATGATCCATTATCCCCTGAGCGATGGAAGACGGACATTGTTTGCCTTCCATAGCTCGACTCGTGCTCGCCAGAGCATGTGAAGGCATGGGATCGATCCAAAATGTTTATAGGAGGGATCTAGAAGGATATAATAGTGGATTTCACATGATAAAAAAATTTATTAGCCTAATTTTGAATCATAGGAGGTGCTAGCTGGTGACCACTCTAGGCAGTTATAAGTTTAGAAGAGTCAAATGAATTTATTTTCTCTTGTGGAGGTAAATCCTTATGTCCCCTCTCCACTTAGATTTACTTGTGCAAAAGCTCCTTAGATTCAGGATCTGAGGGTGCTAGGTTCCTTCAAGTTACAAGCATAAATCATATAGGAATCATCCTCTAAGCTAGATTCTAAGTCTGTATGGATAGCAGGTGTACTCCTAGTGGGACAAGTCTTTTGGTGGGTGATAGGTATGGTGGTCTTCCACCCCCAGGACTACCTCTAGACTTACCTCTTCCCCATCTTGGTGGTGGTCGAGTCATCCTCCCCACTTGTTCGAATGAAGTAACAAACTATGGGTGGAATCTAATCTCAAGCTCCATTTCATCTCCTGAGTCTATTTCTCACTCCCTTTTCTTTTCAATTTCATTTTCACTTCTCTTTCCTTTTTCTTTTCTTTACTTTTTCATTTTCTCTTACATGGGGATTTTGACTAAGTTTGCGAGAATAGACTTTTTAGTTTTGGGGGAGCTAGTAAGCCCCATCCTCATATATCCTGATCTCATAAACAAAAAATAGTTTGAGATCTCCTTGACATAATATTCGATTCCACCTCTGACGAACTTGATGCACAAATGTAAAGATGGAACTATGTTGTTCTCATGTATCCACTATCTCTCAAGCAAAGTATTAAAAGATGTATCTAAGTCTATTATGTGAAATTTGGCTTCAGTCTTCCAACCATCTATCTCTAGTGGCAAAACTATAGAGCCTAAGGCCCTTTCGCCTTATTCATTGAATTCTTTCAACATCATCTTCTCCTTTTAGAGTTTAGAGATGTCGATCCTTAAGTAAGCAAGGGTTCTTAGACTTATAATATTGACTAATGCACCTAGGTCAGCCAAAACTTTGGATAACCTGAATCTACCGACATCCACTATAATGTAGAGACAATAGTTGTGCTCGATCGTTCCTAGAAATAGGTATTCATCACTGAATGTAACTCCTAAGATTTCCTTCGAGTAGTGTGCTTCATCTCTAGTAGTGGTCAGCTGAGCTAAGCATATCTCTAGGTTGAGCAAAGCTTTGACTAGAGATTCCTTCATCTCCTTGGATAAGATAAGGTCATCATATATGCTTAGCTTAGCTAGCAACTTTCTAAGATGAGCTTGGGCATTGTAATCAACTCTAGGTTGGTCCTCCACAAACATATTTATAGGTGGAGCATCTTGTTATGGGGTTATTTGCTCACTAGAACCAATGACCTATTTACCCTTATCCTAAAGTGTTATCCTAGGAGGTAGAACTTTGCCACTACATAGGTTGACTTCAGTGACTTCTTGAAATGATAAGTTTGTAGAAAGTTCTACCTGCTCATCGGGTATACCTACAGCTTCTCCTATGGGATCCTTAGAGTTAGATGACTCAAAGTCAATCTCAAGAGGTGAACCTGATTGATTCAAAAAAGGAAAATCTAATTTTGAATCAAAGAGGAAAGGATCAGAATTATTTATGCTACTATTATAATTTTGACATAGAGAGATTTTAATAAGAATACAACTAGGGGCATCATAATTAGAAAGAATATTAGTGAAATCTAGCTCTCTTCATTAATTTTTTAAATTTAGGTGGAGGTACATAATAGAAATCAAGTAAAGTAAGTGGAATGAGGGGTTTGGTGCCCTCATATGGATACAATGCTTCTATCGATAAGAGAAGAGCTAGTAGAGGCAGTAGTAGTTGCAATGGTGGAATGAGTGTTAAACTTGGATAGTCGCTGGGCTACAGATCTATCCCAAGAAAGTGTAGTAGGCTGCTACCATTGCTGCAGGGCTTCCACCCTCTCTAAGAATTCCTTCTGAACAAGCAAACATTCTTTAGTATTGGAGGTTTGAGCTGCTTCAGGCACCTAAAGAGAAAGTTTCTTGATTTTAAAGTTGATTTTTTTAGAGGTTCGGGATAAGAAAATATCTCAACCTTCTTTGGTCTTAGGAGGATCAGAAGTATCCCCAAGGTTTACTCTAACAAAACTAGACGGTTATTCTAATAGGTATTCCTTAGGGATAACTATAGCTCATGACTTGTAGCAAGGCTCAAGCTAGTCCTTGAAAGTGATGCAATCCTCTAAGACATGGCCTAACATGCAGTGGTAGGGGAAATAGCTAGGATCATCATTCTTGCCCACTCCCTCTTGCCTCTTTTGCTCGGGTAGCTAGAAATTAGGCTTCTTCAAGAGATTCTTAAACATTTTCCTGACTACCTCCTTCTTGAAAGAGTATGGCTTGGTTAATTTTTCAGCAATAGTAGGTGAAAAATAGGTACCTGGTGGTGGATATGGATACCGCTACTTAGTAGGTTATTGTGGTGATAGTAGCCATTATGGCGTGGTGGCCGATATAGTGCTTGAGGTGGTGGAAGAGGAGGTGGTAGTAGAAGCTACTGAAATCTAAGCCTCTCAAACTGAACTCTAGGTTGCTGCTTCCCCTTATCCACTAACATAATTATTATAGGCTTCTTCTCAAATATCTTCTGAGGCTTGGGCTTAGATGATTAGTCTGAAAAGGGTAACTTTTTGGCTTCCTCTTGTAAGTTAGCTGTATTTTTGATTAGCTTCTCAAATGTCTTAATGGTGAAGCCCTTAAGAATGAAGGTGGTCAGGCCATGGATATTCTTAAGTAGAATCTCAATGGCCTGCTGTTTAGATAGTTGTGGTTCATATTTCGAACTCAGGTTGTGCCATTTAAGAATTTTATTAATAAGAGACT
The DNA here is from genome assembly GCA_021442155.1 of Cymbidium sinense. Lineage (NCBI taxonomy): Eukaryota > Viridiplantae > Streptophyta > Magnoliopsida > Asparagales > Orchidaceae > Cymbidium > Cymbidium sinense. The sequence goes on from CM038232.1 coordinate 53,997,480, forward strand.
CATTTGTTTTTTGTTTCTCTACAAAGAAGTCACCTATAGTTACCCTTTGCTAAGCTCCTGCAAATCTCTTGATGAAGAGATGCTCTAACTCGACAAAGGACATCACTGAATCGTTGTGTATTTTGACATACCAATCAAATGCATCACCTGTTAAGCTACTGACAAAGATGTAAAAAAAGAAGTGCATCACTGCCATCGATGTTGTAATAATTAGCTCTGAAGTGTATAATATGCTGCCTTGGGTTCCCACTGCCATCAAAAATCTTGAAGGATGGTGGCACAAAACTCTTAGGTATTGAATGACATCAAATTTCTCTAGGTAGGGTCTACCCTTCAGAACATATGAGCTCCCTTGGGGTTGCGCTAATGCTTCCTTCACCTGTTACTCTACCATATGCTCGATATCTTTTTCAAGCATGGAGGTCCTATCAGTGATGTTCCTATGAAAGCTACCAACATTGTCATCCATGGGAGTGCACTTAGGATGATCTAAAGAATGTACCAACTCTGGCCGATCGACCACCATAGGGGAAAGCTGTGAGACTGGGGCTTGGTTCTTTAAGGCTTGAACGACTACCATCAACTCCTCTACCCTCTTTTACATCATGTCTATCTGATCATCCTTCTACTTAAGCTACTGAAGGAGGTGCTGAGTTGAGTGAGCGGTGTTGCCTTCCTCAACTACAACACCTTCCTGGCAATGTTGTTCCCTCTGTAGGGATCCTCAGGTGTCAACCATGTGGACTTCAGCTAAGTCATCCAACATGTCATCCTCATCATGGTCAAAGTTAACTCTACCCTCTCCCTGATCAGAATGGTCACTCCTGACCATCTGTTTAACTGTAGTATGGTAGTCTACTAAAATGTCCTCTAAAGAATGTTAATCTACTCTACCCCACTCTACTAGAACATAAGCTAGTGAATGACTGACCACTGAATTGAGCTCTACAAACTCTATGCACTGAATACTCTGAGCTGGTGGGGGTGTACTATCTGGTTGCCTATCATGGGGACCATGTTAGTATCCCCGCACCTCTTTTCCTCCAGCTTCTGTGAAGGTGGAACAATCATGATGCTCTTCTTTCGGCACTCCTTCTTTACCACAGTTGAAGGGGAAAGTCGAGAAGGGGAGCTGGACCTCACTTCAATGGGTGGAGTAGATGGAGTGGGATCCTTGGGCCATAGCTAGATTACCAGTGGAGAAGCTCTCTCTTCAGAATGTGGCTTATGGAAGTTCGTGGGCATAGTGGATGTTGGAACTTGAACTGGCGAAGGTGGATGGCGAGTAGAGTAGTGTAGTGTGAGGGACACTGGCTACCTCTCTACCGGAGATCCCCTCCTGCGACTGACAATGCCGGTAAGGACTATAAGATTAGAATGATCAACTCTAATAGCTCACCAATCAGGGAAATCCATCAAAGTGGAGGCCACCAACTATTTGGCAAACCTCCTCCTCTCACGCTTGCCCGCTTGGGCAGTAACTCTGGCCTCAGAGGCCCTCTCTCTATGTATTTGATCCCTAATGCTCCTAAGGATTAGGCTCCTCAGATCATTTAAAGTACCAGACTTTGAGCATCTTTGGGCTCTACCAACTCGATGAAGAATAGAACGTAGGCTAGCATAGGCTTCCTCTTTTCCTTAGCTGGCATCTCAAACTCTGAGACGGTGGGGGTGATGTAGTGATCCTATGGTAATCCTCCTCTCCTTCTAAAGTAGAGAGGGGGTGAAACCTACTACCACCCAAGAACAGAGAGGTCTCACGATGGGAACCCTCCTCAACAACATGAGAGACGTCATCTATCTTTCTCACCTCGCACTCATACTGCTGCTAGACTTTGCGGTTCTTGTTGTGACACTGAGTCTTAGTGAGCGAGGTAGAACAAGAGCTAGAATCTACCTTGAAGATAGGGGAGACTATCTCAGAGGCCAAGAAAGCCTTCCCCTTCAGAGCAAGGGGAACCAATGAGGGGGCACTAGCCTGTGCTAAAACTACAACAAGGGAAATAAACTGTATTGGCACTGACACTGACAGGGGTGTATGAATCATAATAGCTTTCCTCTTTAGAGAGGGAAACTTAGAATGAGATTGAATATCAAATCAGAGAAGTGGCTTCTTCCCTACCACCTCATCTCTGTTGACAGTGGTGAGGGTTGGTCCCTCACATGTGACTTTGAAGTTCTCAAAGCCAAGTCCATTCTAGATCACAGGGGTAGCAGTGAGTATGGCCTGATCCAAGGACAAACCTGTTCTAGAGGAGAATGAGAAGATTAACTTGGTAGAAGTCATGGCGATGAAAACTAACTGTAAGAAGGAAAGAAAAAGTGCTAGGCTAGTATCTTTGCATTATTGAAAAGAGAACTGAATATGACCCTTGCATTGATATTTATGTTGAATTTTGATTTGATTTTTGAACTTGAACCCACACTTTACAAATTTAGATATGAAAAATGGGGTTCATTATATTGGAGATATTTAAGAATTTATAGAAGAGACTTTTCCATGAATTATTGAATCTGAATTTGATTTTAATTTTAGAACCCACATTCAATAAATTTAGGTATGTTGAGTGGAGTTCGATTATTTTGGAGAGACTTCTAGAGATGTGTTTGTTGTTATTTTTTATTGGAGCTTGATTTTGGAACCTTCATTTAGCAAATTTAGGTATGTTAAATCTAGTTAAAAAATGTGTGTTTGATGTTTGTTGTTGATTTTTTTGAAAATGGAACTCTTATTTAACAAATTTAGTTATGTTAAATAGAGTTCAATTATATGTTTGATGTTTTTTGTTGGAGTTTGATTTGATTTTGGAGATGTGACTCTCATTTAACAAATTTAGGTATGTTAAATGGAGTTCACTTGTGTGTTTGGTTGTTTATTGGCAGATATGTGGTTTTATTTTGATTTTGAGGATTGAACTCCCATTTAACAAATTTAGGTAAGTTAAATGGAGTTCAAATGTGTGTTGGATGTTTTTATTTTAATTTAGTTTTGAAAATTGGAACTTCTCATTTAGCAAATTTGGGTATGTTAAATCAAATTCAAATATTTGTCATTTGGTGTTGATTGTTGTTAGATTTTTATTTTGGTTTTGAAAAAGGAAACCTCACATAGAAAATTTAAGTTTGCTAGGTCGAGTCCAATTATATGTTGATTATTGGATTTTGTTTTAATTTTGAAACTCTCATTTAGCAAACTTCAGTATGTTAAATGGAGTTGGCTTGATTTAAAAATATTTTGGGTGTGTTTGATTTTAATTTTGAAAGATGGATTCTCATTCAATCAATTTGGATATGTTAAATGGCATTAGTTACTTTTGAAAAAGGGCTTGAATATATTAATTTTTTAAAGAGAAGTTTGTTATTTGATTTGATATTGATTTTGAAAAGAGGAATCCTTGTTTAACAAATTTTGGTATGCTAAATGGGTTCAATTAATTTTATTTGGAAAAAAAAGGGTCTGAAGGATTTTTATTCCATCTTACTTGACTTGGATTTTAAAAGATAATCTTCACTCACATAATCTATATTATGAAGTTCACATGATTTTGCTTTGGAAAGATTTTGAAAATTTTGCAGAAGATTTTACTTGTTTTACTTTGAGTTTTATTAATGTTTTGTTAAATATGAAATGAACCTTGCTTCACCAAGCTAGTGGTAAGAGGTTCTAAATTTTATTTGGCCATCTCCTTTCTTTAATTAATTAATTATCTATTAGCCCAATATGAGTTTTAAGACTTACACTAGAGTGAGGTCCTAAAACCTAAAGGATGTTGGCCAGCTTTGCTTAAGGATGAAATGAGCAAAGGGCCAATGGAAAGAAAGGTAGTCCTGGGCTTATACAAAATATAAGTCCACTATCAATGCTTGGAGATGATAATTATCTACTTAAGATCGAGAGAGGAATACTTCCCCAGCGGAGTCGCCAGAAAAATCTGTGGTATTTATTTTTGGATATGGGGGGTGGGGTGGACACTACACAGATCGTAGGGGTACTTATTGAAGTGATCGTGTATGATATTGAGGTTTAATGTACTATCACAAAAGATAGATTCATCACCCTACAATGGACCTTATCACTTAATAAGGACTCCTAAGGCTGGATGGGTCTTTGAATATACTAGAGATTTTTCCTTACTTTACATGAAAACATAAAGCAGGGTTTGTATTAAGTCAGGTTCTTAAGTTCTCAATGGAGGAAAGCCTCCATAGTTAATTACATTCTAGGGAATGAGATTCCCTAAGAATACTTTAGATTAAAGTAGATGATTATCATCTCCAAAGATTTTAGGGTTAGACTATCTAAGGATTGGCTATGTTTGGAAAATCAAGTGGAAGACTTATTTTTGGAATCGAAAGGGAGAAAGTAAGAAATGCTCAAGATACTAGGAGGCCTAGTGAGCATTCTAATCTATCTTATGGTGAGGCTTTATATGTTTGAAAGTGAGAGGATTTATTTATTTGAGTTGAATTTTTATTAGATTGCTAGGGCTTATAGTCCATCAACACAAGATTGTGGAAATGCCTAAGAGGTGAGGATTTGTGCTTGTAGCCTGAAGGAAACTAGCAACCACGGATCTTAAATTTAGGGAGCTTTAGCACAACTAAAGCATGACCTAAATCTAAGTGACAGGTGGAAATAAGGGTCCATATCCACAAGATAGGATAAAACCGTTTGACATCTAGACTTACAACCATCTAGAGTGGTTGCCAGCTAACCCTCCTATAGTTTAAATCCATGTAGTATGATCTTATGTAATTTCAAGATAGCCATACTTTATTATTTAATTTGAAAGACACTAAAGTCCTAATCCCACTCCCTAAGAGATTAAAACATGAGCGATATGAGCGTATGATTTAGTCTACAATTGTAAAATATTTTCAAATTTTATTTCATTTTGACACATTCATTTGGACAAAGGTTTGGGATTTTTATTATCTAAATGCATATGAAATAGATAGTTGACTAAATCAGCAAGAAAATGGTATTCTCCACCACAAGGGATTCCCTCATAGGCCAAGCATTCCCCTATCTTGTAAGGATGGAGATCCCCAAATTTAAGGAAGAAGGAATATGCGTGCATGATGTGAGACATACAACCATACAACTAAGGGGTTGATAAATCTTAAGCTTTATGGTGAGGTTATGAATTATTTTAAGACTTAGTTATGAGTTGTTAATTGGATAGAAAAATTAATTTTATCCTAAGAGTCTATCGCATCCAGGCCACACATTAAAGCATCAATCATAAAAAACTATGAAAATCATGTAATCCTAATGCATAATTTAAACATAACATCAAATAATTTTATAAACTACCATAAAAGAATAAAAGCTAGTGTGGTCAGGTACTACCGTTCACTCCAAAAAAGAGAAACTTGGGTAGCCAAGCTCTATCCTTATAAAACCCATAATATAAAATAATAATTATAATTATAAATGAGCCCATGCTATGGGGGTCTTCACTTCTTCACTTCTTCATTTCTTCCTTTTGATTTGCTTCAAAGGCATCATAAGGAACCCCAGGACTAAGCTTTCTGACCAGTACTCATCCTAATCTCCCATAACACTAATCTTAATTCCTATTACAAAAATTATATTTATATATAAAAAAGTAAATCTAACTACACCTTTAAAATTGAGGTTAGCTAAACATAAATACAATCCTAAGCAGTTATATTTATAATTTGGACTTATCACCCTGCACAAGGGTCACCAAGCCTACCTGTCCTAACTTGGATTATGCTTAGGGGTTTAAGTAACCTAGAAAGAGAACATTTGAATTCATTTTTAAGCAAACCCTTAGGCATAACCCCCTACCTAAGACATGATTAAGCTAAGAGTGGCCTAACATTTAGTCTAAAATATAACATAACAAAATAAAACATCCATCACACATACACCGTCCTAGCTTAGGACTAGAAGTGGTAGCTTAATTCTAATATGTGTGTTAAGGCTTTATGTGGTATGTCTTAACTAAGCATTAGAGTTATGCTTTTCTAAGTGTGGAAGAATTTAATTTATCAGAAGGGTTGGTTTCATTTCAAGTTGTTTAGTTGGCTTCTGAATTTTAATTTATGTTTTACTTTGTTTCATTTTGACTTACACTTAGCATCTAAGTGTTATAAACAGAAGAAAGAGGCTTAGCCTCTTTCATCCCTACCTTAAGTCATTTTCTAAAGCATGTATTGATTTTCTTTAGTGATTGGCTTATTAAGTATTTTCTTATTAATTCTAAGTTCAGGTTAACCTCAAATAATTATATTCAATATGAAAGGTATCTTAAGATTAATATGGTTGAATTACTATCACATGACATATATAAAATCATTCTTTTTTTATCACATGTAACATGCAGATGACTTTAACACTTAGCATATCTATACATGCAATATATTTTGACATACTTAAATGATGATGGATGCATATGTTTGAAAGTTATATTTTACTTGATTGATTTATTTATACATGTAAATTAAAGCTCTATCTAAATTCTAATAACAATATACATCGAAAAGAAATTAAATGAGAATGTGTTATTATTAAACCAGGAAAGTGAGATAATTAAATGACCTCTTTGGGGCTACTTAAAGCCTCGTATTCTAGGGATGTCTAGACTTTATACCCATTATTATTCAAATCCATGTAAATTTATATATAAATCATAAAAAAGAGAACAATAATTTATATATAATGTATTTTAATGACTTAGATGATCATGGATGCATGTATTTTTAGTAGAAAAGGCGATTATCATTCTCTAATCAAATACACATGCACATATATAAAAGATGTAAGCAAGTATATGCCATTGTTAAACTAGAAAAGTGGTAATCAAATGACCTTCTTGGGGCTACTTAAAGGCTCATGTTCCCAGGATGTCCAGACTATATACTTGTTATCTTAAATACATATGAATGTATAAGTAACTATAAGAACAAAATATTATATTTTTATTTAGTTGAATTATTTATGTATATGAATTAAAGGTCCATCCAAATTCTAATGCAAAAATATATAGAAATAAAATCAAATAAGTATGTGTCATTGTTAAACTAGAGAAGTGAGGTAATCAAATGACCTCCTTGGGGCTACTTAAAGCCTCGTATTCTTGGGATGTATAGACTATATACCCATTATTAATCAAATCTATGTAAATCCATATATAAACATAGGAAAAAATGCTCCATTTAATATACTTAAGATATAAGCACATGCAAATCTTATATGTATTCATAACTATTATCACTCCATATATGTTTTTATCAATTTATAAACTTTGGAAAATAGATTAGAATTTATTAGTGATAATACACACATATAATTAAGTTAAATTAACACATACAGGCTTACATAAATTACTTTCATTTGACACACTTAATTTTGAAAAAATGAATGTATGAAATCACATGACATACAACATTTAAAGTAATTGAAAAGAAGTAATCAAACATAAATATGTGATTCATTCAATCAAATTAATTCTTAAGGACAATTATATTAAATAAAATTATTTAAGGAAAACCAAAGCTTCTTATCATTTTGGTTTTGGGTTTGAGTTGATTTAGAAAGAGGAGAGACTATTTGTTATTTTAATCCTATTCCCATGTCGGTAAAATTAATTGATTTTAGGAAAGGCAATTAGATAAATTTAATGAATTAATTAAGTTGAATCATTAATCAAATAACTTAATTATCCTTTCCTATGCTTCTTTAATTTAACTAATCATTTAATTATGAGCCATAAAATGATATAAACATGTGAGAAAATAAAATTGCAATTCTTCTAAAGGCCTAATGCAATTGGCTCATAATCAAAGATTAATTAGGTTAAAGAATCTAATTAAGTTCTCTTATGATTTTTCCACACATATAGACTAATAATAATTTCATTAAGGGCCTTTATGTTATTAAACATATAAAGAAGAACCCTTAATTTAATTATTAATTACTTGATATGATTTGCATTTTAATTTAATTTGAAATAACCACTTGATTTATCAATTAATCACTTAATTAATCCCCATCTTAATTAATTCTCTTAAAATGAAATGGATTTAGGAAAGAGATTAGGAAGGAGGTCCTAATCCCCTCCACCTCTTCTATTCACTATTAAACATTGATTAATAAATCTTAATTAATTAAATCTTGATGTTCTAAATGTTAATTAACCACTTAATTAATTAAAGAGAGTATTTAGGATTTGAATCATTAATTTCCCTTAATTGCTAGGCAATAAATTCCAAGAAAATCATGGGAGGCAAAGGTCATCCCATTGAATGAACACAAAGTTTGAAATCATTTGCCCAAGTAATTAGGACTCAATCAAGCTAATTAAGTTTATAATTAAATCCTAATGAAGACTTAATTACTATTCATAACCAAATGGAAATAATTTTAATTAATTCTTCTTTAAATTACCTTTAAAATATGTTTTTATTCATATTTTTTCTAAAGTTTTAGTCATTAAAATGAATTAATTAAGCCTAATGAAGCCTAATCCCGTCGGAGCCACACAAATTGCTGACGTAGCGTACTTTCCACATTGTGCTGTGGGATTAGTTATTTAAGCTCGTTCGAGCCAATGCTGATGTGGTTGGTGGCGAGTTTAAATTTTGACATGATATAATGCTCACTAAATTCTGATAAGAAATAATAAAATAAATATCTTAAAGTCATCTTACTTAGATGTTTATGTTATTAGAATTTATAGACTAATATAAAAATGATTTCATAGTAAATTCATAATAGTCTATTTCATAATAAAATAAATTTCAACAAGGAATAATTTTAAGTTTAAGAGAAACTATAACTAATATGTATATAATAGTCTAAGAATGATTAACTTCTCTATTGAACTTCTTTTTTATTGATTATTAAACAATAAAAATAGCAAGCTTTACTAAATTTCAGCAAGATAAAATCATTTAAACAAAGGATATTAGTTGGAATAAAATGATAAGTGGCAAATAAAATAATTTAACTTTTATAAATTTTATTTTGATAAAGAAACTTAATATATAATAGATCTAGCATAAAATTCCAGAAATAATTTATTTTATTTAACCAAAATTATGCTTTCAATTATTGTAAATGATCATAAAATACTTAAATAAAATTAGTATATGATAGATCTAAGTAAACTAGTAAGCTTTTAATTAAAAAAAGAGATCTAAAAAATATAGAAATATTTTTAGCAAAATAAATTAATTTAAAATGCTTAAAATATACATCTAAAATAGATCTAAGAATAAATGATCTTATAAATAAGACTAATGAAAAAATATTTCAAGAAACCAGAAGAAATTTGTAGGAAGATAAAAATTTCAGCAAGATAAAATAAATCCTACAAACTATCATAAGAGTTTTTCAAAATAATAAAAGATTTTAAGAAACTTTGATGTGAAAAATTTAAAATTTGATGTCCAAAGATTAATCCACCAAAAAGTGAAAATTTGAAAGAACAAATAGATGGTGAAAATAGTATGAACAATTAAAAGAGATTATGATCATGAAAAATAAACTCAAGTAATTTGAGAAAGCTTGCTTAGTTGAAGATGTTGAAGCTTCCAAACCAAGGATTTGATCTTGCAATATTTGGAGAACACTTGGAAGGAAAATCTAGGAAGTTTTCTCTTAGATTTGTTAGAGAGATTTTGAATTTGAATGAGCAACCCATTCATGAAGAGATTGAGGATTATTTATAAGCAAGAAAGTCATTTTGAATTATTTCAAAATAATATATTATTCTAACATAATTTTATCATATAATAATGTAATATTCAATTAAAATATAATTTATATTAAATAAATATTATATTCAAACAATGAAAAATCAGCTTGTCACATGGGAAAGTAAAAAATAATCAAATATGACTCTTAATATATTCAAAGCATTTAGCATGCATTCATCATTAAAATAAGCTAATATTTGAAAAATCATAATAAATTCAATTTGAATCAAATGTGAGTCATGTAACCTGTCTAATTAAAGGAAAAAAACCAAGGAATCTATTGGAGATGAAATCAGATTTGAATTTCTTGATTATATAATGACTTTGGCTGAAATATAAAATTTCATATATTTTTTTAATTTTGAAATATGACATTTAAACATTATGATGTAATTTAAATATAGTCATGCATATGTTAGTTATCATATTACCTTTAAATTAAAATTAAAATATATAATTATATTAAGTATATAAATTAGATACTCTCAATAGTCATAATTAATTATCATTTATTATTTTGATAATTTAAATGCTATGTATGAAGCATATAACTGAATGTTAATTAGATAAAGATTTATATAAATTAACCTCATTATCATTATTTAAAATAAATAAAAATAATATGTTAAGTTGTGAGAAAATTAATTCATGCCAATGAACTCATATGAACCTCTAAGATAGTTATAAATACATATAACCTAAAATATTATATATTGAACTTCAAGGTATCTATTTTGATCTATGTTTCATTCTTCCATATTTGTAATTTCATCAACCATATTGTGAGATATATTGGATATGTAATTAGCAATTAATATATCTGAAACACATAAAACATACATTAGAACATCCAAGCATATGTTTTTTATCATCAAAATTAATATGCTTGAACATGAGGCTCATAAAGCCAATAGTAGCTAGGTTATCCTAGTCCCTAAGGTATGATATAAACCCTATGGCTAAACCTCCTATGTCTCTCAGCTTAGGTTAAGTGTTCATCTAGTTACTAGAAGTGTCTTATGACTAAGGATCTCTTAGTGTCTAGAAAACTCCTAGATCTATGATGGAGGATTGGACCCTCACTCAAAAGTGAGGTCAACAGTGAGTTACTCCATGAGTGGGTAGTTTAACTTGGTACCTTGTAAGAATTTACTAACATAGTTAATGTGAAACTATTTCCCTTCTTCCTCCCTAATGAGGATAAAATTGATTCAGTCTTCTCCCATTCTCAAGTACAATAATGGGGTCTCTCCTTCTTTCAGGTTCTATCGTATATGTGGATATGGAGTAGAGTCTTCATGTCATGAAAAGCCCATGCACATTTTGTGTCCACTCTAATCTTTTTACTCCTCAAAGAACTTTGAAGAATGTTGAACATCACATGTTTTGCCTCACCACTTGTCCTATGAGCTGTTACACTAACTTCACCATTATGGGTGTTGACATCTCTAGTGTAGCTTTTACTTTGTTGGCATTCACTTTGATGTCTTCAGGGGTAATGAGATTTCAAAAATCTTCCTTTCCTTGCACCAAAAATGCATTTCAAAAGGTAAGGCCCATATTGCACCTTTTTAGATATCTTCGTTGGATATGTTGAATGGGTAACTTGCTTTTGATCAATAAGTCATCAATATAAACTTCCACTTTACTCTATTTTTTTCTCTTTGAATACTCAATCCACTAGCCTCTAATAAGTTTCCACTGCATTTTGAACATGATTGGCATAACTTTGTAGTAGTATAGTCCTTCTCTAGTAATGGAAGTCATCTTCTCTGAGTTAGTGGGGTGCATTTATATTTTGATGATATGCAAAGCAATAAGGAAACTCAACATTAAATAGCTGCTATTGAATTAACGAGTGCATCTATACATGATAGAGGGTATCCATCCTTCAGGCAAGTCAAGTTCAAATTAGTGAAGTTGACATGCATTTTTGACTTACCACTCAATTTTTGGAATATAACGACTTTTGACACCGACTCCAAGTATTTAACTTTTCTAACAAAATTCACTCCTAGCAACTTGGCAACCTCTTCTTTGATGGGTTAGATGAGTAAGGAAGCCATCTTTATCATCATCTTCTTGAGTTGAGCATCCTTACAAACATTAAAGCAATGGAAGGTGATGATGATGTTGATGTTCAGCATCACTATATCAATCCAAGCAAACACATCAATAATACCCAAGAGCATTTTAGTGAGTTGACTTTATACTTAGGGAAAAAGATTGAGTTGACCTTCAAAACATGCTCTAGATCCTGCATGGTGGGTATATCTTCTATCTCTTTGAGAATTTCAATTATAGTTATTATGACTTATAATTGTAGGACTTTATCTTCTTTATGAGACCCAGCAATGGCCATCATATAGTAGGCTCAAGAATTATTGAGATTTCCTCGAACGGTGATCTCGTTACCCCTTGTGGGGAATTTGATGGCTACGTGATAAGTCACTACTATTTGGAATGTATTGAGAAGAGGTTGGTCAAAGATGGCGTTGTAGGTGGCAGGAGCATCCACTATGATAAAGTCGGCCATGGCCATGAATCATTTCTTTTCCTCTCCCCCAAGTTATGGGAAGAGTGATTATCCCTTTAGTTTATCTTTGTTCTCTTGAGAAGCCATACAATGGTAACCCTATAAATGCAAGTTTAGAAATTGATAATCCTAATATGTCCAAGATAGATTTGAAGATCATACTGACCAAGCTTCCCATGTTAATCAAGACACTTTCAACTTGGTAATTAGCAATTAGAGCCATTATGATGGTTGCGTCATTATATGGGTTGCCAGTGGTGAGTTTGTCCTTTTCTAAGAAGCTCATAGAAACTATGGTTGTATGTAGTCTTTGTAGCATGGCAGTTAAGTTCACTTCTTTGGACTGTGGCTTTTTCAGACTTACTTTCCTTGAGGAGTCTCCATCATCTCCAAAGATGGCAGGTACATTGCTGGAAAAATGGATGGTGTATGCAAGTATGAGTTCATTATCAGTTTCAGCGACTTCATTATTCTTTCTCCTAGTTAACTTCTTAAGCTTTCACTGTTTGATTACTTATTGACTAGACTCTTTAGACAAAGGCACTCTTTAATGTCATGCCTATGACCATGGTGATAAGCGTAATACATCAAGCACTCATGAACTCTGTTGGATTTAATAGGTGGTGGTCACTTAAAATACTCTTTATTTTGGATAGGCTCCTCCAACTCATCCATTAACACTTTAAGAGGAGTAGTTGGAGTGGCGGCTGATAGTCGGCTTCTTAATAGCGAGTTGCAATATTTTTGAATCCTCACCCATGTGCTTGTGCTTTAGGTCTTTTTTTTTTTTTTTTGTTTAGCCTTTATGTTTGAAACCTATCTTGAGGTAGCCACTCTAAAGGAGACCTCTTTGCTAAGTTTTTGTTCAAGTTAGCAAAATCAATTAAATTACTTTATTATGCTCTTCCACATTCACATGGTTATTTTCTAACTCCAATAATTTGGTGAGTGTTTTTGGTTGCTCTTTCCTCAGACCTTGAGTGAGTGGCACTTGGGAGTCTATGAGTCCCAAATCTTTAATTTTTATCATCTCTTGCTAGAAATAGGTCATGAACTTTCTTAATAAGTCACATGGTTCTTGTCTTATTTGCATAAGAGCCTAAAAACTTTTTAGTGGCTTCCTGACATTAGAGAATTACATGGTGAGCATTCTCTAGAACTTGGCGAATGGTTATGATCCTCATCAAAAGTCTTGAAAACAAACCTAAGTGCCAACTCTTTAAAAATGGTAAAGAAGAAATGACACTTCATGATGTTATCCAGATCTAGCATTGACCTCATTAATTCAAAGTAGGTTATGTCACTTCCCGTGTTTGCTCGACATTTATATGATTCAAGTTGGATACTTCATTCTCTCTAACTCTTATTTCATTGTGGTGTGCTTTCTTCATTACTACCTGCATGAGGCAAGTGATATGATCTTCCATATCCTTCAAGTCTTATTGCAAGGAGAATTATGAGGCATTTTGCTCTGTGTCCATTGAGTGATCTCTTGCTGAGGGTCTTGCTTTGCATTGTATCTAACTTATGGTTCTTGTCTTCTTCCATGCTCACCACACCTTAGAGATGTTGAATCTAAATCTATTCATGGGTTGAGGAAGAACATGATGAGATACTTAAAAATAGGGTTTAGCAGAATAATATAAATAAGATTAGAGAAAAGTGGGACAACAAATGAAATTTTTTTCTTTTGAATTTGAGTATAAATTTTAGGGGCGTAGATAAGAGAGCTAAATATTCCATTAGAAGGGGATTGCCCCCTTTTATCTTCAATTTGAGGATATTACATATGGTAAGTACAAACAAAGTAGGTTGAATATATGTTGGAGCTTGCCCTTACTTGAGGATAGCATGCTTAAGTGAGTGGCGATCTTGATGGCTGGTTGTGGGCAACTTACTATCCATGTTGACCTGTGAGTTGAGGCCAGGTCATCGATCAATGACTATTCATAATTTTCTTAGTCACTCGCTAGCCATTGGTGAATATTTTCATCACTTGATTTTATGTTATTTGTTCCAAGTCTTTAATGTTGTGTATATACCTTATTTATCTCACCATTTAATTTGATGATAACAAACCTTATATAATAAAGATTTTTTTGTAGGATAAATTATTTATATTAATCATTATGATTTTAATTATTAATTTATGTTTTTATTGATGATAAATATATATTCCTGAATTTATTAATTATTTATTTCAAGTATTTCAAAAAATTCACTAAACTCAGCTTGCTTAGTCAGATAAGGAAAGTCAAATTAGCTGGACTAGAGTAATTTGGGAATCTTCTTAGGTTATGCAATAATAAGACAAATAAGAGCTCAATAATTGAAAATATTTGCTAAAATATCATCATATCATTCATTTTGATTTTTTCATAGTTTTTTTTTTAATATTTTATTTGCATTAATGTTTCATTATTTTATGAAATTATTCCTTTTGGTTAATTTGACTTCATGCATTGATTTAAGCCTTATCCATTCCATCTAGAATTAATTTTAGTTTATTTATTACTTTATTAATTAATTTCTATGTTTACAATAATTTTTATCCATTTATTTTAGCATGTGACATGGCTTATTTATTAAGTTTTCCTTTTCTCACTCTTGTCATTTATTTTCTCTCATATCAATAATTGCTATTTATTTTTATTATCTTTTATATTTGGCCTACTTTTTGATGATTTTGGGATGTGCAAACTAATCTAATTTATTTAATTTATTACCACATCATTTTCCTCATTTTATGGACTTTTAAATTTCAAAATTATTTGAATTTTGAATTTGAATACTATAAATTTCAATTTTCATATTGCCTTTATTTGTTTCCAAAAATGATATATCTCTTTTTAGATATACTTGGTTGACCCTATCATGCTTTACTTAAGTTAATTTGAGTATATTTGAGTTAATTTAAGTTAATTCAAACATAAACTCAAATGAGCCATGTATTTATGTACTTTCCTATTTTTATTTTCTTCTTTATGGAAAGTTCATGACCGACCAATTTAATTGAACTTAATTAATTTAAAATTAAGTTTATTATTCAAAAAATATTCAAAGTAATCTCCCTTGGTTTAAATTGATTGGTTGCATTGATTGTAGACTAATTTTATTATGGAAAGACCTTGGCTGAAATCCTCATGCCATTTATTTAATTTAATTTATTTGTATTAATTCATGTGGTTTTCTTTTCTAATTCCTCTCTAATTAATTTATTAATTTCTTTATATATCTTGCATTAACTTTTTATTGAAACCCATTTGGAATGTTTTGGCCACCTCTTGCTTGTTTGAATTTTAATTTAATTTAAATTCAAATTATTTTGAACTCATTCCATAATTGAACACATAATTAATTAAAGCTTGTTTAATTAAGTTATAAGCATTTAAAATACTTCCCTCCACTTCTCTTGGCCTTCCACCTCATGACAAAATTGAAATTTATTTATTTCATATTAATTGGCTCCATTTATTTCAAAATTTAATTTGTTTCCATAAGTATTTTCCCTCTCATTTTTTCCACTCTTTCTTTCTTGCCTTGGTCAAAATTTGAATGAGGAAAACTCTATTTAAAGAGTGGATTTCATGACTTAATCTCTCTTAATTGTCTCCACCTTAGGTGAACCTAGGCTAGTGAATTTCTTGGAGTTAAAGTACTAAAGCTCATCTCTCTTCTTCACTTTTTAAACTAAAATCAAGTGGAGACCTTCCTCAACTCTTTCAAGCTTCTTTCAAGCCTTTTATATGTTCACATCAAGTCTTAATTTCATTATTCATACATATAAAAGGACTTGAGGAATGTGTTAAAAATTTGTGACACCACATAGAGTTTAGGAATTTCTTATTTGGATGATCAAATACATCATTAAGGAATAAACATATTATCTTGAAAGATAAACATGTTTTCCTATAATGGATTCAATCATTTAATAAAAGACTCCTAAGTCTAATGGGTGTTTCATGTACCAGAGATTTTTCCCCTAAACTACATGGAGAGTAGAACATGGTTTAGTTTAAATTAGGTTTATTGTTCCCTAAAGAGGCAAGCCCCTATAGTTAATTACATCTTAAGAAGGGATCTCTTCCTAAAAATACTCTTGATTGAAGAAATAAGTTATTATTTCTAAAGATCTCTAAGTTGGTTTTCAAAGGATTGATTTTTGGAATTTTAATTGGGATTGATCCAAATTGGAGAGAGTTCTTTTGGAGGCCAAACGGGATGAAGTAGGAAATGCCTATTGATATTGGGATGCCTAGTAGACATTTCAACTATGTTGTAATTTTTTTAAGTTTTTAGAATTTAATTTACATTTTGAGTTGATATTTTCTTAAAAGTCTAGGACTTAGATTCTAGCAACACAAGACTACAAAAATGCATAGGGTTAAAGACTTATTCTTGAAATGGATGCTTCAAAACCTAGTCTATAAGTGCTTTTAACACATTTCAGATTCTTGACCTAGTTCTATTTTGGGAATTATTAGCCATTCCTCTCATTCGAGGGAACTAACCTATCCCTGACTCTGCTGGACTTACAACCTGCATGGAGAGAGCTGCCAGCTAATATCACTTAAGCACATTTTAAATTCATGATGATAAGTCTCATGAATGTAAGATGGTTATGCTATTGTATTTTTAAAAAAGTAATCTATTAACTAAACTCACTCCTTAATCCCTAGAATCATGTAGGGCATGAAATGCATCTAACTAATGCACATTTTTTAGATTTTTAAATGTTTTGATTCAAGATTTATTTGAGGTCTTGGGTATGCATTTTTATGCTTAATGCCATGCAAGTAAAAATGGTTATAAGACAAATCAATAATAGAAGATAGGCTCCCCAAAGAAAGTGGTCATCCTCACAGGTCACATGCCCCTTATGTGCAATGGGAGAAGTTGCCCAATTCAAATATTAAAGCAATATGATTTCATGGTTTTAAAACTTGATTGTTTCTAATTGATTTCATGTTTTACCTTTGGCTTTAGTTTATGTGAGGTTTCAAGTTTCTTTAGTTTTGTTTCAATTGTTTAGATTTAGAGGATTATAAAATTTAATTTTTTTCCTATTAGCCTAATCGTCCAGGAATTCAATCACAAGAAAGCACAACATAGAAAGAAACCTAAAAAAACAAGTTGATTCTATTTTGCACCCAAAATAAATCAAGCTAATTTAATTTAAGAAAAAGGCAAATCTGGCTGGGCACCACTGTACATCACAAAAGAAAGGAAAACAGCCAGTCAAGCTCTGCCCTTATATAGCTTGGCCTAGAACTATAAGTCAAGATCTATGAGTCTTCTTTCTAGGATAGTCTCCTTCTTCAGGGACCTCCATTGGGCTTCATAGGGGATAACTGCACCTATCTTCTAGTAGGGTTAGCTCTTGCTCCTAGACCCCATAGAACCTAACCTAATTCTAATCTTAACTTTACATTTTGATTTCAAAATAAATCCTAAGCCCTACAAAACAAATGTCAGCAAATACCAATAGCAAGCAGTAGTTATATTTCAAAAACATATAGGCTTAGCATTAGTTGCTTGCCAAGCCCAATTATTTTATGGGCTATGCTTGAAAATTTAAGCATACCTATAAGAAATAATATTTTTTATTTTATTTATGATAACAATCTTATCTAGCATTTCCCCTAGTAGAAGGCAATGTTATATCTAAAAAGAAGGTCTTATCATCCAATCTAACAAGCAAATATTCCTAGACATGTAGTCTAAAATAGTACACCATAGAGACAAGTGAAGCACATCATATCACAACTCGTCATAAGGAATCATAAAGAATCACAGATCTGCTTAACCTAAGTCTAGGGTCAGTGACCAAATGATCTAGTGTGTGAAGTAAATAGGATTGTATAACACTTTGCTAGGCCTCTTTAGTTTAAGTGTCAATTTTGAGATGGAATTTGTTCAAATTTTACCTTTGGGTGGTTTCAATTTCAAATGATTTAGTAATTTATTTTCATGTTCATGTTCATTTTATTTGATTAAAGTGAAGTTTAAGTTTTCAAGAATGAAGAGTAGAATAAATTCCATTTTTGGATGGAATCTATCCTATTCAACATCTTAACTCCAAATGAAATGAAATATTCATCCTAAGATGAAGATCCATCCCAAAGGTCTAATTAAGATCCTTACATATCTTAATTACTCCTTTTGATTTCATTTAGTTTGTTTGAATTTGGATTGATTATTTTCTTTGGAAATTTAATTTTATTTTCATTCTTGGTTTAATTTTTAACTTAGTTTGGTTTGAATTATTTCATTTGATTTTATTTGAATTGGTTCATTTGATTTAATTTGTTTATTTCATTTGGTTCTGTTTAAACTAGTTCATTTGGTTTAAATTAATGTATTGGATTAAGTTATGTTGATTTCATTTATTTTAGTTTAGGTTAACCTAAGGTGTTCAGGTTAAGGTTTTCATTCATTCTTAGATTGGATTGATTGGAAATGTAAGGATTCATTAAGTGTTTCATTAATCCAATTAACTTAAAGTTTAATTACTCTTAATATGATTTATTAATTTAATTAATCCTTAAGTTTGCAATTGTTTAATTTCTCTCACTTAAGATGTTTAAAGCATTACCCTAAATATTTTTGATGCTTGGTGAAGATTATTTCAATTTATTTCATGATTTAATGAATTAAGGAATTTTCTTTATTCATTATTTGATTAATATTGACTTGGAGATTTGGAAAATCAATAATTTCCAATCTAAAGGTCAATTGGTTTGGTTTGAAATTTTTATGGCATGTGGGGTTACATGCCAATTTAATGTTTCCAAAGTTTCATCTTGATTAGATTCATAATTAGTATAATTAGGGTGTGGTGTTTATTTTGGATGTGGAAGAGGGGTGGAGTGAGACCACCAGATCGTAGGGGATACTTATTGAAGTGTTTAAGTACAGCATTGAGGTATGATGTACAATCTTGAAAGATAGAAAGATCACCCTTCAATGGACCTAATCTCCTAATAAGGACTCCTAAAGCATGATGGGTCTTTGGCTATACCGGAGATTTTTCTCCTATTTTACATGGATGAATAAAGTAGGATTTATATCAAATCGGGTTCTTAAGTTTCCTATGGAGGGAAGCCTTTGTAGTTAATCACATCCTAGGGAATAAGATTCTCTATGAATACTCTCGTTGAAAGTAGATAATTATCATCTCCAAAGATTTCAAGGTTAGACTATCAATGTATTGGTTATGTTTGGAAAATCAATTAGGAAAGTTTAAGGAAGACTTTCTTTTGGAATCCAAGCATTCCAATCTATCTTATAATTGGGCTTTATATATTTAAAAGTGAAGAGATTTATTTATTTGAGTTGAATTTTTTTAGATTGCTAGGCCTTATAATTTGCCAACACAAATTTGTGAAAATAACTAAGAGGTGAGGATTTATGCTTGTAGCCCAAAGGAAACTACTATCTCAAATCCTAAATCTAGGAAGCTTTAGTATAAGATAAAGCGCAGCCTAAATCTAAGCGATAGGTGGACATAAGGTTTACCTCCATAAGAGAGGATAAACCATCTGACTTTTGGACTTACAACCTCTTAGAGTGGCTGCCAATTAACTCCTTCTACAATTTT
This sequence comes from Cymbidium sinense, assembly GCA_021442155.1. Taxonomy (NCBI): domain Eukaryota; kingdom Viridiplantae; phylum Streptophyta; class Magnoliopsida; order Asparagales; family Orchidaceae; genus Cymbidium; species Cymbidium sinense. The sequence goes on from CM038232.1 coordinate 54,017,348, forward strand.
AAAATCATGTAGTTCAGTTTTATGAATTGCAAAATAGCTAGGGTAGTTATTTAATTTGAAAGAGACTAAAGTCCTAAACCCACTCCCTAAGAGACTAGAGCATGAGTGGTATGAGCATATGATTTAGTCTAAGATGCAAATCCTTACAAATTTTATATAATTTTGACACATCATTTAGACAAAGGCTTTGGGATTATTATTTTTCTAAATACATGATGAAATAAGTTATTGGACAAATCAGAAGAGAGAGGGTGAAGCTCCGTCATCATGGGTTGCTCTCATAGGTCAAGCAGTCCCTATTATGTAAGGATGAAGGCCCTCATTTTGCAAAAGTGACTCAAGATGATATGCATGATGTGAGACATACAATCATACAATTAAGGGGTTGCTAAATTTTTTAATTATCTTATTTATGTCCTAGGCTTTATGATGAGATTATGAGTTATTTAAAATTTATTTATGAGTGATTAGTTGGATAGAAAATTTATTTTATCCAAAGACCCTACTACATCCAAGCCACACATTAAAGCATCAAACATAAAGAAACTATAAAAAGCATTTCATCCTAATACACAGTTTAAACATAACATAAAATAATTTTATAAACTAACGTAAAAGAATAAGAGGTTGGTACAATTGGGTTCTGCCACACAACTAGAAAAAGAAAAGATTTGTAGCCAAGCTATACCCTTATTTAATCAGGAATATGAAAGAATAATTACAATTGGAATGAATACATGCTATGGGGGGTCTTCATTCTTCATGCCTTCCTCCATTCATTTCTTCCTTCTTTGATTTGGATGTGCTTGCTTCAAAGGCATCACAGGGCACCCCAGGACAAAGCCTTCTGTCCACTGCTCATCCTAATCCTCCATAACACTAATCCTAATTCCTATTACAAAATTAAATTTATATATTGAAAAGTAAATATAAATATACCTGAAAATATAGGTTAATTAAATATACATATAATCCCTAGAAGCTATATTTATATATTTTGGACTTAGCACCCTGCACATGAGTAGCCAAGCCCACCTGTCCTAACCTGGGTTATGCTTATGGGACTAAGCAACCTACAAAGAGAGTATTTATATTTATTTTTAAGCATCTCCTTAAGCACAATCCCCTATAGAAAAGATGATTAGGCAAAGAGCATCCTGACATCCAGTCTACAAAGAACGTACTAACATCTAGTCTAAAATATTACATCACAAAATAAAACATACACCACATCATACACCATCCTAACATAGAGCTAAAAGTGGTGACTTAATTCTAATGTGTGTGTTAAGGTGTTGTGTGGTATGTCTTACTAAGCATTAGAGTTATACTTTTTTCTAAGTTTGGAAACTATTCAAGTCAACATGAAGATTTGTTTCATTTGAAGTTATTTAATTGATTTGTAAATTTTAATTTGTATTTTATTTTATTTATATGATTTACACATAGTACCTAAGTGTTATAAAGAGAGGAAAGAGGATTGCCCTCTTTCATCCCTACCTTAAGCCACTTTCTAAAGCATATTAATTTATTTTAGTTCTCTTTTAATGAATGGTGTATTACATATTTTTAATTAATCCTAAGTTTAGGTTAACTCTAAATAACTTTATCCAATATGAAAGGCTTCTTAAGACTAATCTAATTGAATTACCATCACATGATATATATTAAATCATTCCCGTCCACCACATATAACATGCATGTGATCCAATCCAAAGTGTATCTATACATACAACATATTTTAGCACACTTGAATGATGAATGTATGTGTATGTTTGAAGTTTAAATTTCATTCGATTGAATTATTTGATGCATGTAAATTTAAAGCTTTATCCAAATTCTTATACAAAAGTATATAGGGATAAAATTAAATAGGTATGTGCCACTGTTAATCAAGGAAGTGAGGTAATCAAATGACCTCCTTGGGGCTAGTTAAAGCCTCGTATTCTTGGGATGTGTAGACTATATACCCAATTGCATTCAAAATATGTAAATTTGCATACATGAACATAAGAAAGAAAGCTACAAATCACAAGATTAAATAATTCAATCACTTGAACAATTATGGATGCATGCATTTTTATTAGAAAAGGGGATTTCCATTCTTTAATCACATATACATACACATGTATAAAGACATAAACAAGGACGTGTCATTCTTAACTTAGGAAGTGAGGTAATCAAATGACCTCCTTGGGGCTACCTAAAGCCTCGTATTCCTGGGATGTCTATACTATATACTTGCTTGTTTAGATACATATGAATGTATGCACAATTAAGAGAATGAAAATCATGCAAGGTTTTATTTTCTTTAATTGAATTATTTATGTATGTGAATTAAAGCTCTATCCAAACTCTAATATCAAAATACATAATAATGAAATCAAATGAGTACGTGCCTTTGTTAACCAGGGAAGTGAGGTAATCAAATGACCTTCTTGGGGCTAGCTAAAGCCTCATATTCTTGGTATGTCTAGACTATATACTAACTACCATTCAAACTTATGTAAATCAACATATAAATGAAATAAAGAAGACTTCACTTCATATACATAGGCTATAAGCACATGTGCCTCCTATGTATTTATAACTATCATCACAACATATGTTGTTATCCATTTATAAACTTTTAGAAAATATGGATTTAATAGTGATAATAATCACACATATGATAAGTTAATCCAACACATGTAAGCTTTACATAAAAAAATTTCATTTGATTTAATAGATTTTGAAAGACATGAATGCATGAAATCAAATGACATGCAATCTTTAACTTGATTGGAAAGAAATAATTAATTATAAACATATGATCCATTTAATCAAATTAATTCCTAAGGACAATCATACTAAATAAAATTATTTAAGGTAAACCAAAGCTTTTTTATCAATTTAGTTTTGGATTTTTGATTTGATTTAAATATGAGGAGAATTTATCATTTCCTATTTTAATCACATTTTCACATTGGTAATTTGATTTGGTTTAAGAAAAGGTAATTAAGTGGATTTTATGAGTTAATTAAGTTAGTTTCTTAATTAAATCAATTAATTACTCATACCTATGCTTCTTTAATTTGATTAACCACTTAATTATGAGCCACAAATGATATGAACATGTGAGGAAATAAAATTTGAATGCTCCTACATGGACCTAATGAAAATGGAAAACAATTAAGAGTTAATTAAATCAAAGAACCTAATTAAGTTCTTTTATGATTTTTCCACACTTATGGGTTAATCATAATTTCCTTAAGGGTCTTTATGTTATTAAACATGTAAAGAGGAACCCTTAATTTTATTGTTAATTATCTGATATAATCATGATTTCAATTTGATTAATTAAGCCATTTAATTAATTAATTAATCATTAATTGTTCTTCAAATTAATCAATTTTCTTTCAAAATGAAATGGACTTAAGAATAAAAGCTAAGAAAAAGGTCTTAACCCTAATCCCCTTGCCCATTCACTATTCAGGAGTGATTAATGCACTTAACTAATTAATTTTTACTATTTAGAAGATAAATTAATTGATTAGATTAATTACAAAAGTAATTAGGGCTTAAATAGTCAATTCCCTAATTAGCCAAACAATAAATCCCAAGAAAATTATGGGAGGGCAAAGGTCATCCCATTAAACTAACACACAAATTTTGGGATCAATTACTCAAGTAATTAAGGGGTAATTAAATTAATTAAGTTTATAAGTTAACCCTAATTAAGCCTTAATTACTATTCAAAATTAGTTGAAATTAATCTTAAATTATTCTCCTATGAAATACCTTCAAAATGAGTATTTATTTGTATTTTTTAGATTTTCTACAATTTTTTATAAATTTTTGAAGTTTTAGCCATTGAATCCCATAATTATGCCAATCCCATCAGTGCCATGCGGACCGCTGATGTGACGCACTTTCCATGTGGCACCGCAGGATAGGTTTCTTAAAGTTATTCACAGAACCTACATGGCAGTGGCGAACGCGCTTTCTTATCCACCATCCAATCTAAGATCGAATGGTCTGGATTAACCCTGAGGTTTTAATAGGATTAAATTTGATTTTAGCTTACAAATAATCACGATTGTCCATTCTGATCACATGGAATGGATGGTATGTGATCCATCATCCTTGAGCAATGAGATGGACGTCGTCCGCCTTTCCTTGCTCGATTTGAGCTCACTTTAGCTCGAATGACCATAAAAATTATCCACACCTTCACAAGGAAGATCCGAAGGGGTCCAATGGTCAAAATCACATGACATATAAATTCCCTTCGAAAAGGCCTAGAAAATTTTGATATTTTTCAATTTTAATGGAAATTACCTCACTGGAGCTTAAGACCGACTGTGCAACACTTGAGGTAGCTTTACCTAGACCAGGCGAAGCTCTATTGAGAAGCACTTGTGTTGATTCCTCGTTGTTTTCTTGGTAGACCATGAACCATCACTTGGAACAGCGTTGTTCAAAATCACACCTTTGGTGGTCAGGGAGCTTAGGAGAGGTTTCATTTGTGCTCAATGGAGGCAAGGGAAGGTGTGGGTGAAGTTAATTTGGATTTAGTGGAGATTTGAGGAAGTTGGATTGGAAATAGCTTGTGCTATTTTGGAATAGTGAGCTCTGATGTTGGGATGGCTTGGGGTGCTTGAGAAGCTATAGGAATTTCATTTTGGTCTCTAGGGGCTCTCTAAGAGTGTAAGAGATCAAATTAGATCAAAATATGAGGCGGGTATAATAATGGAGTTTGGATTTTGATTTGAGACATGAATGTAGGTTTCATTTATATTTGGGAAGATGATTGAAGGAATAATTGATTCATGAGAAAATCAATTGAAATTAATTTGAATTAAAAGGAATTTTAGCTAAGTCCATAGGATCAAATCATATGGCTTAAGAAGGATTTGGATTTGGTTGATTGAATTTGATTGATTTGAATTTGATTGTATATTTGGCATGAGTTGATTGGAGAGTTGAATCATGTTTGAGAAAAATCAATGGAGTTTGGTTTAGCTTGAATTTATCTTGGCTAAGTCCATAGGATTGAATTATGGGCTTAGGATAGGTTTGAATTTTATTTAAATTTTGTTTATAGGTTTCAATCATTTGGTTTGTAATTTGTATTTGGGTGAATTGAATTTAAGGTTTGGTTTAAGTCAAAGAGGTAAGCATAGATTGGGTTTAGGCCATAGGGTAGTTAAATCTTCGTAATTCCTAAGGCATAGCATAATCCTATGATTAACCATTTTAAGTCTCTAGACTTAGGTTAAGTGTTCCCCTAATTACTACAAGTGTCTTATGACTGAGAAAGTCTTAGTATCTAGAAGAATCCTAAATCTTAGAAGAGGAGATTGAATTCTCACTCCAAAAGTGAGGTCAACAAAAGGACCCCCAATAGGTGTGGTGTAGCTGACAAGGCATACCGCACATATTGGCATTGATCAAGGTGATCAATAATGTTTAAAAGATTGCAAGCACTAATGAAAATGATCTATACCTAAATTCGAGGGTAGATAGAATCAATATCTTAGTGCAATGCAACTCACCTCATGCCAAGGGTATGAGGGAGAAATCTAGTAGGGATTTGGGTCTGATTGAATTTGTTTGGTAGGCATCCGTTGGAGATGAAGATTTGATTTAATTTGTTTTAATTTGTTTGATTTAATTTATGGAGGGAAGATCCACTAGGATACAAGTTTGAATTTGTTTTGATTTAGTTTATGTTTGATTCAGGGGAATATCCGCTAGGGATATAAGCTTGAATCCACTGGGGATCAAGATTGGATTTGATGGATGTAATTTGTTTAAATGTGGTACATATTTGTTGGGGATATGGGCCAAAATCCACTGGGGATCTAGACCAGGTTTAATTTGTTACAGTTGGTTATGGCTTTATTGGGGAGATTGGTTTTGAATTTTATTTTTTTTTTGATTGGTTTGCATGATTTAACCTCCATTGGGGAGAAGGTGTGATTTAACTCCTATGGGGAGAATCAAAGTTGGATTTAATTTGATTTGGATTGAGGGAATTTCCATTAGGGATATGAGCTTGGTGGAATTTGATTGATTTAATTTATGGATCCTACTGGTGTGCGATGGACCCACTAAGAAGGAGACATGAGATTTTGGCCTATCTTAGATTTACAAATCTAAAAGGGTAGTTTATTGATTATGGGATAGAGCTATCCAACCTAAAGGTTTCCTTTCAGTGTGCAACAACCATGCTAGGAAGAAAGCATAACAAACTTACATCTTCCAAAGCGTGGAACACCCACTAGGGTGACTTGTTGGTAGCACAATAAATCGAACCCGAACTAGGGAGACTATTGAGTGAGTGCTACTAGGGACTTATGTCAACTCAAAATTAGTCATGGTTTATTTCATTTTAATTTCATTTTATTTGATATAGTTAATTTGAATTTGACTTAGTTTGATTTAATTTTTGGACCCTGTCGGTAAGTGATGGATCCACCATGGACATATCTTACATTTATTGATCCAAAAGGGTAGTCTACCGGCTGAAGGATGAGACTAACCAACCTAATGGTTTCCTTTTAGTGTGCAATGACCGTGATAGGAAGAAAGCGCAGCATACTTATATCTTTCAAAGCGGGGAACAATCTCTAGGGTGACCTATTGATGGAGCAAAAAATCAAACCTGACCTAGGGTGACTACTGAGTGAGTGCCACTGGAGACTTACATTAACTCAGGAACAGTCAGGTGATTCCTATAGAGAGTTTTGCCACTATCCTGAAGATAGGATTCCTGCTTGGAAAAAGGTACCACTGGGGGTGTCTTCCTGATCCACAATATATATTCTTTATTTATATGTTTGTGTAGACCCTATTGGTGTACGAGGGACCACACTGAGAAGGGCTATACTGGCCTTGATCTATCTCAGATTTGCTAGACCAAGGGAGAATCTGCACATCCGTACAAATTCTCCAACCATAGGAGTGGTTACTAAGAAAGGGGAACTATTCAATCCAATAGTAACCCATGTAGTGTCTAGATGGGATCTCGAGGACATGATCCAAATAGAGTGCCCATAGGGGAGGTGTTACTAGTGGCATTATCTCGATCCCTGAAAAAGGAAGCCTATAGGTGTACGATGGCCAACTCCAGGAGAAAGTGTAGCAAACTTACATCTGCCATGAGTGATGTATCCACTAGGTGGGTCATTGTTAGCATAGAGAACACCAACCTATCTAAGGTGCTCATCAGTGTGCGATAATTAATCTAAGAAGAAGGCGTAGGAGACTTACATCTTCATAGATAGAAATTGTCATCAAGATAGTCTGTAATCAGCAGGACAGATGCTATCTGACCTAGGGCGACTACTAAGCGGGGAGTCCCGAGGAAGGACTAGACCCAGACTTGAAGTAGTCAGGAGGAAAGAAGCCATTAAAGGACTTATCCTAAACTTCAAATATACTTAACCTAGTTGGTGCATGAAGGCTAGTCCATGAAGAAGGCATAGCAGACTTATATCTTCTTAAACGAAGCCATCATGAGGTAGCTTGTCGACCGTGCAACAAGGCCTACCATACTAACAAGGCACTTGTTGGTGTGAAGTGGTTAAGCCGGGATAAAAGCATAGCAGACTTACATCCTGAAAAATAAGAAGACCACTGAAGTTACACACTTGCTAAGTAGTGAATCGACCCAACTTAAAGCAACTATCGAGTGAGGGCTGTTAGGGAGTTATCTCAACTCAAAGTAGACTGAAACAAAAGATATGTGTTTGTGTGTAGTCTATGTTTGTGTTGTGTTGATGAAGGATAGGATTCCACTCAGGTTCTTTGCACATACCCTCAACACATCATGGAAGATTCATGGATAGAGATGCTTTTAATTTGAAGAGATTGAATTTGAGATGAAATTTTCTTTGATAGTAATTGCTTCAAACATGATTCTATGAATAATATTTCTTTAGGTTGAGCCCGTTGATTGGAAGCATTAGGTGCTCTCCTTTATGGTTGATAAGTTGATATGATCATCCTTGGTAGGCTTTCTCTATGGAAAAAAGGCCTTCCCAAGTGGGTTTAAACTTGCCTCCCATCTTGTGACGGGCAACAATTAGTCTCCTTAGAACTAAAATAATCTCTCTTACTTGAAAAACTCTAGGACGGACCAACTTGTTGTGGGTCTGAATCATTTTGACTTTATACAACTTGATATTTTGGCATGTCCGTAGGCATCTCTCCTTCAAACCTTCGAGCTCTTCTAACCATAACTTAGCATTCTACTCTATTGTGATCTTGCTACCCATAGTAATCCTTAGTGATGGGACTTGGACTTCTAATGGTAGAACGGATTGGCACCTATACACTTAGGAGAAAGAGGTAGACTGAGTTGAAGTTTTGTAGATAGTGTGGTAGACCCACAAAGCTTCAATTAACTGCTCATCTCACTATCATTTGTTATCGTCAAGTGTATTCTTGAGTGTTTGGATGAGAGTTTATTGAAACCCTCTATTAAGCCATTTGCTCTCGGATAGTAGATGGTAGACTATCTCCAAACTATGTTGTGTCTCCGAGAAAAGTTATTGATTTTGGTGCTCTTAAATACAGTACCATTATCAGATATAATTTGGTGTGGCACCCTGAATCTATATACAATATGGTTCTTGAAAAATTGGATCATATGCTGAGCTGTGACCTCCATGAGTTGAAGTGCCTCTGCCCATTTGGAAAAGTAGTTGGTAACAGTTAGGATAAATCGATGACCCTTAGAAGAAGGAGGATCAATCGTACCCACAATGTTAGTACCCCAACACTCGAATGAACATGAGGCCAATGTTGGATGTAGAATGTTGGGTGGATGATGTAAGACCACTCTGTGTGCTTGACATTGATAGCATCACCTAGCTACATCCATGCAATCTATGATCATTGATAGCCAATAATACCCGAGTCTCTTGATCTTGGTTTTCATCTTGGGACCAGATTAGTGAGCTCCACATAATCCTGAGTGCACCTTGGTCATGATCTTACTAGTTTCATTCTTGTCTAAATAACGTAACCACATATGATCAAATGACTACTGATATAAGACACCATCCATGTGGGCGTAGGAAAGTGCCTTTTGCTTCATCTAATGAGCTTATGACTTCTCTTGAGAAATTTTGCCTTTGTTTAAGTAATCCATGAATGATTGGCTCCAATCCAGCTCCTCATCCTTTTTGGCAACGGTAACCTCCCCCTTCAAGAAAGTATTTTTTGTTGAGTTCAATATCAATAAGTGGTATGACTTGGCTATTTTGGACCTCTATTAATATGGACACATCTTAGGACATGCCACCTCTTTGGCAAGCTTGGCTAAAGCATCTGTTATGGAATCTTCTCCTCGAGGGATCATATAAATGGTAACCTCTGGGATTTGGGCTAGTAACTCCATGGTGTACTTGTGGTAGTGATGGAGCTAGGCTTTAAAACTTTGTAGGACCCAATGATTTGGTTGTCCACTAATTGGGAATCTCCAAAGATGTTGATGTTTTGGATGCTTAAAGATGGCAAATTTTAGTCTGACAATCAAAGTCTCATATTTGGCTTCATTGTTGGTGATACGAGAATCTCATCATATCACCATCCTGAGTTAGAAGAACTATTCCTACCTCTGCCTTTCCTGAAAGAGAAGATTGTAGTTCTTCTCCTCTTTGAGAGAAAGCCACACCATCAAAGTACATCTTCTAGCGACAATTGCTAGTGTCCCTTAAGTTCATGATCTATTCATCGGGGAGGTCATAACTAAGCAGAGAATCAGTTGGAAGTGGGTGTGCTGCTAAAAAATCCGCAAGTGCCTATCTTTTCACAGCATAGAGGGGTACAAAAGTAATATCAAACTGCGATAAAATCAAGGACCAACATACCACCTGTCTGGATAGCGTCGGCCGTGTAATGAGATATTGTAATGGATTAATTCTAGAGATCTAGTTCACTTTATGAGAAAACATGTAATGTCATAGCTTTTGGGATGCAAAGATTAAAGCAATGCAATGCTTTTCAATAAGTGGATAGTTTTTCTCAGCAGGGACTAGACGACGGATAAGGTAGTAGAGTGCAAATGAGGTCGATGATTTATTGCTATAAAGATGAGCCATCCATGAAAGAGAAGACTGCATGAGATGAGGTAATGTCCACCATCAACTCTGATATCGATAGTAGAAATTCATCTTTTGGGGATGCCTTATTTAAATCTCTAAAATTGATGCATATGTGAATTTAGTCATTCTTCTTCTTAACTGGGATGACACTGGCCAACCAAGTGGAATATTTTTATCCCGGATGGAACTATCACCGATTAGTTTCTTGACTTCAGAAATGTCTTATTGTTCAATGTCTAATCGCATGCATCTAGGAGCTTGCTTGATAAGGTTTGCATCAAGCTCTATTGCTAGTTTATAGATAGCTACATCAAGATCCAATCCAGGCATCTCTTCATAACTCCATGCAAAGCAGTCCTTAAACTCAATGAGTAGTCTAACTAAGTCATTAGTTTTAATTTCATTCAACAAGGAGCTGATGTATGTCAGATATGGATTGTGTTCAGTCCCTAGGTTGATTTCTTTGAGCTAGTCGATGGTTGACTTGGTCTCTTCTTTAAACTCTAGTAGTGCATCTTTGACTTGAAAATCATTCAGATCATCTAAAGTTTATAAGCACACCTCTTCATATGAGTTAATGTGGTTTGAAAAGAACCTATCATATTCTAAATGATTGGTGACAACTAAGCAGTAATCATCATCATCGACTAGGCCTATTGTGCTAAATCCTAGTCCTGGGGTTGATTGAGAGTTCTTGCATTTATTACTTCATTTTTTTTCAATGTAGTCTGACCTATGCTTAGACCAAGTATGTGGGATTAACCGTTTCTTTCCTAAATTTAGAACACAAGGTGAGTACCAATCAAAAGGCAATTCTATTAAGTCTTTATATGAATCATCCTCAAGTTCTACATCAACTTCTTAACTTGAAGATGATGCTCCAAGAAAGAACCTCTGAGTTTTCACATCTGTGGATGATTTAGGGGCTTCCTTAACTACCAAACCCTCAACTTTTTTATGAGAAAAGTGGGGTTATATCCAAAGTTCCCAACTGATGCCTGATCATTTCACATAGAGACTTGGATACACTTATGCTTTGCTTTGGAGCCCGGTCTCCATCACTATTTGGCTCAAGTGTCACCTCCAACAGGATCTACTACCGAGAAAAGCTAGCTGGTGTGCTAACCATATATGGTTCATCCGTTGAACTAGATTCTAATTCTATATGGATAGCAGGTGTACTCCTAGTAGCTGAGACATATCTCTTATTAGGTGGCCAATAAGAAGGTCTTCCACCCATGGGACTACCTCTGTACTAGCCTCTTCCTCGTCCTGGTGGAGGTCGGGTTATCCTACCCACTTATTCAAATGGAGTAACGAGCTATGGGTGGAATCTAATCTTAGGCTCTACGTCCTCCCCTAAGTCTATTTCTCGCTTCCTTTTATTTCCTTTTTCTTTTCCTTTTTTCTTTTCCTTTTTTTTCTTTTTTTTCTTTTTTTTTCTCCCATATGGGGATTTTGACTAAGTTTCAGAATAGACTCTTTTATTTTGAGGGGGTAGTAGACTGCATCCTCATATATCCTGACCTCATGAACTATAAATGGTCTAAGACCTCCTTTGACACAGTATTTGATCCCACCTCTCATGAACATCATGCATTGGTGTAGAGAGGATGAAACCATATTATTCTCGTGTATCCATGGTCTTCCAAGCAAAGCATTGAAAGATGTATCCGAGTCTATTATGTGAAACTTGGTATCAGTCTTCCAATCATTTATCTCTAGTGGCAACACTATAGATCCTAAGGACCTCTTACCTTATTCATTGAATCCTTTCAACATCATTCTCTCCTTTTGGAGTTTAGAGATGTCGATCCTCAAGTAGGTAAGGGTTCTTAGACTTATAATGTTGACTGATGCACCTGGGTCAACCAAAACTCTAGACAGCCTGTATCTGCCAACATCCAGTGTAATGTAAAGAGGACAGTTGTGCTTGATCATCTTTAGAAGTAGGTCTTCATCATTAAATGTAACTCCTAAGATGTCCTTCTAGTAGTGTGCCTCCTCTCCAGTAGTGACCAGCTATGCTAAGCATAATCTCTAGATCAAGTAAGGCCTTCATTATAGATTCCCTCATCTCTTTAGATAAGATAAAGACATCATATATGCTTAACTTAGTTAGCAACTTTCTAAGATAAGCTAGGACATTGTAATCAACTCTAGGTTAGTCTTCCACAAGCATACCCATAGGTGGAGCATTCTATGGAGGGGTTATTTGTTCACTAGAACTAATGACTAGTTTACCCTAATCTTGAGATGCTACCTTAAAAGGTAGAACTTTGCCACTACATAGGTTGACTTCAGTGACTTCATGGAATGATGAGTTTGTGGAAAGTTCTACCTTCTCATCGGGTATACCTACAACTTCTCTTATAGGATACTCGAAGTCAGTTGAGTCAATATCAAGAGGCAAACCAAGTTGATTCAGAGAAGGAAAATATGACTTTAAATTAGAAAGGAATGGATCAAAACTATTTAAGCTATTATTATTTAGACTCGGAGAGCTTTCTATAAGAATGAAATCAGGAGCATTAGAAGTAGAGAGAATGTAAGTGGAATTAGCTTTCTTCATTGATTTCTTTAATTTAGGTGGAAATACATGATATAAATCAAGTAAAGTAAGCAGAGTTAGGGGTTTGGTGCCCTTATTCACAGATACAATGCTACTACTAGTAGAAAAGGAGCTAATAGAGGAAGTAGTAGTTGGAACGGTGAAACGAGTAATAGACTCAGATGGTGGTTGCACTAGATCCATCCCATGTAAGTATGGTAGGCTGCTGCTACTGGGTTGCCACCCTCCCTGAGTTATCCTTTGCAACTAGCAAACCTTCCTTGATATTGGAGGTTTAAGCTGCTTCAGGCACCTACAAGAAAAGTTTATTGATCTTAGAAATAATTTTCTTAGAGCTATGGGATAAAACAAATATCTCAACCTTCTTTGGTCTTAAGAGGATTAGAAGTATCCCCAAGGATTACTCTAATAGAACTAGATGGTTGTTCTAATAAGTATTCCTTAGGGATAACTATGGCTCCCGACTTGTAGCAATGCTCAAGCCAATCCTTAAAAGTTTTCTTGTTGACCTCACTTTTGGAGTGAGCTTTCAACTTCTCCATCTTAGACATATGACTCCTTTAGACATTAAAAGTTCTTAGTCTTAAGACACTTCTAATGATTAGGTGAATACTTAACCTAATCCTAGAGACTTAGAAGAGTTAGCTATAGGAATAGGTTATTCCTTAGGGGTATTAAGAGGACTTGCCTACCCAACAGTATGAACCAAATCCTTGCTTCCTCCTTTCAAGTCAAATTTTAAATTCAAATCAAATATTAAATCAATTTCAACTCAATTGATTTTTTCAAATCTTAAATCAATTCCAAAATTCAAATCATCAATCAAATCTAAATTAAATGATTGAAACCCATGATTGAATTCAAATCCCAAAAATCTTTCCTAAGCCATTTTGATTTCATCTTATGGACTTAGCTCAAATCAAGTACAAATCAATCCAAATTCAAAAGATTTTCTCATAACCCATTTATATTCATAAATATAAATGAAATATAAATTCAAATAACCAAAATCAATTCAAAACTCAAATCCAAAAATCTAACTTATGCTCTTTCAAGTCAAATCCTTGAACTTAGCCAAATCATTCTCAAATCAATACAAACCCTTAGATTTTCTCTTCAAACAATCAATCCTTCAATCACAAGCCCAAATATAAATATAAACTACAACCACCTAACCAAAATCAAACTAACTCAAATCAAACCCATGTTCATCCTTTGAACTTGAAATTGTCAAATGAATCAAAATTCATTTGACTCCAAATCACTTGCAATTGGATTTATATTTCCATCATAAGTCTATCTATGAGTTCAACCAAACTTGAATCAAGCTTTGATCAAGCCAATTGACCCACTTAGGCTCACTTGACCCAAAGTGACATAAAGGACCATTTTGAGCCAAATTCTAATCCAACCCAAATTGGATTGAACTAAGCCCATCTAAGCTTTTCATCATGATCAACAATCTTCATGGGATGATCAATCACTCAAATTGGGTCAAACCAAGTCAAACTAGCCTTTGACCAAATCAACACTTAACCCAAATGAAACTTAAATAAGCCAAAATCCACTATAAGCCAAATTGATTGAAACCATTGATCTAAACCAATCCATAATCAATGATTGAACATGATCAAGCCATCAATTGAGCCAAACCAACCCAAATTGACCACTTGACCCAAGTTGACACAAATTGAATTAAAAAGTCAAAATGGGTCAAATCTTGATCTAAGCCAAATTGATTGCAACCAATGGGACAAATTCATTCCAAATCACTTGTTGAACTTGACCAAAGCTTCAATTGGCCAACTATACCCAACCTAGCCCAATTGACCATGAACCCAACTTGACCTAAAAGGTCAAATCAACTTGAAATAAAACCAAACTAAAATTGATTGAAACCAAAGCTTGCAATACATTTCAAATGATGAACCAAGCCTAAATCAACCCATGACCTAACCCAATTAGGTCAAATGGGTCAAATTGGTCAACTTGACCCATTTAACCTAAATAAACTCAAATGAACCAAAACCAAATTGAACCAAACCAATGACACCCATAGGCTCCAAATGATCATTTGAACTTGACTTAACCCATGGTTTGACCTAATTTGACCATTTGGTCAACCTAACCAAAATTGACCCAACTTGACCTAAATAATAACCTCATTGATGAACAGATCATGAGTTTCAAAGAAAAGAAGGACCAGCACTCGAAGCAAAATTTTGATGGTGCAACATCTACTCAAAGAGTTGAAGAATCTCAACCCACTCTCCCAAGAAAGGGAGTTGCATACCAATAGTCTAAATATAATGCTCTAGTTGGTGGTCTAAATTTATATATCTTAATGGAGACTAAAGAAATGATGATCTTTGATCGACCAAATTATTGAACTTACAAAGCACTTTAGCCTAATCTCTACTAGTACTATTAAGGCACAATGATGCTGCTTGAGGATGCTGCTTTAGGTTGCTTTAGGCTAAATCCCAAGTTCAACTTTATACTAAATTTGATATAAAAAATTCCACAATGGATGCTTTAGCAAAGTTGGCTAAAGAGATGATGGATTTTCTGGAAAATGGTTCCATCACAATCGTAGTATATAATCATTAAATTTTATCACCCATTGATGTGAAATCTAATTAAAAAAACCTTCTAAAAGAAAGGATTTGATTACAAAGATTACTAAATTTTATATCATTCATTAATTATTTCCATGAAAGCAAACTCCCATAAGATAGATCTCTAGTCCATCAAATGAAGAAAAGAGCATTATCTTATACTCTCATTGAAGAAGTCTTATATCAATAATCCTTTGATTAGATATGGTTATGTTATTTAGATACAAAGCCTAGAAAATTAAAATTGAAGCACATGATGGATTATGCATTGTTTACCAATTTGGTCTATATATGAAGATAAAATTAAAAGATTTAGTTATTATTAGTCCTCATGATCATCATAATTGCATAAATTTCACTAATTTCTATCATCAGTGCCAAGTACATGGCATAGTTTTTCATCAACCACTCAATATACTTCACATAACGATTGCTTCATAGCCCTTCAAGAATTATCTCAAGGACATCATAGGTTCAAGGGTTTCATCTTAATAGTAATTAATTACTTCTTCAGGTGGGTGAAAGTGGTTCCTTTATCAATGATCAAAGCACACCATGCCTTACATTATTTAAGAACCATATCATATATAAAATTTTTCATACTTCATGAAGTCATCTCTGATAATGGTTCAACATTCAAGTGCACCAAGATCAACTACTTTGCTAAATAACACACCATGTATTAGAGGTACTCAACCATCTATTACCCTAGCAAAATTTTAAAGAAGACACTTGATGAGAATAAATGATAGTGGCATTGAATGTTTGTCAAAGCCTTATTGGCTTATCACACTAATATATTTTCAGCGTTGTTCTCCTTCTAGAGGTATAGTTTTCTTTACTAATGATTATCATTAACAAGCAGATCATAATTAAACAAAATGCTAAACTCTAGTTAGAAGAACTCAAAGGACTTGAAGAGAAACATCTCCAAGCTCAACAAGACCTTGAGATATATAAAACTTGAATCATTTATGCTCACAACAAATTGGTCCTTCCAAGATATTTTTGAGTGGGAGCATTGGTAGTAGTTCTTACGAGATTGATTGTAATTCATCGCAAGATGGGAAAAAAGTAAGAACGAATGTGGGGGAAAATCCTATTAGTTAAATGATTATAAAGGTGAACACCATGTTTCTTCTTAATGGGTATTATTTCAAGATATACTACACATGGCTATATTTAAAAATAAATTTGGTTGAATCCAAATCTATCCACAGATGAAAGAAAAACCTTCTGAGGTACCTAAGAAGCAAGATTAAGTAAAAAGATTGCTAATAAAAGACAAGAATGTAGGAAAAGTGAAGAAAATAAAATCATTATTTCTCAAGATGTCCAAACTACGAGGTCAAAATATAGGGGTCTGGACTAAGAGATAAAATGCCCCCCTATTAGAAAGAAATATCCCTTTATAATATCAAGGGATGGGAATACATTAAAAGATTATATAAGGTAAGTTTAATACAAAAGATTCCACTTAAGATAATCACAGTGAATGAGTAAGATTCATTGAGCATGCATGTAAGAATGAGATAAGGAGAGTAGTCGCATTATTCTTTAGTCTAGTCTCCAGAGACCGATGAGTAGAATTAGGTCTTTCTTTTGAATTATCATATTCCAAGTTCTCAGCTCACTGGGTTAAATCTATCTTCCCTTGTCGGGTGCTCCTCCTAGCGAGTGTTTTTTTTCTAAGTCATCGAGTGCCCTTTATGTGAATATTCTTATCTTAACTTATAAAATTGTTTAAGCCTACCTGTTATTTTGGGTATACATTAGCTCATTAATTTTTCTGCTCCTTGGAGAGGTAGCTTGCAAAAAATAAAAAAAGAAGAATAAAAATGATTAGTTGTTAAACATTTAATGAACTGAGAAAATTCATGCAATTATTGGGAGGTCACCGCCTTTGGACTCATTCAATTTTTCAATGCTCTAGAGGTTATAAATGAAACTTTCTTTTTCTTCTTTTATGCATTCAACATTCCTTTGCTATATTCTTAGGTAGACATTCTATCTCTCAAGAGTTAATTTTGCAAATTATACTGAAACATAATCACCATGGACACAAAGAGGCCTTACGGGGACATCGATCTTGCAGTCTTGGGGGCAAGCCTTCACAAGAAGGCCATAAAAGTGAAGAAGTTAGAAGAGGATACAACCATTCTTATAGTTGAACTGAAGCATTTCAAGAACTCAAATCCTAGAAACCTTCACCCTGACTATTTTTTGCAACCTATGAGGGGAATCAAGCACTCACTTACTTGAGGAGCAGGCCACCCAAAAGGCATGTATAAAAGAGCATCTTGCTGAGGTGAGTTTACTAATTATTATGTTCTGTGAGTCCCTTTTATCTGAGTTTTTTTACATTATTCTCTAATCACAGGTGAGTGTATCTAGCATTCAAGTTTGAATAGAGGATGGAAATGGCACTTGTCAGCCTACCATGTCATTTCCTCTTTTAGTCTAGGTAACTTTGTAGAATTGCTTCACCCTTTCCATGGGAGATTTCCCTGGCCATTTTTTGAGTATAGAGGAATTCCATTTACTCAAAAGGTGGCTTCCCTTCCCAAAAGTTGGACCTATAGCAAACCCTCTTATTAAAAATCCCTTTATGGGTTTTGATGATTTCATTTCTTGTCGACTAGTGGTGACTCCAGCTTTTCCACAGACCTCATTGGTACCGTGGGTGGACTTGGTGGAGATCTCTCCTTGGCCTGGGATTTCCATCAATGTTCCTATCACTGAAACTAGCTTCACTTCCACCGACATCAAGGAAATGATGGCTGGCTTCCCCTTTTATGCTTGCAGACATAATAGTTAGTTTGCAAAGGTAGATTGAGGAATGATGTAAAGGAGCTATGAGTATTCAAAAATTCCTATAAGATTGAAACTCTATGAGTTAAGTTGCCATCTTGAGGGAAGTCTTAGACTCATCCAAGCGAGATATTGGTTAGCTGCAAGAAAAACTGGAGCTGGAGTCACCGTGATGCTTCCCTTAGAGGTGGAGTACAATGCTACTTTATGACTATGAGGGTCGAGATATTATTATTACAGAACTTTGTCAAGCCATGGAGTACTTTAGTTCACCTTTATGGTGCAAGATTTTTGTTTGGTAATATGAACGAGAAAGGAAAACTTTCCGAGTACTAAAACTCAGACCCGGTAATAAAATTATTGAGGAAATAATGTATTTAGGGTTATTGTGAGTGTGTTGTACCTTTTCCCCCATGAATTAAAAATAAATATTTTTATATTTTTATGCTCATGAGTATAATTTATTTGTCTACTATTGTACATTAATTATTTCCTTATAATTCCTATCACTTGAGATATCCATAAGGTTTGGGTAATCATTTAATCACTAAATACTTGATTTAATGTTCGCATTATTACATCATTTTTATCATGCCTATAAATTCTCTTTGGCCATAGTTGTTGAAACTTTTATTGCTTTCCTTGAGTCATGCAGGTAAGACTTCCTTGTGACCAAATCTTAATTAGCCTTTCCTCATCAATGAGTATGGCTCTACTCAAGAAAGCTACTTCATCTTTCCATTAGACTTAGATTAAGAAGGTCATCGAGTTAGATCCCTCCATCAAAACCTCAATATTTTTTAGTACAGTGGTTGAAATCCAAATTTCACAGTGTGAGAGACTGAGATGATCAAGCATCTTAATTCTGTGAGGATGCAAGAGCTGTGCATTCTCTCCCACTTTAGAGATAAGTTTCAACTTCCTCTTCTGTGCAAGTGGATGAAATCTTAGACTTCTTCATAGTGATGCCTACCCAAGTCCTTTATAAATTTGTGGTAAGCATCATAACCTTCATCCTATTCTTGTAAGAAGAAGGTATTCCAAGGAGTCTAGATCTCTTCCATCACTCATTCATTGTGAAAGGTCACTATAATGGAATTGTGTAAATTTTAGCAACTCTACTGAAGATTCACGGTCCTTTGATTAAAGTATAAAAGTAGCTCTTGTAGCTTTTGTTCGTGAAGAGCATGACCTAGTGGCCCATGTTGACTATTCCCCTCCTTACCAATTGAGCAAGGCCACCAAGCTCAACAAGCCAAGTGTGCAGGTGGTGTAGGCAATGGAGAAGTTAAAGTGTCGTAGCCTGAATGCTCCATCTACCTTCACTTTGGGTGCAACTCCACATCCATTGGTAGATTCATCTATTTTTCTACTCATTAATCTCTTTATAGCTTTGGTTACTTATTCTTCTAATTTTTTTCTTTGTGTGTTCATAGATGAAGAAACTCCCATTGCCCTCAAGGTAAAACATAAAGTGCTCTAATTTCTTAAGGAAGGTGAGTGCAAGATCAGTGAGTGTGTGCCTAGTGGTGAGGAATAAACCTCTTTTGAAGTTGGTAAATAGGAAAAGGAGGGGGAGCCGAGTATGGTTCCTATTGAGGTAACTGATGTGGTTGAAGTAAGTACCACTTCTAAGAAGTCCAAAAAGTGAGCATGATGCTTGACTCCTTATAGTCTCCAATAGAGCAACGAGTCTACTAAGAAGGAAGAAGAGGAGGAAGTCATTAAGGAGACACCTATGAGTTGGGATTTTCCATATTTTCTTGTGATCTTGACAAGCTCTTAGGTGACCTACTAAATTCTTGCCTGCCACATGTTGTCATGACTACTCATGAGATAGCATGGTAGTTGACTTGCGAGGTGTTCCACAAGTTTCTTATGAAGTGAAAAGAGGCCTTCATGAGTTGGACCCAAATGGCATGAATAAAGAAGAAACTTATCACAATTGAAGCTGAGCAAAAAGATCTTTAGGCTGAATGACTCGTGTAAAAGTGGAAAAAGTGGGGGAGACCATGGAACTTACTCATCTTGTGGATGCAAAGAGAGAGTTAGGGGAGGAGCTCTCTCATTGAATTGAAGAGTTTTAGAGGAGAGAAGCCAAGTTCACTAGGTTTCTTAATTCTGACGACAACCAAAAGATCATGTAGTAGAAGTTCAAGTATGGTGCCAACTTTGCCATTACCAAATTGGTAAAGCATGGTCACCTTAATGCCAAGTTATTTGACTTCTTGAAAGTACTTCAACTTTCAAATTTAGATGATAATGATGAGAGCAGTTTGAGATGGTACATTCTTCCACTTTTTTTGTAACAAAATTTTGTTTCTTTTTTTGTCTTGTAAGACTTTTGTGTCCTACTCTCTTAATTATAAAATACATTATGAAATAAAAGTTACAAATACATTTTTAATTGGGTATTCTTATTTGAATAAATACTTGATTCATTTCTTTATTAAGTATTTTTGAATGAATAGACTTATACTCATTGGTCAATGTTCAAGTGGCTCTATGTGTAACTTATAATAATTTGGTCACTAATCAATAAGTTCATCTCATGGTAGTTGATTTAGCACAGGGAGTTTGCATATACTCATTCATCAATATGTGAGCAGCATTTGATTATGGTGTTGACCATGGGAGAGTATCATAACTATCTTATGCAGAACTACTAGTTTAATGCTCATGACTTAAAATATTTTGAGCCATAAACTCATACATAGTGCTTCCATGAGTGGTTGCTTTAATATTATGGGTTTATGCATACTTATTAGGTTGATACTCATTTATAGATGCATGAGTATCATGCTTTATGAGATCACCCCTTTTCAAGGGTTAATATTAACTTATTGATAATTTGATTAGGAAAATTGATTTTTTTTTTGGTTGCCAATTTCATGGGTGTCGGCTCTACTCAATAATCACTGATCGTACGACATGTTGGTTGTTTATTTAGTTGCCTACCTCACATGGTGTCAATCTTACACTATAGTCACCAACTGCACAGTGTGTTAGGCTTTTTTAATTTAGTTGCTAACCTCACAGGGTGTCAGCATTACATTGTAGTTGCCAACCACATAGAGTGTTGGTCTTTTATAATTTAGTTGTTGACCTCATGGAGTGTTAGTCTTATACTATAGTTTTTAGCTGCATGGAGTGTTGAACTTTTTTAATTTAGTTACTAACCTCACGGGGTGTCGGTATTACACTATAGTCACCGAACACATGGGGAGTTAGTCATTTTCAACTTAGTTGCTGACCTCATGGGGTGTCGATCTTACATGGCAGTCGCCAATCACATAAGATGTTGGGTATAATTTCATTTAGTTACTAATGTCATGGGTTATCGGTCATACACCTTTAAGGATAGA
Source organism: Cymbidium sinense (assembly GCA_021442155.1). Classification (NCBI taxonomy): domain Eukaryota; kingdom Viridiplantae; phylum Streptophyta; class Magnoliopsida; order Asparagales; family Orchidaceae; genus Cymbidium; species Cymbidium sinense. The sequence continues at coordinate 54,038,811 of CM038232.1, forward strand.
TGGTTAGAATAGTATTCTTAAGCCTAGAATGGCATGCCAAGTATTCAAGTCTCCTACTTTGACATTTTCTGCTCATTGAGTGGGATAATTGCTTGAATCAAAAATGATGCAGAGTATCCTAAGTCATCTTGTAGCTCCCCAATTATTAAGGGTTTGCTTTGCTCGACATCATTTTTTTTTGGGCCAATAGTGGTCCACCAAGTACTTAGATCCCCTGCTTGGGCTTTCACCATTCATCAAGTGGGACCTTTCTTTGGGCCAAAAATGGCACAATGAGTATCCTAAGTCATCATGTAGCTCCCTAAGTATAAGTTTCACTTTTCATTATTTGAAAACATTATTACCCTACTAGTGAACTCAATTAAGGAGCACAAATAATATAAAAAATTTATTTCTAAAAATAGTAAGATACACGATATTTGAAATTAATTAAACAAGTATAATTATGAGAATTTTTCTTAAAGATAAAATTTTTTCAAATCTCTGGTGTTTCATGTCCTCGAGATATCTTCATCAGAATAAGATTGTAATTGGTATGCCTTGAGACTGACTTGCTTTTCTATTATGAAGGGTTCATCCCAATTATGGGCAACTTTGCTAAGGAAATTATGCTGAGTAGTGGCATTTACTTTCTTCAGCATGAGATCATTGCTTTTGAAATGCTTCACTCTCACATAGAACTTATAATACTTGGCCATTTACATTTTTTTGTCCCCTTTCAATGATGACTTAATTTTGAGTTCTTTGAGTATATCGAGTGTCTCCTTCATAGCCTTCAAGTTTTCTTGAACCTACTTTCCATCTCCATCCCCTATTTATTCCATTATTTTGAATCTCTGACTTTAGACTTCATAATTGACTAGTAGAATGGCTTCTATGCCATGTGATAAAGTAAAGGGAGAGTATCTAGTTGGGTGTTGTCCTGAGTGCCCAAAATACTACAGGTAGTGTCTACCCACTTAGCCTTTGTACTTTGACCATTTCATAAGCATGTTGAGTCTCTTCTTGACATCTGCTTCCACTTTTCCATTACTTTATAAGAGATATACTATTGTTAATTTTACTCTAATTTCTTGAAACACATAGAATTCTTATAGGCTTTTATCGATGAATTGAGGCCCTTTGTCAGTGATGATTGCTAGTGGCAACCTATAACTATAAATAATGTCAATCTAAATAAAGTTTCTTATTACTCGAGAGGTGATTTTTTGAGTAACTTAGCTTCGATCCAATCACTAAAATAGTTGATCAGGACTATGATGAACTTTCTTGGTCCATTGGAAATTAGCAATGGACCTATCATATCCATTCCCTAAACAATGATTGAACAAGGACTAATAATGGGTTACAAAGTTTGTGATGGCTATTGTTGAAGTTCTATAAAGTTTTAACATGGTATGCATCTTTTTCCAAATTCTTCAGCATCTTTTCTTAATGTAGGATAGAAGTACCCTTACCTTAGTATCCTATTGACAAGTGTCCTCCCTCTTGAGTGACTACCGCTCTCTCTAAAATGTATTTTCTTCAAAGCTTTCCTCTATTTTGCCTCTTTCACACATCTATGGTTGACCAAGGTTGTCGACCTTTGGAATAGTTCTCCTCTTATCAATAGATATTGGACTACTCTAATCTTGAACCTCCTTAAGTCCTTTATCATTTATGTAATTTCCCTAGTATGCAAGTAATTCATGTTGGGGTCGACCCAGCTTGGCGAGTATTCATGATCTACCTGCATCAACTCTTCTTCTTTGATGATTGTTTGGGCAAGTTGAATTATTCCATGCTCTGAGTTCATCAGCCTTTGATAACAAGTTAGCAAGTTGGTTCTATTATTTAGAGATTTGCTCAATCTTGAAATAATCTAGCTACCCACTTTTTCTTTTACTATAAGTAAATATTTCTTCAAAGACTCATCTTAGACTTCATACTCTTCATCGCTTATCTTACCACAAGCTATGAGTCTGAGTATGCTGCCACATGTGTGGCTCCAAGTCCTTCAAAACATTTTAATCTGGTGAGTAAAACTTTGTATTCAACTCGATTATTTATCACCTTAAAGATGAATTTATTTGATTATGTAATGGTGATCCCTACTACACTCTTGAACATAATGCCTGCTCCCATAATTGGCAAACCAAAAGAGCCATCAACAAATAGTCATTGTATGGGCTTCAAATTGGTAGACTTATTTTGTGAGTTACTAAGGCTCACTAAGAAATTTGTGAGTGATAGGGCTTCTGTAGTTCAAGGAAATTAGAATTTATCAAACTCGCACAATTCTATGGACCACTTGAGCAGTCTTTCAAATGATCCAACTTGGTGAGCACAAACTTAAGTAGATTATCAGTGATGACTTATTTAGAGTGATCTTTAAAATAAGATTGTAGTTGCATGGACGAGGTAATTAATGCATGTGCTAGTTTGTCAATTAGCGGTTAGTTTAACTCAGAACCATGTAGATATTTATTGACATAATAGAAGGGCCATTATTTCTCACCTTCTTCTTTGATTAGTGATTGAATCTTCACCCACTCCAAAGTATAGCAATAGGACTTCTCCCTCCTTGGACTTTACAATGAAGGAGAAGATGTGTGTAGGGTTTTTAAATCATTAAAAGTTTCTTTCACATTGAGAGTTCCACTTGATCTTCTTTGCTCCCATGAGAACTTTGAGGAGTGGAGAGCATCAATCCCTAGACTTTGAGACCAATCGGTTCAGTTCTTCTTCTCATCTAGAAAGTTACAATACCTCTTTCATATTTTTTGGTGAGGGCATGTCAAGTATAGCTTTCACCTTATCTGGGTTCGCCTTTATTCCTTTAGGGGTAATAAAGAACCCTAAAAACTTTCCTACACCTACACCAATGACAAACTTCAAAGAGTTAAGGCACATGTTGTATTTCTTTGAGTGTGGCAAACGTCTCTTCAAGGTCTTGAATATGTTACATCTATAACTTTCTTTCAACAAGTAGGTCAGCAAGATAAACTTCTATATTTTTTTCTCTATTGTTCTTTAAACACTCAATTTAATATTCTTAGGTAAATTGCCCTTGCATTCTTTAGCCCAAAGGGCATAAGCCTATTGTAGTATAATCCTTCATCATTGATGAAACTCATCTTCTTATAGTCTGTAGAATGCATTTAGATTTGTTGATATCCTGAAAAAGCATCTAAAAACCTCATTAACATAAATTGATTCATCGATTCCACAAGTTCATTTATTCGAGGGAGTGGATAACCATCCTTTGGAGATGTTGAGTTTAAGTTAGGGAATTCAATGCACATCTGATGGTAATCTCTTCTACCCTGATGAGGAATTTGATAGCTATGTGATACATCGATACCAGCACTTTGAACATTTTGAGTAGAGGTTGGCTAAAAAATATAGCATTGTAAGTAGTGGGGCTTCCACTATGATGAAGTCGACCATGGTCTTAAACTACTTCTTACACCACTTCTCTCACCCAAGTAATGGGAGAGTTATCATTCTCTCAATTTCTCTATGCTCTCCTAAGAAACCGTACAGTGGTCCTCCAATGGGCATAAGTTTAGAGTTCGCTAAGCCAAGGTTATCAAAGTCTAATTTAAAAAAATTATTTACCGAACTCCCTATATCGATTAGGATGCTCCCTACTTGGAAGTTGGCAATCAGGGCCATCACCATAATTGAATCATTGCAGGGATTCCCAATAGTGGGTCTTGCTATTTCTAAAAAATGTATTGGCATGATGGTAGTAGAGGGTGCTTGTTTCATATCTATTAAGTTCACTTCTCTAGATCATAGCCTTTTCATGCTCACCTTCTTATAAAATTCACCATCGCTCCTAAAGATAGCGAGTCTGACTCTTCCAATATGAACCGTATGTTTGAGTAGATATATATTACTAGTTTAAACAACTTCTTTGTCTTTCTTTCTAATGAACCTCTTGAGCTTCCCTACTTTTATCAGCTCATCCATTAGACTTTTCAAATGATGACTCTTTTTAGTGTTGTGGCCATGATCATAGAAATAAGCATAATGTTTTGATTAATCAGTTACTCCATCAACCTTAATGGATGGCAGTTGCTTGAAATAATCATATTCTAGATAGCATTTTTAAGTAATGGACACTCTTAGAGGAGTTACTAAAGATGGCTATGCATAGTCACCACCTGAATAGTGAGTAGTTGGGTTTCGAAAGCCCCACCCTAGTACATCAAGTCACCTCCTTTTATTTGCTCACTACCTTTAATATTCTTCCTTGGATAGTCACATAGATGGCCTCTTCAACAAGCCCTTTACCCTAGTCTGCGATGCTAACTAGACCACTTCATTATATTGTTTAGCATTGATGTTGTTGTTTGTGATCTCCAAGAGTTCAATGAGCATTTTTGGCTGTTGGAGGCCCAAGACATACTTGAAAGACCACACCTTTAGACCCAGGGTGAGCTCTGCTTGAGTGACTGTGGGTTCCAAATCTTTGACTTCTAGCATTTTCTACTGGAAATGAATCATTAATGAACTTCCTTAGGGACTAATCAGGCTCCTACCTCATCTACAGACGAGCCTGAGAACTATTCAGCATTTTCTAAGCATTAGAAAATCATGTGAAAACATCCTCTTGAACTTAGTGACTAATGTAATGACCCCTAGAGGAAAGCACAATAACCACATGAGGACTGCCTCTTTAAAAGCAGTGAAGAAACATTGGCACTTCATCACATCGTCTAAGTCTAGTAGTATTGTGGTTGACTTGAAGTAGGCTATGTGGTTGGTGGTGTCCATCTAACCTTTGTAAGATTTAAGATACGAGATCTTGAACCTATAAGGAGGGCCAGCTTCTATAATCCTCATAGAGAAAGCATTGGTAAGCTGTGGCTATTTCTTCGACACACCTTCTACTTCATTAGTGCCATAAGAGTCATCCTCAAAATTCTAGAATTTGGGTGGCTGGGCACTGGGGACCTTAGTCAGGTGTTTTCTCTTTGACCAAGTTTAGTGAATAGTTGATCCCATAGATCCTTCATTCTCCTTTGATTTGGGCTCTTCATGGTGTGATTTTTTGACATTCTCTTGCACCAAGCTAGTGATCCTATCCTCCAATTCATGTAAATCCTACTGGTTGCAAATTATTGGATGTTTTAGCTCCATGTTTGCCAAGCAATCTCATGTTGAGTGTCTTTCTTTGCTATAGATCTGACTTCTAGATCTCATCCTCATCCACATCCACCCTACCTAAAAGGATGTTGATTCTAAATATACCCATAAATGGAGGAAGAATCTTCCAAGTTACTTGAAATATAGGGTTTGGTAAAAAGATTGATAGCAAGAAGACATGAAAGTAGTAAAAGTGGAAAAAAATATAATTTTTATTGCTCAAGATGTCCAAAATGTGAGCATAGTATATGGGGGGTTTGGACTAAGAGCTAAAAGGTCCCCGCCTAAGAAACAAATTTCCCTTCTATAATATCAAAGGATGGTCATACATAGAAAGATCATATAAGGTAAGTTTAACAAAATATTCCTACCTAAGTTGGCGATAAGAATGTAAACTTTAAGCATGTGAGTAAGGATGAGACGTGGGAAAGAAGTCACATTATTCCTCAGCCTAGCAGCCAAATGCTGATGAGTAGAATTAGGTCTTGCCTTTTAATTATTGTACTCTTAGTTCTTAGTTCGTTAGGTTGGATCTATCTTCCCTCGTTGAGTGCTCCTTCTAGCGAGGTTTCTCATTTTGCATTGTTGAGTACCCTTTATGCGAGTGTCCTTATCTTAACTTATAGGCTAGTATAGGCCTACCCACTACTTTGGGTATACAAATTTAATCAATAAAATTATGTTTTTATAATACAATTGTGTTAATCACTATTTTAATTGGGTTTAAACTTCTTAGGATGGAACATTACCTTAGTTGTTCACATTTTCCATATAAGATTACTAAATCTAAACCTAAATCAAGTCCAAAATAAAAATCTAAACCAAAATCTAACCGAACTTAAATCTCTAAATCATCTTCAAATTAACAAAATTAAAATCAAAAACCTAAGTCATCATCAAGTCATCAAATCAAATTAAATCCTCATAAGGAAATTTTATTGGCCCCATCTAGAATTTTTCATATACTTTCTTTTCATGTATGTTGAGATCAAGTTATCTAAGATATGATAAAGTCCTTATAACCCCTTCTCTGGTATAGTCACTATGTTAACCTAATCTAGTTTGTACTTTGACATCCTTAGGCCTAAAATTCCCCTTAGCTGACCCAAGAGAAAATTGTGTACACCAATCATACTTATTTCAAATTCTATAGACATTAAAGATGAGAACCCAATACAAAATGATTCATTTGTACTTCCAAATAAAATATCATCACCATAAATTTGCACAATGATCAAGCCATCACCAAAATGTTTAAGGAATAGGGTGGTTAGTCGATAAGAAAGGTATTCAATATATCATATTAAACCCTAGGAGCTTGTTTTAATTAATACAAATCCTAGTTTTTCAATTTAAAAACATGATTAGGAAAATCTAAACTTTCAAAACCATGGGATTGTTCTACAAAGACATCTTGATCTATAAAACCATTTAAAAAGCACTTTTACATCAATTCAAAAAATTTTAAAGTCTTCATAATAAGCACAGGCAAGGAGCAATCTAATAACTTCAAGTTTAGCTATATGAGCAAAATATTCCTCAAAGTCTATCCCCTCAGCTTGAGTGTACCATTGTGTAACCAATGTAGCCTTATTTCTAGCAAAGTATTCTAAATCATCTAACTTATTTCTTAAAACTCATTTAGTTCATATAAAATTCTAGTCTTAAGGTCTTGGGGCTAATTCCCAAGCATCATGAAGTGAAATTTTAAAATAAAGTGAATTTAGATTAGCATCACATGCATTTTTAAAATTAATAAAGTAAATGTTCTTATATTTATGCCAATACAAAATTTTTTCTCTAATAACATAGAAAGAGGCATGAAATTCAAATTAAGTCCTTTATCACATAACTAGATAATAGAAATAAGATTATGCTTTAAAATTTTAACAAAATAAACTTTATCTAAAGTAATTAAACTTTTTAGAAGTAAAACTAATACCAACTATTTTCTTTTTGTATTATCAGCATAAACTATATACCCTTCTTTCCAAGGTTCTAAAATAAAAAAATTTTGATTTATCACATGCCTTCTTAGATTTTTCTTTGAAGGCATTCCTACAAAGAAAATTAGTGGTCCACATCCAAAAGTAAATTCATATAATGAATGTTGTGTAGTGTGTGTTGCTTTTAGATTATTACTTTTAGGAATCCAAATAAAATTTGATCATTAAAATGCATAAGATCTATGTGCAAGACAAAAAAAATATATGACCTTTTTAATTACAAAAATTACACGCAACATTTGTGTTTGCATAAGGTTGATACATAGATGGTTTTTTTTTCTAATGGATGAAACATGTGAGTGTAAGCTACAACAAGTATTCAACTTTTCATGTAATAATAAATTTTCTCTTTAAAGGTTTTCTATAAGCAAAGATTGATCTACTAAAGTAACATTCTTAGCTTTTAGCTCACTACATTCCTTTTCCAAAGATAAAGCTTGCATTTCTAAATTTATCTTTTCTTTTTCTAAAGCATTAAATTTTCTTTTCAATTTTTTATATTCATATGCAAATTCATTAAATTCATCATCTAATTCTCCATAAGAAAATTCTCCACATACCCCATTTGTGGTATCCAAATTGCCATGATACATAAGTTTGCTTCTTCTTCTATAGTATCATCACTAGAGTCCTCTGAATCTGAATTTGCCTAGAGTACTCTCTTCCTTTTCTTTTGAGGTTTCTAATTTTTCTAATATTTCTTTTTTTAGACTGCTTTTTATTTCAACAATATTAGGGCAATCACTTATTACATGTTTAGGCTTCTTACAATTATAGCATACTATTCCTTCACATGCAATAAGCTTTTTAGTAGGCAATTTATATATTCTAGATTTTTTGCACTTGTGCTTTTTATTCTAATCATATTTCCCAATTTCTTTGAAAGCATAGTAAGCTCATCACTATTAACTTCAGAACATGAAGTATTCTCTTCACAAGTGTCTTCCATTTTCAAAGGAATTAAATTACCTTATTTCTTCTTTTGGAAGGAGTCTTTTTGTAACTTTGAGCTATAACATGTTCATGAGCTATCAAGAAACCAAAAATCTGATCATTTGTATATGTAGTCAAATTTTTAGCATCATTTATTGTAGTAACTTTTGCATCCCATTCTTTTGGAAGGCATCTTAAAATTTTATAATCTAAATCTTGATTCTTATATTTTTCTTCTAATAGAATACAATGTATTAATTATTTTCATGAAATGGGTATACATATTCGAAATACTTTCATTTGGTAACATGTAAAATAACTTATATTTATGTACTAATATATTTATATATGTGTCTTTAACTTCATTAGTACCTTCATAGTTAATAATTAACTTATCACAAATTTCTTTGGCTATATTAAGCATGAAACTTTTCATATAATCATCAAGAAGTAAAAATAATATAAAATATTACTATTTTGAAATAATCAAGTACAAATTAAAGAATAATGCAATTTTAAAATGTAGAGAAAATATGAAAAAATTTAAATGACATATTCTAAAATGATTTATCCATTAACTGTATTTTATTGATTGTTCATATGCCTTAGTATTGCAACTCCTAGAAAAATTTTAATCAGTTCAAGTATAACAGCTTTATCTTTCCAAATTTGACTGAAGAATCTAGTTTTGAATTCTTGCATCACTTGAATTTAAACCAATTAGTGGCATTGAATATATATATATTTTATTATCAAAATTAATGTCAAATGATGTAGGGCTCATGTAGTCAAAAGGGTTCAATCCAACTGTGTGAATCTTCATAATCTATTTGCATAGATTCTTCATCCTCTATACTGGGTTGGGCAAGTTGAGTAATGGACTAGTTCTCAAGCCCACTTTCCTTGGATAATAAGTAGGTGAGTTTATTTTGCACCATAGGTACTTATTCAATTTTGAAGTATTCTAATTTTCCAATTTCCTTACCCAATTACTTTTGTAATGACTCATGTTTAACTTCATAATCTTAGTTTGATTATCTCATGATAAGCTACTAGTCTGAGTTAGTGATGATGTGCAAAGTACTGAGCCTTCATGTAAACCTTAATCTAATAAGTAGAGCTTCATAGTTGGATTATTTTTTTGTTTCCTTGAAATTAAACATAACTAAGTTATTGTGTAGCATGCTAGACTTCTTAGCATGATGTCCACCCACATGTCTTGTTCTTTGAAAGAACTTTCTATGTATAAGCACCATAAAGGCTCTAGGCTGACTGAGACATTATGTGAATCACCAAAATATATGAAAAATTCTGCAAGTGCTTATGCTTTAATCATGATTCAAGGTGAGTATGATATATCGAACTAGTGTAATTCTAGTAACCATTTCAATTATCTTCGTGAATGATATAGTATGGTGAGTACTAAGTTGAGCTTGTTAACAAAGATGATCTAGATTAAATGAACCTAAAAGTATGGCCAAAGTCATCATATCAATAAGATAAGTATGAGTGTGAGTTTTCCTTGATGGGGTAATATAACTCAACACCCCACAATGACTTGCTCAAGTAGTAGACTGTACATTATCTCTTGTCCTCTTCACTAATCAAGATAGAGTTAACTTCTCCAACTCCTAAGTATAGTAATATGGTTTTTCCTTTTTTTGGGATTTGTAGCAATAGGGGTGATGCTAGTAGACTCTTTAAGTCACGTAAGCCCTTCTCAAACTATGTAGTCAACTCACATTTTTTGGTGCATGAGAGTACTTTGAAAAATGGTTAGCAGTGCTCCCTAGCTTTAGAGATTAATTGATTTACCCCACAACTCGTCTTGTGAGTCACTAAATTTTGGTTATTTTTGGTGAATGCATGTAAAGTATGGATTTTACTTTATTAAGGTTGCCTTTTATACCCACTAGGGTGATTATGAAATTTAAGAACTTTCTTGATCTTATGTAAAATATGCACTTTAGAGGATTAAGATGTAAATTATATATTTTTTTCATAATTGTGAATGTTTCCTTTAGATCTATGATGTGTTGCATGGGCAACTTGCTCTTAACTAGTAAGTTGTCAATGTAAACTTCAACATTCCCTTCTTTTAGTTCTTTGAATACTTGTTCTACCATTCTTTGAAAAGTTTCCCTTGCATTCTTCTACCCAAAGAGCATTACTCTATAACAAAAGTGCCCATTTCTAGTAATGAATGCCATTCTTTTTAGTTGGTAGGGTACATATGTATTTGAACATCTCATAAGAAAGAATCTGAAAAACTTATAACATAATAAACTACCATTGTGTCAATGAGTGCATCTATCATATGAAATAGGTACCCATCTTTTGGCCATGTCACTTTCAAGTTCACAAAATCCATACACATTATGCACACCACTATACTTCTATGTCATTACAACATTTAACACCCACTTTGGGTATTGAACTTCTCTAAAGAAGTCAGTCCCTAATAGCTTGGAGACTTCCTCTTTGATTGGTTCAATGAGTAGAGCTACGATCTTCTTTATTTTATGCTTGATGTATTTAGTGTCTTCCGAACATTGACCTTCTGGGAAGTGATATTGATATCAATCCCCAACATCTTGAATGTGGTCTAAGTGAACATGTCAATCTCTTCTTAGAGAGCTTGAATGAGGGTTTTATTTTGTTTGATTCTAAAAGTCATGCTAATTTTAAGAACTCACTTGTAATTCTATGTGGTCAACACTTCTTCTATTTCTTCAAAGATTTCCACCTTAGTGCATGAAACCTCTAGTTATAGCATAACTTCAACTTTGTTGGAGCCACCTACTTCTGGCAAGTAATAGGCTCTAGATTTGTTTAAGTTTTCATTAACACTAATCTCGTGTCCACATGCTGGGAATTTGATCACTAAATGATAGGTCGACACAACTGCACTAAAGATTTTATATAGTGATCGACCAAAGAAAGTGTTGTATGTACTAAGTTCTTCTATGATGACTAAGTTGGCCATAACCATAAATTTCCCTTCTCCCTTCTCCCCATGTCATAAGGAGATTGATAATTTCTTAGGTTTCCTTTCTTTCTCTGAAAGTCCTAATGTGGTCCTCATATAGGGGTAAGTTTGGAACTCACCAAATCAAATTTGTCAAAAAATAGATTTACAAATTATATTAACTTAATCCCATTATTGATAATTATGCTTAACTAATAATTGGTGATCAATGCCATGATGATTACTGCATCATTATATGGGTTGTTGAATGTGGGGCAATCAATCATGAAAATTTATAGGGACTATTGGAGATTCTATGCTTGTACTTTGGCTGTTGAGTTAACATCTCTAGACAAAAGTCATTTAAGGCTGAATTGCCTTGATGATTTTTCATCTCCTCCATAGATGGCGAGCATAACTCTCATGATATGAATTGCATGGGCTAGGGCAGGTTCAATATCCATATCGATTGTTTCCTTTTCTTGCCTTTTGGTGAACTCCTTAAGTTTTTTAGCCTCGATTAGCTCTTCTACTAAACTCTTCAGATGACAACACTCCTCATTATCATGTCCATGAACATGATGATAGGCATATTACCTGGAGCGACCACAAACTTGATTTACTTTCAAAGGTGGTGGTGACTTCCACTAACTCAGCAACTGATACCCTCAAATATGTCATAGTTGTAAGTTGTAAGTAGTCACTACACTAATGATGAGTTAATTAATTTATGAATTCTATCATGTGTGTTGGCACTTCTTCTCTTTGGACATGTTGTGTTCTTCCTTAATTTGAGTTAGATAGTTCCACTCAAAGCAACTTCTTTGAAGGATCTCCTTTATGAACCTTCATAGATGGCTAGATGACTTCATTATATTCATCAATTTTGTCATGACTATTCACTAGTTCTAATAGTTCGCAAGAGTTTTAGGCTATGGGAGCCTGATTGCATATCTAAAAGAACCTTCCTAGAGGACCTAATGAGTGATAATAGGCTCAACATCCTTAACTTCTATCATTTACTTCTAAAATCAAGTGATGAACTTTTTAAGAGATTTATTAAGTTTTTATCTTATATAGCAGAGGTTGTGAACTCTTTAATGGCTTTTGAGCACTAAAAAACTGCCTTGCAAATATCATCTTGAATATCATTATAGAGGTAATGAACCTTACCAGTAGTTGTAAGAACCACCTTAGGGGTAATTTTTAAATAGTTATAAAAAGATCCCATCATTTCATCATTAGATCTAGTAGAGACATCGTGGACTCAAAGATATGCTATATGGTCAGTGGGGTTAGAGTAACCTTTATATGATTCTATGTGCAGCATCATGCATTTATCTAGGGCAAACTTTTTCTATTTTTTTAAATAAGGTTAGATTCATTTATTATTTCTAGATATATTCTTTTCACACCTAATTTCATACCTAATATGACTCATCATCAACACTTGGAGTGTTGGACAATTCTCTTTTCCATTAATGAGCTTAACAAGTTGTTGAACCTGAGCTTTTATTTTATCTAACTCTTAGTTATTTATTCTTGACTTCCTTCACAATTGCATGAATTAGAAATGTGATCATATCCTCTATGTTTTTTAGATGCTGATGTGTAACGAATTACTGAGTGCTTGATTCTATACTTGATGAGATGTCCCATGTTGAATGACTTGCTTTGCTTTGTAATTGACATATAATTCTCGGCTTTGTCCATGCTTATCACATCTAAAAGAATGTTCAATCTAATTTTTTGGTGAATGAAGCAGAACCTTCTTTGGAACCCAAGAGATAGGGTTTGGAAGAATGGAACTATAGATACAAAGTAAAGTAAGATAAGTGCATAAAATATTTGAGATTCCACTATATCTGAATATCTAAGTATAAATGACTCACCTTCCTCCCTTTGGGGATAAATAAAAAGCACAATAGATGTACTAGAACTATGAAAATAGAAATAGATCCTCCTATAATTTTTTCTTCTCTCTTAAAATCTCAACTTCTTATAAGGTTAGGGAGATCATTACATTTTGGAAGTATGCATAAGGTATGTTGAGAACATAAAAGAAGGAACTCTTTAATAAAAGGTGAATGTCTAGTATCAGGTGGTGAGTTCTATAATTGAAGTTCAAGACTAAAGATTCATGTTATCCAAGATGCATTCTAAATGTATGGTCACTCATATATAGGTAAGTAATTATGTAGAAAGCAAGTTATTGAATCATCAGTCGTCTGGCTAGAACACTCCCCCTTATACATTTTCCATGCTCAAGGTGAGTTCTTTATTTATGAGATGGATCATTGTGCCTTGTTTTTCTAGATTAGTATCATCTTCTTTCTCACTCGCCTCATTTATTACTAGTCTTTGTTTGCAAAAGGGATGCTTGTCTGAATTTAACCCTTAATTGCTAGTCCTTCATTACTCTTAAATGTTCACAAGGTTCATTCGCATAATGATGAAGTATCACCAACTAACTCAACCATTTCTTTACTTCTTTATACTAATGAGTGAAAGACATTTAATGTATTTTCTTTTTTTGTAATATTTATACTTCCACATGTAATTTTCTAACACCATAGTAATGAAGTAATGCATTCTTAACTTTTATTACTGCTTATTTCTTATTTTTATTTATCCGTATATATATATTCTTACTTTGAAAATTAAGAGTGCAGTCTTGAGTAATCACGTGAGTTTGTTTTGAAGTGAGCTCATCTTTTCTTCTCTCAAATAATTATTTATTAGGATCTAGCTATCATTTTTGTACTCATTCATAAGCTTGAATACTTGAACTATCATAAATTTATTGGTTTTTTCTTAAAGCCTCACCTTATATTAAACTCTTGAGTCTTCACAAAAGCATTTACCTAGACTCATTGATATGAGGACTCATGTGCTACTAATTATAGTGCTCTTCCTAATGAAGGGACTCAACTCAATGTAGATATAGTTGTCACCTTCAGTGCACCTCACCTTTGGTTAGAGTCTTGGGCCTTCATGAGGGTAGTCTCTAAACATGTCAACTAAGAGGGACTTGAATGTTGTAAATTTTGGAAGCTATCATAGAAAGAGAGATAACTCACTATGGTGTGGATATATTCTAACTATCTTCTTCTTTCATAGTTTTTTAATTTTGTTTACTAACTGAGTAAAACTTGTTGAGAATGAAATTTGTTGCCTACTTGTTTGTCTATTAAGACCTAAATGTGCATGACACTTTATAGTACGTTGGCCCAAAAGTGTGGGGAACCATGCTAGATGTGGACTTCACTTCTTCATAAGTGCTTTGGCTTACCTACAAATCGATTACCAGAGGGGGCATAGCTCACTTTAGAGTAGTTTTATTACTTTATATCTTTGAGGTTTGATTCTTCATCTCTTTTTTATGTTTGTGAACATTTTTTATGGGAAAGACTTTATTGATTACTTTAGAAGTTACAAGTTATCCAAAAGAACAAAAAATTGAAATTACAAGTACTATGATCTAATGTATGTAATATTAAGTTTGTCATGATACACAAAAATTCCAATTTTTGGTTCATCTCATTGGTAATTTAAAATTATGTGTGGTTTGCTCTCATTTTGATAAGGAGATCCACTAGTTGGTTTACTTCTCTCCACATATGAGTGAATGACATGCAAAGTTTTCCAATTAGCTATTGCATAACTTTGTATTCCTGGATGATGTACCATGGTATGTTTAATTTGGAGTCATCCAAAAGCAAGTCGATCAGGTTTGCAGAGTTATATTCCATCAAATATATGTGATGTGGCTTGGTTAAAATAATTTTAGGTGCTATTAAGCATGCATCTATTTCAACTTAGAGGGAGGAGTGAGCTATAAATGGCATTGAGAAAATAGAAGACAACTTCCTTCCTTGTCCTATAATAATCCACCAATACCTATAGTGCCTATTGTGGAGTCAAAGTTATCATCAATGTAATTTTTATAGAGCTGCTAGTTGTCCTTTTCCAAATGAATATATTCAATTTTGGTCTTCATTCCTTCTTGCTTAGTCCAAATACTTCCATGTTATGTCTATTAAGTGTAAAGCCTTTGATGCTAGTTTGAGTTTCTCTATCTATATATGTTCTTTTCTAAATGATCACCCCCTCCAACATTATATTGCTATCACCATGCTTTTTCTCATTTATAGTTCCATGTGAACCTTAGGATAAGTAATGGGATAATAAGATTAAAATGCGATTTCCACATGCTTGGGAGCTGGAACTGGCTTTGTGTAAGTTCCATAATTGGTCTAGCCTGGTAATTCATGTTAATATTTAGTAAACTAGCAAACTCCATCCACACTTTTGTATTTAAATTGTAATGTATGAAAGTATGGTTTATGCTTTCCTCCTCCCTATATCAATGGTAGCAAATAATGGGATTTTAAGCCCCTTGAGTTTCAATATGTTGTTAGCTAGAATGAGGTTATGTAGCATTCTTCAGCCAAAAATAGATGTAAAGGGCTTTAAGATTGAGTTCCATATTACTTTCCCCATGGAATTTTCTTAGCATCCATCCACCAATTATTGTAAATTATTTTGGAGGTTATTTTGAAGTTATTCTTCCCTTTAACAATGATTTTATCTTTTCCATCCATCTCAATAAATAATAATCTAATCATATTGCAAGTGTTAGTTGGTAGTTGATTCTTCATGTTATTGATATCCTAAGCTTCATTTGTCCAAAAATCTGAAATTCTTTTAAAATATTAAAGTGTTTCATTGCTTAAGCAATTATAAAGTGCATCCCTACTAAGCCAATGATTATTCTAATAGTTTATTTCTCATTTTCCTACATCCATAAAGTTGAGGACCATTTTCTTCAAGATTAAAGAATCTTTTGGCTTAATCTTGGTAAGCATTGGTTGTAGCTTGCTACAATATTTTTGGTGCATGAATTTAACCCATAATAAGTATCTTTCTTTAAACTTAATTCATTATTTTATGACATTACATTTTATGCTTTCGGTTAAAGTCTTGAATTCAAGCCCTTTGTGGACCAAAGTTTTCCAATCTTTCTTCAATTGGCCCAATGAACTAACTTGATTTTTGGACTCTAAATGAATCTATTGAACATTCTTTCAATCTTTTATTGTATATTGTGAGATATTTGTTGAATTTACATGGTATAAAGAAAGAATGAGTTTAGTATGTTGAATACAAACATATGATTGAAGGAACTAATATTTTATTTCAAGTGTTTCAAGAATCTAACCACACTTAGTGTGCTTAGTGAGATTTGGAAAGTCAAGATCAACTATACTAGGGCAGTTTTAGATTCTTTCTAGGTTACATAATAATAAAATAGATAAAATCTTACTTATATAAATATAATGGCTCAAACATCTTTGTATCATTTATTTAAATTTTTGAATATTTTTCTATATTTTAGTTGCATCATTTTCTGAATTATTCATTGAATTATCCTTTTTGGATAATTAAGTACTTGAATGAGATTAAGCCTTATCCAGTGTGTTTTAAAGTGCGTAGGTTTTATTTCACCCATCATTAAGTTATTTCTAAGCTTGGCCTTACAAATTGTCGTATTGTCTTGGCATGAGAATTAAATTATTTGTGCATTATTCAAATTATTCTTTTTCTCTCTCCTATTTTCTATTTTTTATCACTCCTATCAGTAATATTTTTTTAATTTGTTTTTGTCTAACTTTTCTATCAATTTTTTTATGAGAAATATTATGATATTTATTAAAATTATTTTCATATTATTTTTCCTTATTTTCATAATTTTTAAATTAATGTTTGTTTGAAAATTGAATTTAAATACTTTTGACTTTCGAATTGTATTTTGCCTTAACTTGATTCCAAATGGGTTTTATCATTTATGGCATGGTGTGGCTGACCCATAATTCATTCTTACTCATTGTATTTGAATTTATTTGATTAATCTAAGTTGATTTAAGTTCAAATACAATTGAATCTTAAATTAAATGTTTTTTTATTTTGATTTTCTAATATATAAAATTTATGGCCAGCATCTATTTTTTTAATTTTTTATTTAATTAATTTAAGGATTTTTGAAAAGCTTCTTAAATTTATTTATAATTTGTGGCATGTGATTGATTGCATTAAATTAACCTTAATCCATTTTTGGAAGTCATTTGGCTGAAATCACTTCATAATATCTTGGATTTATTTTATTAGGTTTTATTGTTAATCTTGCCCTTCTCATTCAATTGAATTTAGTTAATTCAATAAATCATATTATGTGCATTACTCTTGATTGAAACATTTCTTGAAAATTTTCTGGCTAGCCTATATATTTAACCAAAGTAAATTTAATTTTCTTTTGAATTATTTCAAATTATTTCCTTGCTTGATTATATCTTTGATGGAATTAATTCATTTATGAAAATTATTTTAATCCCTACCTTTTATTTGATTTGGATGACTACTTTACTACTTAATTAAAATTGAATTCAAGATTTTTATCATGTGATTTTTTATTTGAATTGAAATTAATTACTTAAATTATTTTTTGTCCCACTAAACTTGCCTTGGCCGAAAATATCATGCTGATTAATTACCTTGAGATTGCTTAATTAACCTGAGGGATCACTCCCTCTCTTTTCTCTCTTGAATGTCTGACCCTATGTATTCAAAGTTAAAATTTATTTCAAATTGTTTGCATATCAATTCTTCAAAAATCAAATTTCTTCCTTTTGTTAATTTCTCTCCTATTTTCTTTCCCTCTTACTTCCATCATGCTTTGGCCAACCCCTCATCTATATAATAAGGTTAAGTCTTAGCAATTATTCTTCTTGGTTATCTCCAACTATGCCAATCCTTTGTTATTCAAATTCTTGGAGAATTTCTTGAGTTCAAGTGCTAAAGTCTCTCTTCTCTGCTTTGATTTAACATTGGTTGAGACATACTTTAAAGATTGCTTAATGTGAAAGTCAACAAGATCATCTCCTTCCATTACATATTCAACAAAAAAAGTGGAGATTCTCTTTAACTCTTTCAAGCTTCTTTCAAGTATTGGAATGATAAAAATCAAGTCATTTTCTTAAATTGATCATATATTAAAGACATGAGTACGAATCTCTATTTTATTTCAATCTTTTGATTTAGAAATTTAATTGCCCTATTTTGGATGAAATTAAATATGCTTTGAGGTTTAAGATCTTTGAATTATCTTTTCACTAATATTCAAGTAACTTAAGCGATTTTCATGTGGTTTTGATTTTCATTCTTCAAGGTTTTATCTTAATTGTTCTTTTCTTTCTACTTTGTGCAGGCATTAAAAAAGGCTCTTTTAACATCTTTGTTCTTTCATTTTATGCAATCTCTCATTAGATCTTTTTAAAAAAATACTTTATTGAATTTAAAGTTGAGTTGTTATTTGCATCTTTTCAAAATCCTTAATCATATAACATAAATATTAAGCTCCCTTCTCCTTATTTATTTTGTTATTGTGTAGTCATGGATTGAGTGCAAAATCAATTTAAAATTGAGTGTTAGACAAACAAATTGTATTTTTGTTGTTTTCTTTTTGTAAAGTATTGTGCTTGCCAAGTGTAGGAAAATATGGAGTTGGGGTTGTACTTGTCAGATGTAAAAAGTACAAAATATTAGTTGTAATCTCTTTTTGATTAGTGAATTCCTAGTTATGGTGACTTTGCATGGATGTAGACTAGGTTTTGGGTTTGGCCAAACCACATCAAAACCTCTGTTCTAGCTAATTTTAATTTTTTGCACTTAACTTGCTTGGTTTGTATCTCTCTTTATAATATAATTCATTAACCTTTGCAATTAAGTTTTCTAAGAAGATCAAGTTTATGTTTTAATTTGAAAGTATTTTATTCGCCCAATTTAGGCCCCACTTGGGTGCCATAGCTTCTTAATAGAGTATGCATTTCATAAGTGTAATTCTTCCTTCAAATGATAAGAAAGAGTTCTCCCAAGATTGTAACTTGGTTTGGACTTTGCTGATGAGATTACTAAAAGGTATGATGAGAGCTTTCCTTCGTATAGGTAAGTGAATGGGAGAATGAAATTGTTGAATTCAATCTTCTCCTTAATCCATCTAATCTTACTCTAATTTTTCATGTTTACCTACCACAAAGAAATATTTGTTAGCATTTAAATCCATACTTAAAATGTTCATGAATTCATTGATGATTGCCATATATTTACTTATAGATCTTTTACTTCCATTGTAGAAGAGCAGTAGGTCATCAACTAAAGAAAGGTGTGTTATCAAGAAATTTCTTTTGGTATGATATCCAATATCTATCATAAATGAAGCTCCATTATTTAATTTCTTTAATAAGTAGTACAATGTAATTATAAATATGGTATGTGATAGTGAATCTCATTGCTTTACGCCTTTGTTTGCTTTAAAGAATCCACATGGTTGCTCATTCATGAGAATTTTGTAGTGATTGTCTTTAATGATTTGGAAATAAAGGAACAAAAGTCAAAGAGAAGCATCTATCTCTTAGGACATTCATTATGAAATTTCAATTGAAGATGTCAAATACTTTCTTGATGTCAATCTTCAATATCACATTCCTCCCTCTACCTTTTCTATCAATATCTTTAATTAATTATTGAGCAAGAAGAATATTTTCTATGATGTTACCTCTTCTCACAAAAGCATCTTAGTTTTTCAAGATTATCTCAAGGACTAAGGTTTGAAGTCTGTTAGCAATGATCATGCTTAATATTTTGCTGGCAGGTGTAAGACAAGCTGGTCTAAATTTGTCCCTTGTGTTATTGTATTTCTTCTTGAGGATAAGAAAAATAGAAGAGGTAGAGAAAGCTTGTGTATTCTATGCCCTTTAAGAAAAATCTATGAATAACTTTAGTGACCTCAACTTTAATTATGTCCCATGCTTTATGGTAAAAAATGCAGAAAATTCATCCAATCTAGCTATCTTATATACATCCACTAAATTGAGAGCTAATAATATTTTCTCTTCTTTTATAATTGAAGTTAGATCAGAATTATGAATGGCTTCCTTGTCCCTTTCAAAGCTTTTGACTGAGGAATTTGGTGTAAGGCGTTTGTAGATATGTGGTTAAAAAGACCGTAAAAGTACTTGATACAATTCTTCATAATGTCATCGTGATTTTAAATCTAGCCATAATTAGCATCTCTTATCATAGTAATCAATTTCCTCTCCCTTTTCTTTTTGAAGCATGCATAGAAGTACTTTGTGATTCTATCTCCATGTACAAAGCTATTGGTTGTTGCTTTTTTCTCAAGAAGGATTCTTCTTTTTCAATATATGTTTGATGGTTGAATAATCCTCCCTTTTCTTACTCTAGTTGTGCTTTAGGGTCCTGTAATTCATCTTCTTATAATGCTTTTTCTATGGTGATATTTTTATCTTTTGTATGCTTGATGTGGTTGTGTATATTACCAAACAGTTCCACATTCCTATTTTTTAATGTCATGGCAGCTGCTTTATGTAACATCTACAATTTATGCTAGGGGTTAAGATTTATCTCAGTTTTCCATGCTTCAATGACACATCTATTTTAAATCAAGGTGCATTCTCCACATGTTGAGAAATCTAGATGAGTATTGAGGTGTCTTGGTGAGTAGGTTTAGAGGAGAGTGATTAGAGGCAATTCTATCAAGATGCTGGACTTCAATAGAGCTAAAATAGAAATTCTAATTA
Source organism: Cymbidium sinense (assembly GCA_021442155.1). Lineage (NCBI taxonomy): Eukaryota > Viridiplantae > Streptophyta > Magnoliopsida > Asparagales > Orchidaceae > Cymbidium > Cymbidium sinense. The sequence goes on from CM038232.1 coordinate 54,059,510, forward strand.
GAGTATGTAAAAATTCTATCCAATCCTTCATAAACCTTTCCTCTTCTCCATGTGAAATGGGAACCATTATATCCAATGTCAAATAGACTAGCTTCTACAACAAATACAGTAATCGGTGTTAAATTAAGTCTTCTCCCTCCTTTTTTCTTCATGAAGACTAGCAATCATGTTAAGGTTCCCCTCAACTATCCAAGGGTTGGTTATGCTAGAGCTGATGTGGATTATGTCATTCTAAATATCCATTCTTTGTTGTTAGCTACATGCTGCATACACTATAGTAGCATGAATATCAACATTGGCATCTTGGATATTGATATGCAAGCATTGAGTATTATCTAAGAGAATGTGAATAAGAAATTCTTGTTTCTAAAATAACCAAATTTTATTGCTAACATTGAATAGTATATTGAAGTTGGGAAATCTTTTTTGATTTTGGGAAGATTATTAATGCAAACCATAAGTTCAAAATGGCAAATAACTCTAGTTTTTGATATATAATAAGGTTTTAGGACTGTTAGTGGCATTGTCCTTATCAATGCCCCTAATGTTCCATATCATTAAATTAATCATCAAGATAGAGGCTTACTTCTTAAGGGTCTTCTTGATGACCTTTCCTTACTTTTAGATTGGTTACAATTTAGAATTTTGTCTGCAATCAAACTTTTTTTAGTTCCCTTATACCCTTTTTTTTTGGAATTTTGCATTTTTCATACCCCTATGGAAGCATTGAGAATATCATCATAATTTTCTTCACTTTGAGAATAGTTCTACTCTCCATCATCAACACTGTCTAAAGTTGTAATTTTAAACTATTTGAACTTGTATAGAATAGCCAATACTTAAATAATGAAAGATAAAATGAATTGATGAAGGTGGTTGGCACTTTCATCCATAAATGACCACCCACCCCATTTCTCCTAAAATGTTCTTTTTTTTTCTTTTCTTTGTTTTGAATGATGGCCCTTGTCATCACTATAAATAGGACTATTATGTAATAAAATTTTTAGTGTTTGAATGTTAAAATTACTTTGGAGAATTTTTTTTTACTTTTGTGTTAGTGCTTGGTGGCCTAGCATAGATTTTCCATTAGGAGATTGGTTTTTATCTTGTAAGTACTATCTAACCACCTCTCAAAACTTCTCCTAAATTATTTCCACATCCCTTCCTACAACTTAATTGGTATATTTATTTATCCATCATCCATTCAAGTCCTTAAACCCACTTTAACACCTTGTTGAAAGCTCTCAACCTAAACTTTGTTTGTAAAAAAGTGAAGATGTTGTTGATTACACAAAGAGTATAGTAATCCAAAAAATAAAAGAAATTGGTGATTACACAAAATCCAATCTAATATATGGTAAGTCCAACTTATCACTAAGTACAAGTAATTTAAGCTCTCTATCAAGGTACTTGGAAAAAGAGAAATGTTGGAGTTGTGAACCTTGTTTGGCTAACAAGTCAATAGGTCTATTCCCTCCAAATATGGGAGAAAAATACTTTGAGGTTCTTCTTTAGTTTTCTGATAGTTTTGAGTAAGTTGATGATGAGCTAGGGCGGTTGTTGCATTTGTTCTTCCTGAAGGGTCCAGATGAGAAGAAATGAGTCAGATTAAATCTAGTAGTTAAGTTGAGGCTTTCTTGAGGCAAAGAGAAGAGCAAAGAACAATGTAGCAGTTTCAACATGGAGTGCAGAAGAAGCAGCACATGTCATAGAGAAGAATTAAATGTAGTCTCTTTCACAGTTCTTGAAGATGCCTCCAATTCCATCCCTCTTAGTGTTGGTGTTAAAGCTACCATTAATATTAGTTTTGATGGTATTTTGGGTTTGTTTGTTCCAGAATACTAGGTTCCATTTTGGAGATCTGTAGATGATTGGAGTGCTTCTGTTGTAGTTCAACTTTTGATCCTCCCCTTTGTTCATCAGCTGTTAATGTGATCTGATTTTCAGAGCAGTGGAGTCAGCAGTGTTGTTAGAGTCATTGTGTTTAATCACATTTCTTGCAATCCATATAAATAAAGGATGATAAATTTGGCATTCAATGTTTTGGTGGATAGCTTGCAGTCTTCATGTTAGGAATTATCCAAGAGGTAGAGTAGAGTGGAATGTTCATCACCGTTCTACCCCTTTGTCTATTCAACATGCTTATTCTTGATTGAATTGTTGAATTTGCATTAGATAAAGGTATGTAGGAGTCCTTCTTCTTCTTCTTTACATAAGGGACACCTTGAGGAAAGCTTAAGACCCTTGAGTTTGAGGATATCATTAAGAGGTAGGAAATGATGGAGAGTCTCCAGCAAAAGAAGGAAATAGATTGTTTGATGTTGTGATTCCATATAGATTTACCCCAAGGGACTAATATGGTGTCTCTCCACCAAGTGAGATATAGTATCTTGTGTAAGGAATTGTAAAGAGTTTTCCCTTTGACTACTAAACTATATTTTTTCTCATTATTGCTTGGTAGACTATAGATCTTATTGCATATGTGGGGAGGAAGAATAGTTTGTAGTTTCCCTTTGTTTCATTCAGTATCTTTCTAGAAATCTTTAGTGTGGTAGGATTGTAGGGACTAGTTCTAGCAAATTCTAGGTAGAGAGGCTCATCCTCAAGACAATGGTCATTTCATAGATCAATACAGTGATCTCCTAGGTTCTAAATGATTAGATCTTCAGTAGCCTCCCTATGCAAAAGCAATTTTTTCCATATTATTGAATCATTCAATTTTCTAATAACTGTCATTGGTTGTGAGGCCTTGTAATACTTCCCCAACATATAATTACACCTCAGTGATTTGTTTTCTCTTACTTTTATCCAAAGTTTGTAGGTATTGCATTTGATATTCTCCTCTATGGTTTTGAAGCCTAGTCCTCCTCTGTTGGTCTGTTTACAGAACTTTTTCTAACTAGTCCAATGTATAGATTTTTGTTTGTGGCTCCATATAAGACTATTTAACATTATTTCAATCCTCAATTGGATCATTTTTGGAATGTGTTGGACTTGAGTGGAATATAATGGGATTGAATTGAGGATTCTTTTGACAATAGTCATTCTCCAACCAAAAGAGAGGAAAGAGATTTTCTATGTGCTAATTTTATATTGAATTTTGTCAATGAGCTCATAGAAGAGATATGATGTGATCTTTCCTTTGCATAGCTTAATTCCAAGATAGGGAAGGGGAAATTTGGAATTGAATGAATCTAATTTTATCCATGATCTATTCAATTTTGTATTTATTGATTTTGTTTCCTGTAACAAAAAGACATTTGTTAGTGTTTAAAGACATACTAGAGAGATTCATGAAGTTTGTGATGATTTTCATGTAAGTGTTGATAGACTTCTTCTTCCAATTGCTAAAAAGTAGAAGGTTATCAGCAAATGCTAAGTGGTAATATTGATGTTCCAATTAGAGTGAAAGTTGATATTCTCTTTTGAGTTTGAGCTACTATTCAACTTCCTGGAGAGAATGTCTAATGCCAAAATGAAGAGAGTGGGGGAAAGTGGATTACCTTGTTTTGCTCCCTTGTTAGCTTAGAAAAGACCAGCCCATTGAGCAATAGTTTATAGTGGCTATTGGAAAGAGTGTCTCCACCAACTTACAAATTTTTTGAGAGAAACCTCTTTCTTTTAGAGAATTAAGTAAGAAATCTTAGCTAAGAGTGTCAAAGGCTTTTTTAATATCAATCTTCATTATTACATTACCACCTCTACCATTTCTGTCAATGTCTTTAATCAACTCTTGGGATTGTAAGATGTTATCAATAATGTTCTAGCCCTTTATGAATGCAGTCTGGTTTGGGGAGATGAGTGTTAGGAGGATCTTTTAAAGCCTATTGGCTATGATTTTGCTAATGATTTTGTTGATGATCGGGGTTAGACAGATAGGTCCAAATTTGTTCTAGGTATGGCAATTTTTGTCTTTGGTGATCAAGATTATGGCTGAAGTGGTGAAATATTTGTGACAACTCAGGTTTATGAAGAAGATTTGAATGGCTTTTATGGCTTCCACCTTGATGACATCCCAAGATTTTTGGTAGAAGAGGGCAGTAAATCCATCTAGTCCAATAGTTTTAAATCCATCCATTGAATTAAGAGCATTCCAAATTCCCTCCTTCTTAGGAGTTGAGGTAAGGAGTTCATTGTTTATAGGAACATTCTCAAAGTCAAGAAATCTCTAGTTTGGTGGGGAGTTTTATTTTGGTTTAGGGGTTGGCATAGGGTATTAGTGAAGTAGTTAGTGTAATCTTCCATAATGTCTTCATGATGAATAATCCAATTACCATGGGTAACTTTGATTTTATTAACCCACTTCTCTTCTCTCTTCTTCCTTATGCAAGCATGAAAAAATTTGGAATTTCTATCACCATGTAAAAAGTTTTGAATAGCTATTTTTTGCATAATGAAGTCCTCATCTCTGTTAATAAAGCTCTAGAGATCTTGTTGAAGAGTCTCTAATTGGTTTTCAAAGGTAGAAGTATCATTATCTCTCATTTGAGCCAATTCTTGTTCAAGGTTGTCTATTTTATCTTTAGTTGTTTTAACCTAGTGGTGAATGTTGCCAATGACCTCTTTATTATATTTTTTTAATCCTTGGGTAGTGTTCTTGTGAAGGGCCCATAAATGAATCTAAGGGTTATTGTATTTAACACTTTACCACATCCTTATAATGCAGTTGATAAAGTCAAGATGGGATGTCCACATATTGAAAAACCTAAATGGGTTGTATTTTGGTTCAAAAATATGGTCGAAGCTAACCAATAATGGGGAATGGTTTGAAGCAATTCTAGCTAGATGATGAACCTCCAAAGTGCAGAAGAAATTGTGCCATTCTAGATTTGTAAGGATTCGATCCAACTTTTCCCATGTTTCCCTTTAAAATCAGCATCAAATTAGTTTTTCCCTTCTATACATTCAACAAATTTAGAAATGATGGAAAGGTTGGGTTTTTTCCTCCCTTCTTTTCAATTGGGCTTGAAATCATGTTGAGATCTCCTGCTACTAACCAAGGACCAGAGGTGTTCATGTTGATTTGTTTCATTTTATTCCATAATTCCAATCTATGATAACGGTTCCATGAAGCATAGATGATAGTGACAAAGATGCTAAAATTTGTATATTGCAGGTGGAATTGAAGGAATTGGTTAGAATCAATAAGGATATGAATTTAAAGACTTGGCTTGTCGAAAAGCCAAACCTTCTTGCAAATATTGGTTATGATGTTGAATTTAGGGAATCTTCTTTTGATTCTTTGAAGATTTTGGCTTTGGACAAGAGGCTCAAGAATTGCAAATAGTTTAAGAGAGTGTGATCTTACAAGGCTTTTAAGTCTATTAGTGGCATTGGCCTTGTTAATTCCTAGATCCCATGAGTGAGTTTTCTAGATGTGCCTTCATCCCATGAGTGGGTTCCATCTTTCTGAAATCTATTGGCTAATAAGTGCTTTAGCTCCCTAGATCCCCTCTACATGTGTTTTTTGTTTCTAATTGTGATACATTCATCCATAGCTGTGTTTAGGATGTCATCATAGTGTATCTCTTCATGTGACTTATTTAGTTGTAAGGTTCAGTTTCCAGGTCTTGACCTTAGTCAGGCAATGTTTGTTGGTCGGAGGAACAACCATGATCAGGTGGTTCATTAGTTGCATGCAGTCTTTTAGAGTTAATGGTTTTCATGTTTAGATTTTTTGTGATATCCTTAGTAGGGAGTGTGTTGCTAGTTCTTAGATTAGGGTAGTCTTTCATATTATCCTGAATGGAGGATAGTAGATCTATTCTATTTGTACCAGCCATTAGTCTATTCTCTCTTGGACAATCTCTAATTAAGCTATTGCTAGGTTCAACATCAGATTATTGCATATCAGGGTTGACCTCTTAAAATTAAGGTGGCTTTTCCATTTTGTTAGTCCAGGAGGATGGGAGCTAATGTTATGGATTGTTCTAGTCTGAAATTGGAAGGAATCTGAGTTGTCTTGGGTAGGAGTGTCCATTGTTTGCTTGATTTTAATAGATTTGTTGGTTCTCAGTTTTAGGTGAGAAATGAAGCACTTGTCCAAGTTATGTCCAAACATCCTACATTTACCACAATATAAAAGTTTTTGTTCAATCTTTGCTCTTTACTAATAGCCATTTGAATGAGTTCCAATCCAATTTTCCTCATTAAAGGGGGTTGTTGTATCCATTTACACCAAGATCCTTACAACTGAATATCTTACGAGCTTGAATGTAGGTGTATCCAATTTTAGTGGTCTTCCATAAATAGTAGCTATGGAGTAGAAAATCTATTTGTTGAAGAGGTGTAGCTTAAGTCTAGGTAACTTAATCCAAATAAGGCAATGGGAGGCTCAATGCTATAGTCAAATGAGGGAGTCCAATTCATAAATTTTACAAGAACATTCTCAATATGGTAATGCTTTTTTTAGAAGAGTTTAGCATAGTCTTCCTCCTTGGAGAGTTTGATCATGAAATGCATTCCATCTAGAAGTCCAACCTTCTAATCCCCAGTTAATATCAGATCAATGAAATGGTTCTTAATGGTGTCCATCTTTGGGTTCTTATAAGTGAATTTTCCAACCAATGTGAACTTGAAGGGTTCAGCCAAACTCCAAGTTTTAGATTTAGAGGGCAGGAGCGCTAGTTTTCCATTCTTCCTAGTAGCCTTTCTAAAAAGAAATGAGCTAGAGCTTACATAAAAGGAGTAATGGTAGGACTAAGGGAAAAGGAGTAAGTTGGGGTATGGAGGAGGACTTTCAGCCAGAGAGCCACCAGCCAGCATGTGAGCATAAGATAGGGGATCCTAGATGGAGAGGAGATGGAAGAAACACCAGGTGAGAAATGCTAGAAAGCTAGAAAAATCAATGGAACAGTAAACTAGGTCATAAAAATATACATACCAAATCGTAGCACCATTCCTTCTTCTATAAAGGATTGCTGTCAATCTAAACTATGAGGATATCTACCTAGTCTTGTTCTTTCTACCATGGAAATGCCTTAAACCTCACCAAACTCCACCAAATACTTCATATCATAGCTTCATGTCTTTCTCTAATGTTATGCCATAGTTTCCCCATTATTTAGATTACCTTTTGCTTTTTTCAAAGGAGATACTTTAGATCAGCTCAAACTTGCCTAAGTTAGACTAGCTTTGGTCTTCTCTCTTGTAAAACTGTCAACAACCTTTATCATTTTACCAACAATTCTAGATCATACGTAAACATCCTATGTTAACCAATAACCATAAAATTTAGCTAGCTATGCTACTTAAAAGTCTTTCTCTAAAGTGATCTTTTAAATCAATCCAAATTGGCCTAAGCTTAGGTAGTCTTGCCATCCTTCTAGGTAAATCCATCTAAACCCATCATCTCCCCACAAAAATAGTCTCAATCACTTCTAGAGGAATTATTCTAAAGCATCACACGAATTTTTGTTAATAACCTCCCCAAAAGGCTTCCCACCTCCATAAAATTTGGTATTAAAGTGAAGACAATAAAGAGAAAATTCAATCAGAACTTTTCTTCAACAAAAAGAGCATTTCAAGTGATGAACTTGTCTTCAAACATATGAGTTTTTTTTTTAACTTATGTTGTGAATTAGCCTATATTTTTGATAGCTTAAATTCATTTTAGTATCTTGGAAAGATGAATATTGTTTTCAAGTATATGGTGATAACAAAAATTTCAATTAGTTAGCTCCACCATTTAACATAACCATTTCCCTAATGTATGAACTTGCCTATAAATATTTTTAAGAGAACACCTTAGTGAGATAGTGCTCCATTCTAGAAAAAACCTTACCATTGCTGAAAAATTAAATTTTAATTACTTGCTTTATCTTTTATACTAATGGTTATGGTTAATTTTATAAGTTTATTTTGAATAACTTATAATAACTTGCTTTCTTAAGCAAAATTATCTTGATAACTTTCAGCGCTCATCACATTACATAAAAAATAATAAAAGTTTTTATGAATGAGAATATAAATGTGTTAAACTTGGTGTTTCTTGAGACTTGGAGTGATATTTATCTAAGGTGATAAATTTTTAAGTTAACATTAGCTAAAAAAAGGCTTTTTTTGCTTAGTAAAAATATTCCATGATTCATAGCTCAAGGAGGAAAGCTATTAGGGAACATACTAGCTATTACTATGACCAAAATATAATGGAGTTATATAGAAGCCAAGCCAGCCAATCCGAGGGTTATGGTCATATCGACATTTCATTTGGTGTTGTTTTGTGGCAAAGCCATAAAGATAGAGGACACATCATATCCTCAATGGTGTGAGATTATTTGAGTATGAACATAGATATATTTAATTTGACATTAGCTATTTGTGAATAAAGTTTTTCTTAGCTTATCATCTTTGACAAATAATGATGGTGGGTAAATTATTATTTACTTTTAAGTTATTCTGATTGATTAACTTCATTCAATTTAAACATATCCCTCTAGATAAATTTATAATCAATGGCCATCGCTCAAGAATGATTAAGTTTTGTTGACTGACCCAATCATGAGATTGAACTAGAAAATTAACCCATGAAGCATCTTCATACATTTAATTTATATTTTTAATACATGTGTCAGGGTACATGCAGATAATTCAGATCCATTTATATCAAGTGCCTCAACACGTAAAATATGTTCATTTGGTAGCACCTCGACACTGGAAACATAGCGCCCATGCACTTGATTGTGCTATGATGATGTTAAATTGGCCTTAGCATCGAGTGTTTAATATTGTAGCATTCTACGGTAGGTATTTGTGTCTTAAAAAAGTAATGGATTAGCATCTCAACACTATAAACACAATACTGCAACACTTAATATTAGATTTATTTAGCTTAGTTTATTTATCTTAACCAGCTGACCAGCACCTCGACACTAATCATATGGTGCAGTGATGTCAGTCAAAGGTCGATTTAGAAAAGCTGGCAGATAGGCATGTGCTTTAAATGAACAAGGATAAACTTTTTGATCGACATTATATCAAAGTGATGAGGCACCACATCAATGCCTCACATATTTTCATTTACAAAATTAATGATAATGAATACTTTTTTTGACAAGCACAGTAACCAACTTAACGGTGACCCGGCTACATATAAGCACCACACCGGTTCCTATTCCAAAACTTGAGAGCTTGTTGGTGATGTTATATTGCAAGTTGCTATGCTATTTATAAATAGACCCTTAGGTTGTAGGATTTTTCATTATGCATTTTTTATTACTTATAGCTCTCTCTCTCTCTCTCATTCTCTCAGCTTTCTCCCTATACTGAAAAGGTAATCATGTTGCTCAAGAGGCTAGATATCAAGATGAGGGCTAGTTCAAGTGAGACTAATAGGTTTGTTAGTGTGGAAGCTAAAGAGAGGTATCAACATTCCCTCACCCACATGCATCTCATCTTAGAAAGGAGCTTCTATAGCTCAGGCAGGAGAGTAGAAGGGGTGATCAATGAATGCGGTTGGGTGAAGTTAGCCTATGAGAGTAGCTTCTACATCATCCCCATGGTGTGAGAGTTCTTCGCCAAGATGGAGCACTAAAATAATAAAGTTTTTTTTTGAGAGAAATGGTAAATTTTGATAATAGTACCATAAATGAATATTACAAATTATCAAATGTGTTTTACGATCAATATCATTCCTATTATGATGAGCAACCAAATTTTGATGAAATTCATGGTTTTCTCATTGGTAGAAATGCCAATGTCTAGTGTAAATGATAAAAGAAAAGGATCATTAACTATCTTGCCACCAACCTAATAGCAAAATCTAAGGCTTAACACTATTTCATTTCTGCCAAGCAAATGCCCACTTGTAATATCAGTGAGGTGACCAAAGATGGAGCCATTTTAAATTTTGTAAATTAAAAGGGCTTTATAATTTATATAAGAAAGATTATTTATAATTCTATTTATAATATGCATAGAGGTAGTACTACTATAGGGTATGGTCATCCCTCTCTTATCTATAGTTTGTATACTATAGCGGGTGTGCTATCAGAGCTTGATGAAGAAGTTCTTATTCAAAAGGCTCCTCTAACAAAAAGGCTTATTTTGTAGTTTGGTCTGAGGTATGAAGTGGGGGAGAGCTCACATGTCCCATGACCTCAATCCCAATCCTTTAAACCCTTAAATGAAAAATTCTTAAATTTAAAGAGAGAGATGGGTCAAAGTAATTGCAAGCAGTGGGCTTTAGAAGAAAAGTTTGTTTATCACATGGAATATCAACAAAAGTAATTTTTCTATATGGCACAGTTCAATACAACATTGGTTTATATGTTTGAAAATTATGTTCTTGGGGATCCAAGTCAGGCTTCTTTTCCTGCGTCACCTCAATCCTCTAATGTAGCTACCCTAAAGATAGAAGAAGTTTAGGATAATTATGACAACTAGTTTACCTTCTCTTTTTTATTTTTATTATAATAACAACTTTTGTAATAAATTTTATTTATTTAATAAAGATGTGTTTTCTTCATTTCTACTTTCTTGTGTTTGTCACTATGTAATGCTCCAAGATTTTAAAATTTTTAAGTATTAAAATTTTCTTCTCAACATCAGGGGCTCAACGCCTCAGTGCTGATAAGCTAGTGCCTTTGCACTAGTAAACTAGTGGATCGACATTTAAAAGCTGAAATGATTGATTCAGAAACTAGGGAGCTTAGTTCCTCGGTTCTATAATTATAGCGCCATAGTCTTGTGAGTATAATTTGGTTTACACTATGAATGCCATAATATTATCATTTGAGTGTGGAAACATTCCTCCTTAGTGTTGGGATACTAACAACTTGGTGCTATGAGATGCCTACCTAAGCTTAGTTTTTCTGAGGACTTAGCGCCTTGACATTATACTTATATGACACTATGAGTATGTTTTAGATTATGAGATAAATGCCTTAATATTATCACTTAAGTTTCAATTCTGAGAACACAATGCCTTGACACTAGGATGTCAGCAGCATGGCACTGTGTGATGCTTGCCTAAGCTTAATTTTCTCTAGGATGAAACACTTTGTCACTAGACTTATACCCCTGTAGCGATGTTTCACTAATGTTTAAGATTCAAAATTATGGTGGCATAATTCCTTAGCCGTGCTAGTTTTCATAATTTTTTTAAAGCATTAGTATCCTTCTCCCTTATTCCAGATCCAAAATTGATGGAGTGAGGGTTTCATTTCACATTGAAACTAAGTTTAATGCTGGAGACCTCGGCATTGAAAGGATGGCGCTGCAGTGTAGTATAAAAGAAGAGGGACCCAAAAACTTAGATGATAGCACTGGATGATAGCACCTCATCGTTGGATGATAGTGCATCGTCAATGGATGACAACGCCTTAGCACTAATAGAATTGCATCTAAATCTGAGTGCATAGTGCTGCAGTGCTGAATTTCTATTGCCTTGGCTCTATAAATAGAGTCATTCAAGATTTCATTCCTGAGAGCTTGGTGCCTCAGCGTTGCAGGACATAATGCTTGTATTGAACTGATTCCTAAAACTTTTAATGAGTTTTTTTTTTTGAAATTTGGTGGCATAACACCTTAAAAATGCTAGACTTTTACATATTTTTAGTATAAACGTACTCTTCTCCCTTATTCTAGATCCAAGATTAACAAAGGGAGGGTGTTCTTCTCACACTAAAACCAACTTCAATGACTAAGATCTTCAACATTCAAGATTCTGGAAATTTTAAGTTTTAGCTTTTTACTCCGGACCTAAGATTGATGAAGACCCACTCTTCTATTTCTCACTAAATCAAAGATCGACAGTGAAAATTTGGTTAAACTTAATTTTTAGAGAGGAAACTGCATTAAAGAAATATTATTCAATAAATCCTTTGCTTGGAGTAGATGGGAGATCATTCTTGTAATAGTGAAAAGCATGGCTGTAGAAAGCACAAAAATCATTGGGAGCAATAATGCTATAAAAAGATTAGAGTGAGTGGAAGAAGAAGAGAAGAGAAGAACTTATGGATTGTTGTTTCATTTCAATTCTTTCTAGGGGAAATCTTTCTTGTTGGCGTACTCGATGCTCCCATAAGCCATTATTATTGCTAAGAATGGGATGGTGGCTTTCTTGATTTTAAAAATATTTATTGATATTTTAGTATCATGATGCATGTCAAATAATTGAGCAACCATCGAGGGATATTTGAGCTTCTAAATTCTTTAAGGCAACAATAATGCCTAGGCGCTTTGATTGTAGTACCATAATGCTCTAGGGTGGGATGTGTAATTTTTTTTGTTATTTTCAATCATTTCATCATTATCTTTTCTTAGATGCAAAACAAAATTACCCCTAATGAATGTGTCATGTTGATTGGACATGATGCATTCATTATTTTTTCTTATTTATATATTTATATATTTATTTATTTATTGTATGTAATAATATAATGAGAAGAGAAATTATATAATCTTTTGAAAAATCTCTAATCACTATCATTGATCATATATATTAGTGACATAAAGAGTTTGTAGCTACAATTGTTAGGAGTAGATTTATTTAATACAAATAGAGGCTATATAAGCCCTATAAACCATAGTAGATTACTTCTCCCTAGCTTTATAAAGATGTTGAAGGGTAGCTTCCTAGTCATATACTAATATGGAAAGAAGCTACTCAAGTTCTATCACTTGAGCATCTATCTGTGAGTAGTTCTCCTCTATGGCTGTGATAGCCTATCTGACAGAAGATCTTCTTTCCAATAGATATTGTCTCCTCATCTATAACTCATTCAATTTGGTAGATATGTCAAGGAGCTCAATCTGTGCTCTAAATAGTTCTTTCTAATAGGATCTAGAAGCTCTAAGACTATGTTTGATGTCTTGGTGAACTAGAGAGACTTAACATGAAGTGGTGCTGAGTGACATCGCTGAAGTAGTGATTATATCAGGCAAGACCTCCTGATAAGTACTATGTAATGAGAATATCCTAAACTCAATATCCCTACATGGGAATTCCCAAAGCTGTAGCTCTCCTACTTCAAGACCTAGGGCAATAGCACAATCCAATAAAGAGTTCACCTCCACATAGAAGCTATAAAGCTTAAGTAAGACATCTGGATCACCATTTAGAAGCAGATGTCATAATGCCATCACTATATGGCTTATGTTCTTTGAAAATCCACATTATAATAAATTTCAAGGCTTATGGTGTATCCTAGAGACGAGGCATGAGATCTCTAGACCAGATAACCTCTTAGCTATATCTTTCAAACTAAGAATATGATGACTCTCCGAACATTAATTAATATATGAGAAATCATTTTGAGTGGCACTCACTATCACCCAAGTTGAATCAAACAAGAGGGGCTCATGGCTAATCATCAGAGTGTTAGATTCCTTTATGTGTTTTTCAACATGCATATGCTCATTGCTAATAGGCTGAGTAGATGCTTGGGAAGTAGCATTAGTGTCTGTCAATAATACTAATGTGACATCACTATGCATCTGTCCTATGGGTGGCTTAGCTGCTACCTGTGGGAAGGTATAAGTAGGCTCATCTATCTCTGCTATGTACATATCATGACCAGCTATCATGGGACTGTCAATATCATTATCATCTCTCTCGAGTTGGTGATGCCTTTTTTCATCACATCCTACTGATGCTTTTAATGAAATGGGTTTTTAAAATAAATTTTAGAAAATTTAATTTTATCTTTTGTAGAAGACTTAAATTTTTAATAATAATGCTTTAGTGAAATAAAATAGTAAAAAAATAATGGTAGAAAAGTAAAGTGCAAAAAAATAAAGAAAGAGAATACTAAAGAATTTTTATGTGGTTTGACCAAACCCCAAAAACTGGCTTACGTCCACACCTTGCCACATAGGCTAGGAATTCACTAAAATAAAGTTGAGATTACAACAAATCTCCTGTACCCTACTTCATGAGCAAGTACAATCCAACACATACTATCCTTAATGGTCAAGTACAACCCAACTTGTATTTTTCTTAACGGGCAAGTACAACCCAACAAGAAATCATGACAAGGCAATGAGAAAGATACAAGTCTAACTCTTAATTTTAAAATGTTTTTGCACTCATAACCCAATCTATGCTAATATTTGAAATAATTATATTTTAATAAAAATAAGGGCTCACTTTAACTTTAAATAAAATAAAAATAAATATTTAGTGCAATTAAGTAACTTAATGTTGCTTGAATAATCTTCAAAAAGTTTGAAATGATTTTCTTGAATGACTTTGAAATACAAACTGAAGTGCAATCACAAAAACTTGACTTTGAATTTTTTTTTTCACACATGCTAACTTTTATTGAAATGATAAATGTACTTGCAATTGAAATAACTAAACAATAACTTGAATAAAGATTTGAATTATACCACAAGAAAGCTATCACATAACATATACATAAACCAATTGAAGACAAGTAATCAACAAGCACAAAATAATTTATGCAAGAGGTGGTGTGGTCAGCCAAATAGAAGATTAAGTGAAATAAGATGTTAAGCACAATCAAATTTAACCAACCAATATAAAACTTTAAGCCTTAGGGATAAATAATGGATATTAAAATGATTAAGCACTAGAAAATTAAAAACCTTTAAAAAAGACTTCAGCCAAAAAAAAAAAAAACAAAAGGATTGCCCAATGATTAAGAAATAAATAAATTGATATCCTTATGTTAGCTTTAGGCGAAACAAGGAATATAAAATTGTCAAGTAGTTAAGTCTAAAACAAATTGATCTTCTTATGTTTGTTCTTGGCCAAACAAGAGCTAAAGGTTATGAAGTGAATGAACATAAAATAATTTAAATAACCTTGTAAACTTCAAAGCCAAGTAAAAATAAAAGAAGTATAACAACTTAGCACCTTAGAAATTTAAGACCAATGCTATGATGCTTTCGGCCAAGAGAGGAAACACACCAAACCTTCACTTTTCCCAATCAATCTTCAAGCAAACTAAATGCCCAAGGGAAAGAGAAGAATGATGAGGAATTCTTGCACTTGAATCATCAAAAATCTCCAAGTATTTGATTTTGCAAGGATCAGACACGGTGGAGAAGATGAGCAAGAGAGAATATTAGCTTTGTGGAACCTTTTTCAAGCTGAAACAAGGCTCTTAAATAGATGAGGGAGGAGTCTAGGGTCAGCCAAGGATGATCCAATGAGAGGGAAATTGATTAGGCATCAATTTGATTTTCATATTCAATGGAATAAAGATAGGCCAAGGAGACTCGATGCATATCCCCACTCTCTTGGTAGTTTCCCCTATTTTCCACATTTTCTTCAAAACCCATATTTTCAATTTTAGATGTAAAACCATCTATAGGCTCTTTGAATGGAGAAGGGACAATAAATTCATCAAAATTAACATGCATTGACTCTTTTACCAACAAGATTCTCCTATTAAAAATTCTATAAGCTTTCTCTACAAAAGAGTAACCCAGAAAATCCCCTCATTATATTTAGAATCAAACCTCTCTAATTATTCTTTTCATTATTCAATACAAAGCATTTAAATCCGAAAATATGCAAATGAAGTAGATTAAAAGTCTTACCATTTAAAATGTCATAATATGTTTTATTTAGCTTAGGTCTGATGTTTATTAGATTCAACACATAGTAAGAGGCTTATATTCACTATTCATTGATTTAGTGGCTATTATAATTGTTCCATTCTTTCATTTAGCAATTCCATTCTGATGTGAAGTCTTTGGGCAGAAAATTTATGGGCTATCCCTATTCCATCATAAAAGCTTCATATTTATCATTATCAAATTCACCACCATGACTACTATAAATAAACCTAATGTTACAACTAGTTTTTCTTTGAAATTAAATAGAAAACATCTTAAATTTAGAAAAAAAAAACTAATTTTGTGTTTCAAGAATCTTGCCCAAGTAAATTTAGTAAAATTATCAACGATAATAAGTTCATATAACTTCCCCCCACCCTTAACTAGTGGTACTAATTAGTCAAAAATAAATCTATGTGAAGAATTTTTAAAGATTGTGAAGTAATAGTGCCTGATGTGGATTCAAAAAGAAGATTTTTATCTACCTACCATGTAGATAGGCATTAAATAAATGATTATCATAGAAATTTAATCTAGGTATACCTCTAATTAAATCAGCTTGTTTAATCTTTCTAAGTGTGTGCATACTAGCATGACACATTCTTCTATGTCATTTCCTAGACTCATCTAGTGTGGACTTTAAGTAAACAACCAAAGAACTACATTAGTTATTAAGATAAATCATGTAAATTTTGTTAATCCTAACACCTTCTAAAATAATTTTAACATTTAAATCAATCAAGCACTTATTATTAATAAATTTGACATTATAGCCCTTATCACATAGCTAGATAATGTCGAGTAGATTATGTTTCAAACCATCAATATGATATACCTTTTCAATGGATAAAGAATTTTTAATACCAATAGTTATTTTGTCTCTAAGGGTGACATTTCCTCTACTTTTGAGTTCTAAAGAGATGAATTTGCTTTTATCGCAAGTCATAGATCTTGAACACCCACTGCTTAATTTCTGCATGCCTCCATCGGCCTCGAAGTGAAAGTATTTCTACAAAATAGATCTAGGTCAATATTTCAAGCACCCAGACTTAGGTCCCTTACCTTTAAAAATAAGAGATTATGAGTGGTTTTTGGATTCCATGCATATGATGGATTTGAATGTGAGTGATATATGCATAAATTATTTATATGTCTAAACATGGCATGAGAAAAGCAACGAGTATTAGCGAACGAATGCATTATTTTTTTTTGTTTTAAAATTTCTTTTCTGAATGGATGAGTTCTTTTTGCAACTCTCAACTTCTTTTATCAAATATTATTTGTACATTCAAGGAAGCCAATTTTTTTAGATATATCATGTTTCTTTTTGGCCTTTTTGATTGCTAGTTCATTATACTTAATTTTGAAAATTTCATGTTTAACTAATAATGTGCCATGAATTTTTTTCAAAAAAAAAGAGGAAATTTTCTTTAGAGAAGAGTATTTTTTTTTTAAGGATTTGAATGTAGCATGTAATAATGTACACAAATTTAAAAGTTCATCATAACTAGATTGCATACCTATTCATTATCATAATCTTTTTTTTTTTCCATCAAACAAAGGTTTGTTGCATCATCTACAACTATGTTAAAGGAACTTCAATTGGAGTTGATCCAGAAAGCATGTTGAGTCCTTTTCTTGACCTTCTTTATATCAAATTTTTTTTCTAGTTGTCTTTCTATTTTGAGCTTTAAAATAAAGGACATTCCCATTTGAAGTGACCTGATTTTTTACGTTCATAGCAAATTAGAATAATAATCTTTGAAAAGTTCTTAGTTTTACCTTGCTTTTTCCTTTGATCAAATCTTTTATTTTTATACTTTAGGAAGCTTTTAAACATTCTAGTTATAAAAGTAATGTCACTATTGTCAGTGTAACTATTCCCCTCACTACAATAAGAAGTATTTGCTTTGAGAGCAATTGTCTTATCCTTTTTTCCATCACTAAGAGTCTATATTTATCTGCAAAATATTTTCTTAATAAGTAATATAATTACAAGCAGGTGATCAATAGAATAAATAGATAAACTTTTAGATTTAGAAATCACAGTAACCTTAACATTCCAAGATTTAGGTAAACAATACAAAAAATTTTAAACTTTTTTTAACATTTGTAAATTCTCTTCTTAAATCATGCAATGAGATAATAATTTTAGTGGATCATGTGAACATGTTAGAAATAGACTCATGAGGTAACATACAAAAAGTTCCTAACCATGCAAGAGTATGTTAATTCCATAATGTCTAATCTTATTAGTTCCATCATAAGTAACTCATAATTTTTTTTCCAAATTTCTTTACCAAAATTTTAAGTAGAAAAACATGCATGTAATCTTCAAATTTTAAAGCATAGAAAAACAATTTAACCATTTAGAGTTCAATTATTCTAGCTCTCTAGCTTCCATTAACCACAAATTAAAATGACTTTAACACATTTGCCATTAATAATTTCATGTAGTGGTGTGTAACCCACATCAATCATAATCTATATAAAAAAAATTGATTCAAGAATGTAAAGATACAAATATTTCACACATTACAAGGATTATCATCAAAAAGAGGTGGTCAGGTAATATAGTACCCTTTTATGGTGTTTTTATTCTCAAGTTATGCCATTGATGGATTTGCTTGCGGTTGTTAGATCGTGAATCAAGAAATCCACTCTAATACCACTTGTAAGAGTTGGCACACCTAAGATGGGGAGAATTTATATGCTTTCTTAAAAATTTCTTAAGAGAAAGATGAAACTAAATATTTAAGCTTAGCTCAAGAGAGAGAGAGAGAGAGAGAGAGAGAGAGAGAGAGTGTGTGTGCATGTGTGTGTGAGAGAGAAAGAGAGAGAGAGAGAGAGAGTGAGAGAGACTTAATAAAATAAAAGTAACAATCTAATCACAAAGAAAAGAGCACCAAAAAATAATAATATGGAAAGAAAAAATGGGAGGGGGCGGGGTGTGGGTTGGGAGGGATGGGAAATTTTACAGTGGTTTGGCCCAATTAACCTTCATCCACTCTCTAGATCTTCTTCAAAATCCTCTAACTCTCCTTTAACACAATAAGCTAGGTAGAGATGCCTATCTTCTTACTTTAATTGAGAAACCCTACACCTGCTCCCCTTCTACTCAAGGCAAGAATGATGCCACTACCTCTTTAAGGTACAAATAAAATCTTCTCTCAAATGTAAAGCTTACTCAAGTTCTCAAAATAAAAAACTCTCAAGTTAAAGCATAAGACACAAAGGCAAAGTGGATGAGAAATAAATAACCAAAAGTAAAGTGCAACCTTACCAACAAAATCTCAAAAGTGAAAAGAAGAGAGTGACCTCACCACTTTTCTCCTAAATGAAGTACTCTTCTCTAAGCTGCCCTAGAACTTTATCAAGTTCAAAATGTTTAGGTTATACCCCAAAAGGTGGAATTAATAGAGAATAGAGTGGAAGCTAAATAAATATAGAAATAAGCCTTATATCTCCCTCTACAAATATCCAAATCAAGTAAAAAATTATGAAAATTGTAAGTAAATAATATACTTAACTTATTTAAATTTTTATAAAATTTTAAATATTTAGTTATTTTATCTTAATTTTTTTAGGACAAGTCAAGAGGTGAATTGTTTCTATCTATAGGCCAACTTGAGATTAGAACCCAATAAAGTTTGAAATTATATGAAAAACAAACCATAATCACCCTTGACACTAGTAGAGAATGAGGTTAGATAATGGTCTATAGATTATGAAGTTGTTTGTTTAGGTTTGGTCAGACATTTGCATGCAATATTAAGACTAGGTCCTAAAAATCATAAAACCTAGTTGACTATTTCAATTGGGTGTTAAAATGGATTTTATGGGAAATATTTAGAGTTTTAATTTCCATATGATATATAATAGTCATAAGAACTAATCACAATAGAGAATGTCTTACAATTAAATCAATTAAAATAAGAAAATACTCACTAAATTAGTGTTGGAAGTAGGATCATCTAGCCCTTCTTCCTTGACCAACCACCAAGCTCCGACTAAAAGTGGAATTCACTCCAATTTTTTGTTGAAATAATAATAATACACTATAAATTGTAGAAGTATAGTTTTAATATAATCAACACCATATAAGTTCAAAGTTTATTGGGAAAGTAGGGTAGAAGGGGTCGGCAACCACTTGGAGCAACTACAGCCTTTAAAACCATAAAGCCACTGGCCATACCAAAGTATTTTTTATTGATTAACTACAAATTAATAGTTATATTTACACTAATGAATTAAGCCCCCTTTTTTTCCATGATATCACTATCACTAAGTACAAATTAGAAGATAATTGCACATAAAAATAAACATATTATAATAATTGTACACCATAATCTACACAACATGGAATAACATGATGGTAGACTGTCAAAAGATCTTTATTTAATTAAACTTGAATTTCTTCACATAGTACTATTTCTCCTTGTGATTTTACCACCATGATTAGTCTTTAATGCCCTTGACATTACTCTTGGAATAATACCTTGTGCTTTTGCTTCATCACTAATACATCTTGTTTGAGCTAATATATATAACATTTGTTAAAAACTATATTAATATTTATTACCTTTAAAAGTAAAATTAAGAAACATGAGTTGATCAATCTCCTAAATAATTTTTTTCTAATTTTACCTATGCTTAATTATATCTTGCTAAGCAACTCTCAATATAATAGTTGTATCTATGTTAGATTGGGTTGACACTAAGATGTATATTTTAGTTCAAAGAACATCATGTTAATATAATAGCCTTTCAATCATCATGAATAAAGTAACAAGATAAATGTTGAATCACCATAAGCAAGTGAAATGACTATCTCTATTCACAAAAAGCTTATGTGAAATTAGTTAATAAATCATTACCAATCAAATTGGAGTTAATGGGTTTAAAATGGTAATAAGTATAATTAGGAAAAAAAATCTAGAAAAGAGTTAAAAATAATCGAATCAATATTTTATAGTTCTATTTTGTCATGTTATTAAGCTCAAGTTTACTACTATTATGGTGTTTAAAATAAATGTGTCATAAAACACCACATATATATTAGGGGATACTTATTAAAATAATCGAGTACAATATCAAGGAATGAAACACCCTCTCGAAAGATAGAAGTATTACCCTATGATAGAAATAATTACCTAATATGGACTCTTAAGGTTAATGGGCCTACTTATACTAGGGATTTTTTCCTTGCCTTACATGGATGAAGTAAAATAAGAATTATTTTTATCTAGGTTACAAGTTCCCTATAGGGGCAAGCCCTCATAGTTAATTACATATTAAAAGACAGGTTGAAAACTCTTGATTTAAGAAGTCAATTATAGTCTTTATGTATTTCAATAATTATAATCAAAGGATTGCTAAGTTTGGAAAGTAAAATGGGAAAGCTTAAATAAGAATAGTTCTTATCAAACTCCAAGAGAAATAAGTAAGAACTACTCTAATACAAGGAGGCATAGTGAGAACTTCAGTCTATCTTATGATTGGGCTTTATAATTTTGAAGTTAAAGTTATATATATTTTAAGTTAATTATTTATTTAAGTGTTTGGACTTACATCCCATAGCATAAGACTATATGAATGCTTAGGAGGTGAGGACTTGTACTCATAGCAAATGAGAAAAAGGTAGCCTCTGACCCTAAATCTAATATTTCTCTAGCATATGCTAGAAGCTCAACTTAA
This sequence comes from Cymbidium sinense, assembly GCA_021442155.1. Lineage (NCBI taxonomy): Eukaryota > Viridiplantae > Streptophyta > Magnoliopsida > Asparagales > Orchidaceae > Cymbidium > Cymbidium sinense. Next base: position 54,080,735 of record CM038232.1, read on the forward strand.
TTCTATTTGAAGAAGTGGGATTAAATGACACATCATTATCTAAGAACGTTAACCCATTCTAACTCTTCTAGACTTGCAACCACCTTAAGTGGCTACCAGCTAGGACAACCTATGCTTTAAACCTATGGACAAGTCACATGTTAATGCAAGATAGCATGATTTTATTTATTAAGAAAGAAGATAAAGTCCTAAACTCACTTATTATGATTATAAGATCATGATTGGTATTAATAATATCTTAAACTGATGCAATAAAAATTATATATTTTATTAATTTTAGATTCTCAAATTTGTCTCTAGCATGGGCATTTAGTATGCTTATGTGCATGATGAAAATATAATATCGCTATTCTTCACTTAAGGGTGGTTATCTTCAATGGTTGAGCTCTCCCCCTTATCATGTAATAAGTGAAGGTCCCCATTTAAAAGATGGAAGATAATATGACTTATGGTTATATATTTATCATAGACTTAGGTAATCCTAAATCTTTTATTAGTTAATTCCTAGATTTTAAGATAAGGTTATTCATTGCATTATTTTTTTAGTTTGACTATTAAGTTAGTGTAGAAAAATTAGACCTTAAAGAGCTAACTGAAATCCAGACCACATATGACATCAAGCTTGAAGAAACAAAAATTTAAAATAAAAAATCATGCCATTTATATTACATAAATAAAATATATATACCAATCAACTCAAATTTAAAAGAAAATTTTGAAGAGGCTAGTGTGGCCAGGTTCTATTATACCCAAAAAAAATGGAAGTTAAGCTATGTCCTCATATAGCTTAATTTATAATAAATTAAATTAAATAAAAGCTAATGAGGTTCCTCATTTCTTCACTTCCAAATGCTAAGTACTCTAGGCTTCGTAAGGCCTCTCTTAGGTCCAAGCCTTATAGTCAGTGCTTATCCTAAAATCCCATGGCACTAGTCCTAATCCTAATGTAAATAAATTACATTTGAAATTACAAAGATAAAACCTAACTACACCTGCAAAATAGAGATTAGTATAACACACATAAACACTAAAGAGTTATATTTCAATACATTAGGGCTTAGCACATGCAGGTTACCAAGCCCACCTATCTTAAAGGGTTATGCTTGGGAGATATATATATATATATATATATATATTAGCAAATTTCATTAGCTTTTAACTTTATTATAGTGTCCTCTTTTATTGAGCACAATCCCCTATAAAAAATAATGTTAATCTAATGTTTGCCTAACATCTAGTCTATGAGCATGCACCTTAACATCTAGTCTAAAATATTTCATTACAAATACAAAATGAATCCATAATAAAGCATCATCCTAACTTAATTCTAGTATCAAAGGTGTATCATTATAATGCTATGTGTAAAGCTTATTATGGTGAGACAAAGTTAGGCTTTAAGTGTTTAAGGTATAACTTGTACAAAGAGTTTGATTTATTAATAAGGGATGATTCTAATTTACATAGTTAATGGCTTAACTATAAATTTTATATCATTAATTTGATTTTGGTTTAAGTTGAGTTCAATGTATTAAATAGTTTAATAAGTTGTAGATTCCACTTGAGGTGGAACCCATTCCTTTTCAACACCTTATTCCTAAGTGAAATCCAAGGATGGGTTTTATGGCTTTTATTTATCTTAATGAGGCATTAAGTTATGATTAAGTATTAATTTTGAATTAAGTCTAAATAAAATTATAGTCATATGAGAGACATCTTAGGATTAATGAGCTAAAGTCATGATTCTCTTTATGACACTTATCCATCCATCCTCATCACGTTAATATCTTCTTTTCAAATATTATTTTTTTACTTTTATAATTAGGAAAATACTTTCTTTTATTTAAACATAATTTAGGGATGTTTCACTTTTGCATGCATGCATGCATGTATATGTGTGTGTGTCTATCTTCTACAATGATTGAAAATTTAGATAAGTGATATATGTATGGATATTTGGATATGCATGTATTTTATTAAAAAAAATTTTGTATCAACATATATGATATGCATACACATGCACTTTGTAAGTATGTGTCATTATTAAATCAAAAGAATAAGGTCCAAGACCTCCTTCAAACTAGTAGACCTATATCGTCAATTGTCCAAACTATATACTTGCTAACTATATATAGATATTTATAAGCATGTATGCAAATGAATGTGTTGGTATAAAAAGTTGGTAATCATAAATTTAAAAATTAATTTAATCCATGTATGTAATTTACTTTGCATTCTCTTAGTTACATGCCATTATTAAACTAGGGGGTTTGAGGTATCAAAGTCCTCCTTCAGGCCAATAGGCTTTCCCCTTGTGGTGTCCAAACTATATATATACTTTTGAGGTTTCATCAATGATACATATGGATAATAAAATTTTCTATTTTTTCCTTGTCATATTCATTTATTAATTTAGGTTTATATATGCATATGACTCATATGCAAAGAAAGAAATTTTGAGATTTACTAGTGATAATAGCATTAATGATACAAGTTTTGATATTTGAGATTTAAACATGAATATAAATGAGCATGAATGCAACACACATATACAAGTCGATGAAGAAAAATGATTAAGTGTCATTAAGCAACATACTTAAACCATTAATTCCAAGGGTAATCATATGATTATAATACCACTTAAACCTAATTAAGCTTTTTTTACTTACTTTTTTGAATTAATGTTATTTATACATATTTGAGCGAATTAGACACTCAAAAAAAATCTTACAACCCTTCATATTTATTACATGGTTTAAAAGTTGAATAAATAATTACTATGATTTAATTAGTATTGAATAATTATTTAATGTAATTAAGCCAAAAAAAAGGCTCAAAATTTTAATTAGAAATGAAATATAATCCTAAAACTTATGAAAAAAAACTATAGAACATGCAACGACAATAACAACAATAATAACAAGTCTTTATCATACTATGTGAGGTCGACTACATGAATCATTCTTCACAATTATGTCCTATTAAGTGTCAATTTTTTTATTTAATTATAATAAACTAAAGTTATTGTTTATACTTCCTAACCAAGTCTTTTTAGGTCTACCTCTACCTTTCTTAACATAAGGTGAATCTAATAATCTAGTCTTATAACTGGGTCATCAGATTGATGCTTTATGTGACCAAACCATCTAAGGCGACTCTTTCTAATCTTATCTACCATTGGAGCTACACCAATCTTTTCATGAATATATTCATAATGCATTTTAGCTCTAAGAATAAAGCCATTCATCCACTAAACATCCTCATCTTTATAACAATTAACTTAATTTTATGCTTCCCTTTTATTGGCCAACATTTTACAACACAAATCATTACAGGTTACCACCATCTTATAAAATTTTCCCTTAAGTCTAAGTGGTATTTTCTATCAAACAATAGGCAACACAACAAAACACAACATAACAAGCACTATGCATTAACATAAATTAAATACATCTCAAAAATAGTAATGCAATTGGGTTTATATTTTATGACTAATTAAATAAATGATGAAAACTCAAAATCATTAATTACTCTCAAAATACCCCAAAATAATCAAAACTTTTAGTTTTATTGAAAACATCTCTATTAGCTAAGCATAAAGAGGGGTTGATCATAATATTTGGAGGCCATATAATTAGTTTTAAATTTTCTAAGTCATAAGCCATTTAATGAATTATTAATTATTATTTAATCCTAATAATAATAGTTTTCAAATTTATTGATAACTAGAGGTCTTAATAATTTTCTTAAGTTTCTTCATGTTAGGTGATTGTATTTATACATCAAAATACAAATTGATAATTTATAGGATTTTTAATTAATTATTAGATATATTAGGTTATTTCTGACTATAAAATTCATAACTTTTGATCCAATCACTCAAATACCATAATAATTTTATGAGAAATTAACATTAACATGATTAACCTACCATTAAAATTTTAATTTAATTAAGCATGTATTTTAGGATTAATTAATAATTATCAATTTCCATAAATTTTAAATTATTTCCAAAATGCTTGGTAAATTTTGCAGATTTCAATTTTGTTGGATTACTTTCTCAATATTAAATCTAGAGATGAGTCATTAGTAATTTTAGCTTAATGAGTAATTTATTATACCTTTTTGAAGTTGAACCTCAATTAATTCAATTAATTGAATTTTAATTCCCTATTAAACCTTATTTAAATGTTTTTGTAATTCAATCAAATCTAGAGAGCCAAATAACTTATTCTAGTGTCGTTGATGTTAAAAAAATATCTATAATTATTTTTATTTATTTCAATAATATCTATGTTTTATATTAATTATTCTTTTGAAATTATCTAAAAAGGGCCTAAAAAATCATATCTCTTGATATGGGGGTCTAATTAATTTTAAATTTTCATAATAAGTGAATATTTGCAATAAGTTACTACCCTAAAAATTTCAGTTCAGTTTAAATTGTATTTTGAAGTTACTAAAGAATTATCATTTTTGATAATTTCTAAATTAAACCTAAAATATCTGATAAAACTTAGGGATTTTAATTTTGTTAGACTCCTTTCTAAAATATGCATTCATAGACGAGTTACTCATATCTTTTGCTCAAGTGGTTGATTTAGTGTAAAACAAAATGGGGAATCTAATGTGGCCATCCATTCTAATCAGGTAGAATGGACGGCTAAGAGGGTAACCTTTCTCATGTCAAGCGATTTAGAGGGATGGGCGAACGAAGTCCACCCCAAATCTCACTAAATTTCATGATTTTCTAGCAATCTTCACTGAAAATCACTTAATTTTACATCAAGGAGGTTCAAAATCAAAAGTGCAAGAAGAATCTAAAGGAAAATCAAAGAATCACATCATCTTTTTCACTAACATAAAACCTATGGCTTACTTATGGGATTTAAAATTTACCTTACTCAAGCTAATGTTGAGTCAATTTCTTGATTTGGAGATGATCTTTGGACCAAAATGAAGATTTGAAATTAATTTGCACATTTTCCTCACATCGAATCTCTCCAACCACCAAATGTTGCCACCTCTTTTCTAGAATCAACTTAGTTTTGGTGTTTTTTTGTGGAAAAGGAGGGAGATGGGTTGGTTTTACTTCTTGGGAGGTGAAGGTATTGGACGCCAAAAATGGGCCTTTAACCCTTTTTTCTTTGTTTGTTTATGCTTGACTAAAAGTCATCATAGATGGTGATATGGAGGTGTGACCATTGATGATGGCCATCGAGCATTCATTGTTTGAAGTGATTAAGTGTTCAAATATCACTCCAAGCAAAATAAGTAAAGTGATGTTAGAGGATTATGAGTTTTGGAGCCTCACATCTTTTTCTTCCCTTCCTATCCCCCACATTTGATTTCCCTTCCTTTCTTTTAAAACTAAAAGATCAACTCACACATGTGGAGATCGGGTGAGGTTGAGTGTGCCCAAGCTTGGTTTGAAATACAAGTGATGCCTTTAGGTTTAGGTTAGCTTGTGTTCAGTTTGATCAATTTAGGTTTAGGTTAGCTTGTGTTCAGTTTGATCAATTTAGGTTTAGGTTAGCTTGTGTTCAGTTTGATCAATTTAGGTTTAGATTGTGCTTTAATTATATTTAATGAGTTATTGAACATGATTGAGTTTGTTTGCTTATAATTAATTTGGGTTTATTTTGAATTTGACCCAAATTGGACTAATTAGGTCAATTTGGGTTCAGTTGGTTCCATCAACCAAATTTATCTAATTAAATAAAAAGGAGGGTTGTATTTAATTCAGTTATATGCCCTAAGTGATTTAGAGTGATCAATTTTATTTAATTTAAATTTATTTTGATTAAATATGACCCATATAGGTTGATTTAGGTCCATTCAGTCAAGTTGATCAATTGACCAAATTGGATCCAATGGGCTATTTGTTCATATTCAAATGTCAATTTAAAATATGCAAGAGTTATTAGTTTGATTAAATTTATCTTGGGTTAGGTTTTGATTTAATGTGATTTAAGTAGGCCAAATTGGGCTAACTTGGGTCAATTGGCCAAATTAGCCAAATTGAACAAATGGAATTCAATTGTTGGAATACTTATTTTTATTCAAATTGGATTAGAATTGGATTGAATTTGATTTTTGGCCTTATAGTGTCTAATTAGGCTAACTTGGGGTAAGTGAACTGATTAGCTAAATTGGATCTTAATTAAGTCTTAACCAAGTTCAATTAATGTTTTAAATGATTTGGTTAAGTTTAATTTCTAGTGATTTAGGTTAGTTTTGTTGTTTAGCCTCTTTAAGCCCAAATGGGTCAAGTTGAATTGATTGAGCTAATTGGTCAAATTAGTCCTCAATTGGGCTTGATTTGGGTATGATTTGTATTTTGGGTTTCATGTGATCAATTGGTTGAAATCAATATGGATTTTGTTAAGGTTTAGGTCAAGGTGGCTTAAATTGGTCAAATGGGCTAATTTGAGCCAAGTGGGCTAGTTAGCTTATTTGGAGCCAAGTTCATTTGGTTTGTGTTCAAGTTTTGTTTGAAGTTAGGATTGGTTTGAAATCAATTGAGGTTAGTGTGTGGGGGTTTAATTTAGTTTGGGCTAACCAAGGTCCATCTAACCTTAGGATAAACTAAGTCCTTGGGTTTGAGTTTGAATATCCCCTTAATCCCTAGAAGTGTCCTAACACTAAGTGAGGAAGTCCTAGTGCTAGAATGAGAACCTACATGTAAAGAGCACAAATGGCAACTTCACTAAAAGTGTGGTCAACAACTCTGAAGATAGTTGACTTAATTCAGTAATGAGACACCTTTTCGATAATAATAAATTAAGTTACTTATTGGAAGTCTTATGATCTCAAACCAAAAATATATATAATCTCTTAAAGAAATAATAATTATTCAATGGATTAAAAGATGTCAGCTTTATAATTTTTAGTAGTATAAAAAAACTTATGAAATGAAGTGAATGTGGTATCCCACTTGTATGCTTCCAAGATTGCTTAACTATATTGACAATCTTATTTATATTAGGATTATCATTACTTAGCATACCGCACATAAAAAAATTCTATTTAATTAAGTATCATTTAGTCCTGAATGTTATCCTAAGAGACATGAAATGAATGTGTTGTATGTCCTTCATGTAAAGGTTTTTAATTGTTTACATTATGATAAATCATGTCATGAATGTGCATCCCATAGGATTTATTATTGATAACACTACAAATTTATTTTAAAATATTGGCCTTAATGTTGTATTATTTTAATCCTTGAATAAATTATAGCTTAAATTTAAAATTTATTATATATTTATTTAAAATTGGTAGAAATTTTATTTTTAAAAGCTTATTAATAGCTCGTGATTTATAATCAAACAACAAAATATTTAAAAAGGAAAAAGTAAAAAATATATAATTTAATAAATTAATAAAAAATATAAAAATATAACAAGTAAATAAGTAAAAAGATAGGTATAGTTGGGTTATTAAATGTAATCTAACTAAAAAATTAGATAGGTTGTACAAAAAATATAACATAATTCTTGCCTTATAAATAAATGTAAATATGCTAAAAGCTATCATATGAGATAATGTAAAAGTATTAGGATCCATCTACTACACATCCTCACATATTGGTTCATCATGGGTACCCTCAAACCTAGATCAAAATGTACTTCTTGAAAAAGAATGATATAAGTTAGAAGCTTTTAGTTGTAAATTTGTTTGCTTATAAAAATTTCCAAGTAAAACAATCATACTAAAATCAGAGCCATAAATGAGGAATCGACTATGATACATATTGTGCCTATAGTCAAATCAAATTTTTTATAATGTATAAGAAAAGGAGAGCCTAGCACTTTATAATTCTGAATAATAGTTGTGCCTTCAATAGGCATTTTATATATTGACACACTATCCTTATAAAATAAAATAGGGTTTTTTTACATGTCAAGCACCTATAAGTAAAAAAATTTTATCCAATTATATAAAAGTAGCATTAAATGTGTGTCAAGTAATCCTATCTAACACATAAAAGCCATTCCTTAAAGGAAGCTTTGCAAACAAATTTCATAACATGCCTTATGTATCCATTAACAAATCAACCAAAGGTATGCTCTATCGCAACAACCAATGTGTGCAAATGTCATAGTGTTGTAAATGATCAACTCATATAATTGTAACAAAATTGCAAAGCAAGCTCGCCTCAAGGATCTAATGAGGTTAAGACTCATCACATTAAACTTCTTAAAATTTTAAAACTTAATTCAAAAAATACTCTTTAATAGAGTTAAAAGAGATCTAACAGTAGGTATAAAGATAATTATAATTTCTTTAATGATAAAAATTAAATATTTTACAAATGTTGGGATTATATATTGCATAAGTAATAGATTTAAATTTTAAAATGACATAGGAGATTTACTCTAAGTTATCATCTAAAATGTCAATAAAATTAAACTTAAAATCTTTTCAAAGTGACTAACATAGTTAACTAAATTATTCCATTTTTAGCTCTAGTAAGCCTTAGGAGGTACCCACATAGAAGGGTATTTGTTAAATCTTTCCTACAATTTTGGTTTGACCATAGCTGTCCCTAGGGTAGACTTCTTTCATTACAACAACAATAAGCCTTTATCCCACTAAGTGGGGTTGGCTACATGAATCTTTCATCTCCATTGTGTCTTATTATGTGTCAAATTCTCATTTAATTCAAGTATACTAAGGTCATTTTTATACATCTTAACCAAGTCTTTTTAAGTCTACCTCTACCTTTCTTAACATAAGGCAAATCTAATGCATCTACTCTCCTAACCGGATCATTGGACGGTAGACACTTTATGTGGCCAAACTATTTAAGGTGACTCTCTCTAATCTTATCTGCCATTGGAGCTACTCCAACTTTTTCCCTAACATACTCATTTCACATTTTATCTCTAAGAGTAAAGCCACTCATCCACCTGAGCATCCTCATCTCTAACATAACTTATTCTTATTCTTCTCTTTTATTGGCCAACATTCTACACCATAAGTCATTGCGTCTTACCACCATCTTATAAAATTTTTCCTTAAGTTTATGGAATTTTTCTATCACACAAAGCCAGATGCATTCCTCCACTTCAACCATCCAACTTGAATTCTACTAATAACATCTCCATCTATTTGACCATCATTTTGAACAATAGAACCTAAATATCTGAATCACTCACTCTTATTAATGACTTGTTCACCTAATGTCAAAACATTAGAGCTTCTACAACTAAAACTACACTCCATATATTTAGTTTTAGATCTACTTAAATGAAAACCTTTATACTCAATGACCTCAAGTCAAGTTTTGGACTCCCTCTAGTCTAATCAACAAGAAGAATTTAATCAGCAAAAATCATACACCAAGGTACATCTTCCTATAAATGCCTAGTAAGAACATCCATAACTAGAGCAAAAAAGATAAGGGCTTAAAGCTAATCCTTGATGTAATCCAACAGAAAATAGGAAAATATTTTGTCAATTCTCCTTGTGTTTGGACACAAGTAACAGCTCTAGTATATGTATCCTTAATGACTTGAATATAACTAATATTAATTCCTTTCTATTCTAGAACTCTCCAAAGAACATCTCTTGAAACTTTATCATAAGCTTTCTCTAAATCAATAAATATTATATGTAGATCCTCCTTACTTTCTCTATAGTTCCACATCAAACCTCTTAACAAAGGTATAACATCCATAGTAGATCTACCTGGCATGAAACCAAACTAATTGTAAGAAACTTTTGTATCGCATTGTAACCTATGCTCAATTACTCTCTCCCATAATTTTAATGTATGACACATTAACTTAATTCCTTTATAATTTGTACACTCTTGTGCATCACCCTTATTCTTAAATATATAACAAACTCTTCCTCAACTCATCGCATCTTTAGTCTTTAAAATAATATTAAAAGATTTGTAAGCCAAGAAATTCCTTGATCTCATAAACATTTTCACACTTCTATTGGAATATCATCGTCCTACTATTTTTCACATTTCATTTTCTTTAAAGCTTCTAACTTCATTTACTATCGATGATAAAACAAAATTCTTTATTTTTGTTTAGGGTATTAAGGTTGCTAAAATCAATTATACTTTCAGATCCTTCATTGAAGAGCTTATCAGAATATCTCATCCACCTACTTTCAATATCCTTTTCTAAGAAAAGCACTTTATTATTTTCATCCTTAATAAACCTCACTTGAACTAGGTCTTTACTTCTCCTATCTCTTTCATTGGCTAACTTATACATACATCTTTCTCCTTCTTTGGTATCCAATCTATTGTATAAATCACTAAAAGCTTTTTTTTGCATCATATATTACTTTCTTAGAACCTCTATAGGCCAATTTATATATTTCCCAATTCTCTGAGTTTTAGATATAAACAAAGTTTTATAATAATGTTTCTTATTTCTTATCTTTTCTTGCACACTCTGACTCCACCATCAACTATTTTTATTAAAAGAAGATTTTTCTTTTGATTCTCTAAGCACATTTTTAGCAACTTGCTTAATTTCACCTACTACTTTTTTCCACATAACATTAGCTTCCTTATGAACATCCCAAATTTTAAGCTCTTGTAGTTTGCTCTTAAAAATATTTTTATTTGTGTTCTTTAAGTGTCCCCATATAATCTTAGGTGATTTATTTTTCCTCTTACAATCTTTCATCTTAAAATCTAAAACTAACAATCGATGTTGGGTACTTAAACTTTCACTTGGAATGATCTTACAATCTTTACAATCTAAGATCTATTTTCTTATCGAAAATAATCAATCTGTGCTTTACTAGATCCATTTTTATAAGTAATAATATGTTCATCTCTTTTCTTAAATAATTATTAGCAACTACAAAATCATAAGATAAAGCAAAATCTAATATAGTCCTACCTTCTTCATTAGTCACTCCAAATCCATAACTACCGTGAATACTTTTAAAATCTTCTACCACTTTACCAACATGTCCATTTAAATCTCCTCTAATAAATAATTTTTCTTTAAGAGGTATCTTTTGTATTAATCCCTCTAATTCATTACAAAATTTTCTTTTGAGTTTACATCCAAACCTACTTAAGGAGCATAAACACATATAGCATTGATAATCTTTGTATCAACAATAATCTTTAAAGCTATAATTCTATCTCCACATCTATTAATATTTATAACATTATCCTTCAAACTTTTATCTATAATCACAACTACACCATTTCTAGTTTGACTTCTACCTGAATACTAAAGTTTAAAACCTAAACTATCAATCTCCTTGGCCTTCTCCCTAACCCATTTAGTTTCTTGAACACATAAAATATTTATCTTTCTATGAATAATAATATCTATTAATTCTATTAATTTACCTGTAAGAGTTCCTATATTCCAAGTTCCTAACCTAATTATAATTTCATGAGTTAATTATCTATGCAATTGATTATGTTATTTTGAAGTTTGGTTTTCCTAAACTTAATAATATCTTAGGAGACCTGACTATACCCAAATTCATAAGTAGGTCCCTTCCTCTATGAACCCTATCAATCTAAATGATTATTTTTAACTTTAAAATACTTCTCTTAGATGATTGAAATAGATGATTATAAATCTAGGTTGGTTTTACATCATTAAGTCAACCTTAAGTCAAAACATCAATTAGTAAAAATTAATTTTAATACTTTTATCAAATCATCCAAAAAGCTAATTTATATTTAGATGGAAACTTCATGGATCGAATGGTGGGTTAAATTTTATTAAATTAAACCCATTATCCCTTTTGACCCAATCTAACATGATTGGGTTAATAACGTTAAAATAGGCTAAAATGTTAAATTGGTTGGCTCAAATTAGATTTAAGCATCTTTCTTAATCTCTCATACATTTCTCTTAATCTTTTTGGCATAATTAATCATGAAAAATTTTAAAATTAGTTAAACAACCAAATACCACTTTGGGCACTAACTAGATTATGCTAACCTCCATAATAAAATAACCTCTTGGACACCACGATAGCTAAGGATGTCTTACATAATTCTCTTGGTAAACCCAAGGTGATTTGGCCACTTTACATTGGTCAAGCAAATCATGAGCCATAGTGTCCAAATAGAAATTAAATGAGCATATATCCTCACTTTTATGTTAAAATTGAGTAATCAAATTGAAAAATCTCTTTTTAAATTTGGCTTGGGGATTTGAAAAAATGTCTACAACAAACTTCTAATTATCTTCACTAGGTTTGACCAACTTATGTGGGTAAAACTAGATACTCAAAAGAATGAGCCTTAATGAATTAAAACCAACTCATTAAGCAAAATCTTATAGAAAACTTTGTTCAAACTCACCAATTGAGCAATTCATGCCACTTAGCTCAAATAGGTTTAAACCCATTGTATTCTAAATTTAGTGGGATTGATGAGTCACCTAAGGTACTCATATGGTGGTTAATGGAGGTGACAAACTTTTCCCAAATCAATTCCATGAAGCTTCCCAAATCAATTCCAAGCTTAATCCAAATCCTTATGATGAGAATTAAAACTCTTCTTCTTGCCCTGTGTTTGTTCTTGTTTCATCAAACTCCCTAAGTTGTGCCATAGCTTGATAAGCAATGGAACCAATCGCTCTTCTCCTCTTTAAGCTTCTTAATAGATTAAATTGCTCGAGAGGCCCTAAAGAAAGAGAACTTTATATAGGCAGAGGCACAGGTCACATTGATCTGAGCTCAACCATTATTAGTGGTTCTTAACCCATCCTTGCAAAGGAGATGAAGAAGAAGACATTAGATTTAAGCTATTTAAATCTAATGGTTCTAATTAATCACTATTTAATTATATAAGAATTTTCTCTATATTTTTATATTGGACAACTTAGTGAGTATCAAGACATAAAATTTTAGGATAGACACTTTATTAAACAAGGAATTTATGAAAAAAATCCTAAACTTCAAATAATTATACTAAATATAATTTTAATATTTAATTATCTATAATTTAAATTAATAAAGGCATATAGACCTTCCTAAAAGCATGAAATATAAATTTGTTGTGTAAAATACTAATATGAACACCTAATTGGAATCAAAATGAAAATGATATAAATTTTCCAAGCCTCTATTTCACTATTTAAAAATATAGAAAATAAAATATTTAATGGAAGAACATGAAAAATCAAGATAATATTTAAAACATCACTTTAGATTTATATAAAATATTTATAAATTTCTAAACAAAGATAAATTAATTATATAATTTCTAATATGACAAATCATTATTCAGAAATTAAAAAAATATAAACAAGGATGAGAAAATTATGAAAAATTTTGGGAGTATAAAAAAGAAACATCTATGCTCATTGAAACTTTTTTATATTTGTGTGCCTTAAAATGAATTAATTATCAATTTCTAAAGAAAATTGACTATTAAAAAATAAACAAAATAAAATATGTTGAGAAAATCATGAAAGATTAATGAAATACCCATGATGGCAACCTAAACTTACCAAAAAAATTTCATTTTTTTTATTTAAGATAATTTAATTATAAATTTTCAAAGTAAATTAATTATATTATAAAAATTAGAAAATTAGGGAAGATTTAAAAATACATTAAAAAAATTATGAAGAATTTGTTGAATGCTTAGAATATTAATTTGAGATTCTTGTAAAAATTTTACATTTTTATGAATCTAAAATGAGAGTTTTACGAATTTCCAATGTTGTTTAAGTAATTACTAAATTTAAGATAATAATAAAGTAAAATAAGTTCAAAAAATTGTGAATAATTCACTAAATGTCCAAAGTGATGATCTAAATAATCTATAAAAATTCAAATATTTTCATGATGGTTTGGATATTAAAACCTTCTTTAAATTGAAATTAGTAATTTCTTGAATTAAATAATTATAAATTATCAAAATTATATATATAATAGAAATAATAATCAAATATTTATCTTTCTTATATCTTTAATCTTGCTATTCATATAACCTATGATACTTGTTGGGTTTTAGCAAAGTCCTTCATAATTTTTTTACTATCCATTATGTGAGGCCCAAGAATTGCTTAAGGCCCTCTAAAAAGTCATATGCCATTATACTTGACCTTAATGCAGCTATATCTATCAATATTATGGTCCTTGATCTAGTCAACTCTATTTTAAATCATTTATCTCCAATAAAAGAAAAAAAATAAACTTTAGCTTATTCTTTTTGTTTTGTCTAATCAATCTATTAAAATTTCGTATAACAAAAACAAAAACCAATTTTCTCTCTGACCCTTGTCAACACAAGATGGAACATGGATGGAATACACTAAAGAAAATTTTTGCCAAGAAATGGGTAAGAAATAAAATTCATTTCAAATCCATTATTAACTCTAAAAATGTTATTGATTTAGCCTATATGTCATTTTAGAAGGATGAATCAATAGTTTTAACTATTGATGATTTAAATGATAACATGATGGAAGATCTTACTTTTTGAGGACAATCTTTATGATAGTTGTTACTACAAAATGATGATGAACTCCATATAATGCATGTCATAGTAACTAGAAAGTAAGGTAGTTGCCCAATTAAAAGAGTGAATCTTCTCAAAAGCTCTTTATAGAGAATATTCAAGAAGAAAAGAAGAGAATCCATCTTATTCTGAAAAGGAACAAGATGTGTTAACCCTATAACATGAAGAGAATGGAGAAAGATTTCTCTATTCAAAATCTAAGAAAAATAAAGTGAATAGCTGCTATTATGGCCACTTTGATAGATCAAATGGGACCAGCTTTCTTTTTATTTACCAATGCTTGATATATTCTAAAATAACACTTATTTTGTGTCTCAGACTTTTCTAGTACATCGTACTCAACCTATGCCTACTTTAGTTGAACCTTCTATTATTTCTATTCATTTTATTGCATAATCTATATTATTTCCCACTACATCACTATTTGATGCTCATATGATATCTATGATAGAAATTCAAATTAAAGCTACAATGATATCCCATCAAAGAGAATCATCAATTAAAAGTGGGAGGCCATATCTTCAGAAGTATTAACTACTCCCTTTCACAAAGATATTTGATCTTCTTAGTTTTAGATAGTTCGATTAATTTAATACATCATGAAAAAATAAATTTAAAGTTTTAATTACAAGTGCTAAGGCTAATGACCAAGGAAGATATCAAAGAACAAGCCCAACTAAAAGTGCCCAAGCAAAATCCCAAAAAAGAGCCCATAATCTAGAATATTTTAAATGTATTTTATATTTTTATACTTCTATATTTTATTTTACATCTAGAATCTTGCATAGTTTTTATTCACATTAAGGGGATATTAAAAATGAGTGGTAGGAACTACTCCTTCATAAATAGCTACTAACCTCTCCTTTCCCTTCATTATTTTTACTCCATTTTTTCCACCTAAATATAAACTCCAATGTCTTATAATACCTTTGAATAAGGCTTGAAATGCCTTTGTGTCTTTAGTTGTCAAATGAATTATTCTGAGTTATGTATAATTTTTTTCTTTAGCCAAGTGCTTCGAAGCTAGCCAAGTGCTTCGAAGCTTAACTTTTTACATTCATCTAGTGATGTAAGGTTGTTATTGTTGTCCTATTTTATATTCACTCTTAAATTTCTTACAACTTATTTAATGTCTAAAGCATCTTTCAAGATCAAATATTACCCAATTCCAAACCTCACTTTTTACTCTAAAGTTTTACCTAAAGCTATCAGCCAAACTATCTAAGATAAAGAATAAGACATGCTCTCTACCTTATGACGCCCTTATAAACATTCCCAAGCCTAACCATCTACTCTAGGTCATTAATATAGTCTTAATCTAATCAATTATAATTATTTTCAACCATTAATTCTAATTGAAGCTCATTTTGTAAATGGATTTTCCAAATTAGTCCAAACTAGGTTAATATAAGATATTCTTGAAAGCCATACCAAAAGACCAAATAAAACCCCTTAACATTCCACTAGAAACTTTAGATATCACCATTAAACATTAAGTAAGGATCAATAGCTCTTTTTATCTCTCTCTTTCTCTCTCCAAAAGGTCACCCACTACTATTATAATTTGTATAAGAGCAAAATATATGAAGAAGCAAACTTTTATCAAAACATTTTTAACATGAGTTTTCTTATGGTGAACTTGCTTCTATGATGCTTGTGATTTACTCCAATGAATTTGAGGTTAGCTAATTTCTTTTTGTGATTGTTTTACAAGACATTAATAGTTTGGATATTTGGTAAAATCTAATTCAATGACCATTTTGTTTAAATAATATTCTTTATGTGAATCTATTTAGAAATATTTTCTTAAGTGAAAATAATGGTAAGGGAGTGCTCCACTTTTAAAAAATTGAACCTTATCTTGATGCAAAGAAAACTTTATATTATCTTATTTATTTTTTGATTAATTATTTATGATAAAAATAGTTATTTATTTATTAAAACTAAAAAAAATTCCTATCTTTAGGAGTTGAAGATTGTAATTTCTAAATAATCTTTTATTACATTCAAAATTACATGCATAAGTATAAGTGAATAAAACTTGTTAATTTTTAGGCTAATATGCTCTTCGACAAAAAGGGCTTAACTACCTAAGAAGAGCTTGAGACAATAAGTTATCTTTGTACCCCATCTTTACCTAATAGTTTTTTTTTTGGATCTCATTTTAATTTCACAATTATATTTTATTTTTACTCTTTGTTTATTATATCAATTTTTCGCTCATCTTCTCATTATATTTTAAAATCATATGATTGCACCAAATTCGATCACCCAAAGACAAATTGAAAACTTGATTAGTATATGCTTTAAGCATTAGTATCCATGATAATGATGTAAGAAGTAGAGAAATCTTTAATGCTAAAATTCTTGAACTTAAAAAAAATGCAAACCTTAACAAATACACTAAAAATATCAAAATTCTACCACTCCTCTTGCATCCATCAATAATTTAGATAAAGAAGAATCCTACATAGGATACTGATGATTTTAATAATCAATCTTGATGAACTAAAATTGAAGTGCACACTTAGATAAAATCTATGAACCAAATAATTTCTTAGTCTTTTATTAACATAAAATGGATGATTATTAAATATTAACTTTTTTTGAGATGAAATTATTTGAACATGTTAAATTTATTAGAAGAATACACTAGCCAAAGCACAAATATTAGGTAAACTAACTTAGTATGGGTAGAGATGAAGGAGATCCATTAACCTAAATATTATCCTAGGCAACAAGATATGAAATTATGTAGTTAGCTTCTTACTTTGAGATAAAGTGGTCTTCATGTAGTAAAATGTTTTAAAAATTTAAATAGCTAGTATCGAGAATTGATTTTACTGATAATAATTCAGCTACTAGCTAAAATTTATTTTTTAATCTACTTAGAGTTAATATTAGAAAAAGGTGGAACTATTTGAACCTTAAACTTTAGAGGAAGACTTACATTAGCTTTATCAATTGAACAATAAAAGATATCTTCTTCTATATCGAGGTCAAAAATCAAATTCAATTTATTTAAAGATGTTGGCCTGTTGTTAAACCCACCTTAAATGTTAATATAACACCTTAACCCAAAGCTCCACTAATGGGTGCTCAAAGAACTCTAAATATATATTTTTTCAAATACCATAAAAAGGGTCATTTGCAAATTCAATATAAAGCTCAAATCATATTTTTAGAGAACAACATTAAATAAAAAGCTAAAAGAAGTTTACAATGACACCACATGATCCAATGAAGAATTATAGATGAATCTTACATCAAAATGAGAATATTGTTTATAGTAGCTAAGAATATGGCGAAAGATTGGAGAAGAAAAATGTTTTAACATGTATGTTGTATGTAATTTGAAATGATGTAGATTAGTCATAGACAGAGAAAGTGCAATTTGTACCCACACAATTACCAAAGCCAACATGAAATGTAAACCTCACTTAAATCCCTTTTATGTCAGTTGGGATAACTATATCTCTCTTCTTATTATGTGTAGATGTCTAGTTCCAATTAAGATTGGAAGTTGTGAAAATCAGATTTAGTATTATGTCCTCCTTATGGATAGTGTTCTTATTCTATTAAGATAATGTTGGTTATATGATTTGATTGTAATTCATTATGGTACAAAAACACCTTTTTTTAAAATAATAATAATAATATCATTTGACTTTACTTCTCAAGCCTTTAGAGAAAACATCATCTATAATATCCCATAAGTCCACCATTAACCTTCTAAGAGAACCCACTATTAAGAAAGAGCCATACTTCATTTAATTATGATAGAAAATATAATTGATAAAAAAAATTGACATTTTCAATCAAAATCTTAGCTTAAATATTTTGTCCTCTTCCTTAACTTATAAAATAAAAACTATAGGATTAGCAATTTTAAAGGAAGAGTTTTCAGATCAAATTCATCTTCATAATTTACATGTTAAGGAAGTAGCACAAGATTTTAATGAGAATCACATGCCTGATGAAATCATGCCTCTCTTATCTGAATTTAGTGATGTGGCACTTTATGAAATTCCTAATGTAATTATCTCCTCTTAGAACCATTCAACATATTATTGACCTTGTTTCACGTTCCTAACTTTCTAACCTTCCATATTATAAGATGAATCCTACTAAACATGCTTAAGTAGGAAGCAAGTTGAGAAGTTTTTTAAGGAAGGTTTATACAAGAAAACCTTAGTCCCTGTAGTTGCTCCTTTAATAACCCCTAAACAAGATGTAATATAATGAAAGTTGTGTAGATAGATAGGCTATAAATAAGATTACTATCAAGTATATATTTTTAATTCTTTATTTAGATTATATGTTAGATTTAATCTCCAAGGCTAACATTTTCTCTAACATTAATTTTAAAAATATATATAGCCAAATCAATATTTGATCAAGAGATAAAATAGAAAGTTCATTTAATGCCCTTGATAGCCATTATGAGTGGTTAGTCATGCCCATCAAACTCTCAAATACTCTTCAAATGTTAATGAGACTAAAAAACATTGTTCTTAATCATTTTATAGTAAAATTTTTATTGTATGCTTCGATGACATTTTGATTTTTAGCCCAAACAATGTAGACCAATTACATCATCTTAAATAAGTTTTAAAAACCCTTAGAAATCAGATGTTATATATTAACCTAAAGAAATGTTTCTCATACAAAAGTGGTAAATTTCTTATGATTATTTATTTTCACATTTGCAATAAAATCTAACCAAGTCAAAGATAGAGCAATCCTACATTGGCCAACACCTAAGAGTTCGACTGATGTTAGAAGTTTTCATGGTCTAGCCACTTTTTATAAATTATTCTTTAAAAAACTAAGCATCAATATAGCTCTAATCTTAAACCCATTAAAGTCAGATAAATTTTGTTAAACTTTGGTAATTTAGTAAGTCATGGGTAGAATTAAGATTTTAATGACTTCTACCCTCTTCCTTAAGCTTCTTAATTTATCTAAAGCCTTTGAGGTGACTTATAAAATCTATAGCATTTGGCATGGGTTGAATAATAAGTCAGGATATTTATCTTATAGCTTTTTCAGCGAAAAACTAAATTGTGTCAAGATAATAATACTCAACATATGATACAGAATTTTATGTTGTCATTCAATCTTTAAGACGATAATACCACTAACTTTTACTTAGGGAGATTATTCTTAACTTCATTCATTGTGCCCTCAAATTCATAAATGCCAATTAAAGTTAAATCATTGACACGCCAAATGGGTTGAGTTTTCTCAATATTATTCTTTCAAACTTAAACATAAACTTGGAGTTAAAAATAAGCAACTTGATATGCTATCAAAGATAACATTAACTCTCTCCTTTTATAACTTATGATTATAGGTTTTGAATGAAATTAAGATTGTCTTGATTTCATTTATTCAATGTTGAGCACTCAGATAAGCATATAAATCTAAAAGAAACTTCTTTTTCATTAATGGGTATCTTTGTCATGAAAAATAACCTTAGATCTCTAGCTTAGTTTTTTAAAGATTCTTGAATTACATAATTACATTCTAGAGATATTGAAAATCATTTTAGAAGAAAACATAAAATAATTAGTTTAATGGAAAATCAAATTTTAGCTTTACCTTCAGATAATATTCAAAAACTTGTCACCCTATGTTTGACAAGAAAATAAGCTAAAGCCATTATTGACTTCACATTTAATGAGGTTAACATACACACATCCATAGTCTTAGGAATCTAATGATAATAGTAGGATTTTTTCACTTAGAGCTTTAAGACACTCTTAGTGATTAAGAGGATGCCAGACCCAATGTCAAAACCAATAGGATTATGCCTTATGATTAGTCTTATTATGTTAGTGAACCCCACTTGGCCTTCATTTCCCAAGTTAACCTAGGCTTCTCTTGGATAAACCAATCAAACTAAATGAATCACAACTTTGAATCCAATCCTATTGAACATAAAACTAACAAAATTGGTCACCAAATAAGCTAATTAGATCACTTAATCAAATTTAACACCCTTGGCCATTTAGGTTACTTTGGCCCAAACACAAACCAAAATAAGAATCGACTCTAAACTAATCAACCCAAAGACCCCCCCCCCCAAAACATTAATCACACTAAATTGAAGCCAACTTTAGTTAATTGACTCACCTAGCCCAACTTAACCCATTTAATCCAAATCAAAATTAAATCGAAATCACATAAGATTGATCATGCCCAATGCATTAGGAACACTAATCAAACATATTTGAGGCTTAATTAGGAGTCAATTTGGTTAATTTGTCATCTAGCCCAAGTTGACTCAATTGAACCATATAGAGCTAACATAAAATTAAACTTAATCTAAGACAAATTGGACCAATCCAAAGCCTTAAAATCATCATGCACATAAGTCAACACAACAGATGCAAAATTCAAGTCCAATTTGACCAATTAAATTACATGCCCCCAATGATACATTTGGCCTACATTCAAGAACTCAAGTTGGGCCAAACCAACTTAACCAACACACTCCAACTTGACATTTGAACATAATCCAATAGTCTCTTGGTCCATATTTGTTCAATTGGTCAACTTGACTCAAATTGACCCAACTTAACCTAAATGAACCATAATGAGCCAAAACTAACCAAAGTAAATTCATATCACATCAAACTTAGTATGACTCATCCTTAAGTCTCCAAGAGTATACTAAACTGGGCTTGACCAAGGTAAACCTAGCTCAATCTAGTCAAGGTAATCCAAGGGTTCAAGAAAAGATAAAAAAATTAAAATTGGCAAATTCCACCTTTCCCTTCACTTGGACAATCACCAAGAACCTCTTAAGCTCACCCCAACTAACTTAAGCTATCCCAAATATGGTTTGCCTATCCATTTACCCAAACAAGTCATGTGCAAAAGGTGATAAAATGTGGTTCAATCCCATGGCTTGTTCTTCTCACGCCACTAACCAAAACTTGGCCAAAAACTAGAGCACCTGCACTTCATTAGTCGCTAGCCATCTTGATCTCAGGTCACTACACCACCACCTCCCTATATTTAAAGTAATCCAAAATAAAAGATTGTATAGAGAGCTACACACACTTTGAATCAAAGTGTACTAAATCACTCAAAACACCCACCTCACTTCTAAAGATAGTCCCCTAGACTCTCAAGCTCTCTTCAACTCTTGAACCTTGACCACCATCAAAACCACTCAAAGCTGAACTCCCTAACCTCACACCCTTCCCCCGATCCCCTCGCTCCCTCCCCCACCCCCATATTCCATATTCTAAGCTATCATGTTCTCAAATTAACTCACCTAAACCTTTCCAACCTTTAGGCTTTCCAAAACAAACAAATTGAGTCTCACTTAATTTAAGCACCAAGCACTAATGACTTAAGGTGGCACTTTGGTCTCAAGAATAACTGACAAGAAGACAACTAAGGATCTTCACAATAGAGATTGCATCTTCAAGGTGAAGTTACCTCAATAAAAAAAAAATTAGGCATTAGCTCTAGTGAGGTAGTCATTCAAAACACTTAGAAAGCCCTAATATTATCTCAGTTTGTGAAGTGTTTATGCCATTCATTAAAGTCTAATAATAGAAATCTATTTCATTTCACTCCTTCATCATTTTTTAGTCATTTGGTGCAAAGGTCCAAGCTTGAATGACTCAAATTTGGTGATGAAAGGTAGATGGTCTCATTCTCTCACATTACATCAGTTCTCCTTATTATAAAGGATGGTTGTGATCTCATCATATTAAAAATGTTGATTTAATCCTATAAGACTCATAAGTTTAATCTTAGCTAATAAAATGGCATGAATCAGAACTACTTCCATCAACATTCGCATAACCATCATGTAAAAAGCATTTTATGGAAAATTATCCATTTCAAAATCCTTAATGATAAAATAAGCTTTATGATTAATTAAAAATTTATTATTTTTATCAAGAATATGTTTTGATGACCAAACACATTCATTTGACATATAAACACTTATGAAAAGTCATTAAAACTTCTTATTATAATTAAAATTCAAAATAATCAAAATTGGGGTTAATTAGCTATTGATAATTTGTTAGATTACCTAGAACTTAAAAAAAGTTCATATCTAGTTATGATGGAGTGGTCAATGAGAAAATGTCATAGTGAATGGAAGAAGAAGTTCTTCAAGATCTTCCACTCACTAAAGCAGAAGAGATGTGAAAGTCCTGCTCATCTAAGTAGAATGACATTGAAAGATCACTGAATCCCTCAAATGGTCAACAACCAAGCTCCAACCAATGAGTCTTCACTCAAAATTTTCACACGTAAATAGCTTAATCTTCCCATTAAGTCAAAATAAGAGTTTATATAAGTTACAACAACCCAGTGGATGTGTCCCTTCAAAAAACCACTAAAAAACTAAATAAATCAAAACATATTTTTCACAAAGCCTAGGCCATCATTTCTTTGTCCAAACACCCTATAAGGAATAGGCCGTAGCATCAAGGTGTTAGAAAACTAATGACTAGGTGTTATACTATTGATGTACTTTTAACACTAAAATACTAAATGATTTCAATCACAACTCTTTTATAACACTTAAACATGATGAAATACATCCACTACGATAGAATACAATACAGTATACATCAACATAAAATACCATAAAATACAAAGTCTAATAATAGTCTTCATAAATTTAAGCTTTTGATTTGGGATCTTGTGACTGGTCCTTTCCTCCTTTGATGTGCTACGTCAACTCACCCATACTTTAAAGAACTCTTCTCTGAAGATTTAGGTGTCTAGAGGTATTCAAGAAGTTTAGGGGCAAAACTTTATTGCTTTTCTAAGGTCATCCAAGTATCCTCACTTGGTGGCTTTTCTTTCCACCTAATTAAGAATCTTTGAACAGTGTCATCATCTGTTGGTGTTTCTGCTATGATGATGTTCTCTAATTTAAAAAATGTTGGCAGGAGAGGTACTTATAAATATTTTTTATCTCCTCCTACAAAAGTATCATTCTACAAAATTGGAGGTTGGGTAACTCCTTTTAAAGTTATTAGATATTTCACATTAAAAATATGGCTAATAAATATATGAGGAGACAATTCAAGAACATAGGCATTAGTACCAAATTTCTTAATAATGTTAAATGACCTGCATGCTCTCAGTTATAACTTCTTATATTTTATGGATAAAAATCTCTTAGGATGGATATGAACCATACATAATCACCTATCTCATATTCTTTAAAATTTACATCTTTATTCTTTTATTCAACGTACTTAGCATTATATATTTTCAATTATTAATTCATGTCTTCATGAAGGCTGTAAAATTCACATACAAATGTATATGTTGAATCCGAAAATGCATGAGTAAGTATATTAGCTAGACCAATAAGCATTTTAAGATTATATCTATAAGCTATCTTAAAAGGTTATTTGTGGGTTGATTTAAAAAAGAAACTATTGTATGTAAATTCAAATGTAGGTATGTTAAATCCTAGTTTTCTAAGTTTTTTTCAACTAAACATCTTTATAAATTTATTACTATCCTATTAATGACATCTATCTATTCATCAAATTGTGGATAAAATGTAGAGGAGAATTTTAGTTGTGTTCCCATTCATTTCATAAATATACTAGGGGTGTTTAAAAAATTAAATTGCATGGCTAACAATTCATAAAGACCATCAAGAGTTTTGAACATTATCTTTCATTCATCACTTGGTCTAATTCTTATCTAATGGTATCCACTTAAATCAAATTTATAGAATAATGATGAACCTAAAATAAGATCTAACATGCCATTCTGCCTAAATACAGGAAACCTATATTTTATTATGATCTTATCTACTACTATGTTGTCAATACACATCCTCTTATTTTTATCTTTCGTTGGAGTTAAAAGAGTTGATACAACACAAGGACTAAGGCTTTCTTAGATAAAACAATTTTTACAAGTTTATCTACTTCTCATTTTAATTTTGCATACTCGATTGGATTCATCTGATAATAGAGCATGTTTGGTATTTGTGAGCTAGGAATCAGGTCTATAGCATGTTGTATATCTTTTAATGATGGTAGTTCATTTGGTAAGTCATCAGGGATTAAATTATTAAATTCAATTAATAACTCTAAGACCACAATAAGTATGTGGTGATCCTTAATATCAATGGAGAGTTCTCGAAGGTGAAAGATAAATATAGAATTAGGATCATTGAATTGTCTAAATATGCATCTAAATGCTAAGGTTATGGTTTGAATTTTAAGAGATTCAAATGTATGAAAATGTATATTAGAAGTATCCTCCTTATCGCTAGATGGTGATATCTCTATAAACTAGAGTTTTTCATTTTTTTTTCTCTTTGTTGGGTTTGTGAGGAGGTACTAGAAAAATTCAACGTAGCGGTGTAATTGACCTCTTTTTGTTAAGTTTATGTAAAATAATTTGATTATTTTCTCATTATATTTTAATACATAGGTGTTTTCACAATCATAATGGATTACAATCAAATTATAAATCTATGGTCCTTCTAATAGGATTTGAGCTATTTCTATTGAAAGAACATTACACTAAATTTGATCAATATCTTAATTGAAACATGACATTTATTGATGACAGGTAGGGATCTGTGATTTTCCCAACTGACTTGTACTAGTCCTGGGTGAGGTTTAGTCCTAAGGTTGGCTCTAGTGATAGCATGGGTTGATATAATATTCATAGCACTCTCTCCATCGATTACTAGTTTACACCTCTTTTCCATGTATTCCATCTCCTCAAGTCATCATCTTCCTTAGAAGTAGTCATACACCTCAAAATTGACAATAGGTTATTTATATTTGGATCCACTTCTTCATCTGGCAGTAGTGTATTATCATCCTTTTTTTTAAATATTTTCTTATTCTCCTAAATCTTTCAATTCATCTAGGAACATGATTTTAGCTCTACATTAATTTTACAAATGATCCTTCTTATGACATTTGAAATAAACTATTTCTCTCACATTTTTAGAAGTAGAATTAGTGGAGGTCTGATTAGAAGGGTTATTAGATGTTGTAGGATTAGGTCTAACGATAGACTTTTGAGATTGAGATGTGGTTGGATATTTAGAGGATATGTGAGATTTCTTCTTGTATGTGGATGTAGCTTTCTTATGCTTTTCTAGGAGTAATGATAGTGAAAGGTGTCCTTTATAGTCTGAGGATCATGAAGCTCTACCACATTTTTAATGTCTCCTTTTAAACCAATGATAAATTTAATAGCTACTTGCCACTTTTGATTTGTGTAGTGTGTTATAGCTATTAAATCCTCAAATATATTTATATTTTCTACTACTAGCATATTCACTTGTTTAAGAGTAGTTGATTATTCATGGAACCTTTTATCATGATCTCTAAGATAATATTTAGCCCTTAAAATTTATTTTATTTCTACCCATATCATGAGGTTTCTTTCGAATCTACCTTCTTAAGCTAAATGTTATTCTAATAGATTTTTGCATGACCTACTAATTTTATTTTAGCGAATGTAGTCCATTAATAATCATCTACATGATAATCAAAGAAATCATCCATTTAGGTTAATTAATCTAAAAATTTATTGGGATCATGAACACTAATATAAATTAGAGCATCCATCTTAACTTGCTTCATAGGTTCATGTAGGGTTTCATGGACCCTAAGATGGTCTTGTCTAAAGATGCTTCTCAGGATTGGCCTTCTCACTAGAAAGTCATCTCTAAGAAGTTCAATATTTTTCTCTCCTACTGATTATGTGTCATCCGAACATGGGATATTTCATGGGGTTTGAAGGCTAGTACTCAAGGCTTGAACTTGTGCGACTAGGTTCATGAGAAGGTCGTCTACCCTTGTGAGTTTCTCTTCACTTTGCATGGTGATCTTATCTACCTCCTAGTTAAGTCTTTTAGTTAGTTGAAACTAATTGATTTGTGTGGCACGATGTAAACAAAAGAATGCAAATCTGTCAGTCTAAATAAAATTTTAAATATGTGTTAATTGAATTAGATTTAGCATAATGGGATGCATAATTTAAAAATAATTAGCCTTTAGTAAATAAAAAGTAACTTGTAGATACTACAAAACATTATCAAACTATACAAAGAAATAAACATAAGATTTTTTAAGGAAATGAGTTTTATTTTTATGTAAGGTTTGCATACTAGGTCTGGTTATATTAGTAAACTCTCTCTTACTCAAGTTTTCACTCAAGTATTATGACTTATAGTTAGGTTAAGTAGAAAAAAGGTTAGGTTTTATGAGTGGAAACAACTAGTTGGTAATAAAACAAATGTTCATAATATTGCCTATCAAAAGAATTTAGCATGAGTTTCCAAAAAAAATACTAAATCTATAAAGGAATTTACACGAAATACAAAATACAAAACTAACTTTACTTAGATTTGATATAGATTATTTATGAGCACTTTTTCCAAGCCTCTAAACCTTGGGCTCTGATACTAAAATTGATGGAGCAGTCAAGGAGAGAACATCATCGCAGATGGAGGAAGTAGAAGTGCTTGAAGTTTTTCCACTCACCAAACTAGAAGAGATGCAAAAGTCCTACTCACCAAAGTAGAACGTTAGTAAGAGATCATAAAATCTCTTGAATGGCTAGCCACAAACCTCCAACTAAAGAGTTTTCACTCAATTTTTTGTACATATATAGTATAATCTTCTCATTAAGTTAGAATAAGTGTTTATATAAGTTACAACAACTCAAGGGATGTGCCCCTTTGGAAAAATAACTAAAAAACTAAAAAAAAAATCAAAACCTATCTTTTTCACAGCATTGATATGTCATAAAACAACACATAAGGGCTAACTTCTCTATCCAAACACCTAATAAATAATTGGCCATAATGCCATGGCCCCAGAAAGGTAGCACCTAGGCATTATACTACTGATGCACTTTTGACACTAAAATATTAAATGATTTCAATTAGATTTCTCACCCAATACTTAAACATGATCATATACATCTAATACTACATAATATAACACATAGGATATCAACATAAAATACCACAACACATAAAGTTTAATAAAAGTCCTTTTAAGTTTAAACTTTTGGTTTCAGACCTTGTGACATGTCATTTCTTCCTTTGATGTCTACATCAAGTTATATAAAATTTCAAGAAAAAAATATAAATAACCCCTCTATGTGCTCAACTAATATATAAAATTGTAATCAAATCAAAGCCCCAATTGGTCTTGGATATTTTGAAAGTGGTTGACTATTCATTGAAATCCTAATTAATGTATTTAGTCATAAAATACTAGCCCAAATACTTTGAAAATTTTTAGGATAGACTTTCTATGTGATTATGTAGCTCTATAAATTTTCTCAAAATTATTTGGCTTTTGTTTTTTAATTTATTATGATCTTATGGCTTAGAGATAACTTAATTAATTAATTTAAAAATATTAAAAATTATAAATTTTATTTTAGGTCTTAAATCACTAGATGAATAGAGGGGGGTCATGAGAAAATTTTAAAGCACATTCGATCACCCAGAGAAGGCCTAATTACTTGTTTAATTAATCAACCCCTAATTTATATTTCATAAGTGCCTTAAACCATGTTCAAATGGTTGAGTGATATTATGATTAACCTTAGGCTTGGTGAAAATAGTTGGAAGAATCTTCATGATACATTTGCCTAAATTGATAAAATATTTTGAAATTATGTAAAGTAACATTTTAAATAATATTCAAGAAGTTAAAAATTATATAAATTATGTGAATTAATTAATAAATCAGTTTAGTTATTCTTCTTGATACGCTTAAAAAGAGGAAATATTTTACATATCAATCAAATGATTTTAATATTATTATTTATATTCTACATAAAAAATAACTAATTAAATTAAATAATTATTAACTACTAAATAGTTCTAAAACATATCAAGTCCTTCTAAAATGTCTTTGAGGTCCCCCTTGATCTTAGGGAATATTCCCATGAGGTTTGGAGATGACTAAATTAATTTGATTTCAAATGTATATATACTTATTTTAATATAAAAATTATATTAATCTCTATTAGAATTAAAAAGCTATAAATAATTAAATAAAAATAGAAAATTCACTAAGATTATATCAAAATCTATTATTAATAGAAAGGACATAAGAAAAATAAAAGTCCCCTATTTTGAATTTTAAAATATTCTTTAATGTTTAAATATTTAAATAAATCAAATAAATTATAAAAAAATAAATTACACCCTAAATGACATTTAATTTTTATAGGAGTGCTACGACTCTATCCTTAACACCCTTGTAAGGTTTCATAATTTAGTAAGGTTTTTCTAATATAAATATTTTCTTAATCATAAAATAATATAATAATTTAAAATAAAAATCTAAATTAATTTTGATTAATCCTATTTTTTAAAATATTTCTCTACAATATTTCAACTTTAGAGAAGTTTATATAATTTTGGGAGTTGTTCCATGATTTAATATTCTCTCTCTCTCTCTCTCTCTCTCTCTCTCTCTCTCTCAATCAATCAATAAATAATATCAATTCTAATAATATTTTAAAATAAACCAAAGTATCTTGAAGTAATATCTAAGGTATTTGCATAGACCTTTGGCATGTTTCATAAGATTATGAAATCATTTGAGCTTAAATAGATTATAACTTAGAAATTAATTAAATTGCATCATCATTAGTCAAATTAACTAAAAACCCAAGAAACTTACTTGCCTAGCGCCTTTAGGGTGAAGAGTTCATCTTACTAGGACTAGAGTATAAGAAAAGGTAGGCCCTGCCCTGAATGGGGCGCACTTTCATCATGCTCTTTCAAACATTAAGTTAATTCAAACCTAAATTACAACATATCTAAAGATATATTCTTAAGTCATTAATCATTTAAACAAAAATCTCCAAATGATTATAAATTGAATCTCACTTTAATATATAAGGACTTAGCTTTATCATATTATACCAACTTTTGTACCACTATAGATTACTAGGTCACCAATCCTAGACATAAGTTAGGCTAGTGCTTTGTAGTAAATTAAGTTAGGCTCAAGTAACTAGAAATCTCTAGAATTTGAGAGCCATGCTAGATATCTTTTCCTCTTTCTTGAATGAGGCCCAATTACACATAAGGGACATTTTCCACTATAGATAGGCACCTCTTTTGAGAAGTCTGCCTTCTAGACTATGATTAGATGTTGACCACTTGTAATAACATGCATGTAGGCATAATTGCATACCCAAGCCATATAGTAAATCTGATCTCTAAAATGTTTAAAAGCTAAAACTCATTACATTACTCAAATCAATCATGATCTTAGAATTTAAGGACTAAGTTGGGATCTTAAATGCCTAACTATCTTGCACTTCATAAGATTGTCCATATAGATTTAAAAGTGTAGGAAATATTTTTTGATAACTTATACATGCAGGCAATAAGTCTAAAAGAGTCAAAATAGAATTTCTATAAACCAATGACTCCAAATTTCCCCTTGTTAGATTATGTCAACCTTCTAAGTTATATTAAAGCCCTTTTAGTTTTAGGATCTAATGTTTCCTTCTCCTTTGGTATGGACATAAGAATCTTATGATTGCCACCTCAACTAGAGAAAATAATATCATTTTTGTGGTAGCTGATAAGTTGTCTAAGATGGTTCATTTCTTACCTTGCTTTAAAACTAATTATACTTGCCACATTAGAAAATTAATCTTTATAAAATTTGTGTGTCTACATGGCCTTCCTTTAACCATTCTATTTGATCATGATGTTCAAATTGTTTCATACTTTTGGAAGATTTTGTAAAAATTATTTGGCAACAAACTAAAATTCTTAAAACCTTTTCAATCTCAAAGTGATGGTCAAACTTAAATAGTAAATTGAACCTAAAAAATATACTTAAAGTTCGTATACAAAAAAGATTAGAAAACTAGGACTTGCACTTGCTAACAACTAAATTTGCATATAATAGTATTATCTTTGAAACAACTAAAACTTTTACCATTTGAAATAATATATTGTCATAATTCTAGAAGACCCACTAATGTATCTAACCTTTCCCATGCATTTTTTGATTGGACATTCTCATTTTCTTAGTACATTCAAAGCCTTCATAACACCATAAGACAATAATTTACTAAGTAATGATAATATACTTTAGGGTAATCATAATTGATCAACAATAGAATTTAAAGATGGTGGCTATGTTTTGATTCACATACACCCTAAACAATACCATACCACTAAGAGAAAAAACATCACATGTAAGGGATTATAGCCAATTAATTTTTTTTTAAAATTGGATCTAATGCTTATCACCTTGATTTAGTTACTGATAAGTTAATCCATTATGTTATTAATATTGAAGATATTCTATCATAAGAGAGAGTTAGCAACCTCCACTTGTTCAATTAGTCTCTTTAGCAAGAAACTTAGTTATTCACTAATATAATCCTTTCTTCCTTAAAGTTGACTACTTGATTATCAAGGATGCACCAATTCACCTAGTTGCTGTGCATCACTTTCTAGTTAGATGGAAAATCATCCCTCTTGAGAATGATGCATGGATAACAGGTATATTAAGCTCTCCTACTCATCCTAAATACTTAAACTTATGATAGTAGATTAAGAATGATTTTTAACATGAGTCAATGGGACCTTCTAAAACCCTCTAATTGTTCGATCGAGAACATAGAGGGTGTAATAGACAACATCATAAGGTCTAACATTTTGAGAAACCATAAAAAATTGGCCCCTTCTTGAGAGGAAGGACCAAAATTGGATATATGGCAGTATCATATGTTTTACTCCCCCTTTATCGGAGGAGGGCACAAAGTGGCCTCTGTGAGATTAGTGTCATTAATAATGACCCATGTTTGTTAAATAAAATTGTAAATGATTCAATTGTCACATTCATTTAAATTAAAAATATGTCAAAAAATAATTTTTATTAAGTCTGTTACATAATAGCCAAAACACCAACTCTACTCAAAGGTGATTATAGGGATTGAAGCATCTCAAAAATATTTGAAGGCATAATTTACTATTAATGACAAATAAATGACAAGTTATGAAATTCAAGTCAATACAGTAAAGTTACATGATTAGTTATATGCAAAAATAATAATCAAACATGTTTTCGACTAAGGAGAGAGATATAAAATCTCACCAAGCATGCCAATTTATTTTAGTGTGGGAAAATGTATTCATAAGATGACAAGGTCTTCGATTTAAATATTTACAAGAGGAGATCAGATAAGGATCCAAGTAAGGTTTCCATATTTCATTTGAACACATGGTAAACATTTATTCATAGACATGTCACCAAGTTAATAAGATAAACTAAGAGTCTGGGTTACCCAATCTTCCAAAGGAAATAGGCTCTCTATATTTAATTACTCTCGAGAAAACCTTTAAGAGAAACTCTTTATCTATAAAAAATATGTCTTTATTTTTATTTTTTTATTTTTCCAAGGAGGACTCATGATTTAGTAATTATTATTATAATAGAATGATCGATGTAATAGTGTTACTCCAGAAGACTAGTTGAGATTCACCATAGCAAAGCATGATGTTGACTTAATATATGGAATTCTTATATAATAATAATTACTAAAGCACTAAAGGCTCAATAAGAAGTATGATTGGCTTAAGGGGAATTGAGTAAAGAAAAGAAATTAAGAAAAAGGTAAAAAAAATATTGATTTATATTTCATGGATCCATCATTCCAGGCCATCATGATGAAGGCCATTTAGCTTAGGAAGGTAATTGATCCAACCCTGATACAAGATAGTTTATCAATAATTATGATGACCTCTAACTAGTGAAAGAAAACTAAAGAATTTTTATACATATATATTTTTAATAAGAAAGTTAAAAAATATGTAAGACTTGCAATCTATATATAAGTAGAAAAATGCTAACAAAATAAGTAGAAAATAGATAGCTCAGTTAAACAAAACCAAAGCTACTCACATTTGGGCTTACAATCTTATATGGCTTCCATTATCTAGTATACAAAGACTCCCTAGGTGAAATCAAAATCATGATTACTTAAGGCTCTATCCTAAGGGATATGATATGCAATGTGAATTATCTATCCTTAAGTGAAGACCTCTAATGTATGCTTGACTTGGCTATGTTATGAACATTTATTAGCACTTGGGAGTTCTAATTACTAATCAAACATATTTTATACATCCACTAGGAGATATAAAATACTAAGATTAATTTTAAAATGTCCTAATTACATCCTCCATATATTAAGTGACTAGAAGGCTATGAATTATCACAACACCTATGTTTGTTTAAGAGTCAGTGTATTCTAGGGTAAACTCATATTACCTAATGGTTTATCAAGCTAAGTCATGTATATATTTCAATTATCGTAAGTCTTATCACATTATAGTGAATCTAAATCATAATATTTAAGCTATTTACGCTTATTAAAGTATCATTTAAGATGTAATTATGAATAAAAGACTTCTAATTATCAAATGATCCATCACCTAATAATAATAATCAATTAATCATAATTTTAGTTGAGCCTTGGTTCTATAAAACATATTCATGCCTAAAGTTCTTACATCATTTTGTATGAGTATATATATGCATCAATGTAATAAAATTAATTGAAACTATCAACAATTGGGTAATGGAGTTAACTGTTCAAGTGAGGAATAAACATTAGAGATAGATAGGTTTTGGACAAATAGAAAAAGAATCCAAATTCTAGAATGTAAAGTAATGTTGAATAAAAATTTTCAATTCAAAAATTAAAAGAATAGAAAAATGTATATGTGTATATTTGGAACCCATGGTGTTCAAACACAATATGTGATAGAATTACAAAATGATTTTGTCAACTTGTATAACTCAATCAAGTAGGAATCTAACCAAAACTAACACTGGTCAAATCCAAATTGAATTAAATCAAATAACAATCAAGTTCTTACATAAGAAATAGCGTAGTCATATATGAGTGTGACTATATTACGAATGAATTAAAACATCATCTATGTGATTAGCCCATGAGATTTTCTCAGTTAAGTAGGCTCAATCTTATGCAATTGAAATCCTTGAGAATGAGCTAGGGCTCATCAACAAAGCTAGCCTTGGTGGACATAAAATTCTACAAGTACATATTTATAAAGCTCCATTATCCAGATAAACAAAAGTAGCATAAGACTTAACTAAAGTAGAGAATTATAAACAACCATGACTATAGCAAGAGTCAACATCTAAGGAATTTAAATTAAGAATAGAAGCATTCCAATTGATCAAAATCTATGTTCAACATTGAAAAACATTGTTGAAGTCAACTTCATGAGAGAACATTAAAAATTCCACAACATAAATGGATGCAAATAAGGACAAAGTGGAAGCTTAGTTTCTAACACACAAATGATGACAACCTTACGATGTTTTATCATCTTTATAAAATCTTAAACTCTAAATTCTCTTTAATTCCTCTAACATTCCATAAAAGGATGGTGGAAAATGCCATGAATAATGATATAAGGAAGAGGATAAGGCAGCTTTCTACCAAGTTTTTTTGCCCTTAAAATAAAGTGAGGCATTATTATGATCACCATTTATCTATCTTTTAGAGGATGTGGAATCATTGTAAGAGTTAATACTAATCATAAAAATAAAATATCTAGAAAATAAAGCTATTTTCATATTTATGTCTATTTTATTATGTAATGACCCAACAATAGAATGTTCAACTATAGGGAGGTGTTGTGGGTGGAGGACAATAAGTAGAATCCACCATAAAAGTGCTTGGAGTAAGCAAATCCTTTGGAGGAGAAGAAGTGGAGAATTATCCTTACATAGAGAGCTATTAAGGTTAATAACTAGGTGAGGAGGGTGAAGAAAAGGTGTGGGATTGATAAATGAAACATATGGCCTTGACTTACCAATACTCCTATTATTGAAAGATCTATGGTTTTAACTTCTACCCCTTAAAAAATGTAGTAAAAGGTTGTTTTGGGAAATACTCATA
Source organism: Cymbidium sinense (assembly GCA_021442155.1). Taxonomy (NCBI): domain Eukaryota; kingdom Viridiplantae; phylum Streptophyta; class Magnoliopsida; order Asparagales; family Orchidaceae; genus Cymbidium; species Cymbidium sinense. Next base: position 54,115,188 of record CM038232.1, read on the forward strand.
AGTAAAGCGAGGCATAAGACACCATTCATAAATCAAAGCTTAAGAATATTCATCCTCTTTAATGGTTAGATCAATAGTGCTAAAGAGCTTAGTGTAAACAAAAATAAGGATATTCACTCTAGCATATGTAAGATGATCCCTTTTAGATATTAAGGGATCAATTAATGAATCATTGAAAGCACTAGAAACTTTAGAAAACTTTTATTTTAGACCAACAAGAAAGTGGAAGAATTGGAAGCTTAATCCAAATATGTATTTCCTTAAAATCCACATTAATCAATTTGAAAATTAGGGTCTATTTTGGTTTGATAAATAGTGTTTCATTTATCAATCATGGACCTCCACTTAAAATAATCTCATAATTTTGTAAATAGGTGAATTTGAAGATAAAGAAAACATTTATTAAATAAAAATGGTTTGAAGGCATCTTTAAGGCTCCATAACTTACAAATAGCAAGGTAGAGATTTATGGTAGACTGGCTTTTACAAATTACATATGTAATGAGATAAAGATTCTAATGTTTGGTTCCTTCCCCATTCTCCTCATTTGAAAAAAAAAAACTTTTGTCATTTGAAATAAAAATGTAGCTAAAAAAAAGCCTAGAAGTAAAAGGGACTTCAGAAGTTAAAAGGCCTTCCTAGTTAAGACAAATTAGCTTGGACTAATCACCAAAGGTTGAATTCAACAAATTGCTTAAAGGTGGAAAGCATCCAACTAGGGCGAGAAAAAAAATAGTTCTCTTAGTCATTGCTCGCTAAATAGAGATGATCCTAACCCTAATGACATAGAGATCATTTCACCCTATTGAAGCTATCCAAGTTTCTAATTCATAGATTGTTTTCACAAAGATTCAACCTTAAATTTAGTTCTACTAAGGTTTTGGAATGTTGAAAGCTAAAATTTCACAAATTAAACTTTAGCTTCTTATGGATTTGCCACCTAATTCTACTGTGATTAGTTGTTACTAGCTCCCCCATAAATAAACTTTTCTTTAAGGAACTAAAATAGTGGAATCACCATCAGAGAAGCCAAATTTAGAACTTCATTGCTAATGAATGTAATGATTAACTTTATCCTAGTGTATGCTTGTTCAAAAGGGTTATTCCCATTTAGTATTCTACGACTTTTACTTTGGATAATCCTTAACACATTAGCTTGGAATTAATGTTTTATGTGGAATATGGGGATGAATGTAATTAAAACTCATTTTTATGATGATTACTATAGATATATGGATAAAAGGCATATTATTGTTTTATACTCATTTCTCTATTGTAGAATTCTAAACATACTTATAAGTGTCACATTAATTAAAATAAATCAAAATATATTGTTAACCCAATGTTACAGCTTTAAGGGGCATTACTGGGTTGTGCGCCCCATTAAAAAATTACTTAAATTTATTAGATTTCATTTATTTTACTTTAATAAGATTCACCTTAGTGTTATAAAACTTATACAAAAATTCTTAAAGCTAATTAACCTAATTAGAATGTGTTATAAATGTTCTAGATTATTTTGAACATTTTAAGTGCTATCTAAAATTCAAAATTTGTCACATTGTTTTTGATAAATTATTTTAAATGTCTTAAACATGTTGAAAATTTATTATAATTTTTATAATGGCTTATATTTTTGTTAGACATACTCTATAATTACCTCATGAATTTGCAATAATATTCAAAAAATAATAAAATTTTGAATATTTAGATTTTTTTATTATAAATTAGTTTTGTGGGTCAAATCACTTTGAAACATTCTGAAAATTTTAATAATAGTAGAAAGTTATATTATAAAGACTATGAATTTTCAATTTCTTTGAAAGTATGTTTTAATTATTATTAACATTGAATAGTGTATAGTAGCTTTGAAAATTCATAAATCCCACATTATAATTCTAATAGTTCTCAATTTCTTATGGATAACCTCTGATATTAATTATTAGCTCTTAAAAAAATATGAAAATTTTATAAATTTATTTGATAGTTTAATTAATTGAAATAAAATAAAATTTTAAATTATGAATTATTTGAATAACCAATTTTTAGCATTTTTTTCTAAATTTCCCATGTTGAAAGTAGCTTTGATAAAAATTTCAAACCATTTGGGTAAACAAATTATCCAAAAATAAAAAGAAAAACTTTAAAAATACATAAGGGTAAGATTGTTACATGATCTAGCATGATTTGGATAATTGGGTTCTACTTAAAATATATCCAAATGCCATGAGATTATCTTCAACTTCTAATAGTGTCGTGCTCATGAATTTAGGTTAGGACTAGGCTGATGTTACCTGAACCTAATCGATTTAAATTTCTCTCTAAGCCATGGAAAGTGAAGCCCTTCACTAGAAAATATCAAGAGAATGAAAGGAAATAAATGCATCACTATCAAATCAATGTCATATTATATACTTCTAGAAAGACCAATGTCGGAAGCTTAATAGTGAGGGTTTATTGGTATTACCTCAGTAAAGTAGAGATTGAGTCAGAATTCATTTTATAAGCTTCTTAAGCTGAAGTGCAGCAAACCCTCAAGGGAATTAGACTAGGATGCGGTTGATTGGTGGCTCATTCAAGCTTTGACAACCTCTAAAGTGAGCTCATTGAATGGCTTAATAGGCTGAAAGAATTGAGAAATAGTTTGTTAAGCTTCTATAAGCTTAAAGAATGTAGAAAATCATTATACCTTTTATGGGAGGTTAGCTCAATGTAGTGTCATTAAACCCAAGGCCAACCAGGTGGTGGCATAAAGAATGCAGTAGGAGGTTCAACATAAATAGAATAGAACTTAAGATAGGATTAGAATGGCTTCATGGAATTAGAGCACCTAGACCTTGCTTAACACCAATATTGCCTTCTCTAACATGTTAAATACTTTATTAGGTTAATAAATTAGAGTAGAGTACTATTCATTGATGTGGATAGTAATGCTTTTTAAAAATTTTTGAAAAAATCCATGAGGATAAGTGACATGGGCTTCATTTCTTGTAACACCCAATAGGTTAATGGGCCATGTTGATCCATTTGAAGTGGTTAAACCAATTTTGGTTGAGCTATAAAAATTCCCCAAATGTTCATCTCTAGAATCCCTTAAGGGTTTGGAATGATTTGCTTATTTAGTATACTTTATCCCAATATAAAAGTGAATATAGTAATTTGGGCACAAAATTTGGTTGAACTATAAAATTTTCAATGGAATCCTTGGATATAATCTATCTCGAGGGTTTGATTAGATGTGATAATTAGGCTAGTTCAATCAACCACCAAAATGGGCTTGGGCTTTAACGGGTGTAACTACCTCATTTGTCTAATTGAACGGGAGCCATCGGGAAATTAATTATTGTGATTTTTGGATCATGTTTAGAATACTTAGTGCACATATCTAATTAGTCTAATCAGCTTAAATGTTAAGACAAATTTAGTTAAATTAGCCCAATTAGGTTAATTTAACAAATTAGGTCTACTTGGGTGTAATTGACTCAATTAATAGAAATGTCCTCATTAGGATAATTTTAAAATATAAATTTTTTTATTGATTAATTTGAGTGATCAATTTGAATGTCATATGACTTAACCAAAAATGTTGTGTTGAAAGGACCCTAGTTTGGACATAGTTGACTTTCCTAGCTTTGGAGTTGACTAGGAATGTTTTAAGAGGTTTTAATGATTAATTTGTGTTTGAACATACTAGAAACGTCCTAAGGTTGAATATTTAAGATGATTAACTAATTAGGTTGAGCAAGGTAATAACCTGGTTTAATAAAAATTAGATAAGGGTAGGGGAGTACATTTAACTCAATTATGGGTCAAATTTTTAGATAGATTTTGTAGATGGTCAACCTAATCATCAAAAGTCTTATTATAAATTGTATAAATAATTAGATAAATAAGAGGGATTTATTGCTTAAAATCAACACTTAAATCAACTATGTAATATTTGGACTAAAATAGTAAAGATGGTATACCTTAAGCTAGCTAGAGTCAAACCTATGACGTGGGAAAGATTTACATGTAACCCTCTTACATTGGTTCTTCTTAAAGAATTACTAAGACCAACTTGACGAAATAGATTATGTTAGGGATTTATTACTTGAGGGGGATATGAGCTTAGGTCATAATAACATTATTTATGTCAAAAAAGGATCACCAAAATTTATGGTATGTTAGAGAGATATGCCATGAATATTAGAAAGATGTCTCAATCTTAAAATTTTGAGTTTTGATGGATGGAATTTACCAACATGTTCATAACTATGATCCCTCTAATTGTCAAAGTTTAAGAATATGTTTACATTGAGGTGAACATCTCAAAATTTATAAGATATGAAAAGTCACTGATCCTGAGTGAGTATTTAGAATCCATTTACCCAGACTATTTTTTAGGTTACAATTAAAAAATAATGCACCTAACCGATTCAGAGAAACAACCTTTATTACTGATGAAGGGCTATAGTATTATAAAGTGATGCCTTTTGTTATAAAGAATGCTTGTGCCACCTATCAAAGATAATGGTCCAATTCTTCATGGAGCCAAGAAGAAGAAATGTGAAAGTCCACATGGAGGACTTACTTTTCAAAGGAGAGTTGTCTTAGTAACACATCTTAGACTTGAATGAAACTTTATCACTCTAAAGAAGTACAATATGCACCTCAACCGATTATAATGTATGTTCTGTGTGGAAAATAGCAAGTTCTTGGGGTTACATTTAATTTTAAAAGCATAAATATTAATTTTGATAACGTTAAAGCAATGCATGACATGTCATTGCCAATTACAACTATATAGGTGTAGTGACCCATAGGGTGAGTCACAAGTTTGAACATGTTCATCATTAAGAATTGTGAATGTTATTCTCTTTTCCATAAAATTGTTAAGAGAATGAAAAAGTACAAATGGATGCTAGAATATGAAACAACCTTTCAAGAATTGGAAGCACAACTCATATTCCTCTCTCTACTACAAAACCCAAACCTAGGTGAGACTTTATTATTGTAACTATGAGCTAGAGAAGAAGAAATGAGTTCTATGTAGATTCAATAAGAAGAGAAGAAGCATTAGATAGTATATTATTTTAGTCAATCTTGAGGGGCACCAAGCTATGATAATAATTTATGGAGAAACTTGCACTTGAACTCATAGTGTTAGCACAATGACTTCAGTCTTATTTATATGCTCACTCGATTCAAATAGTCACTGACCACCAACAAAATTCAATAGTCACCAATTCAAATAACTCTGGTAGATTATTGAAGTAGTCACCGAGCTTATTGAGTTTGACATTACTTACTATTGACCTCACTTTTAGTGAGGTTAAAACATGTTATTTCCCTTAGCTATTAGGATATCAACCTAGTGTATGGTTCCCCACACAAAGCTTTAGGAAACTATTCTAGTTGTTAAGAGGATATTAAATCTTAACCTAAGACCAAAATCAATCAATTGAATTCTAAACTTAATTTAAACTAAGGGAATGCCTCTAAGCTAAGGTACACCACTTAGCCCAACTTAGCATAGTTGGTCCATTCAATTAACCCTAGATCTAACTTGAACTAACTCAAAACCAGTTCAAATCCAACAAAAATCTTTCAAAGCATCATGCCCAATCAATGCTCAATAAATGCCCAATTTTACCCAATTTGACCAACTTGAGTTCAATTAAGCCAAATCCAAATTAAAATTAAAATCAACTAAAATGATTCATTCCTAAAACCATATAAATATTAAATAGACTCACTTGAATGTCAATATCAATTAAATCAAACTAAAACTTAATTTAATTATGTTTTTAAGCAATTTAATCTGAATTGATCATTTTGAAGCACATCAAACCAAAATTCAATTAAACTTAGTATTGATTGAAATGATTGAATATTAATTATGCATAATTAATAAAATTTGATTAAAGCATTAAATTTATCTAAATAATTTAATGATACCTTAATGAATTAACTTAAGTCAAATTTATAATAAGAATTAAATCAATTTAAGCACTTGGTATCAGCCGATGCCAAGCTTGTTGGATTAATCTTACCTAAGTAATCAAGGATCGTCTTCATGCTTGGCTAAACAAACATAATTATATAAAGTGGAATCTCAATTCAGAAGTTCAAGTTGAAGTTAGCCAACCCCTAGCAAACACATCATTCATGAGTACTCATTGAAATGAAGTGATAGTCGAAGCTAAATTAAGTTTGGTGGATGAATTTTTAACTTAAGATTACCATGGTAGACATTCTCTACTCAAATAAATTACCCAATAAGAAAGTATATGAATGCTTATGATTAATGATTATTGCGTCTTAACCTCACTGGCCAAATGCATGAGCCATTTTTTTACACCATTAAAGCAACTTTCTATTCTTTGAACTTATCTCTTGCAATCTTGCAATCCAAATAAAACTGATCTTGTTGAAAGATATCTTTAGAATAATGAGTTAAATATGGATTTGAATGAGCCAAACTTTTTCTTGACTCTCAAGTCCCAACAAACATTGTTCCCTTCTCTAAAATTAGCAAGGTCCATTACTCTATGCTTGCTAGTCATTGAAAATGAATCTTCACCTAGTGATCAAAAGAATTCCCTTCAAAAACAATTCATAATTCCATTTTTAAATCCATCATGGATCTAAAACTAAATTGAATTTGGTTCAAACCCACCTTAAAACTTTTAAATCATCAAGCCCAATCAATGCCCAAATGGAGCCCAATTTTAACCAGTTTGATCCACATGAGTTCAATTAAGTCAAATCCAAATAAAAATCAAAATCAACTAAAATTAGTCATTCCTAAAGTCTTAGGAATATTGAATAAAATCACTTGAATGTTTAAATCAATTAAATCAAAATCAAGTCTTAATTGAATTAGATTATTAAGCAATTTAATCTAAATTGATCTTTTTGAAGCACATCAAACCAAAATTCAATTTAAATTAATAATGATAGAAATGATTGAACATTAATTAAACATAATTGAAATATTCAATCAAATTTGATAAAACATTGAATTCATCTGTAAAATTTGAGGAGATATTAGGTCAGATTTAAACCAAGAATTGAATCAATTTAAACACTTGATATTAGCCTAAGCCAAGCTTGTTGAATTATTCTTAGTTAAGTAATCAATGATCATTTCCATGCTTTATAAAAATAATTTAATTAATAAAATTGGACTCTAAAATCAGATTGTCAAGTTGACAAACCCTAACAAACGCATCACTAATGATTACTCATTGAAATGAAATGATAATTCAAACTAAGTTAACTTGGGTGCATGACTTTCTTAACTTAAGATTTTTATGCTGACCTTTCTTTAATCAAATGTATTAACTAATAAATTTGTTTGATGAATGCTTGTGATTAATAGTGATTAGGTTCTAACCTTTTTGGCCTAATGCATGCCATTTTTCTAACACCTTAAAAGCAATTTATAGCCTTCAAACTTGTCTCTTATAATTCCAATGAAAATGAACCTAAAATCTACATTAGGACAAAAATTGATTGCAACTTCTTCGCATAAAAAAAATAAATTAATTAAATAAATTTTTGGCCACAGCAACTTGACGTTGTGATCTTGGCATTGAGATGCTATGGCAATCCTTCCAGACGGATAACTGCTAATCTAACTAGTGAGTCGATGGCATGGTATCTTGCCCATGACAATAAATTTAAATGATTTGCGTTTAAAGAAAGCAAGAAAACTTTTCATCCCATGAGCACCAACTACCTAGGGGAGTTGTGGGGTGGGTGAGGAATAGCTATGAGGTGAAAAACTTCCCCATAAGTGGAGGAACATTTATAAAAAGGGGGAAAACTACTCTCCTTCTTCTTTTGTCCTTTCCACTTCTACATCCCTCACTTTCCAAGTTTTTTGTGCATTCTTTCTTTCAGGAACTAGTTCTTGTAGGAATGACTCTCACCACCATAAAAGCAATCTCCCATCCACTCCAGTTAAAAGATTTCTAGAATAGTGCTTCTTTTATCCAATTTTTATTGTTGAAAATTGGCTTTGATCAAATTTTCTTCATCGATCTTGGATCTGGTGAGAAATAAAAGGGGAATATCTTCATCAATCTTATATTAGGAGTAAAATAACACCACATATCTCTAAAATTCCATTATTCAGAAGAAGAAAAAACTTTTATCATTAAACTTAGTTTCGGCAAACGAGAAAAGTAAACCTTCCCTCCATTAATCTTAGATCCAAAATCAGGGAGGATTACACTAAAATACGAGAACCCAACATTATTGAAATGTTACTTTGCCAAATTATTATAAAAATTGCTAGATTACTCAAAGAATTCATGTTCAATATGTGCATTCCTGTCTCACGGCGCCAAGGTCTAGCAATAAACCACCTTGCTCTCGGGAAATGAAATCTTATCACTTTGCCCCATAGCACCATAGTGTCATATGCATGTCATCGATACAGTATGCTCTCGGGTTTCTTGCACTCAATATAGTGCCGAAGCATCATGCCTTCCACCGTCGAAGTTAGTTCTAATGTGAAACAAAATCCCTCCCCCCATTGATCTTAAATCTGAAATAAGGGAGAAGAGTGCTTTGCACTAAACATGTAAAAATCTAGCATTATTAAGGTGTTATGCTACCAAAATTTTAATTTTAGGCACTAAGTGAATAACACCTCAATGTAGTGGTCGCAACGCTGAAGTTCCATGATCTCGGGATTGTCCATGTCAAAACTCTAACAACGCCTCAGTACTGTCTCACAAGCATTGAGGCACTAGAATAATTTAAAGTTTCTATTAAACATCTAAGATATTAAACTTAGAAACTATGCACTTGAATCTTGTTAATAACAGGGCGATGTGGTGCTGCACATCAAGTGTCGAAGTGCTTCCCTCTCCTGGTATAATGAATAAAATAACTCTTTGTAGAGTGTCATGGAATTGAATATTAAGTGTCAAGATGCCACCCTCTCAGGTAGAATGAACAAAATAACTCTTTGTAGAGTAGCATAGTGTTGAATATCGAGTGTCGAGGTGTCTCCCTCTTGGGTAGAATGAATAAAATAACTCTTTTAGAGCCTTTGATGTTGTACATCAAGCGAGTGGTCCTCTCAGTGGGTGAACAAAATATCTATAAAGCAGTAGTCTGAATATAAACCGAGGGCGTACTCTGTCTTAAGTCTAAATCCTACAGAAGAGGAGCACCTAGGAGCTCCAATAGAAACGCCAAGGTGCTACCTCTCTAGTGTCATTTTTGAAAGTAGGGAGATTTCATTATCTTACTCCTAGAGCTTTCCAAATGACAAATAACAACACATATGCACAATAATACATAAATACATTAAAGAAAAGATGTGTTTATTAATATAAAAAAGAGGGTTACATAAATTGTACAAAATAAAGTGCAAAATAAAAATAATTGAAAAAAATGGGAAACTAGTAGTCATAATCCTCCTCTTCCTCTGACACCTTCAGGGTAGCTATAAAAGGGGGATATTCCAGCACCATAGGAAAAGAAACCTATCTTGGATCCCCAAACCCATAATTTTCAAATATATAGACCATTGGCATATTAAACTGGGCCATATATGAAAACTGCTTTTGTTGTTGATCCATGTGATAGTCAAATTTCTTTTTTGAAGCCTTATGTCTGTAATTACTCTCACCCACTTCTTCCTTAAGTTCTAGACTTTCTCGCTTGAGGATTTAGGTGTTTTGGGTCGAGGTCATGGGGCACGTGAGCTTTCCCCCCACTTTAAATCTCAAACCAAAACCCGCAATAAGCCTCTTCATTAGAGCAGCCTTTTGAATGAGAACTTTTCATTAGGCTCCCCTAACGCATCCACCATACTGCATAAATCGTATATAAGGGGGGGGATGACCATAGCTAGTACAACCCTTACTCATATTACAAATGGAACTATAAATTATCTTTCCTATATATATTGTAAAGCCCTTATAAATTTTGAAATTCAAAATGGCTAGATCCTTGGTTACCTCACTAATATTACTAGTAGGCATTAGCTTAGAGGAAATGAAATAGTGTTAAGCCTTAAACTCAATAATGAGATTGGTGATAGGAAAGTTGATGATTCTTTCCTCCCATCATTTCCACTAAATGTTAGCATTGTAGCTAGTGAGAAAACCAAGAACCTCATCAAAATTTGGATGATCATTTAAATATGAAAGATATTAATCATATGCTACATTTGATAACTTGTAATATGCATTAATGGTTGTACTACAAAAGCTTACTAGTTTACCCTGAATGAATGCTTGATTGTCCTAGTGCTCCTTAATGTTGGCAAAGAACTCTCGTACCACCCGGACTATTTAAGAGCTACTCTCAAAGGCCAACTTTTCTCATTCTCGATCAATAATTATGCTCTCCACTTTCCCACTCGGGTTGAAGAAACTTCTCTCTAAGATGAGATGCTTGTGGGTGAGAGTGAGTTGATAGCATTCCTCTACTACAAAGTTAACAAATCTGTTAGCTTCTCTTGAGGAGGTGACTCTCTTCTTGCCAATAACCCTCTTGAGTGGTATGGTTACTTTCTTAGTAGGGGAGAAGGGCTACGAGAATGAGAGGAAAAAAAGAAAATTTTAAGGAAAGCTCTAAAGAATGCATAATGAAATTTTTTGTAGCACTAGGGATCTATTTATAAACTAGGCTTAGCGCCACGGCACTAATCTCTTGGGTTGTAGAACAATAAGCAGTGTTGCAACACTCGCAAGTAGAGAGCCAACCGCGTCAAGTCAGTCAATTATCGATCAAAAGAACATTCATTATCATTAAATTTTTAAACTGAAAAGATGCATCACATTAATGTATCACAGTGGCGCCCTGACAAAGCACCGATTCACTGGTGAAAAGTTTATCTTACACCTTCAAAGTGTCTGAACACCTATAAGTTATCCTAAATTAATTTTTGACTAATGTTGTGGCACTACACAACCAACATCGAGGCAGTGCTTAAATGGTCAACATGACCAGTAATTATAATGCCATGGTGTCAACCATTAAGCACCATAGTGCCAACTATGCAGCACCATGGTGCGATATCATACCCAACACCATATTTTTAGTGTAGAAGTGCTAAGCATAACAAAAAAAAAATGAATTACCCACATTGTCCCCAGCACAATAACAATTCGTAATTTTATTGCTTGAGAATGCTTCCCTAGTTGGATCTTAGGATTGGGTCCGGGTTACCAAAAACCAAATCTTTTCTCGATGATGGTCATGCTAATTATAAAATTCATTAAGAGGAAATATGTATAAATTGAATGAAGTTTATCATTCAATATAACTTGAAGCAAACAATCATCCATCTATCCATCTATCATTATTTTTCAAAGATGATAAGCTAAGAAAACCTTTGTTTATAAAAGTCTCCTTGTTAAATAATTATATTTTTGTTCATACCTGAATAATCTCAGGCCAATAAGGACATGACGTATGTCCTCTTTCTACATGGTTTTACCACCGAATGGCACCACATGAAATGCAGATATGACCAGAACCTTCTGACTGAGTGGCTTAGCATATATACTAATCCACTATATTTTGGTCATGGTAATAGCCCATATATTTTTTTAATGGCTTTGCTCCTTGTGCTATGAATTATAGAATATATTTAACAAAAAAAACCTTTCGTTAGCTAAAGTTGACTTAAGTTTGCTCCCTTAGATAAATACCACCCCAAGTCTACAAGAATAGCTTAGATGATGGAACCCATGGCTGCTTGCAAAGATTTTTCTGTCAGGAATAATTTCCCTGCCTAAGTGGACTAAGGATCACGACAGCCCGGGATGATGAAATCATGGGATCTTGATCAGGTGTGTCATCATCTCCCCCAATATATTCTTTAAGTTAAATGATAACTTCACTAATTATTCACTATATACTATGCATTGGAAACTTATATTTTTTTTGTTATGTGAATTTTAAGTTATATGTTAGCATTTTGAAGGGATGTAAGCCCAATCTCTTTATTAGCTATGCAAATTCTACTTGACAAGCATCTATGCCACACACACACCTCTAAGACACCAAATGTATATCAGATAGATATGTCTATTTTCAACTTTAATCGAGGTGCTCTCTTATAGTGGTAATAGGGGTAATTAACTATGGAGGCCTACGTCCATAGGTAGTCAAACCCAGATCTAAATAAACCCTAACATGATGTTTGGAGAAAAATAGTTGAATATATGTCAATCTACCTCATGAAAAAATATACTCCTACCCATCTCAAAGAAGATGGCATAGCGTATTCTCAAATGTGTTTTTTGGATAGATCAAATTTATGGAGACTTCATTGGGGATTACTTCTCTCTCCATCTTTGGTTGAAAATATAAGGTGGCATCATAGACTTAAATAAAGTGTTATAATCATTTAAAAATTTAAGATCTACGACCAAGTTTTTTTATGGAAAACATCAAGATCATGATGACTATTAAGCTTAGTGAGGGTTCCACTGTAATATTCCCTCAAGCCATAATCAATCTTGGTTCTGCTGGAGCTACTCTCCAAATTGGAACAATCTCAGAGGTTGTCTAGTTCCTACCAGTTGGACCAGTCACTAAGCCCATGGTCATTGGCACAGAAATTCAAAAGGCATTCAATAAGGGGAAATGGTCAAACGTGATCATCCCGAATAAGCCCAACCCTAAAGACTTAAACTCAAAGAGGGCTTCTATCTTTGATAAACTATCAAAGGCAATGCCAACCACCACCCATGTTGAGGATAAGATGGCCACCAAGACCAAGTTGAAGTCCATCATAGTCAACCCACTCAACAATGTGTTAGGGAAACATAATACCCCATATGATGCCATGACTACAAAGCATCTTCTTTGGGAAACAAAATGTCTAGGTCAGCCTATAGAAAATAAAATGCTGCCCCTAATGCTGTTTGATTGCTCATTCATGCTGAGCAACAATCCAACCCATTGGAGGAAGTAAATGTACCAACCAACACTAACTTTTATCCACCCTAATGGGTCAAAAAAAGCTCAAAAGGAGCTATAAAGAAATCATTATGGGATAAACATATACATCCTAATCTACAAAGTCGACCGCGTATGGAAGAATCCACTTTTGACAAAATTTATAAGGTTCTGAAGGTGGTCAAAAATAGAAATTTTTAGAGAAAAATTAAGAAGTTGGTGAACCAGGTTGCCAATTCTTACCCCAAAAGAGGTGGGAATATTCAAAAATATTGTGCTAGTTTATAAAAAGACTCCTAGTTTATGTGCACCATTGTCGTGAACACCGATGACGAGCCCTTAGACACAAAGATACTAAGTGGCCGGTTGTCAGAAGGCCCTGACAACCACAATATACATTTAATGAACACCATTGTGTGACATTTAGGATACATACCCTGAGATACACCACTAGAAGGTACTGACAACCACAATATACATCTGGTGAACACCACGATGTGACATCTAGTATACATACCTAGATATCCACCACTAGAAGGTCTCGATTGATTTGGGTACCAACAAAATCCCAAATCATCGAATGTAAGCTCACTCCACTTGATGACAAAGGAGTAGAATCCCCCATCATCAATTAGAAATGTCAGTTCGATAAAAGTCAGCTAGCGGACGATAAGGTGGACAATCGACTCTTCTGGGAAGATGAAGATCTCCCAACTAATGGAGAGCAATAAACCCAGACCTTCACAATAATGATGATATTGATCATATGGAGGTAAAAACTATTTGTATGGTTGACACTCATTTACAAAGAAAAAATGTGGTACCAAAACAATAGAATGTAAAGTTCAATGAGAGGTTGAGGTAATAGAAGAGCTAGTTGAAGTTGTAGCATGGTTATAATGATAAATGTGTTCTCAACTCTAGCATAGAGACCAAGAGATCAGTCAGCCCAATGCCTACCTTAATGAAATGAACTGGAAAATGAATGATCTATTTGTTCAGCTTAATCCAATTACAACTGCAACGTAAGTGAATACCTCCAAGGGATCCTCCAGAAATGAGTAACCCAATAGCTAAACCTGGGGGTATACAAAATACCATGTCCAACTTGCTAATGGTTCTAATATAAAGGGAAGAATCCCTAGAAGAAGATACAATTAATGTCCATCAAGAAGCGAATATTTTTACCAAGTCCCAAGTGGAAGACCTTATAAGCCAAAAGGTCAAAGCAGTTATTTCCTTAGAAGCTGTTGAATAACTAGTTGGGAAAGGCCGACCTTATCTTGCTAAATATGATCAAGTACGGTACCCTAAAAGATATGTTGTGCCAAAATTAAATACATTTTTAGGCACAAGAAGTGTGTAGGAACATTTAGCCCAGTTTAAACTAGAGGAAATGATGCCCTACTACTATGACAATTCATTAGCAGTCTCACCAATACAGCTTTCAAATGGTATGCTGAGTTATCCAATGACTTCGTGGAGACCTTCACGGAATTAGAAATGCTTTTCATCAAAAAATTTTTTGGAGTGACCAAAAAGGTAATAATAGTAGATCTTACCTTGGAAAAGAGAACGAGAGATAAGAGTGTCACAAAATATATTACCAAATGGATAAATATGAGCATGAAGTGTGACTAGCAACTCATAGAGAAACAGGTATTGGAACTCCTCATGGGAATGTCGATGGCCAGATGTCTGATCTGATGGTCTAGTTATCTTCCAAGAACTATTGGATCGTGTAGCCAAATTTGAAAGGTTACTTAGACAAAAAGAACTCAGTGCCAATTATAGTAATAATCCCTTTATAAAAGGTAAACAACCAAGGTCGAATGACATAAAGAAGAATGATGTAAATACAACATTCACCTTCATGGTTGATAAAAAGAGAAATGGAAATGTGGTAACCTCATGACCATTGGTAGTCTCATGACTGGTAGCAAAGCTGACTGTAGATAAGAAAAAAGGGCTAACTCTTCAAGAAAAGACATCTAAGAAGTACTCGTTAATGTGCTACTAAAATCTTTAAACATGTCCTGAAGTTGGGATTACAATTACTAGAGCCACAATGGCCAGAACAAGTGGACAAAATCAATAATCGCAACTATTGTCCACTCCACAAACTCATAAGCCACCCAATTGAGGATTATTTTGTCTTCAAAGATTGGGTAGAAAAGAGTTATCAGAACGTTGAACTAACCTTATCAGACACTGTACTGATATATCCTAAAAAAGAAAAGTTAAAAATCATTATAACTCGCTTGATTCAAGATGCCAAAGGCAAAAGCACTAAGCTAGCTGAGATTTAAAATGTGATTGTTGATAAGGGCAAAGCCCCCCAAACAAAAGTGGAAGAAGAAGAAGATGGTTGGGAAACCTTCATCTCAAAAAGGATTAAATATATGATCAACATTCTTTGAGCTATCGAAGGCATTCAAAGAAAGAATTTCTTAGAGCCTAAAGTAGATCTAAGAAGGTTTTTCCCCAATAAGGTGTAATTTTAATATAATAAAAAATAGACAAAAATAGAGCAGGCTTCTATATCAAAGCCCTGCAAATCAAAGAAAAAGAGAAAATAAAAATAATCAAAATCTAAAATATAGTAAACAATTAACTCTTTAGAGGAGTATGAACAACCTCCTCAAAGGCTTATTAAGTTGGAAGAATATTTGGCCGATTTAAAATTTGGCACATAAAATTCTGAAGAAGTTTTGACAAAAATCTGTTGTGTCATAAATGTGGTTGCTACTTTGACCAACTCTGAGGGAGAATTATGCTTTCCTATAGAAAATCATACCAAAAGAAGGGTCAAGTCAGGATCAAAGAAATTACATACTAAGCTTAGTGGTAACTTAAAGGGTAATGAAAATTCTAAAAATTTTGAAGAAACACAAAATTCTTCTGATAAAGAAGATTAGATAAACGAAGTGAACCAAGTCCAACTAAGGAGTGGAAAAAGAATCCCTCCACCTCCAAGATAAAAAGCCAATGATAAAAGAAAAGAAATCCAAGTCGATGAAAATTCCTTACCTCTACCACCAACTAAACGTAAACAGTCTACCAAGATACGGGTAGACTATAATGCTCTAGCACATTTATGCAAGCTCCCTGCTTTGCTAAGCATTTATGATGCTCTCATATTATCTAAAGATATATGTGAGGCATTAGACAAAGCCTTACAAAATCTAGAATAATTTGAGGCATTCTTCACGAAAGAGAAAATGAAAGAGGATTTAACCTCTCAAAAATTAGCAACCATCCCATTCGGTGAGAATGACTTATTGTTAAGGATGATCAATCATAATCTATCCCTCTATGTCTCTATTAAGAGTAACTCTATCCACATAAAAGAAATATTGATTGATTTGGCTACCTCATTCAATCATAATAACTAAAATACTATGAGCGCTAGCTTTAGATGCTCATTACTTAGATAAAAAAATAATAATTTTACAAGGGTTTAATGGACAAGGACAACAAACCTTGGGATCTCTTATTCTCTACCTATACACTTTGGGAAGCTAGTCACAAAAATTAAATTCCATGTAATCGAAGCTCAAGTTGCTTACAAAGCTCTTCTTGGTAGGCCATGGATCCATAAATATGACATTGTACCTTCACCCCTTCATTAATGTATAAAATATGTACAAAATGATGAAGAGCGCCAAATTGGGGGTAGCATGAATTCGTTATTGATACATGAAATCAATATTTATGATGATGTCAAGTACTTTGCGCCTAAAAAAGTAGAAGTCAAATCATAGAAGCAAACGACTCCACCTATAAAGCTAATGCTAAAAGGTGATAATTCAAAGGATAAAAATACTAATGTATTAAAGTAGTCTAGGATAGTTCCAATTTTGGTAGCGATACTGAGGATGATGAAGATGAATTAGAATTTTATCAACCTAAGAAACCCTCAGCTAGCTAAAAGATAGAAGAAGGTAGTACCAATGAGGTGACAAAATAATTAAAGGAAATTCTTGTTTATCTAATAAGGTTACCTGAATCTAAAGTCTCCATTAAGTTTATAAAAATTATTACAGTGCTAAAGGCACACATAAAAGCCTTAATAATTTTAAAGGATGAAAAAATAGAACAACTGAAAACCTTCTATGTTCCTCCTAGAAAAGGGTATGATGAACATGAGATTCTTTTCTATAAAATAGAAGAGAAAACTCTAAATCACACACAAATATTGTTGGAAGAGAATGATTTTGAAGAAGAAGATGTTTCAATATTAATCCCTCAACACTACTCATCAGATCTAACGAAGCTGGTTAAGAACAACATTCAGCCTATACAATCAAGCGTTAAAGCTCGATTGTTTAAAAAGCTCTCACAAAGGGATAATGCCTAAAATCCCGTAGGATATGGAAAATTTACTACATGATGATTAGGATATATTGCCTTAGCAGCCCACCCAATGAGCTCATGCTATGCCATATCTTGTAAAACAGAAGTCCCTATAGAAAATATAGATGAACGAAGGGATGTTGTACACAAAAATTAGAGTATACTCGAAGAAGAGCTAATCATTGACCTCAAAAAGTCCCCAAAGGATTTCAAGGAAGGAAATCAAGCCACCATTGAGGAACTCCAAAAAATCAATCTAGGTAGTGAAGAAGAGCCTAGGCTGACCTTTGTTAGAGATAACCAAACATCAGAAAGATTAGAGGAAATAAAAGCACTACTCTATGAATACAAAGATTGCTTCACATGGAACTCGAAATGCTAGGCCTATCACCAGATATGGTCATACATAAACTTGTCATTAAGCCTAATGTACCACCTATAAAATAAGCATTAAGGTGAATGCAATTAGTAATCGAAGAGTAAGTAATCACAGAAATAAGAAAGCTCATCAAAGTAGAATTCTTTCGGGAAGAAAAATATGCTAACTAGGTTGCCAATATTGTCTTAGTAAAGAAAATGAATGGGCAAATTCATGTTTGCATTGACTTCAAGGACTTAAATAAAGTATGTCAAAAGATGACTTCTCATTACCCAATGCAGAACTCATGGTTGATAACACATCAAACTATGACATGTTCTCCTTCATGGATGATTCATCAGGCTATAACCAAATTAAAATGGCTCCAGAAGATGAAAATCATACATCCTTTTGCACACCAATCGACATATATTGTTATAAAGTGATGCCATTTGTCTTGAAAAATGCTGGTCATATATACCAAAAGGAAATGGCCCGCATTTCCAATGACCTCATACATAAATATGTGAAATGTTCTCTTGATGATTTGCTTATCAAAAGTAAAAAAATCAAAGTGAGCACATAAACAATTTAGGAGTTGTATTCGAAAGAATTCAAAGTTTTAATTTAAAGATGAATCTATTGGAATATGCATTTGGCATGACTTTCAAAAAACTCTTGGGCTTTATTGTGCGCCATAGAGGGATTGAAATTAATCCCTCTATAATAAAAGCAATAATAGAAATGTCAGCGCCTAAGACCTTAAAGTAGTTATATTCATTACAAGGCACATTAGCTTCCATCAAAAGGTTTATTTCTAATCTATCGGGGAGATGCCAACCTTTCGCCTGAATAACTACAAAAGTGGCACCTTTTATATGGGATGATGCTTGTCAAGAAGCATGTGACAACATAAAATAAAATCTATTACATCCCCCAATTCTAGTAGCACTAATAACATGAAAGCCATTGATACTATATAATATAGCTTTATAAGAGTCATTAGGAGCTCTGTCAACACAAAATAATGAAGATAGGCCTATACTATATAAGATGATGTCTAATAAGAGCTAAAATAAAATATTCTCCTATTGAAAAGCAGTGCCTAGCATTGATATTTGCTACTAAGAAACTATGGCACTATATATTATCACATAAGATAAAATTGATATCTAAAGTCGACCCTCTTAAGTTTTAGATGACTAGACCTACTTTAATTGGTCATTTAGCTAAATGGGCAGTGTTGTTACTTCAATTCGATATAATTTATGTCCCATAAAAGCTATAAAAGGATAAGCTCTGGCTGACTTTTTGGCCAATCATCCCTTACTGATAAATTCTTCACTCAACTATGAATTTTCTGATAAACAAATCTTTAAAGTGGAAGAAGCTGAATGACCATTAGAATGAGAACTTTACTTTGATGGAGCTTCATTAGTAAAGCCAGCTAAATCACATGGTCTACCCATAGTATATGTCAGAATTGGCTTAATATTTGTAACACCACAAAGAGGTATTCTCTGATATTTATATAGTCTAATGGAACCTCGAACCAACAATGAGGCTAGATATGAAGCATTAAATGCGAGTCTAGATCTAGAAATTTATAGGAAAATTAAGAAAATTCATCTTTACCAAAATTCTCAACTCATAATTTGACAAATAATTGGATCTTTCAAGATAAATAAGCTTGAGCTGGCACTTTATCATAAGTATGTCTTGGATCTTCTAAAATAAATTCTTGAAGTGACAAATACAAGGGTGTCACATCGAGACCATAGCAAAGCTTATGCATTAGCTAAATTTGCTAAAGAAATGACAGACCCTCAGGGAGAGCCAATTATAATAATAGTCCAAAGCATATGAGCTTTGGTACCAACCCTCCTACAAGCTTTTGAAGCTAAAGGAAGCCAAGAAACATTTATGATAATAAAAGAAGAAGGTTGGTGAGAACCATTCATCACTTATCTTAAAAGAGGTGGATTGCCAAATAAATTTAAAGCTCATCAAATTTCACAAATAGCGTTGTGATATGATCTTATGAATGATATATTATATCAAAGCTCATTTGACCAAATGTGGTTGCGATGCTTAGGACCAGACGATGCCAAGACAGTAATGGTTGAAGTCCATAAAGGACTATGTAGTGCACACCAATCTAAGCCTAAAATGAAAATGAAAATTAAATGAATAGGATATTACTGGTCCAGCATGGTTCAATACTGCATGGAGCATGCAAAAAATATCATTAGTGTCAAATACACATAGACACATTGCACCAACCACCTAATATTTTACACCCAATTGTAGCATCTTGGACATTTAAAAGTTGGGATATGATATAATAGGCTTGATATATCCTCCATCATCTAGAGGACATCATTTTATTCTGGCCACTATTGATTACTTCTCAAAATGGGCAGAAGCAATCCCATTAAGAAAAGTAAAGGTTGACAATATAGTAAAATTCTTTCGAGATCATATCATTTATCGATTTGGAGTACCTCAAAGATTTATATCAGATGATGGCATATCCTTCAAAAATGTTAAAATCTATTATTTCATTAAGAAATATAAAATAGATTGGGGATATTCTTCAATATATAATCTAAGAGAAAATCATTTTTTAAGCATTCAACAAAACATTGGTTAAACTTCTTAAGAAAATACACTCTAAAAATAAAAATAAAAAGTGGCACAATAAATTGATGGAAGCATTATGGGCATACTGTACCACCAAATCAAACACACACCAATTAAAACCTAAATCCAATTAAGCTTAAGTTAAGTTAATTTAAGATATTAAACCTAATTACTCTAATTAAGCTAGAAAATCACATAAACCCAAAAATTCAAATTAAATCAAAATAAATCCAAATAAACTAAAACAAAATTAGATTAAATAAAATAAAATCCAAATCAAGGACAAAATGGTCAACCTTTCAAACATATGTTTGACTTATGTGGGTCCCACCAAATCAAAGTTCAACCCACAAAATTTTGACCAAATAAATCATTCCAAATGATTTCGATGATGATATGAATATATTTAAACATGAATCTAAAAAACTACAAGTCCAATATGACCTTGATTAGGCTAAATAGGTCATTTGATCTAAATGGGCCTAAATTATTCTTATTGGGTTCAAACCCAAATCAAACTCAAACAACCCAAATCAATTGTCCAAAATCATTTGAAAATGATTATTGAACATAAACCAACCCATCAGTTGGTCCAATTTAGTCAATTGGTCATTTTACCCTAATGAACCCAAACTTATCTCATTAAGCCCAATTTGGGCCAAATGGGTCAAAATTAAAATCCACCTAAAATTAAACGAAATTAACCACTCTAAATTATCTCACGCATGTGATTAAACATAATTAGAGTGTGAACATAATTTAATTGAGTTAAAATTGGTCATTTGACTCAACCAAATGGGTCAAGTTGACTTGGAATTGGACTAAACCCTCATGTGGCATGGGTTAATTCAATTCCTAATCATCTAATGGACAATCAAGGATGATTTAAATCAAACTATAAAACCAATTAATAAAAAGCAAAGTGATTAAAGCATTTGAAATTTTAATTAAAAATAATGCCAAGATTAATCAACGAATGAATTTAAATTGGAATTGAACCTATTCAAACCTATTTAAACTCATCCTAGCATGGGTTAAGAGAGATTTCCAGCTAATCTTAAGCAAATTAATTAAGTCTAAGTCAAGCCAAAAGGAGTAGAATATGCCATGGTCAAAGATGAGTGCAAAATGATAAATGAACTTCTCCAACCATTCCACTTCTTCCCTCATTCCACCTCTTCATCCTTGGACACCTAAAGAACATATAAAGAGCCTTGGAGCTAGACTCCAAGGACATCTGTTGGCTGTGATAGACCAACGGAAGAGAAAGGAGAGATAAGAGGCTCGGCCTCTAATGGAAAAATCTAAGAGAGAAAATCTCACTCAAAATTGACATTTCCATCACCTTCCACACACCTAAAAGGCGATCGCATTGCCCCGATCCCCTCATGGAATGACCATGTCACAAAACCATCTGTGAGTTGATTTAGAAGCCAATCCATGAGGAAGTAATCCAATTCTTTCCTCCCATAGATTCATGACATCATTTCGAAGGTGTTCAAGTCGATCCATCGGGGAGGCACCAAAGTTGAGGTATGTCATGAACGCCACCCATTGAGCTTTCAATTTTGGTCATTTTTGAAACAAATTTGATCTCAAGGGAGATCAAACAATAAAGATTCATTTCATTTCATTCATTGATGGTTTTGGAATTAAAATCGAGTGATTTTAATGGTTGGATCATCAAAAATCAGTTCAAAATGATGGATAGCTCTCGACTTCCACCATCGTAGTAAGAGGTAAAGTCTCCATGGTATGTTCCTTTTATAAGGAATGGACAGCCGAGATCTAGCTAGACCATTTTGATAAACCTTTATAAGAAACATGTAGAATGATCTGAGCCTTCCAATCTAATCAAAATGCGTATGCACCACCATTTTGACATGAGATTCATGTAGATCCTACATGGATGAATGCTGCAATGCCACGTCAATCTAACATGGTTAAAACAAAAAAATAAGATTTTTTGATTTAAGAAATTAAAAAAAAATGCAAGAAAATTTCAAAAAATCATAGAAAATCAAGCATAACTCCAAAAATTATAAATTTGGGCTCTATGGATTCCTCTCGATGAGAGGAATCTATTAAAATTAAAATCCTAAATTAATTTTGGATATTTTTACATTAATTTAAGTTTCAATAAAAATTTTTAAACCTAAATTAATCTCAAACCATTGCTCAAAATGATTTAAGATGATGTCAAATTGAAATTGATGTTAAGATACACATTAGATGAAGTTTTCATAATTTATTGAATAATAAATCGAAATATTGTAAATTTCAAATTCTAAGCCCTAATTATGATAATAAATTAATATTAAATAAAATAAATTATGGAAAATGATCAGATCATTTTAAATCAATGAAC
This sequence comes from Cymbidium sinense, assembly GCA_021442155.1. Taxonomy (NCBI): domain Eukaryota; kingdom Viridiplantae; phylum Streptophyta; class Magnoliopsida; order Asparagales; family Orchidaceae; genus Cymbidium; species Cymbidium sinense. The sequence goes on from CM038232.1 coordinate 54,137,834, forward strand.
TTAAATAAACCATTGAAACTCCTTGATACCTAATAAATCAAAAAATCACATAATTTGGCCTTTAATTGAATTAGGTAATTCAATTAATCAACCTGAAATTAAGAAATTCACAATAAATCAACCAGAACTCCAGAAATTATGAATAAACCCTCAATGAATGCATATTCAAGAGGTGAATCCAAGAAAAATAAAACCTATAAATGATTCTCATCAAATTAGGCTTAATTTAAGTTTTAATGAAATAATTAAAACCTTAATTGATCCCAAACTATAAATTTAATTAAGGTGAAATTTTAGGAAAGTCAAATTGGCAAGGAACCCCATTTGCCATAATTTCAAACCCAATTGACCTCTGGATTAAGAATTCTTAAAATTCTAAGTACCTATGTCAATTTAAATGAAATAATAAATTTGAAAATTAATAAAAATTACATAACCCATAATACAAACATAAACATCACAATTGAAATTAGAACACTTAAATAAAAATGTCCAAGCAATCTGAAAGTAAAGGAACCTAATTAATCATAAGTTAATGATTATGGATAAGTAATCATGTGAAATTTGGTTATATTACAAATTTAATAACCTATTAAATAGTAATAACTCATTAATAAACTGAAATATAAAATTCATTAATCTCTGAACTTTGTAATCCATCAACATATAAATACATTAATGCCATTTAGAATAAGGAATAAAGTGGTCACAAATAAATATGAAATATTAAGTATAATTGAACTTTAGGGTAAGTTTGATTGAACTTAGAATGATATAAGAGTTAAAGTAGTAAATGACATAGAAGCTAAAGTAACATAGGGTAAGTTTAATACACATGAAAATAACCCTTCTTTAAACTACTTAGGTAATGATGAATAAGGGAAATCACATTATGCTAAGTGATAAAAGGAAACTCTTCTAAAATAACATAATCATCATTTCCTTTAAACTTAATTGGAATGAATTGAACTATTCCATATGTAATTTGCAATCAATCATCTTAATCTATGTTCATTAATAAACATTAGAAAATTTCATCAAAATAATAAATTGAAATAAGAAGGAATCAATGATGCAAATAGGTTATAATTAATGAATAATCAAAAAAAAAGAAAAAATAATAAAAAATAAAAAAATAAAAAAAATCAAAAAGAAATTAAAAGAAGAATCAAATTTTAAAAGAATGAAAATTACAAACATAATTCACATCAAAATCATCTAAATGAATCTAAAAGTATTAATTAAAATACTTAAGGATCTTAGTTATACTTTTATGATGAAGACTTGATTCTATTAGGACTTAGGATGTTAAATATAGAATGGGTTCCACCCAAAATGGAACTTACAGTATTCTTCATTCTTAAAAACCTAATCTCACTTTAACATAAAATGTACCTAAAAATGGAAAAGAAATTGCAAATCATTAAATCATTTAAAATGAAACCATCCAAAGGTAAAAATAAACCAACTTTAATATCAAACTAAAACTGGAATTAAGAAAAGGGCCTAGCAAAGTCTTGCCACACAAGCTTATTTCTTTTACGCACTAGATCATTAGGTCATGGACTCTAGACTTATGTTAGGTTAATCTGTGATTTTCTATAATATTTTGTGATGTTGTAATGTGGAATGCCTTTTTATTATTTTATAGTGTACCATTTTAGACTGGATGGCTAGGATTGATTGTCATTAGTTTGGATGGTATGACATTATTTTTTAAAAAAATTAACATTGTCTTCTATAAGGGGTTGTGCGAAAATGGACTACCATTTTCAATAAATATATAAATGACATTTGTTTGCTGGTGTCTAATAGTTCCTTAGCATAGCCCAATAGGATATGTGAGCTTACCAAGCAGTAAATGCTAAGCCTGTGTGTTAGTAAAATATAACCATTGTATGTTGTTTGTATTTTCCTGACATCTGTTTTACAAGGTTTAAGATTTATTTTTGAATTTGAAATATAAATTTGAGCTTAGAATTAGGTAAAGGATATATAAGGTCTAATATTAGCAAGAGCTGATCCTACTAATAGATGAGTATAGAGATCCCCTATAAGGCGCAATGGAGGTCCATGAAGAAGAAGACATTTGGAAGATCACCCATAGATCAAAATTATAGTCCTAGGCTAGGCTATATAAGGATAGAGCTCATCTGCTTATTTTCTTTTTCTTCCAGGGTGTACAATGGTACTTGGCCGCATTGGTCGTTCTTTAATTTAAAATTAGCTTGATTTATTTTGAGTGCATAATAGAATCAACCTGCTTTTCTAGGATTCTTTCTATGTTGTGCATTTGTGATGAATGCCTAAATGTAGGCTCATAGGAAAAGTCAAATTTTCTAACCAACTAAAATCTAATCAACTAAAACAAAAATAAAATAAAATAAAAACTTGAAATCTCACATAAACTAAAGCCCTGGGGAAAATCAAATATTAATTAGAAATAATTGCAAATCATGCAATCATATTACTCTCACCTCTTCAATTGTACAATTCACCCATTGCACATAAGGGACATCTGACTTGTAAGAATGACCACCTTCTTAGTGAAGTCTACCTTTTTTATTGATTTGACCCATAACTAATTCTAATTGCATGACATTTTGACATAAAAACATACCCAAGACCTTAAATGAATCATGAGTCAAAATGTCTAAAATCCAAAAAATGCTTATTAGTTAGTGCATTTCATACCCTACATGATCCTAGGGATTAAGGGGTGAGTCTAAGATCCTAGATTCCCTTTCTAAAAATGTAATAGCCAACTATTTTTCATATATAAGACTTGGTGTCATGGATTTAAAATGCACTTAGGTGGTGTTAGTCGATAGCCCTTCCAGGCAGGTTATAAGTCTAGAAGAATCAGGGATAAGTTTGTTCCCTCAAGGTAGAAGAATGGCTGATAATTCCCAAAAAAGGAATTAGGTTGGGCATCTAACTTATGTCAAAAGAACTTATGAAGCATCCTCCTTGGAGAAAGTCTTCAACCCTAGGCATTTCTATAGTCTTGTGCTACTACAATCTAAGCCCAAGATTTCTAAAATAATGTTAACTCAAAATCTAAATTAAATCCCAAAATTTAAAGCCTAATGATAGGAAAGTTGAAATACCTACTAGGCATCCTAGTATCAACAAGAATTTCTTACTTAATCCTATTTGACTTCTAAAATAAGTCTTTCCACTTTGGATCTTTCCTAATTGAATTTCTCAAATATCATTCATTTGAAAATCAGCTTAGAACTCCATAAAAATAATAGCTTATTTCTTAAATCATGAAGATTCTTAGGGAGAGACCCTTCATTCCTAAGATGTAACTAACTATAGGGGCTTTCCTCTATAGGGAACCAATAACCTAATTTAAAAAAAATTATGTTCAACTTTCCATGTAGTTCAGGGGAAAACTCTTTGGTACATGAAAGACTCATTAGCCTTAAGAGTCTTTTATTAAATGATCAAATCTATTATAGAATAACATGTTTATCTTCTGAGATAATATGTTTATTCTTTAATGATGCATTTGATCATCTGAATAAGAAATTCTTAAGAACCTATGTGATGTCACAAATTTTTCCCACATGCTCCTTGACAAATTTAGATATTACTATTTTTCATAATGCTTGTGAAATTTATATGCTTCTCTTATTCAGATTAGCTATAGATTGGCTACGATGTTTACTTAGAGATGTACAAATGATATTCCTCTTATTGAGTCCATTAAAGAGCAGATATGGGCTACTATATATGCACATTACTTTAATGGACTCAGTAAGAGGAATATCATTTGGACATCTTAGAGGATTTGTTGCAGAAGTGACTTTAATGGCATTAGGATATGTTAATGGGCAGGGATATCTTAGAGGATTTGTTTACTTGATCATCATGCATTCCGTCAACTGATTTAGAGTTACCATTAGATCATGATCCAATTGATTGGGTGATCAATCTGAAATTCAGGCATTGCCATGATGTTCCTCTAGAGAGGGTCACAGACCATATTAGCTTCGGAGATCAAGATATACTTCAACAAATTGAAGATACAAATCTCTCTATAGAGACATTCTGATTATTAGGTTACCACATACTACTTCATAAAGCAATAGATTAGGACCCAAAATCACCATTTAATACACCTTTGACAGCAGTCAATGGCTATGTATACTGAGCAATCATCACTTATAGATGCACAGTGATATTTTCAAAAAAGCTAGCATATATCATGCAGTCTCCTGTTCACTCTCTGATTACATCCGTCTACCCTTTACTTGGATCTTGAGTATCACACAACACTAGGATAGGGCCACTAATACATGTTGGATTGGTCCACATGAGATGATAGTTGCAGAGGTAGATATGCAGAATATAGTAAGCCTCCCTATTATAAGTACCTCTAGATCGTGAGCTCTTTCAGTTCCATCCAACTAATAAATGTAGGAGAGGTAGTCACAAACTCTTTAGGCCTTTATCATGCTCAAGCTGACTACTAGAGGCTATACCAGGAGTAGAGATCAGGCCACAGACGATGAGGCAGGATCACTTTAGATATGTGGTATGAGAGTTTCATATAGCCAATAATATGTTTTTCCTATTTTGCATGGCTTGATGACCCATTTGATATAAGGGTTCATTCTTTTGAGAGGTCCAGTAGTGTTAGATTTAGACCTGATGGTAGAATAAACTCCCGACATATTTTAGCACAAAACATTAATGATGAGATATCTCTAGTATTCTTCATTTCCACCTGGTTGTGCTACTTTATTTTTCCAGGCCCCAACAGAATTTTCCATTCTTCCACTCTTTTGATGGCTAACACTAGCACTTACAGCACTAGCACTTATAGCACTAGCTTACTTATATAGTGGATTAGGCCAAATAAGTATCATGACTGACTCATGATGTTATGATGTGGACATTCATTGGTACTATTTATATGGGTAGATTCACATGCATATTTCAGTAGCATTTACTATCCTGAGACACCATTATATTTTAGAGAATAGTGCTTCCCTCTGATTATGCAACTGAGCAAAGTTACAGTTGCTTTGGACAGGGATCAGATTCATACATTCATGTTTGCTCCATCGTGCATGATAGATCACTTTCAAATCATCCACATATCAGCTTTCCACAGCCTACCTACTCATAGTCTGGGACAAAGATTTATAGATTCTCTCATTAATAGAAGGATTCCTTTACTGTTAGCGAAGCCAGGACATAGATGTATAGTAGAGTACCTCATTAAGCTGAGACCGGCTTGGCTTTTCTCTCATTTTTGCTAGTTTGTGATCCTTGAGGGGTATAACTCCAACATAGTGGCTAAGCAGTCGAGTTCACATAGGCTGCACCTATATATGGACTGCTATAGATACTGAATATAGTAGATACTAATTCTCTAGGGAGATTGCCACTGTCTGTTTGTCTAGTAGTAGCTTCTACAACATGGGCCTTATCACTTCATTCGAGAACTAGTTTTATTTTCTATGTGGTCCCACACAAGGCTTACATAGGGATTAGTCATCTATAGTCATTATGGATTCGTAATACTTTTTCTTCCTTCTTGGAGCTAGGTTTCCACAAATATATAGCCATAGATTGGGGAGAGCTAAACCAACTCAAAATTTACATTCCCCCCAACACACAACTCATGCTCCATAAAGATCATTAGATGAACAAAGCAATGGTAGGAAATGATGATGAAAGACTTCATATACTTAGAAGAGGGAAGACAAAAATATTCATAGTCCTCTACCAGTTGATCATGATATGGGGATAGCAGAGATAGATAACATCATTCATGTTCCCATCCCACTAGTTTCAGTTGGACCAGCAGCATAATGAAGGGAAAGTAATGTCACACTGGTATTATCAATAGATGTTAGTGCATCCTCCCCAGCTTCTACCTAGCCCACTAGTGATGATCATCTACATACAAGAAAATACTTATGTGTAGAGGAATTCAACATTCTAGCGACTAGTCATGAACCACTCCTATCCGACTCAACTTGGGTAATAGTAAGTGCCACTTAGTGTGATTCCTCCGATATTGACTCTTATGTAGAGAGCCATCATATGCCTAGTCCAAGTTATATAGTTTAGAAGCAGCTATCTAGCCTAAAGATCTTATGCTTCATCTCCAAGATACATCCTAGGCATTCAAATCCATTATAGTGTGGCTCTTCAAAGAGCCTATGTCATATAGTGATAGCATTATGTCACCAACTATTGAGCATTGACACAAAGGTCTTGCCTGAGCTTCATAGCTTCTATGTAGAGACAAACTCTTTTTCAGATTATGTGGCTACCTTGAGTCTTAAAGCAAGAGAACTACAACTTTGAGAATCCCCATATAGAAAAGTTGAATTCAAAATATTCTCATTACGCACTACTTATCAGGAGGTCTTGTCAGATACCATTATCATTGTGGAGGCCTCACTTAGCACTACTTTGCATCAGGTCTCTCTTGATCATTAAGATCTTGAGAGCAACCTCAGAGCCTTGAGATCCTTTCAGAGGAAGCTTTCTAGAGCACAAATTGAGCTCCTCAATATATCAGATGAATTGAGAGAGTTACATGTGAGGAGACAATTTCCATTAGAAAAAAGATCTATAATCAGGTAGGTTATCATAGCCATAGAAGAGGATTATTCCCAGGCAGACACCCTAGTAACTAAACTTGAGTAGGTCCTTTCCTCGTTAGTTCATGACCAGGAAGCTACTATCCAGCCTCTCCATGAAGCAAGAGAGAGGTGGTCTAATATGACCTATAGAGCTCATGCAGCCTCGATTTGTATTAGAGAAATTCAAGCCAATCATTTATAACTATAACCTCTATTATATCATTATGTTAGATGATTAATAAAAATGATTAAACCTCATGTTTTCTATCTCTTCATTATAAGACTGCATAAAACCATAAATAAATAAATAAATGAAATGAATGCTCATGTCCAATCGACATAACAGATTCATTGAGGGGCAATTTTGTTCCCACAAAAAATTAATTAAATATTTTTTTGGCGTTCTGTGATCTTGGAGTTGAAGCGCTATAACAATCTTTCTAGAAGGATAACTGCTAATCTAGTTGGTGATTCGATGGCATGGCACCACGTCACTGCCATGATAATATTGCAGTGTTGCAACCATGATACGGGGGAGGGGGGAACAATTATGGGGCGGAAAATTGACACATTGAGTGGAGGAACCTCAATAAAAAGGGGGAAAACAACTCCCCCTTTTTCTTTCCTCCTCTCCACTTCTACATCCCTCACTCTCAAAGTTTTTGGTGTGTTCTTGCTTCATAGAACCAATGCTCTTCATAGGAATGACTCTTGTTGCCACAAAAACCAATCTCCCATCTACTCTAGGTAAAATATTTCTAGAATAATGTTTCTTCTGGCTAATTTTTATCGCTAAAAACTAGCTTTAATCAAATTTCCACTATCAATCTTGGATCTGGTGAGAAATAAAAGTGATAGATCTCCATTAATCTTAGATCCAAAGTGAAAGAATGCCCACATATCTCTAAAATTTCATAATTCATAAGAAAAAACCTCTGTTGTTGAACTTAGTTCTGGCGTGAGAAGAAAAGAAAACCTCCCTTATTCAATATGTGCATTCACACTAGGGGGATTGCACTAAAATATGAGAACTTAGCATTCCTAAAATGTTACTTTGCTGATATTTCCATAAAAATCACTAGATTCCTCAAGAATTCTTATTCAAAATATGCATTCCTGTCTCATGGTGCCAAGGTCTAGCACTGATGCATCAAGTTCTAGGGAAATGAAGTCTAGGTACTCTGCCCCATAGCACTGTGACGTTGAGGCGCTATGTTCTCATGTTTCTTGTAATCAATACAGCACCGCAGTGTTGAGGCGCCATGCCTTCCACCATTGAACTTAGTTTTGGTGTGAAATAAAACACCTCCCCACGTTGATCTTATATTTGGAATAAGGGAAAAGAGTGTTATGTACTAAACATGTAAAAATCTAGCATTGCTAAGGCATTATGCTACCAAAATCTTTAATTTAAAGCACCAAGTGAATAGCGCCTCACTGCTATGGTTGCAGCGCTAAGGCACCATGCTCTAAGGATTGTCCATGTCAAAAATCTAACAATACCTAAGTGCTATCTCACAAACATCGAGGTGCTAGAATAATTTAATATTTTTATTAAATATCTCAAATTTTGAACTTAGAAACTATGCGCTTGAATCTCATTCATAATAGGCACCGCGGTAGTGCACATCAAGGGCCGAGGTGCCACTATCTCGGGTACAATAAACAAAATAACTTTCTACAGAATGCAGCGACATTAAATATTGAACATCGAAGAACTGCCCTCTAGATAGAATGAACAAAACAACTCTCTATAGAGTTCCACGGTACTGAATATCGAGCATCGCAATGCTGAATATCAAGCGCCAAGGTGCCACCCTCTCTAGTATAATGAACAAAATAACTCTCTACAGAGCACCGTGGCGCTGCAGCTCAAGCGTTGAGGAGCCATCCTCTTAGGTATAACGAACAAAAATGGATGTCTATAGATCACCGTGGTGTTGAATATCAAGCGCTGAGGTGTTGTACTATTAGGTCTTAAGCCTAAGTCCTACAGAAGAGGAGATCTTAGGCGCTCTCATGAAATTTTTTAAAGTAGGGAGATTTCATTAGCTTAATTCTAGAGCTTCCCAAATGACAAATAATAACACATATGCATAGTAATACATAAATACATTAAAGAAAAGATGTCCTTATTAATATGAAAAAAGAGGGCTATATAAATTGTATAAAAGGAGGAAAATATAATATAAATGAAAAATGAGAAAACTAGTATTCATAATCATCCTTCTTTACGTCTTTCTTTGACACCTCCGATGTAGCTACTAAAAGGGATATTCTGGCACCGTAGGAAAAGAAACCTGGCATAGATCTCTATGCCACAATTTTCAAACATATAGACCATTTCCATATTTAATCGGGCCATACATGCAAATTACTTTTGTTGTTGATCCATGTGAATTCCAAATTTCTTTTCCAAATCCTTCTGCCTACGACTACTCTCACCCACTTCTATCCTTATGTTTTAGACTTGCTTGCTTAAGGATTTAGGGGTTTAGGGTTGAGGCTGTGGGGCATGAGCTTTCCCCCACTTCAAACCTTGAACCAAAACCCCCCAATAAGCTTCTTTGTTAGATGAGCCTTTTGAATGATAACTTCTTCATCAGGCTCCCATAATGCACCCACCGCAGTGCACAAACCATAAATGAGGGAGGGATGATCATAACCTACTGTAGTACTGCCCCTAAGCATATTACAAATGGAATTATAAATTAACTTTCATATATCTATTTTAAATCCCTTTTGAATTATAAAATTCCAAATGGCTTGATCTTTGGTCACCACAGTGATATTACTAGTGGGCATTAACTTGGCTGAAATGAAATAGTGTTAAGCCTTAGACTCAACAGTGAGACTAATTGAAGGAAAGTTGATGATAGTTTCTCCAATCATTTCCACTAGATGCTAGCATTGTAGCCAGTGAAAAAACTAAGAACCTCATCAAAATCTAGATGATCATTTATATAGGAAAGATACTATTCATATGCCACATTCAGTATAATATGCATTAATAGAAGTACTACTAAATCTTGCCCATTTCCCCTGGAAAATACTTGATTGTTATGGTGCTCCTTCGCATTAGCAAAGAACTCCCACACCACAGAGACTATGAAGGAGCTACTCTTGTATGCCAATTTTTCTCAATCAGTATCAACAATTATGCTATCCACTTGCCCACCCATGTTGTGGAAGCTTCTCTCTAGGAAGAGAAGCTTGTGGGTGAGAGCATGTTGATAGAGTTCCTCTTTTATAGAGCTAACAAATCTGCTTGCTTCTCCTAAGGCGGTGGCTCTCTTCTTCCCAACGACCCTCTTAAGTGGCATGGTTACCACCTTAGTAGGGGAGAAGGGCTAAAAGAATGAGAGGAAGTGAGAAATTTTTAAGGAAAGCCCTAAAGAATGTAGAATGAAAATTTTCGTAGCCTAGGTGGCCTATTTATAAACCATGCCTAGTGCCAAGATACTAATCTCTCAAGTTCCAAAGCAGTAAACAGCGTTGCAGTGCTCATAAGCAACATTAAGGCACTGGTCAGTTGGTCAAGTTGGTTATAGGTCCAGTCAAAAAGAGCATTCATTACCATTAAATTTTTAATCTGAAAAACATGCATCACATTGATGTAGTGTCGCAATGCCTCGACATAGCACCAAGGCAATGGTCAAAAATTTTTTCTTACATCCTTAAAGTGGTTGAAACCTTGTCAGTTATCCTAAATAGACTTTTAGCTGGTGTTGCGGTGCTACACAACTAGCTTTGAGGCGCCATTCAAATGGACAACATGACCAATAATTGTAACGCCATGGTGCCAACCATGTAGTACCATGGCACGCCATATTCACAACATTGAGGAATTGAGCATAACACAAAAAATGAATTACCTGCATGGGCCCTGACACAATTATAATTGTTTAATTTTATAGCCTGACGATGCTTCATGGGTTAATTCTCTGATTGGGTCTTATGATTGGGTATGGGTTACCAAAACCTAATCTTTTCTCGATGATAGTCATGCTGATTGTAAAATTCATCTAGAGAGGATATATATAAATTGAATGAAGTTCATCATCCAACATAACTTAAACCAAACAATCATCCATCCATCCATCATTATTTGTCAATGATGATAAACTAAGAAAACCTTTGCTCACAAAAGATCCCATGTTAGATAAATATATTTATGTTCACACTCAAATAATCTCAGTAAGGATGTGGCTTGCATTATCTGTCTACATGGTTTTCGCCTAATGGTACCACATGAAATGGGAATACGACCATAACCCTTTGACCATGTATATATTTAGGTTGGCATATATACAACTTCACTATATTTGGATCATGGCAATAGCCCATATGCTTTTTAATGGCTTTGTTCTTTGAGCTATGAATCATGGAATATATTTAATAGGTAGAAACAACACTTTATGTTAGCTAAGGTTGACTAAAAATTATCCCCTTAGATAAATACTACTCAGGTCTACTAGAACATCTTAGATGATGTAATCCATGTGTGCTAATAAGGATTCTTCGATTGGGAATAACTTTCCTGACTAAGCTAAGATCACAATAACCCGAGATGATAGAACCATGGGATCTTGGTCGTGCATGTCATCATCCCCCCTAATATATGCTTTAAGCTAAATGATAACTCCACTCATTATTCATTATATTCTATGCATTGGAAACTTGGATTTTTTATTATATGAATATTTAAGTTATATTTTGGCATTTCGAAGAGATGTAAGCCCAATCTCTTTATTCCATATCCAAACTCTACATGATAGTCATCTATGCCACACACACCTCTAAGACATCAAATGCATATCAAATAGATATATATATATTTCTAACCTTAATCAAGAGTGCTCTCTTACTACGGTAAGAGGGGAAATTAATATGAAGTCTTGTGTGCATAGAGAGTAGAACCCAGATCTAAATAACCCCTAATGTGATGTTAAGGGAAATCTATTTAAATATATGTCAATCAACCTCATGAAAAGACATACTCCTACCATTTTAACAAAGACCGTGGAGTGTATCCTCAAAGGTGTTTTTTTTAGACTGATCACAACCAATGCATTCAACCAATCATAAATTGATTATTGAACACAATTCAACCACCAACCCAAGCCAATTTTATTAAACCAACACAATTAACTTATTTAGCCTAAATTAACCTAAAGGATCAAATTGAACCAAAACTTATTATAATCTAAATCAATTAAAATCAACACCTACAATCATTCTCAAATGATTAGTTAAACATAAGTCAACCCTTCATCCAACTCAATTTGACCAATTTGGTCAACTTTACTCATTTAGCCTAAATGAACCCATTTGAACCAAATTCAAATCCACTTCAAATTGAATCAAACCAATTGCACCAATGCATTCCAAATGACCAATTTAACATAACCCAAGTGCCCTCTTAACCCAATTTGGTCAATTTGTCAACCTAACCCAATTGAACCTAGATTGACTTATATAATACAAATTGAACCAAACCCGAATAAACCAAGTCCAAATCCAACCATACTTGGCATGACTCACCATTTAAGTCCTCATTGACCTACCCAAGTGGACCCAACCTAAGGTGAACCCAGTTTAGCTTGAATTAAGTTAACCAAGGGTTCCAAATAAGATAAAAACCTAAAATAAGAAGGTCTAACTCTTCCCTTTGCCTTGGGTAGCCACATTAGCATGCCTTAAGCTCCACCATACTAACTGAAATTGACTCAAAGCTGTTGGGTTCAACCATTGACTAAATTCGAGGTCCCTTTTACCTTGGCTAACCCTTAGCTTAGCCCAAAGGAGTTATCCCTCGCACCACTAGCCACAAAACTTCCAAAACCACTAAGGAACCTCCACCTCATCAGTGTCATGCCATTTTTGGCCACCCGCACTTGTCAGCCAGTTTCCATGACCTAACCCAACCTCTTTTGTTAGTTCACATGGGGAGCACAGTATAGACCTCCTCTCCCACTCAAACGCACCAGATGCTTTCCTCAAAGAGCCCCGAGTGTCCCCAAGCCTTCCAAGAGTTCCCCCGTGCCCTTGGCCATTGATGAGACCAACTCCTCCCTCAGCCTAAGCCCTCACTCCATCCAACTCCACCTAAACTCCACCAAAATCAAATTAAATGCTCCCATACCTTCCTCTACCTCCGATAACCAAAATAAATCAATTTCTGATCGATTCAACCACCAAATGACTAGGTTCGATCAACTCTAACGAGCTTCATGATGGAATTTGGTGTAGAAAGATGATCAACAGGGAGGAAACTTGCGAGCTTCTCAATAAGGCTTCATCTCTTTAAGGGGAAGCTACCTCAGTCGATGGACCATAGGTATTGAGCTTCAACGAGGTAACTTCCAGCCAATCATAGAAAACCATAGGATCATTGGTCTTTTATGAAAGAAATTTATATTTCATGTGAATATCATTGAAGGATCTCCCTAGAACTCTCCCCTGATCATTTTAGAGTCAAATTCACCATTGAATGAGCGTCGCTGAGCTCATATCAAAAGGAAAAAAGGCAAATGGTGTCTATCTCTCACCATAGGTTGATGATGGATCATTGATCATCCATTTCACATGATTAGAATGAACAACCATGATTAATCGTGTTAGAATTTTTAGATTATTCTCTTTAGTATTACAATATTAATCACCATCATTCGATCCATGATTAGACGACTAAGATGAAAGCGTGTCCGCCACCACTAAGTCAGCAGCAGTGTCGGACAATTTACTAACCAATCCCATAGTGCCATGTTGAAAATGCTATCACGTCAGCCTCTGTGTGGCACCGACTATGTAAATAGATTAATTAGGGTTAAAATGTGATTTAATTAACCATAACTTCAAATAATCATAAGTAATTTTAGAAAAATAAATAACACAAATAAACTCATTTTATAAAGCTTAAACAAAGGAGAATTATGGATTTTACCTTTATAATTTTCTTGGGTTAATTTTTCATGTGGAATAGGAGAATTGATTTTTCAAATCCTAATTGCTCATTTTATGCATTTAATAATTATTAAAAATTTTAAAAAAAAAGAAATTAATCAGAGATCTTTAATTAATTATCAAAATAGTAAGAATGATCAAGAAAAGTAATTAGAGCCTCCAATCTTAATTATTCTTCAAATCACATTTAAGAATTCTTAATAAATTAATTAAATCAGTTAATTGATTTAGAAATTAGAAAAATTGCATTAATTAATTTAATTAATCAAAAATTTTATCCAAAATTTGTTATGTACTTAGCTAACATAAAGATTTTCCAATAAAATCAAGACTCTCCATTGATGTGGAGACTTTTGAGAGTAATTGATTAATTAATTTGGTTTTTCTTAGTTTAGATAATTATTAATTATGAGCTTAATTGCATTAGAATCTTTTGGGCATTGCTAATCTTATGTTTTTTTTCAATCTTTTCATAATGGTTTATAGGCTCATAATTAAGACTTAATCAATTTAAGAGGCTCCTTTCAGAATTTAAATGGTTAAGTAATTAATTGAAAGTTAATTAAGCTATAAAAAGTATATAAGTTCTCTTTAAACCAATTAATGATAAAACATGGGTAAGGGTCTAAATCATGTAATATCCCTTTAGGTTTAGGTAATTCAAACTCTTAAATCCAAACTTGATGAATTTGATAAAGTTCAGGGCATTCATGTGGATATGATTTATCCTTAAGAATTAATGAATCCATGTATGATATTTGGTGACGCTCTATTTATTTTACTTAGTTTGTTTATAAAGTTACATATTCCATGTGTACATGCATTAATATTTTTGAAATAAAAATCATGTAAAGGAAATTATACCAATGACATGCATTTGAAAAAAATTAGTGTGGCTATTATCACTAATAAATCTCAAAATTATTCTCTCTAAATAGAAGTCATATTAGAAAATTGTGTTAAATGCATGCATGTGAAGTAAATAGTGTGACTATTATTGCTAGTAAATTTCAAATTATTTTTCTAAAGCAATCTAAAGATAATCAATCCTTTTGTATACAAATGAATTGAAATGTTGATTTTGATTCTCTATATATATGAATCATAAGTCAAAAAGGTATATAGTCTGCACATCTCAAAACACGAGACTTTACGTAGTCCTAAAGGGGTCTCTAATTACCTTACTTCCATGGTTCTACAATGGCACGTACCTTGAGATTTGTGATAAATTATGTGAAATGGATAAATTAATTTTATTAATTAAATCCAAGAGAAATTTTTCATGTTCATCCTTTATGTTTATGTGTGTGTACATCTATGTATGAATTAACAAGTATATAGTTTGGACATCTTGGGAACACTAGACTTTAAGTAGTCTAAAGAAGGTCTTTGATTACCTCACTTTCATGGTTTAACAATAGCACGTACTTGCAAATATTCATTTTATATATATATATATATATGGCATAAGGCTAAAAATATGTAAAAAAAGGATATTATCTTCTTTCAAAATAAAATCTATGCATCATGTGATCCCAACCTATGTTAACTAATTAACAATCAAATTGATATTCATCCATGCATGTATTAAGCATAATATGATTAGATAAAACTTATACCTACATTAAAAGCAATGGTGCTTTATCACAAAATTCATCTTGGGTTTATTAATCATAGGTTGACTTGTGCTATTTAGGATGAGTTCTCTAAGTTGAGTCCAAACATAAGTACAAAAAGAAAAGAAATTAAAAGTCATAAAATTTACTTTTTAGATCAAACTTAAGGGTAGGGATGAAAGGAATCTCACTTTGTCTTTCTTCTCTTTATAATCCTAAATCTCAAATAAATGAAATATAAAATTTACATCTAAAAAAATAACTATGTAAAGTATAACCACCTTTAATAAAGAATTAAAAAATATCCAACATTAGAATAATTTATAACTTGAAAGGCCAATAAATACACACTACACTAAGCCTCACACACACTATAGAATATTAAGTCACTGATCTTAGTCTTAAGTTCAAACCTTTTTTGTTATGGTGATGTGAAGTTTTTTTTTGTGATGTATTATTTTAGACTGGATGTTAGGATTTCTTGTTCGTAAACTGGATGTTAGAATAATATTAGACTAATGATATTTTCTAAAGGATTTGTGCTTAAGGGGCTATTACAATAATAATATAAATATAAGTGGTTCTTTCTTACATGTGTTGTTAAGCCCTTGAGCATAATCCATTAGGAGAAGTGGGCTTGGCTACCCAAAGTAAGGTGTTAAGTCTGAATATGTGAAATATAAACAACTTAGTTTACATGTGTGTTGTTCTAACTTCTATTTTGTAGGTGTAGTTAGATTTTTCATCTACAAAATATAATTTTTGCAATAGTAATAGGATTAGTGCTATGAGGTTTAGGATAAAAAATGGCTAGAAGGCATAGACCTAGGAGACCCTGTGAAGCTTAGAGTGTTCCAATCTAAGAAGAGGATGTGAAGATGAAGAATTGAAGACCCCCATAGCTTTCTTTTATTTACAATTTAAGTGTAATCCATGTTGTATAAGAGTAGAGCTCGGCTACCAAATTTCTTTTTTTTTTCGGGGTATACGATAATACATGGACGCATTGGCCTCTTATTCTTTTCTGTGATTTATGTTTAATTGTTGTGTTTATATTGATTGTGTAATAAAATTGGCATACTTTTCTTAGGTTTATTAAATTGATTATGTTTGATGTGTGGCCTGGATACATTAAGCTCTTTAAAAAAAATTAATTTTTCTACCCCAATTTAATAATTTTAAATATAATCTAATCAACTTATAATCCCAACATAAAGCCTAAGATCTTGATCAAGAAATAAAAGATTTAGCTTAGCGACCCCTTAGCTATATGGTTTTATATTTTAATAGCATGCATACATATTATTTCACTCTTGTAAATAAGGGGTCTTCATTCTTGCATGATAAGGGACAAGCTTGACCTATGAGAGCAATCCCTTTTGGTGGAGAACAACCATTCTCTCTGATTTAGCTCATAACTTATTTTTATTATGAATTTAGCTATAATCTCTCCTAATCCTTAATCATAAAATGATAAGTCAAAATGGAATAAGAATATATCAATTTTATTGCATTAGTCTAAGTCATAATTTACATACCAAAGATGACTTACTCTCTCATGGAGTGAGCTTAGGACTCTAGATTCTTTCCTAAAATAATAACGGCCTAGTCATTTTGCACTTGCATATGTCTAGCCTACATGATTTTAAATTGTAGGAGATGTTAGCTGGCAATCACTCCAAACAGTCATAATTCTAGAAGAGTCAGTATTTGTTCATTCTCTCTAGTGGAATGAACCAACATATCCCACTTCCTCGAGTAGAATTAGGTTGAGCTCCTAGCTCATGCTAAATTATATTAGATATTGGTTTTGAGCCTGCTTATTTCTCCTTTGCTACAAGCATAAGCCATCACCTCTTAGGTATTTCTACAATCTTGTGTTATTGGAATATAAGCCCTGGCATTCTAATAAAATTTCAACCTAAGTCAATATAATTTTTCCTTCAAAAATATAAAGCCTCACTATAGAGTAGATTGAAGCACTCACTAGAACTTCTAGTACCTTAAGTGTTTCCTACTTATTCTCCCTTAGATCTAAAAAAAAAATCTTCCTATTTTTGAACATTCCCAATTGATTGCCAAAGATTACCAATCCTTTACTAGCAAACATTAAAATCTTTGGAGACATGAATTAACTACTTTAATCGAGAGTGTTCTTAAGAAAGTTTCATTTCTTAGGATGTAATTAATTATGGGGGCTTGCCTCCAAATGGAACTAAAGAACCCATCATAAAATAAGCCATACTTTACTTCATTTTTGTAAGGTAAGGGAAAGATCTCTAGTATATACATAGACCCATCTACCTTATGAGTTCTTATTATGTGATTGAGTCCATTGTAGGGTGATGCTTCTATCTTTTGAGATAGTACATCACAAATACCAAATTGAAAAATCTCAAAAAAAATACAAATTAAAAATTATCATCAATGTTGAGCACTTATTATGTAAGTTATGATTTAAATTGTAGGTTGGATATACAAGCTGATGATGAGTTACTTTCCATAAAGCCATTTGAAAGACTCAACTTCTGCCATGTTTAGCTTGGGAATGACTACTTTCTCATTCCTCAAAAAAATTGGCCTAGCTAATATAGGCCACTAAATTAATGATTTCATAAGTAGAGATCTATTTCAATAATTACTTACTTTTTTTGTCAAGCCCATTACTTTAATATGAATGCCACTAAATTATATGCTTCTATACTTATGGCTTTTGTATTGAATAAATGACAAATTTTAGTCAGACAATAAGAGATCCTCTATGCTCATAAATAAAAAAATAAAAGGAATGATGCTCACAAATGAGTTTATTGCAATTGAGATGACACTAATTCATAAAAGTTGAGGATATAAAAAGTCTTCGGACACAATGGAAAACTTAGTTTAAATCTACAATGGTCAAATGGGACACACAACATATTCTCATAAATTGTATTAAGCCTCTTATCTTCATGAATTGGTTGCAACATGAAGTTTGTTTAGCTACAGTAGTATGCCATAACCACCATATCCACCACCATTGTGGTCATGCAAGATGTCACAATACTCAAGAGTCTAAGAAATCATAAGTACACTTCCTCATAGTAGTTAAAACATGCTTACATAATAAAAAACAATTAGAAAATAGTGCACTCATACATGAAAATTAAAGAGAAAGAAAGCCAATGAAGTAATGATAATAAAAATTACCCAATCATCTAGGTAAATAATTCTAAAGAAAATTTTTTAACTTTCAAGGCATTCTCAAATCAAAAAATAAATGTGTGGATATTGAATCTTCTTATGATGATTACAAAATTTTATTAACTTTGATGCTACAAATTTGACAAAATTGCTCAAACTGAGTGCATTAAGGAAAATAAAGTACAACTAAATAAATTGTCATATGGTTCAATACATGTATAATTAGCATAAGTTCGAAAAAAAGAAGGTATGCAAAGGTGAACAAAAATCAAACTCATTAAATAACATTTTATCATAATCTTTCATTATTACATCATGATCAATATTATACACTTATTATATTGCATATATTTATAAAAATTAATAAGAAAGAGATCTACTATCACATTTTGATAGATTGACTCACTCATTATTAGCTTTTATAGGATAAAGTCACCACCCACCATGAACTCAATGGATTTTATTAACTTTTAGTGGTGGTAAGATGCCACAACCTTTATGTATAGCTCTAGTTGCTCCCTACATACAACTCAACCTCCATTGTAATGGTCACACTAGTAACTTGCTCCAGTGTGGCCACTTTCAATCACATGATAGCTAACTTGGCCTACAAGCTGGTGACCTAAACACCCACACTTTGGAGCTCTTCTCACTTAACTTATCTCAACTTTCTAGGGTTCGTGGTTATTAAGCGCACATTGGTCCGTACTCTTATTCACATGAAGGGAATGTCTTAATACATACCAAAGAAGAGGTTACACATAGATCAATAATTAATAGGTAAGCTTCCCTCTCCCAAGCAATGACCTCCACTTAGTAAACATAGTAATGATAGATCATCAAGCTTTCTATTTTGTAGTCGAAGTTTCCCTATGGAATATAATGATGCATCAAAAATCAGGTAACTCTTTATCTAAAATACTCATCCCACAAAGTAATGTAGCACTCTACTAAGCTAGTCATCCTAGGCTCAAGAACCTAATGCCAATCCACTATGCAATTGACCTAAAACATCACTTATCATTAAATGATCCTATGTTTGTCAAGGCCCTTCACCTTTGAAATAAATAAATCAAGTGATGAAGAATAATGTTTGATGATGGTCAGTAACTAACCATCCTCCACTGGAGAACCTAAGCTACTTACCAACTACTTATAAGAAATCATAATTTTAAATGCTAACTAACCATAATAAAAAAATGAAGTGCAACAAAAAAATATATTTCTGAGATGATCAACCATCTCAACATTGTGAGAGGGAAACTTATGCTTGTAAGCAACCACATTCTTAACTCTACTCCTTAAGGGTGGGCCTCTAGTAGGAGCGCCACCTACTATTGGAATGAGCTTAATAGTTGCATCACTACCCACCTTAATAAGTCGATTCACCCTCTTTTCCTCAACTACAATTACCATCACTTTATGTTTTCACAGTAGTTACTTTCATAGCTAGTGATTGTCAATGTCACTGCTAGCTTGAAAGGAGAAGCCATCTCAAGAGGTCAAAACTTATCTACAATAAGAATAAAATACAAATCAAATGAACCTAATGCTTAACTAACACCCTAATTCATATGCTAGGAATACCTCAACCATCACTTTAGTAGTCAAAAAAAAAGTGATATACATGCTTCCTAAACTATTCTCACATGATAATAAAAAAAAATTATCCTTTCATTTAGCTTAAATATTTTACTTTACGCACTAATTCTCTCATCTTTTTGCAAGTAGCCACTTCAAGAATCTGAAAATAGCAAACTAAATGTATACCCATAGTATACTTAGGTTACTCAGTCTAGATCAAGTTGCAACTTTCTCAATGACCAAGTGCAGCTTCTAAGAAACTTACCACCTCGCTAGAATAACTCACAATAACTTTTCATATGATCTTTCTTAAACTACTAGCTCTGTATTTGACTAGGGAACTCACCAACCAATCCATCAAGATACAACTTGGCAATAACTCATCTAGCACCCTCATCCCGTACTCAAGTTCTAATGAGTTGTCCCATATATAAGAGCCACATCAACAGAGAGTTGTTTGCACTACAACACAAAGCTATTATACATATGTAAATATATTAGAGTAGTCCACTATGTATGTCCAAATTTTTTTTATTTTTTATTTTTTTACTTATAGTATAACCATTCCTGCAACAACCCTATAAATAATGAGTTTAGACAAAACATTTTAGGACTTCTCTTGGAACTACTTTCGATATGGCCTCCATTTAGAAGATATTTCTAAAGACTTCTACTGGGACTCTTCTATAGGATTTTGGGCTCTAAGTTCATTTTTCATATCTTCACATCTTTTAGATTATTAATAAAAACTTCTTTCATATGTTCTCTCCCTCTTTAGTTATTTTACTTTTTCTCAACTTCATCATGCTAGACTTGCTAATAAAGTATGATGTCATTCACAACCAATTAAAGATCCAACATCTCAAAAAGCACACCTATTGCAAATTCCTTGCTTAATTAATATTGAGGTGGCAAATTGGAAGAATAACAAAGGCTTGTCAGTCAAATTTGAGCCTCGAGTTAATAAGATCAGTTGAGCTTGAGTTTGATATATGAGTTTAAAGCCACACCAAGTGTGATAAGTCAAATGCACACCTAACACATTACTAATTTTTTTAGTTTCTTTTTTTTCCATTTTACTTAACAATGAAGCTTTGATGTTTTGCCAAATAAATTAAGGCTGCTTAACAATGAATCTTTGCAAACAATCTTTAATTGGAAAATTCTAGTAAACTCAAGCAGCGTACTGTTTACTTTCAGACCACGAATTGGAAGTTGCATAGAGAGGGCTCCATTCCATTGACAAAGTGTACAGAGAACAGAGCTTCAAGATTCACATCACGCTTACTTTACCAATTAGTTTCTGTTGCTTGGAGCTCATCTAAATCCTCAAATCCAAGTAGCTGCCAAATGGACGGTTGTCTCAAAATCGCATATTTGAAGGGACTTGCGGCGACAGCTGAAGGCTCCAATTTCGTCTTCTACCGCTCTCTCTCCGAGCTGCTCTTAGCCTTACGGCCGCTGGTGCAAGGGGAGAGACACAGCGGCAGTTATTGTCCTTCCTTGGCTCGCCCTCCGTCGAACATCTCCACTCTGCTGCTGCTCATTTTGTCGAAGCTGTTCGTGGCTGCGACGGTGAGCTGCTCCTCTCATTTGTCAATGGGGTATAGGTTGACCGCTCGATGGTGTTAAATCCCTCGTTCTTCGAGGTCGCCACATCCATCTATGATGCAGTAGCTGAGCCGGTTGACTTCGTCAGCCAGGTATAACTTTGTTTGTTTTCTAATAAAGCGCCAGGATCTGTTTGGATCCTAAAACCCATGCACACACTATCTAAAGTTTCTTCTGGGAAGAAACATAAAGATAAAATTTTTTTGATTCAAATGTTTCATTCAACAATAATCCTCCAAGCAAAAACTATTTAAATTTTGATAATGAGCACTGACCTTTGTAATTGACATGTTCATGATCCAGGCTCCCGTTGCACGAAAGAAAATGAACACTTGGATCGAGGAAAACACTAATCAAATTATCAAGAATCTGATCCCTGATGGCTCTGTTGATCAATCAACAAGGTTGATCCTTGCCAATGCCCTCTACTTCAAAGGCAAGTGGGAAGAAAAATTTAATCAGTCCATGACCAAAGATGATAAATTCTATCTCTTAGATGGTAGAACAGTACAGGTACTCTTAATGAACAGTAGAAAGAAACAACTCATCTCAACTTTTGACGGCTTCGAGGTCCTCAAGTTGCTATATAAGCAACAGAAAGGGGGCCAAGGAAATAAAAGCTTTTCACTGCTGCTTTTTCTCCCAAATGAGAAGAATGGGCTTCATGATCTTGTTCAAAGAGCAACCACAGATTCAAATTTCTTTGAAGAACATATTCCTTATAGAAAAGTTGCAGTTTCTGGCTTCATGGTTCCAAAATTTAAGATCTCATTCGACTTTGAAGCATCTCCTCTCCTGAAAAGTATGGGCTTGAAAAATATTTTTAAATGGGACAATGCTGATTTGAGTGGAATGATTTTGGAGTCATCGAGAAGTGATAGATTATTTGTTTCGAAGATATATCATAAAGCCTGTATTGAAGTTGATGAAGACGGAACAACTGCTGCTGCTGCAACAGCGATGATGGTATCATTATTGTGCTATACTCCGCCTGTGACTTTTGTTGTTGATCATCATATTATTCTTTGGCCATGTCATGAATCCCTTAGCTGATTGATGCATCATTGTTGATGCATCAGTCTAAAGTACATGAAAAACTGAGCTATATCTATACGATCGAGATATCAATGTTGATGCATCATAGTTGATACGATCGAGATATCAATGTGTCGACGCACATATCGGGGAAGAAAAGCTACGACGATATTCAAATGACCTCCGTTCATGAAATTGATTGCACCGTTAGCTTCAAAATATCAAAAAGTATCAAATGAGACTATCCATGCTCAATTTGGATGAGTCTATGCAAATGTTGAATGATCGGAAGTGACAGCACACAAATCAAGGCTGAAATACACTGTACATCACCAAAGTCAGTCGAAATAACCTCCGATCGACGAACAGACTTTGTCATTGCATTTAGAACGTTAAAACTGGTCAAATAATAAATATTGCATAACCTGATGATCAACCGATCAAGCAATCAAGTCGTCAATACATATCGATATTCGTGAGACGCCGTATAAGCCGAAAATCCCTTCCATTTCTCTTATTTTCTCCCAATCCAAAATTTTCAATTCCTTTTGCTACAACCGGAGAGGAACACCGTCATTAGACAGATTCTTCTCTCAATTTTCAGCATCTCACTTTCCGTCACATTTCGACCTTTCCTTTTTCTGCAGTCGGAGAGGAACATCGTCATTAGGAGTTCTTCTCTTGGTTTTTGGCATCTCCATCTCCATCTCCTTGTCGATCATTGCAAGCACGTAGAAAAATGAGTCTGAACATGTGTGATAAATATGTGAATGTGTATATAAACATGCTTGTCTCTTTGCAGGTTCGGAGGCCTCATCGCGCTCATTAGGGTGCGACGAGATGAAAAATCAGCTGTGGTGTCATAAGACACCGCCGCCTTCAGGCGCATCGAGTAAGCCAACATCTATGTCCCACCTAGTAAATGTCGTCAAAATGTCATCAAATCATTTGACTTAGAAAAAAATGGGAGAATAAAAAGAAATAACCTAAGAGTGCTAAACAAAGAAATATAAAGCTAAATTCAAATTAAAAGCGTCAAACAAGAAGAAAAGATGGGAGGGAAAAGAACATACAATGAATACAGAAGTAAAACATTAAATTAATAAAAAAAAGATGTGAAAAGCATTGACAAGATTTATCTAAGCGGGGTTGAATGCCTACTAAAAAAAATTATCCCTTCTCTTTCAAGCACTCCAACTCCTCAAACAATTGGAATGAAATATAAGGCCCCCTCTTGGCCTTATTTATAGAAATTGAGGAGTAATGAAGGACCCACTTTCACAAAAAGAAATCAAGTAAGTGAGTCCATGTTCTAGCAAATTTCTCAAACAAAAAAGGGAGGGAGAACTAAACAAATCTTAACTGAGATAGGGGGAGTTAAATGTTAAATTCATAAAGGAAATTATAACAAAACTTGAAGTACAGTTGTTCTTTAAATATGAAATCTAATGTGGAGTTAGGGGTATTGAGGTTGATTTTGTTTATGTGAATAGAGCCTCCTATTGAATACTCCAAGTATTAAATTCATAGACAAGAGATCATAACACTAATTGAGCAACTAAAAATTAGGCCTGATGTCGAAAGAAATAGGAATCTTGATTGAATATTAAATCAAAGCATAAGAGAGCCTCTGGGAATTAAGATACTCTCTTCAAACATATTCAAATAAATTGAATAAAATTAAAGAATTCATCAGAGACTTTCCATGAGATCATATGATTGTTGATAAGCATAAGCGACAAATCCTTGGAAAATGTTTGAGGTGTATTCATCGCCTTATTAAATACTCGAATTAGATCAAAAAGAAATTGAGTATAGTTGGCGATGAATTTGAGAATTGTCATAAGTGAAAATTTATTTAATTTTTAAATACTAATCAATTTGGAATCAATTAAATATTAATCTGAATAATCAATAAGATATTAGACCAATTTAGAACACCTTCTACGCCACCGGATCCAAAACACTTTGTACAAGCAAACATAAGGCATTAAATAAGACATTCTTAGATACACCCGCATGGGCCCTGACACAATGTTGAATGCTTAGATTCAAGTGTCTGAGGATGTTGTGCAAGTTACTTCCCAGTTTAGTCTTAGGGCTAGTTCCGAATTAACAAAATCTAATTATAAGAATTTCAACTTAGTAAAAATATCTGAGATGTTAATTTAGTCATGTGATAGTAATATGATCCTCTATTAGGAGCCAAACAAAGTTGATGGATTTAAAATTCTTAAATATATTCGATTCAATCAATTAACTATCCTGTTGATAGTTGTGTTGAAGGGTGATTTCAATGAGGGGATACTTACCATTAAATGTGTTTGCAAGCTCAAATTAAGTTAATCAAACTCAAGTATCAATACAAATATAAAATCAAATAAATCAATAAGCCATTAATGGTTAAATGAAATCCAATCATTAAAAGCTTAAAATAAAACTCAATCTATCCACCTTTTACAACTGTTTGTTAGAGGTGATAAATTAAGAAAATTCTAGCTCACAAAAGAGCTAATGTCAAATCAAATATTCTACTATGTTCACTCTCAATCAATCTCATGCCAACGTGGCTTGGCCGATAGGCTCCACATATGAAGTAGTTATGATCAGAGTCCTCTGATCGGGTGGTTTGGTTAGTAAGGCTCCATTATATTACGATCACTATCATAGCCCATATGCTCCCCAATGGCTCTACCCTTTGAGTTATGAATCATAAGGTACACCTGATAGGGATAAAAGTCATATGTCAGCTAAGGTAGACTTAAGCTTGTCTCCTTAGACAAACACCACCCCAAGTCTACAAAAATTTCTTAGATGACATAGCCCATGTGTTACTGATAAGGATTCTTCAGTCAGGTTGGGTCGACTACCTTCTCTGACTAAGTAGATTATGGACCACGATAGCGGGAAGATGGAACAATGTGATCTAGATCAGACACATCATCATTCCCCCAACCATCCGCTTTAAGCTAATAATGATGAATTCCATAAATTAATAAATTCTAAATCCCAAATTCCAAAACTCCATTTACAGCTACTATATGCTACGCATTTAGCGATCTAATAACTAGCCTTAATCAAAAGTTTTCTCTCTGTATTAAGAGGGGTAATTAACTATAGGAGCTTGCGCCTATAGGAAACCTAAAACCAAATTTAAAGTCCTCGTAAAATAAGGGCAAAATATATGGGTAGTGTCTTATCTACTATTCCATCTGCCTTCTAAAAATTACACCTACACATTCAATCATACTCTCTTCAAGCAATTGTCGAGAGGTCGGTGGAAAATTCTTGGAGCCCAGAGATTTTTGGCGACTCCACTCGGGACAGGATTCTCTTTCCATCTTTGGCTAATTATATATGTGTTATAGTAGCAATAAAATTATTAAAAATTCAAAATAAGAAAATGATGGTTTCAATGTGTAATAAATTCAAATTACTAATGTATGTGACTCTATATCAAATAAATTCTTCTGTAGAGTATATTTTTATTGCACTATTATTTTATTCAGAGTACCTCTGTATTTTGAAAGTATGGGGTGAAATAATAATTATTAATTACTAATCCCCATCTTTAACTTCTGTAGAATGGATGTACAGAGCACTCCTTTCACTATTCAGCTAGGTCGTGTGCAAACATCTACATAGCCAATGCCGTCATCAACACACGACATATTAGAGCTACCATTCAATTTGGTAGATTGAATTTTCCAGTTATCATAGTTGCAACTCTTGAAGTACCCACCCGTGGTACACTCATCCAAGGCTATGCTGGAAGGCCTCAGGTTACTGAAGCTCCTACTAGTCATGCTCACTAATCAACTCAGCAGCCAACCACTATTAAGGAGTTCTCTCGAAAGAGAACTTCTATTTTTAAAATACTAGGTCAATCTGAAGCCCCCTGATAAAAAGAATTGTCAGTTGACAAACTATGTCTTTAATTCCTCATGGGACAATTGCTTCGTTGGTTGAACCTTTCATACCTAGGAAGCATGATCATGAAGCTTCCTCATCAAGAAGCAAATTAACTAGAAGGTAGAGAAAAAAAAGAAATGCTGAGCTGATGGCTCAGCAGATCTATTCAAATAACCTAGTGAATAAGTAATACTGCCACCAAAGCGAGTATTCTTATCCAAAATAACTTTGACAATCTTAAGTGGGTAAAAAGGAATAGTTCTATTGTGAAGTAAAGCAGTCTTTATGGACCCAACAACATCAAGCTCCACCACGACAGAGGAGACAGACTGAAACACTGTCTGTCAGAATACACAACGTTCTTAAAGTAGCCAAGGACAGAGGCTTAATGAAAAGAAAATTTTAAAGGCCTGTGGTGATTGAAAATACCGAAGCTCCACTAAGGAGGTTGTCATCCCTTATGGTAACGAGTCATCGAGCCAAGTATGATTTGCATAGTGAGCTTCAGAGCATGACACTCGGACTGCCTGTCAAAAAATCTAGTGCTGAAAGTTCCCGGCGAAAGGATAAGTAGATATGGAGGCCAAGGCCTTGTGATGAAATCCTGAAGAATGGAAGAGGTATGACATCTGATACACATATTTAGAAATTCACCTCAAAAATAACTTATCAGAAATGGATACCCAAAAGAAGGGATATTACTGATGGAAGACATGATGGTCAACACCTTGGAGAATCCTCTAAGGGATCCCATCATAAATTAGATTCACCCCTACAAGAGAATGTTAACTATGATCACAGTCCCCCAATGGAAGAAGTGTCTATTCCTTACAATGAGCTAGAGATCCAGTGGAAGCATTGATCAAAAATTCATGTGCAAGAAGAAGATAATGAAGAGGACACAATAGAAGTGGAAGTCATCTATATGGTTAGAGACATAGATGAACTTTCCGCTCAGCACCATCAGTAGCAGCATGGAACCAGGGAACCTGAACCTGAATTTGACATTTATGAAGATGCGTCATAGAAGTAAGTAGAAGATGGATATTTAATCTTTACTGAAGAGAAAGAAGAAGAAGATCAAAATGAGAAAGAGATCATGGTGTTGAAGCTATTTATATGGTTGAACAAGAAATTATTAGCCTGGTACACGCTTTTAAAATCAGCATCATCGTTTAACCCTAGCAACAACTGCCCCTGCAAATGCACAAGGAGAAGGACAATCATGTTCTTCCCCTAAAGATGAACAATGAGTAAAAGAACAATAAGAAATAGAGGAAGAAGAAGAGCCTGTACTGGTTGACACCATGGCGCTAGCTAGAGAGCAAAGATAAATGCAACGTCAAATGTAAGTCAATGATAAGAAAATTTCACAACTTAGTACCAAGATGAATGATATGATAGTACAAATGAATATCATGATGGATATGTTGTAGAAGAATATCACATCAACTGTAGCACCTATCTTGCCTACTAATCAATGGGTAGCTAATAATATAACTTCTATACCACCAATCGCTCTAATAACTTAAGCTCTAGTACATGCTAGACCTGAAGCAAGGAATGAAGTTAACCAACCACCTCTTCAGTCGATAATTCAAAATATGGCTAGCACGCCGGGAACGACAACAGCTGCTTAGCGAGAAATAATAATTAATGAAAAGATAAAGGTAGTTATAGCTTCAAAGCAAGCTGAAAATTTGGTGAGTAAGAGTCGCCCTTACCCAGCTGAATATGATCAAGTGTTGTACCCGAAATGTTACTCAATGTCAAAAATTAATACTTTCAGTGGGTTTGGTAACCCAAAGCAACATCTAGCCCAATTTAAGGCTACTTGTGATAATACAGGAGAGAATGATGCGTTGCTTTTCCATTAGTTCGTTAGTAGCCCGACCTCAGCTACTTTTGAGTGGTATGTAAAATTGTTGAGTGATTCAGTTAAAATTTTTGTTGAGTTCGAGATAATATTCGTGAAGAGGTTCGGTAGTGTAATTGATAAAATAACAATCACTGACCTTGCCTTACTAAAAAGGAGAAAAGATGAGTTAGTGACAAAATTCATAACTCATTGGCATAACCTAAGCATGAAATGTGAGCAACAATTGGAGGAAAAACATGCAATCTAATTGCTAATGGGCAATATGGACGATAAAATAACACCATTTTATGTATGGCAGCAATTACAACATCCTAAGACTTGATTAATAGGGTGGCTAAATTTGAAAAGCCGAATCGCCATAAGTTTGAAATTTATACAGATAAGAGAAAGAGAAACAAACCTTCAGACTCAAGAAGAAATAAAACTTATGCCACTTCCTATAACTCAAATGGTGAAAAGCGGGTGATATATAATGTGGATAAAGGAAAGCAATCAATGTACAATGATGACAAGGGAAAGAAGTCTATCTATTCTAATCCACAGCCAAAATTAGCTTTGGGAGGCAATGATAAACCTCGGACTTTTCAAGTGGTGGAGAGCATCCAAAATAAGTAACAAGAGATAATGACCGAATGTGACCATCTCTTAAGGAAAAGATGAATAAAGAATATTCCTTTAGAAGGGATTGTGTGGCTAAATTATTTTGGCAAGCAATCAAAGCTGGTCTACAATTACTAGAAATTAAAAGGCCTGAAGAACCTGATCAAGTTAATAATCCAAACTACTGTCCCTTTCATCGAATGATTAGCCAACCCTATTGAAGATTGTTATGTCTTCAAAGATTGGCTGAAAAGAAAGTATTGGTGAGGTGAATTTACATTATCTGATAGTGTTCTAGTCAACCTGAAAAGAAAGTCTACAAGGATGATTACATCCTCTTCCATATCATCCATTAAAGAAAAAAAGAAGGAGAAATCAATTCAGACTGAAGAAGGGAAATAGTAGTCTCCAAAAATGACCGTGAAAATGTCGAAGTAGTTAAAAGATGTCACTAGTGTTAAGTGGAAATCACCATTTGAATCTATATTAGACTTAAAAGAGATACCTAAATCATGTATTTGGGCTTCTCAGTGGCATTTTGATAAAGCTACTTCATCACAGCACGAGGAGCAGTCTATTAAATGCAGACCTCACAAGTTAAAGAAGTCGTCTAAGAAAAAGAAAATCAAGAAGAGAACTACAACTCAAAAGATTATTAACAATTTATAGGAGTATAACTAGCCAACAAGACAACCATTTAGGCTTGTAGACTTTATGCCTAAACTTCACATTGTTGAATCGGATGAAGAAGATAATGGTGAATCTTGTCCAATAGAGACATGTTGAATCATCTATGTGATATCAGATGTTTTTCAGCATAAGTTAGTCCAAAATGACAAGGGTAGTCCAACAGACTTGACCAACCAATAAAAATTCTTATTAGGAAAGCAAGAAGAGCCTGAGGAGTTAACATCTGAATTTTATTTAATGACTCAATAAAATGATAATAATTTAGATGAACATTTATGTTTTCCTGACGGAGAAGAGTCGGACTCATCAATATCATCACGTATGAAATATATGAAGTTAAAAAGTGAGTTTCCCTAAAGCACTCGATTATACAACTAAATCAAGAATATTAGTTCCTAATTTAGGAAGTGACACACAAGAAGAGGAAAATATTTCTGTCAAACCTAAGGGAACCTATAAACTTTCAAGGAAGGTATAAGTATGAAATAAGTGATTCTGATTTAGACTATGACTTTGAATCTACTTGTGAACATAGAGTTTAGAGGATCGCATCAAGAAGGATAGCTCATTTGGTAGTGTTAGAGGTCTCCTTCAAAATTATACCCATCCCTCAGCAGTACTTCAAAGAAATTACTCCAGTGAAGGTTCATAATATTGAAGAATTGATAACATTTTATGTACCACCGTTGACTGAGACTGGCAGAACAGGAACTCTA
Organism: Cymbidium sinense; assembly: GCA_021442155.1. Classification (NCBI taxonomy): domain Eukaryota; kingdom Viridiplantae; phylum Streptophyta; class Magnoliopsida; order Asparagales; family Orchidaceae; genus Cymbidium; species Cymbidium sinense. Next base: position 54,168,240 of record CM038232.1, read on the forward strand.
TTTTATAAATCTGAAGAGTCTCAACCTCACAACCACTCAACATGAAGATGCTGATGGGATAGTGCTAACAAGAATACCAATATATTATCCATAGAAATTATGAAGAATGATGCATAAGCTTGGGATTCATATTGGAACAACTAAAAATAGAACTCAAATTTTAACAGGATGTGGAGCCAAAGAAGTCCTTAAGCATCATGAAGAAATGATAAGTTTATTACTAAAGGTCTTGGGTTCATCCACAAACCTCGTCAAGATAAAGTTTTATATAATATAATAGAAGCTGAGATTGAAATTAATAGTGACGAAGAAGAGGATCTCCATGAAATTCTTCTTACAAATGATGATGAAGTAGAGGCCAAGCCTACGCCTAAACAACTCAAAGATGGTGGACAAATAGAAATTATGGATGAACTCAAAGAAATTTGCTTAGGAGTTGAGGATGATCTCCATCGAACTTTCGCCAGTGCCCTTCTACCTGATAAGAAAGTCGTAAAGCTAAAAATACTACTTTGTGAATTCAAGGATTGCTTTGCTTGGACATATTATGAAATGCCATGCTTATCCCCTGATGTAGCAGTTCATAAACTGCCTATTAAACCATATGCGATGCCTATTAAGAAAGCTCCTAGGTGAATGAGGTTGGAGATTGAAGAATAGGTGATTGTAGAAACTAAGAAGCTGGTCGAAGGAGGCTTCATCCAGGAGGAGAAGTATGCAGATTGGATAGCCAACATTGTCCCAGTTAGGAAGATGAATGGCCAAATCTGTGTCTGCTTTGACTTCTGGGACCTAAATAAGGTATGCCCAAAAGATGATTTTTACTTCCAATATCAGAACAACTAGTGGACAATACTTCCAACTATGATTTGTTCTCATTCATGGATGGATCATCGGGATATAATCAAATCAAGATGGCTCCTGAAGATGAGAAGCACACATCATTTAGGATGTCAATTGGTATATACTGCTACACAGTCATACCTTTTGGATTGAAAAATGCTAGAGCTATGTACCAAAGAGTCATGCAATGTATTTTTAATGAGTTCATTCACGATAAGGTGGAATATTATGTTGACGATTTGGTGGTGAAAAGCTTAAATCACGAAAATCACTTCGAATACTTGAGAATTGTATTAGAGAGAATAAAAAATATGATCTCAAGATGAATCCTCTAAAGTGTGCATTCAGGGTATCCTATGAAAAATTCCTTGGGTATATTGTATTTCACAAAGGAATTAAAATTGATCCTGCTAAAGTCAAGGCAATCGTGGAGATGCCTCCCTGAAAAGTTTGCATCAGCTTCATTCTTTACAAGGGCAGCTTGCATTCATCCATCGATTTATATCAAACATATGAAGATGCTATCAACCATTTGCAAAGTTGATGAAGAAGGATACTCTATTCAAATGGGACAAGGAGCTACATGTTAAATCCACCAATCCTTGCAGTGCCTACTACTAGGAAGCCCCTCATTCTATACACAGCTGCATTAAAAGAGTCCCTTGGAGCATTATTAGTATAACACAATGAAGAAAGCAAAGAGAATATTCTTTATTATATCAGTCGGAGATTGATAGGAGCAGAAATGAGATACTCACCGATATAGAAGTATTGTTTGGCATTGATCTTTGTAGTACAAAAGCTCCATCATTATATGTTATCTCACAAGATTACCCTCATCTCAAGGATTGATCCTCTGAAGTACCTGATAATAAGACCAGCATTAATAGGTCACTTAGCAAGATGGACAGTGTTGCTTTTACAATTTGATATCACATACGTTTCACAGAAAGCAATGAAGGGACAAGTTTTAGTAGATTTTCTTTCTGCACATCCCATCCCTAGGACTCTTCTCTTAATGAAGATTTGCTTGATGAACAAATTATGCTCATTCATGAAAGAGAAAAATCAAAAATTTGGAAAATATACTTTGATGGAGCCTCATCGATCAAACAAGTTCAACCTCTAAATTTCTCAAGGGCAAGAGCAGGAGTCGGCATCGTCTTCATAACACCATAAGGAGGGATAATGAGACGATCATATAGGTTGAGCCAAGAACTAATAATGAAGCTGAGTATGAAGCATTAGTGGCAGGTCTTGAAGAAGCTATTTTCATAGGCATTCAAAACTTGCATATTTTGGTGCCCATCTTATTATAAATCAAGTACTTTGCATCTATAAAATCAACAAGCTTGAGTTAGCTTTCAACTATAGATGAGTTCTTAAGCTTATGAAGTAGATACCAAACATCACACTAACTTGAGTCTCTCGATTGAGAATAGTAAAGCCTATTGCTTAAAAAAATTAGCTAAGAAAATGATAAGTATGAATAATGATTATGTCATGATCGGGATATCTACTCGACGTGTTCTAGAGCCAGCAAAGTACCAATTCCTGTAGGTAAAGGGGTTATTAAATTTGACACAACATAATGTGACTCAGGTTGCTCCTCATCCTCCCCAAAATTAATAAAGAGTTATAACAAGAATAGTTAAGAATGACATTGCCTCAGAAAAGCAGTGTAAAGCCTTTATTGTAGAAGAACCACATGATTGGAGGCAACCTTTCATCGACTACTTAAAGAAGGAAAAATACCAAACAATAAATCACTAAGAGCTCAAATTGAAAAGAAAATGTTGCACTATGCTTTCGTTAACAATACTTTATATCATAGATCCTTTGAATAAATGTGGCTACGATGCCTAAATGTAAATGAAGCTACCAAAGTGATGATTGAAATTCATGAAGGACTTTGTGGTGCACATCAATCAGGTCCCAAGATGGCAGTAAAGATCAAAAAGGATGGGCATATTGGTGTCTATGGTGAGACTGTATCAATCATGCTAAGAGGTGTCATGAATGTCAAGTACATGAGAGTATAATCCATCAACCTCCAAATCCACTACACCTAATGATAACATCTTGGTCATTCGAATATTGGAGTACAGATGTAATTGGACCAATTGATCTACCGTCATCAGCTGGACACAACTTCATCCTAGCAGTGACTGATTATTTCTCTAAGTGGACTCAAGCTACCCCATTTAAAGAAGTTATTGTTGATCGAGTGATTAACTTATTTATACATAATATGGTCTATAGATTTGGAGTGTCGCGTCGAATAATTTCTGATAATGACATGACTTTTAAAAATACAAAGATTTATATATTCGTCGATCGACAAAAAATCGATTTACGATACTCTTCAATATATAATGCAAGAGTAAATGGTTTGGCAAAGACCTTCAATAAGACATTAGTCAAGTTATTCAAGAAGACCCTTAATAAAATAAATAGAGAATGACATACTAAACTAATAGAGGCACTATAGGTGTATCGAACCACCTACAAGACACCAACTAAAGCCACTCCATATTTAGTATTTGGAACTGATGTAGTTCTTCCGCTTGAAGTTGAGTTGTCATCACTTCGAATAGTGATCCAATACAATCTAACTGAAGATCAAAATGCTCCTTTGAGGATGGAGGAACTTGACGTGCTTGATGAAGTTTGACTGCAAGCTATCAAAATCTAGAAGTTTATCGTGTGAAGATGTCCATAGCTTTTGATCATACGGTGCGGCCTCGAACATTCCAAAAAGAGGAATTGGTCTTGGTATTAAGAAGACCAATTATTCCTAATCAGAAATTTGGTGAAAAATTTAAGCCTAATTGGGAAGGTCCTTTTGTCATTGAGAAAGTATATCAAGGAGGGGTATACCAACTCATTGACCTAAAGGGTGAAAGACCAATGCCACCAATTAATGGTCATTACCTGAAAAAGTATTATGCATGATAAATACAATCTCAAGATGCAATTGAAATCCCCATACAAGATAGAGGATATTTTTTTAGTATATTTATATAGATTGACATCGTGTTCCATGCCGAGATCCCTAAATAGATGAAAAAACTTTTTCGTGAAAATTCGCCTATTACAAAGGGGCATTTTAGATTTATATACATAAATGAAATCAACACTGCATGTTAAAATCCTCTTAAGAGCCTATCAATTCAAATATTGATGTATTTGTGTATTTTTATCTTGAAAGTTTTTCTAAATGTGCTTTAGAATTCACCCAGCAAGATAGGGGCATTTTTACTTTATATCAATTTTATTTGAGTTGACATCGTGCTATAAGATGAGATCCCCGAATATATTCTGATTCAGGTTGACATTGAACTTTATGCCAAAATCCCTGAATATGTCCATAATTATTATTGTTAGAGCTGTAGGCTCTTGCAATGAACAAAAAGAATTTATTTCTATGCATGAAAAGATAGCCCTAAATGTCAAAAATTTATCTCCCAAATTTGTCAAATTCTAGAGATCAAGTCAAAAGAACTCCAAATTTTTGAAGCTTCAATCAACTGAGTTTGAAAAATATTAACCTCTACATCCTGAAGTCTAGGACACAGATAAGTTCTAAACGTCGAACATAGCAAGCCTACAAATGGCCAAGTTATTGATGCTCTCCTCACTCAACAAGATGTAAGAAAAGGCCGCAGTGAAAGAGCCCCCGTTCATTAGTCTAATGACCAAATCACCAACCCATCCTAGCTTAAGTAGAAGACTCGAGTAGGTTCTAAAGGTCAAACTTCATAAGCCTAAATGTGGTCGAGTTGCTGACACTCTCCTCACTCAACAAGCCATAACAAAAGGTCATAGTGAAAGAGCCCCTGCTCGTCAGTCTAATAATGATAACTATTCAATCTCAAACTAGATTCAGCTTAGTGATTACAAGCAACCAGAATCCAAGAGATCTTTCTACCTGATCGATATACCAAGAAAATCTGAGGAAACAACTCTCAACTCAGAGATGCCTCAAGTCAATCTTCATATTGCCTGAATGGTGATATTTCAATCTATTCTTAAATAATCTGATTAAGCATAAAGCATAGATCAAAGCCAATCTTTCATCAAGTCCGTCAAAGCAGAAATCACAAGACTAAGGGAGCAATTCCATATTTCATACAAATCTGATGGCTAAACTAAAGGAATTTTATAATTATTCAGTCTATTAATGCACACATTGTTGGGCTGATAAATCGACATTATAGACCTAATATGAGCCGGAAGGTTAGGTCATCTATATGTACCTTTCAATGAATCTGTCAAGGCAACAAGCACATGACCTAGGTTGTACATACACTTCCTAACAAGTCAATGTGGACAAATCAAGTCAATCCTTCATCAAGTCCATCAAGCTTAAAGCTAAGACAAAAGGAATTCCAAATCTCAAAACAAGTAGACCAATTCCTCCATCAAACCCAACCAAGCACGAAGCTAGGGTTGGAGGTAACTCAAATCTGCAATGATATAAAAGAAAGAGATCTTCAGCAAAGACATTGAAGTAAAGAGAAGATGGTGTAAGAACCCTTATCTATCGACAAGTTGATTCTGATAAATCGGTCAATCCCATCATTTAGCATGTCTTAAATAAGGCATCATACTAATACAAATCCTATCAAAGCTCCATAAGCTATTGCAATCAAAGCTGAAAAGATCCAAGTTTTATGGTCAGCCCAAAGGGTCAACTAGTTTTCAAAAAATATGACTCGCTCTATGCACAAATCACATTTATTGCGGGGCATTTGTTGACATTCACATATGCTACACAAGCCGAATCAAGCTTATAAGGTGAATTCGACTAACTTCAGATGCTTTAAAGCACAAATCAGAGCTGAGATGTGCCAAACATCATTGAAATTAGTCTAAATGACTTCTGATTGATGAAAGAACTTTGCCATCACGTTCAGAACATCAAAATTGATCAAAATATAAATATTGCATAACCTAAAAATCAACCGATCAAGTGATTGAGCAATCAATCTGTCGATGCGCATATTAGGGAAGGGAAGCTACAATGATGTTTAAACGACATCTATTCATGAAATTGATCATATTGTTAGCTTTGGGATATCAAAAATTATCAAATGAGACTGTCCACACTCAATTCGGATGAGTCTATGCAAATGTCAAATGATCGGAAGTGACAACACGCAAATCAAGGCTAAAATATATTGGGCATCACCAAAGTCAGTCGAAATGACCTCCGATCGATGAATAGACTAAGCCATTACTTTCGAATATTGAAGCGGTCATAAAATAAATATTGCACAATCTGATGATCAACCGATTAAGCGATCGAGTCATCAAAGCACCTACGTGCATATCGAGGTTAGGAGACACTCACATAAACTAAATAACCTCTGTTCACAAAATTGATTATGATGTTAGTTTTGAAATGTCAAAATCTATCAAGTAAGACTATTTGTACTCAATTCAAATAAGTCTGTGAGAAAATCGAGTGATCAGATGTGATAACACATAATTTGAGCTCAAATTGACCCAATTTAAAGGCGATTTCAATCAAATGGCCTCTGATCATGAAGCACTATGGCCCTAGAACATCAAAATAAGCTAAGATTGATTTATATATTAAATATTTAATTTTAGTGGTATCAAATTTACATTATCGATTAGATATTTAAAAATATATTTAATCTAATCCTAATGTCGTAATTCCTAAAACTAGTTCGATCATTTTCCTATTCCTCTTCACGCGGCCTCCTCACAAGATCGATTCACTCAAACCACGACCGTGCATGTGAGCCCTTCCTTTGTGATCTCTCCTCTTCATGCGATCAGACCACGAGTCTCCTCAACCGTTCCCCCCTTTTTTCTTTTTCTTCCCTTCAAACAAAAAAAGTTCTCTCTCATTCTCCCAATTTGGTTTTTTCCTCTCCCTCATCCAAACTGCGAGTAACTTCCTTTCCTCTCCTCTTCAATCATAAGCAAGGGTAAGTTCTTCCATTATTCTTCCTCTTCCCTTTCTTCTTCTTCCATCTCCATTTCTTCCCTCATTTCCACTAAACTGAAAATGTCTTCGCTCCATTTTTCTTCCCTCATTTCCACTATACCGAATATGTCTTCTTTCCATTTTTCTTGCCTCATCTTCTTCCAATCTGAAAATTCCCCTCTCCCTCTTCTTCCCTCTTCTTCCATTTCCTTTTTTTCTTCCCTTCTCTTCACCAAATCAAAAATCCCCTTCCATTTCTCTTTTTTCTCCCAATCCAAAATTTCCAATTCCTTTTGCCACAACCGGAGAGGAACACCATCATTAAGTGGGTTCTTATCTTTATTTTTGGCATCTCCCTTTCCATCTCCTTCCGACCTTTCCTTTTGTTGTAGCCAGAGAGTAACATTGTCATTAGGCGGGTTCTTCTCTTAGTTTTTGGCATCTCCATCTCCATCTTACCGATCATTGCAAGCACACATAAAAATGAGTCTGAACATGTGTGATAAATATGTGAATGTGTATATGGATATGCATGTCTCTTTATAGGTTTGAAGGCCTTGTCATGCTCATTAGGGTGCGACGAGATGAAAAATTGATTATTGTGTCATAAGACACTGCTTGCTACGCTCATTAGGGCGTACCGAGTAAGCCAACATCTATTAGATGTCGTTCCACCTAGCCAAAATGCTGCCGAAATTTCATCAAATCTTTTGACTTAGAAAAAAATGTGAGAATAAAAAGAACTAACTTAATAGCACTAAATAAAGAAACCTAAAGCTAAATTCAAATTAAAAGCATCAAACAAGAAGAAAAAGATGGGAGGGAAAAGAACATACAATGAATATAGAAGTAAAACATTAAATCAAAGAAAAAAGAGAGGTGAAAAGCACTTACAAGATTTATCTAAGCGGGGTTGAATGCCCACTAAAAGTAATTATACCTTCTCTTTCAAGCAGTCCAACTCCTCAAACAAGTGGAATGAAATATAAGGCTCCCTCTTGGCCTTATTTATTAAAATTGGAGGGAGTAATGAAGGACCCACTTTCACAAAAAGAAATCAAGTAAGTGAGCCATGTTCTCATAAATTTCTCAAACAAAAAAGGGAGGAAGAACTAAACAAATCTTAACTGAGATAGGAGGAGTTAAATGTTAAATTCATAATGAAAATTATAACAAAACTCAATGTCTAGTTGTTCTTTAAAATATGAAACCTAATGTCGAGTTAGGGATATTGAAGTTGATATTTGTTTATGTGAATAGAGCCTCTTATTGAATACACCAAGTATTAAATTCATAGACAAGAGATCATAAGGCTAATTGAGCAATTGAAAATTAGGCCTGATGTCGAAAGAAATAGGAATCATGATTGAACATCAAATAAAAGCATAAGAGAGCCTCTTGGAATTAAGATACATTCTTTAAACATATTCAAATAAATTAAAGAAAATTAAAGAATTCATCAGAGAATTTCCATGAGATCGTATGATTGCTGATAAGCATAAGTGACAAATCCTTGGAAAATGTTTGAAGTGTATTTGTCACCTTATCAAATACTCGAATTATATCAAGAACAAATTGAGTATAGTTGGCGATGAATTTGAGAATTGTCATAAGTTAAAATTAATGAATTTTTAAATACTAATCAACTTGGAATCAATTAAATATTAATCTAAATAATCTAATAAGATGTGAGACCAATTTACAACACCTTCTCACCATGCATTACACTTTGTACGAATAGAAGGCGCCAATTAAGGCATTCTTAGATACACACGCATGGGCCCCACTATCTTTGAATGTCTAGATTCATCATCAAAGGATCTTTGCGCGGTTGCTTCCGATTTTGTCTTAGGACTAGTCTAGGTTAAAAAACTAAAAATCTATTATAAGAATTTCAACTTAGTAAAACTATCTCAGATGCTAATTTTGTCATGTGATCGTAGATCTAATCCTCTATTAAGAGCTAAACAGAGTTGACAAGATCTAAAAATCACAAATATATTTGATTCAACCAATTAATGACCCTGATGATGGCTGTGTTGAATGGTGATTTTAATCGGAGGAGATACTTACCATAAAAATGTGTTTGTAAGCTCAAATTGAGTCAATCAAACTTAAGTATCAATAAAAATATAAAGTTAGATAAATCACTGAGCTATTAATGATTAAATGAAATTCAATCATTAAAAGCTTAAGAAAAACTCAATCTATCTACCTTCCAAACTATTTATTGAGGTGATAAATTAAGAAAACTCTAGCTCACAGGAGCCATTGTCAAATCAAGTGTTCTACTATGTTCACTCTCAATCAATCTCATGCCGAGAAAGGATGCCCGTGTCCTCTAACTTTTGGCTTGACTCTAATGGCTCTTTGAGTTATGAATCATAGGGTATACGATAGGGCAAAAGTCCTCGTCTAAGGTAGACTTAAGCTTATCTCCTTAAACAATCACAGTTCACTAGTGATTTCTTGGAGGACGTAACTCATGTGTTGCCGATAAGGATCCTTCAGTCAAGTTGGCTTGACTAACTCCTCTAACTAAGTAGACTAGGGACCACGACCCAGAATGATGGAACCATGGAATCTAGATCGGGCACGTCATCATTCCCCCAACCATCCGCTTTAATCTAATAATGATGAGTTTCATAAATTTATAAATTCTAAATCCCAAATTCAAAAAATTCCATATCTTTTACTATGCACGCATGTAGCGATCTATCAACTAACTTTTCGAAAGTTCTCTCTACATTGAGAGGGGTAATTAATTATATGGGCTTGTGTAGGAAACGAACCGGATCTAAAGTCCTTGCAAAATGAGGAAAAATCTCTGGGTGTCCATCTCCTATTCCATCTACCTTCTGAAAATTACACCGACACATTCAATCATACTCTCTTCAAGTAATTGTCGAGATTAGATGGTTAGTTTTTTGGTGCCCATATGGAGACTCCGAGACAGATTCTCCTTTCATCTTTGGCTAGTCATATATGTGCTATAGTAGCAATAAAGTTTTTAAAAATTCAAAATAAGAAAATGGTGATTTTAATGTGTAATAAATTCAAATTACTAATGAATGAGACTCTATATTGAATGAATTATTCTATAGAGTACATTTTATTACACTATTATTTTGTTCTGTAGTACTTCAGTATTTTGAAAGTATGGGGTGAAATAATAGTTACTAATTACTAATCCTCATCTTTCACTTTTATAGAATGGATCTATAGAGCACTCCTTTCACTGTTCAACTAGGGTGTGGTGCAAACATCTACTTAGCCAATGTCATTGTCAACTCAAGAGATGTTGGAGCTACCATTCAATTTAGTATCTTGAATTTCCTAGCTATCATAGCTGCAACTCCTGAAGTACTCACCCGTAAATTTTATTTCTCAAATTTGGAGTACAAAAATAAGGGGCATAATTAGAAAGAAAAAAGGTCCCCCTCCATAAGAGAGGACTTCCCCTTTTATAATATCAATGGGTGATTATACATAGAAAGTACATATAAGATAAATTGAGTATAAGTAGATACTCGCCTAAATAGGTGGTAGATATACTTATGAGTGAGTATAGATTTTCCAAATAGTAGGGGCGAGTAGCTCATTGTCATGCGAGTATGTGAGTAAGGATTATGCAGAGAGAAATAGTTGTCTTATCCCTTTGAGTATTATATCAATGAGTTAATTCATGACTGAGTCATTATTCTCTAGGTCCTCGATATGCCGGCTCGGGATAAACCTCAATTGTTAGATGCCCTTTCCAGTGAGTGTACTTATTATGGTAGCTTTTTTTATAAAGTACCCTTTATAGTATGTTTGTTTTGGTAATTGATCAAGTTACTTTGGTTTTGTCTACTTTGGACATATATTTAGCTCCTCAATTCTTTTGCTTCTTGTAGGTACCTCATAAAGAAATAGAAGAATGAAAAGAATGATTAGTTGTAAATATTTGATGAATTGTACAAATGAGAAAATTCATGCAATTTTGAGAGATCACATCACTTTTCAATCGAATATAATTATTTAATGTATCAGAGGCTATAAATGGATCCTTTTATCTTTCTTTAGCTTGTTTGACATTTTCTTTAGCTACTTGCTTGAATAGATTTTAAAACTTTTAAAGGAAGTTTGTGAAATTAGAAAAACATATCTATTATAGATGCCAAGAGGTCTTGTTGTGACATTGATCATGCACTCTATAGGCAAGTCTTCAAAAGAACCCCAAGAAATCCAAGAAGTTAGAAGAGGTTACTATTCATGTGGCTGAGGCCAACATGTTGGATCCTCCTATTTTCATGACTTTAGCTCTAGAAACCTTTAAGGATCCACATGAAGGATCAAACACTCATTATATTGAAGGGTGGGTTATGGCTGCGAGTTCTATTCCTATGTGAGCTATAAGCATCCATAGGGTAGATGAGGAAGGAGAGGATGAACCCTTGATCTTCCGCAAGAAGGTTCTGGTGTGTTGGATGGTTGGATTGGCTATAACAAAAGAAATTATAGAGAATGACTTAGTTGGATGAGACTTACTTCTATTTTACATTGTGAGTTCCTCTCTATGCAGTTTTGAATTTTTCCTTTGATCACAACAAAGCATGACTAGCGTTCAAGCATCGATGGAAAATATTGTGGGGTACTCGCTAGCCCTTTAAGTGACATCATCTAACACTCTAGGTAGCCTCGATAAATCACTTCACCTTTTCATGGGTGATTTACTAGGCCATAATCTGAGTAAATAAGATATTCACTTATTGTATAAAAGGCTTCCATTCTTGAAGATTGGACCTATAGCAAACTCCCTCATCGAATTTTCTCTTTTAGTTTTTAATGAATTCATTTCTCATCAACTAATGGTGACTCCAATTTTGCAATGGGTTGACTAGGTGACACCACGTGTGAACTTGATGGAGAGTTTGCACCAACAAAGAGTGGCCATCAAAACTCCCACAATTGTGAGTAGCTTTACCATGACTAATATCATGGATATGATGTTCAATTTTTTTTATCTCTCATAGAGATAACGGTAAGAATGCAAAGGGAAAGTATACTCAATGGTTGTGGGATGATGTGAAGAAAGAGCACCAGATATTTGTTGAGTCATCTGTGGTTGCCACTCTACTAGAAAAGGAGGCCCTCCTAGAAAAAGTCTTAGACTAGTCCCAAAGAGACATAAGTGAGCTGTAATCATGGTTGGAACTGAAGTTATAGTGGCAACAATCCTCAGAGGTGGACTACAACTTCATGACCATAAAGACTATGATAATATTACTTCACAACTTGGTCAAGTCACATAGTACTTTTCTTCTCCGCTCAAATGCAATTTCTTATTTAATTATATATGCAAGAATTGAGTACTCACTAAAGACTTACACTCAGATGTTGTAATTAATTGCTAAAAAAAGTGATTTATAAGGGTTATAGCAACTCTAATTTTACTTTGTGAGTGGATGAGAACACTAAGCATCTTAACTAAATCAAAATCTCTGAGTTGTGCTTCCCACTCGCCCATTTCAAGATTGGGTTTAGGCTTGCTCTTTCCCATGAGTGGGTGGACATTCTATAGTTATATTGAGTGGTGCCCACCTAAATTCTCCCCAACTACTTGGTGAGTATCACAACCTTCATCTTCTTGTTAAGAGAAGAGGGCATCCAATGGAGTTTAAGCCTTTTCTAGCAAGCATTCATAATGAAGGGCTACCAAGATGGAATCGTGTAATTTTTAGCAACTTTGCTGAAAATTCAAAACTTTTAGAGTAAAGTACAGAAGTGGTGCTCACAATTTCTTTTTGTAAAGAGATCATTGCCATGGCTAGTGTCGAGCACTCCTCTCCCATACTTGGCGAGTAAGGCAACCAAGCTTGCTAAGCCAAGTGCTCAGGAGGAGGAAGCCATTACAAGGCTATAGGGTCATACCCATAATGTTTCTCTTTATCTTCGCTTTGACATGATTACAGTTATCCTTATTGAGTATTTCTCTTTCTACTTGTTATTCACAGTAGTCTTTTATGACTCTGTTGACCTCACTTTTGGGGTGAGGTTGACTACTTTATTCTAGATTCAAGACTCTTCTAGACACTAAGAGTTCCCTAGTGCAAGGACACTTCTAGTGAGCAAGGGAACAATAAACCCAAGCCTGGAGACTCATAGGGTACAACACTAAGACTAGAGATTACCGTAGGAAATGTGAGGCATCACCCACCCTAACTCAACCAAAGTCCATGATCAATCAATTAACTAAATATAAATCAAATGAATACAATCCAAGCTCAAAACCAAATGCCAAATTGATTTAGGCTCAATTTGATCCATCAAAGGCTCAACTTGGCTAAACAAGTTAAGTTGACTCAACCTAACCTAACTATTTGGATTCTTCAAACTCAAATTGACTTGATTGAAACTCAACCTATCTAAACTCTTTTGGACTCAGTTCAACTTGATTAAACCTTGATCATAATCTGATTGAATCAAGCTAAGTGAACTTAGCCTTAAGTTGGTCCATTTGAATTCCTTAAGATCAAAACCCCATTTAATTTGAATCAAACCAATCCAACCCAATTCAAATTCTTAAATATTCCAAGCATCTTACCAAACATCATAACCTATCTCAATGCACTCAATTAATCCAACTAACTCCATTGATCCAAGTTGACCCACTTGACCTAAAGGATTCAAACGGGCCAAAATTTAATCTAGATCAAATCAAATGCAATCGAAGCCTTCAGTCAACTCCAAATCCATCATTGAATATATCCCAACCTTCATGTAGCTTTAATTGGACCCAATCAACCCAATTGATCCTTCCAATCTAAATTAACCTAAATGACCCAATTGAGTTAAGCTTCAATCAAACCTCAATTGAACCAAACCAACTCACCCAATCTCTTCCAAAATGATTATTGATCACCATTATTCAGTCAATTACATCCAATTAGGCTTAGCAAAGCCAATTTGGTCACTTGACCTATTTGACCCAATTTGACCTAAAGGTCAAATTGAACAGAATCCCATTCTAATTCAAATTAATTGTACCCATTCAACTCAATCAATCATGAATTGAGTATTGAATACAATCCAACCATCAATTGAAGCCAATTTGATCAAATGAACCCAATTTGGCCTAAAGGATCAAATTGAACCAAATCTCATATTAATTCAAATCAATTCAAATCAACACCTACAATCAATCTCAAATGATCATTCAAATATGAACCAACCCTCCATTCCAATCAATTTGACTAATTTTACCAAATTGTTCAACTTAACCCATTTAACATAAATGAACCCAAATGCCAAACTCAAATTCACTTTAAATTGGGTCAAACTAATTGCACCAATGCATTCCAAATGACCAAGTGAACATAAGTTAAGTGCCCTCTTAACCCAATTTTGTCAATTTGTTAACCAAACCCATTTGAACCCAAATTAACTAATATTGGTCAAATTGAGCCAAACTCAATCAAACCAAGGATAAACCCAACCAAACATGACATGATTCATCCTTAAGTCCCTATTGGCCTACCAAAGTGGACCCAATCCATGGTGAACCTAGTTTGGTTCAATCTAAGTGAACCAATGATTTTAAATAGGACAAAATCCCATTTGGAATGCCTAACCACCTCCCTACCCTTTAGCAGCCAACTTTAGCCCTTCTTGGGCATAGATTTGCTGACCTGACCTAGCTTAAGGTGTTGGGTTCAGTCCTTGACCAAGGGGATGACCTCCTACTCTTAGCCAGCCATTGCTCTACCTCAAAAGAGGTGTATACACTATGGCAGGCCACTAAGTTCCTTCAGCCACTCAAACACCTCCATATCCCCAGTCCTCTGCCACCTTCGGGCACCCATGCTGACCGGACGACTGGCAAAAGCTAAACTAATCCCATGGCTTGATTCACTTGGGGAGGAAAGTATATCCCTTTTCTCCCATTTAAACTCAAAAAACACACTCATCAAAGCATCTCTAGTAGTCCCCAAGCATTTTCAAGCTCTTTTGTGTCTCTAGTAACTGGTGAGACCAAGCTCCATTTGAACCCTTGTTTCCTCTTTTTCTAAAGTCACCAAACCTAAATTATTCCTTCCCACACCTTCCTCTAGCCTCGATGAACCAAAATTGATTTCCAATCAATTCGAGCATTGAAAATCATCTCAAGACCAACTCCGATGAGTTTCCTGGTGGCGTTTATACTGGCAGGAAGGTAACTTGTGGGCTTCTCAATAGGGCTTCGTCACTTCAAGATGAAGCTATCTCAATCGACGGACGCAGGCCTTGAGTTTTGGTGAGATAAAATCTAACAAACCAAAAAAAATCTTTAGGATTGTTAGTCTTTTATGAAATAAATCATGATTTTGTGCGAATCCCATAGTAAGATCTTCTTAGATTTCTTCCTTGATAGTTTTTGCAATCATTTTCTTCATCGAATAAGCTCTGATGAGTTTGAATTAAGTGGCAAAAGGTGGATGGTGTCCATCTTTCGATGCTCATGGGATAACAAATCATCAGTCATCCATTCCATGTGATTAGAATGAACAGTAGTGATTAATCACATTAGATTTTTTTTAATTTATTTTCTTTAGAATCACAAGATTAATCTTGACCATTCAATCTATTATTGAATAGCCAAGGAGAAACTGTGTCCATCACCACTGAGTCAACTGCCGCATCGAATATTTTAAATTGTCAATCCCGTGGCACAACATGGAAAGTGAAATCGCATCAGCATCTGCATGGCACCAATTGTGAAAATCATTTAATTAAAGTTAAAAATGTGATTTGATAACTAAAACTTTAAAAATTCATAATTATTTATAGAAAATTAAAAAAAATACAAATAAACCCTATATGGAAAGCTTAAATAGAGGAGAATCCAAGAAAAATAAAATCCATAGGTTTCATCTAATGAATAGTGACTAATTAGGGTTCAAAATTTCAACTAATTACCTTAATTAAACCTTAATCACTTGGTTAATTAACTTTACATAGACCCCTTTAGAATGATCTGAGGTGACTTCGAGATTGAGATTGACATCGAGATGATTAAGGTGATATTAGAAATGTCACCCCCTAAAAGTCTAACTTAACTTAGATCATTCAAAGGAAGGTTGACATATCTAAGACGCTTCATATCCAACTTATTTGGCAGGTGTCAAGCATTCTCAACATTGATCAAGAAAGACACTAAGTTAAAGTGGGATAATAAGTACCAACAAGCATTCAAAAGCATCAAGTGATACCTTATGACATCGCTAGTCTTAGCTACCCCTATCCCAAGAAAACCCCTCATACTATACAATGTTGCATTGGATGACTCCCTTGGCACATTGTTGCTAACAACGAAGGGAAAAAATGCACTCTACTATTTAAGTCATCATCAAATCACTACAGAGGCAAATTATCCACCCATTGAGAAGCATTGCCTAGCTTTAATCTTCATCGCCCAAAAGCTATGACATTATATGCTCTCTTACAAAGTGAACTTGATTTCCAGAATTAATCCTCTATAATATCTCATGACATGGTTGGTGCTTTCTAGATGGTTGACATGATGGTCTATAATACTATCGTAGTTTGATATTACATCCATTCCCTTATGTGCCGTGAAGGGACAAGTGCTCGCTGACTTCCTACTAGCACACCCTCTTCCTGTTGAATACACTCTAAATAATGATCTAGACAAACAAATCATGATTCTAGAGGGTACAAGGGTAGATGGGGATGTATTTTAATGGTGTGGCTTCCTCTTAAAGAGGAGAAGAACCATGATCTAAGATCCTAGGCAAAGCAGGGGTAGGAGTAGTTCTCTTAACACGCATCACGATATGATGAGGTTCTCATATCATCTATATGAACCTTACACTAACAATGAAGCTAAATATGAAGCCTTGATCACCTGTCTAGAGTTAATTATCTCTTTAAGCATTCAAAGCATCAAGATATTCAGGGATTCATAATTAGTGCTTAACTAAATTTTTGGATCCTATAAAGTTCTCAAGCTCAAACTTCTTCACTACCATAAATACACCATGGAGTTATTAGCCTAGATCCCAAAGCTTACTATCTATAGGAACACTTAAGGAGAGAATTCCATGGTTGATGCCCTAACTAAGCTCACTAAATAATTAGCATGTCTAGAAGATGAGTTCATATCAATAGAGGTTTATAATTATCAAGTCTTTTTGCCTATTGATACCTAACTCATCGAAAAACATACCCTTGAAGAGAAGATTACCAATGCTGAAAAGGATGAAGAATTTGATTAAAGGTGACCTTTTATTGACTATCTAAGTAAAAGAAAACTACCTCAAGAGAAGTCTCAAAGATATCAAGTTAGGCAAATGGCGCTCTTTTATGCCCTTATTGATGACACTTTATATCAACGGTTCTTCGATCATATGTGATCATGTTATTTAGGAAAGCATGAAGCCCATAAAATCATGACCAAGATACACTCAGGACTATGTGGTGCCCACCAATCCTCCCCAAGATGAAAGCCAAAACCAAAAGACTTGAATATTATTGGCTAACGATGATTAACGATTGCATGGATGTGGACAAGTGCTACCATCTGTGTTTGGTACATGCAATGGTCCTACATCAACTACCCAATATCTTAGACTTGATATCATGGCCATTTGAGTGTTGGGGTGCCAATATAGTGGGTCTGATTGAGCCTCCCTCATCTAAAAGGAATATCTTATTAGCAGCTATAAACTACTTATCCAAGTAGGCAAAGTAATCCCCTTAAAGAGGGTCACAACTCTACACATTTTTTAGTTCTTTAGGAATAATATCATATATAAGTATTAGGCACATCATTAAATCATATTTAATAATGGTTTTGCATTTAAAAGTACAAAAATCAATAACTTCACTAGAAGACAGAACATAGATCGGAGGTACTTTACCATCTACTTCCCTCAGGCGAACGGGTTAGCAAAACCTTTCAATAAGACCCTCGTTTAGATCTTGAAGAGAATGCTCGATGATAATAAGCGATAGTGACATGAGCAGTTAGTTGAAGCCTTGTGGCTTACCATACCACATAGAATGTCCCCCCCCCCCCCCACACACACACACACACACCATTACAAGTAAATAATAAAATTACAATCAAGGTAATGTTAAGCTCAGTTAGAGGAACTCAAGGTATTGAGGAAAGATGCCTATGGACATGTCAAAACAAAGAGTTATATAAAGCTAGAATAATTTCATCTCACAATAAGTTGGTTCTCCCAAGAGCTTTTCAAGTCTGAGAGCTTATTTTAGTTATAAAGAGACCAATTATAGCCTTTCTCAAGATGGGAGGCAAGTTTGAACCAATGTACAAAAGCCCTTTCATTATAGAAAAGGCCTACCAAGGTGGATCATACCAACTTATCACCATAAAAGTGAACGTCTGATGGTTCCAGTCAATGGACTTTAACTAAAGAAATCATATGCATTATTATGTTTAAAATAAAATTTCCTTAATAAAATGTTCCTTTCAAAATAAAATCATCCCTTTAAATTAAGATTTCCTTTCAACTCTTGGGGATGTTTTCTATCTCTTGGTGCTTTAGGATAGGTGTAAGAAAAACCTAATCATAACTAACGCAACATAACTATAAAACCACACACAAACATGAAACAAGAAAATATGAATTCAAGTAATTCGAGTAACTTTAAATTGAGATAAGACCCTAGTACTTAATAGCTGCTCTAGGTCAGGTTTGATTCACTACTTAGCTAGGGTCTCACGGGTCAATTTTGCTTAGAAGGATGTGAATCCCCATGACTTCTTCCTAGCTTGACCGTTGTAAACTAATGGGCACCTTATCAATTTAGTGCCTTTTATTGCATGACCAATATACTACCTCAATGGTTAACTTTGCTTAAAAAGATGTGAGTCTCTGAGCATTCTTCTTGAGCTAGCCACCATGTATGGGTCAAAAATATATTTGAGGATTAGGGTAAGACCCCAGTGGATCCTATTCCTCATGACTACTTCAAGCCCTAGTCTAGTCCTCTTTTATGACTTCCCACTTGGTAGTCGCCCTTGCCTAGTCCTCCATGACTTACCACTTGGTAGTTTCCCAAGGTCAGATAGTAGCTATCTAGCCAATGACAGATTATCCTAATGATCAATTCCACTTAAGAATATGAGAGTCCCCAAGGCTTTCTTCCTTCATTGATCATTTCAAACTAATGGGCACCTTAGGATGGCTGGTGTTTACTTTGTTGACAGCAGGCCACCCGGTGAATAACAACCGTTAGGTAGATGTAAGTCCCCATGTTTTCTTCTTGAAGTGGCCATGATACCTACAAGCTTTATATGATTTAATAATTAAGATAAGACCCTTAGAGGCATCTTTCTCTTTAGGCATTCTATTTGGATTATGTCTTCATGACCTCATCTAGATATGACCCAAGTTACTGCCAGATTGGATAATTCCCCTTTCCTAGTAGCCACCCCTTTAATTGGATAGCAACATTCTATAAATGTAAAGGCTATCCTTTAGGGCTAATAAATCTAAGGTAGGTCAAAGCTTATGTAGCTCCTTTTTAGTGTGGCCCATCATAAACTAATAAGGTCCACACCAAATAAACAAACAAAAATAAAGTAATAATCTATTATGGATTAGGAAAAAAACCCCAGTGACACTTATTCCCAAGTAGACATCTTATTTTCTCAAGTAGTGTCACTAAAAATCCCTACAGGATTAACCTTGACTACTTCAAGCTAAGGTAAAATCCTGAGCAGCTCTCACTTAGTAGTCACCCTAAGATAAGTTCAGCTTGTTATACAATCAGCAGGTCACCCTGGTGGTTGATTTTGCATTGGAACATGTGTGTCCCTGAGCTTTCATCCTAATTCAACCATCACAAACTGACGGGCAACCCTTAGGTTAGATAGTAACTATTATACAAATGGTAGGCTATTCCTTTGAGTCATTAAATTTAAGGCTGGTCTAGGCTCCTATAGCCCCTCCTTAGTGTGGCCCATTACAATCTGATAGGGTCCACACTTATTCAATAAATTAATATAAAATTAAAATCAACATAAATCAGCACAATCAAGAAAAATTAATCAACATAAACAAATTAAATCAACCTCAAATTCAATCAAATCTCATCAATTCATATAGAATTCCTATTCATGCCCTTAGAATGAATCAATTTGTAATCCAATCAAATTTATATGTAATCCCCAATGGATCCCCATTCGTGTCCTTGGCATGAAGCTAATTATTAACAAATCAAACCAGATCTACTTAACCCTTTCTTCATGCCCCCTAGCATGAAGTAAGATAAATCAACTAAACTAAGAACCAAATTCTTTGTACCCATCCATTTAGGTATGAAAATTTCTTTGCATGTTTATTATCATTTTGGGTGTAGTTGATCATTTTGATCAACACTAGAATGTGTGGTGTGCCCTGACAGTTACACCATACCAATTGGGGGTCCTTTGTTGACCTCACTTTTGGAGTGAGGTTGACTAATACCCTAGATTGACACTTCTAGACACTAAGAATTCCATCTTACTAGAACACTTCTAGTGATCACGGCAACACCAAACCCAAGCCTTGAGACTCATAGGGTACAACCCTAGGACTAGAACATACCTTAAGAGAAGTGAAACCTCACCTAACCTATGGCTAAACCAAAGTATATGATCAATCAATTAACTAAATCCAAATTAAATGAATATAATCTAAGCTCCAAACCAAATTCCAAATTGATTTAGGCTAAATTTGATCCATCATAGGCTCAACTTGGCTAAATAGGCTAAGTTAACTCAACCTAACCTAAACTATTTAGATTCTTCAAAATTAAACTAACTTGATTGAAACTCAACCTATCCAAACTCCTTTGGACTCTAATTCAATATGATTAAACTTTGATCATAATCCAAATGAATCAAGCCATGTCAACTTGAGCCTTAACCCAAGTTGGCCCATTTGAATTCTTTAAGATCAAAGCCCAATTTAGTTTTAGTCAAACCAATCCAACCCAATTTAAATTCATTGGTTATTTCAAGCATCTTACCAAGCATCACAAACTATCCCAATCTACTCAATCAAACCAACTCCATTGATCCAAGTTACCCACTTGACCAAAAGGAATCAAATGGGTCAAAATTTAATCTAGCTCAAATCAATTGCAATTGAAGCCTTCAATCAACTCTAAATCCATCATTGAATATATCCCAACCTTCATATAGCCTCAATTAGACTCAATCAACCTCATTGAAAGAACTTCGCCATCACGTTCAGAACATCAAAATTGATCAAAATATAAATATTGCATAACCTAAAAATCAACCGATCAAGTGATTGAGCAATCAATCTGTCGATGCGCATATTAGGGAAGGGAAGCTATAATGATGTTTAAACGACATCTATTCATGAAATTGATCATATTGTTAGCTTTGGGATATCAAAAATTATCAAATGAGACTGTCCACACTCAATTCGGATGAGTCTATGCAAATGTCAAATGATCGGAAGTGACAACACGCAAATCAAGGCTAAAATATATTGGGCATCACCAAAGTCAGTCGAAATGACCTCCGATCGATGAATAGACTAAGCCATTACTTTCAGAATATTGAAACTGGTCATAAAATAAATATTGCACAATCTGATGATCAACCGATTAAGCGATCGAGTCATCAAAGCACCTACGTGCATATCGAGGTTAGGAGACACTCACATAAACTAAACAACCTCTGTTCACAAAATTGATTATGATGTTAGTTTTGAAATATCAAAATCTATCAAGTAAGACTATTTGTACTCAATTCAAATAAGTCTGTGAGAAAATCGAGTGATCAGATGTGATAACACATAATTTGAGCTCAAATTGACCTAATTTAAAGGCGATTTCAATCAAATGGCCTCTGATCATGAAACGGACTATGGCGTTGCGCCTAGAACATCAAAATAAGCTAAGATTGATTTATATATTAAATATTTGATTTTAGTGGTATCAAATTTACATTAATACTGATTAGATATTTAAAAAATATATTTAAAAGCCTTAATCTAATCCTAATGTGTAATTCCCTAAAACTAGTTATCATTTGCCTATTCCTCTTCGCTGGCCTCCCTCACCAGAATTGCTTTACCGACCTGACCGCTGACCTTCTCGATCTCTCCTCCTCTTCATGCGGGATCACCTTGACCACCTGAACTCCTCCAACCGTTCCCCCCTTTTTTCTTTTTCTTCCCTTCAAACAAAAAAAGTTCTCTCTCATTCTCCCATTTGGTTTTCCTCTCCCTCATCCAATGCGGTAACTTTCTCTCCTCTTCAATCATAAGCAGGGTAAGTTCTTCCATTGTTCTTCTTCCTTTCTTCTTCTTCCATCTCCATTTCTTCCCTCATTTCCACTAAGAAAATGTCGCTCCATTTTTTTTCCCTCATTTCCTATCCGAATATGTCTTCTTTCATTTTCTTGCCTCATCTTCTTCCAATCCGAAAATTCCCTCTCCCTCTTCTTCCTCTTCTTCCATTTCCTTTTTCTTCCTTTCACCAAATCAAAAATCCCCTTCCATTTCTCTTTTTCTCCCAATCCAAAATTTCCAATTCCTTTTGCCACAACCGGAGAGGAACACCATCATTAAGTGGATTCTTATCTTTATTTTTGGCATCTCCTTTCCATCTTGACCTTTTCTTTTGTTGTAGAGTAACATTGTCATTAGGCTGGTTCTTCTCTTGGTTTTTGGCATCTCCATCTCCATCTTACCGATCATTGCAAGCACACATAAAAATGAGTCTGAACATGTGTGATGTGATATATATATGGATGCATGTCTAGGTTTGAAGGCCTCTCATTAGTGCGTGACGAGATGAAAAATTGATTATTGGTGAATAAGACACTCTTGTTACTCATTAGGCGTGCAACATAGTAGATGTCGTTCCACCTAGCCAAAATCTTTCATCAAATCTTTTGACTTAGAAAAAATGTGAGAATAAAAGAACTAACTTAATAGCTAAATAAAGAAACCTAAAGCTAAATTCAAATTAAAAGCATCAAACAAGAAGAAAAGATGGGAGGAAAAGAACATACAATGAATATAGAAGTAAAACATTAAATCAAAGAAAAAAAAGGTGAAAAGCACTTACAAGATTTATCTAAGCGGGGTTGAATGCCCACTAAAAGTAATTATACCTTCTCTTTCAAGCGGTCCAACTCCTCAAACAAGTGGAATGAAATATAAGGCTCCCTCTTGGCCTTATTTATTATTAAAATTGGAGGGAGTAATGAAGGACCCACTTTCTGAAATCAAGTAAGTGAGCCATGTTCTCATAAATTTCTCAAACAAAAAAGGGAGGAAGAACTAAACAAATCTTAACTGAGATAGGAGGAGTTAAATGTTAAATTCATAAAGAAAATTATAACAAAACTCGAAGTCTAGTTGTTCTTTAAATATAAAACCTAATGTCGAGTTAGGGATATTGAAGTTGATATTTGTTTATGTGAATAGAGCCTCTTATTGAATACACCAAGTATTAAATTCATAGACAAGAGATCATAAGGCTAATTGAGCAATTGAAATTCATGTAAAGAAATAGGAATCATGATTGAACATCAAATAAAAGCATAAGAGAGCCTCTTGGAATTAAGATACATTCTTTAAACATATTCAAATAAATTAAAGAAAATTAAAGAATTCATCAGAGAATTTCCATGAGATCATTATGATAAGCATAAGTGACAAATCCTTGGAAAATGTTTGAAGTGTATTTGTCACCTTATCAAATACTAATTATATCAAGAACAAATTGAGTATAGTTGGCGATGAATTTGAGAATTGTCATAAGTTAAAATTAATGAATTTTTAAATACTAATCAACTTGGAATCAATTAAATATTAATCTAAATAATCTAATAAGATGTGAGACCAATTTACAACACCTTCTACGCCACCGGATTCGCAACACTTTGTACAAGCGAATAGAAGACGTCAATTAAGGCATTCTTAGATACACCCGCATGGGCCCCGACACTATGCTGAATGTCTAGATTCATGTGTCAAAGGATGCTGCGCAGGTTGCTTCCCGATTTTGTCTTAGGACTAGGTCTAGGTTAACAAAAACTAAAAATCTATTATAAGAATTTCAACTTAGTAAAACTATCTCAGATGCTAATTTTGTCATGTGATCGTAGATCTAATCCTCTATTAAGAGCTAACGAGTTGAGATCTAAAATCACAAATATATTTGATTCAACCAATTAATGACCCGATGATGTGTTGAATGGTGATTTTAATCGGAGGAGATACTTACCATAAAAATGTGTTTGTAAGCTCAAATTGAGTCAATCAAACTTAAGTATCAATAAAAATATAAAGTTAGATAAATCACTGAGCTATTAATGATTAAATGAAATTCAATCATTAAAAGCTTAAAGAAAAACTCAATCTATCTACCTTCCGCAACTATTTATTAGAGGTGATAAATTAAGAAAACTCTAGCTCACAAAGGAGCCATTGTCAAATCAAGTGTTCTACTATGTTCACTCTCAATCAATCTCATGCCAGAAAGGATGTGGCCCGTGTCCTCTAACTTTTTGGCTTGACTAACTCTAATGGCTCTACCCTTTGAGTTATGAATCATAGGGTATACCTGATAGGGCAAAAAGTCCTCTGTCAGCTAAGGTAGACTTAAGCTTATCTCCTTAAACAAATACCACCCTAGGTCTGCAAGGATTTCTTGGAGGACGTAACTCATGTGTTGCTGATAAGGATCCTTCAGTCAAGTTGGCTTGACTAACTCCTCTAACTAAGTAGACTAGGGACCACGACAACCCAGAATGATGGAACCATGGAATCTAGATCGGGCACGTCATCATTCCCCCAACCATCCGCTTTAATCTAATAATGATGAGTTTCATAAATTTATAAATTCTAAATCCCAAATTCAAAAATTCCATATACTGCTACTATACGCTACTCATGTAGCGATCTATCAACTAACTTTAATCGAAAGTTCTCTCTCTACATTGAGAGGGGTAATTAATTATATGGGCTTGTGCCTATAGGAAACCTGGAACCAGATCTAAAGTCCTTGCAAAATGAGGGAAAAAATCTCTGGGTAGTGTCTTATCTACTATTCCATCTACCTTCTAAAAATTACATCGACACATTCAATCATACTCTCTTCAAGTACTTGTCAAGAGGTCGATGGTTAGTTTTTGGTGCCCATATGGAGACTCCGCTTAGGACAGGATTCTCCTTTCATCTTTGGCTAGTCATATATGTGCTATAGTAGCAATAAAGTTTTTAAAAATTCAAAATAAGAAAATGGTGATTTTAATGTGTAATAAATTCAAATTACTAATGAATGAGACTCTATATTGAATGAATTATTCTATAGGTACATTTTATTACACTATTATTTTGTTCTGTACCTGATTTTGAAAGTATGGGGTGAAATAATAGTTACTAATTACTAATCTCATCTTTCACTTTATAGAATGGATCTATAGAGCACTCCTTTCCGTTCAACTAGGGTGTGGTGCAAACATCTACTTAGCCAATGTCATTGTCAACTCAAGAGATGTTGGAGCTACCATTCAATTTAGTATCTTGAATTTCCTAGCTATCATAGCTGCAACTCCTGAAGTACTCACCCGTGGTACACTCGTCCGAGGCTATGCCAGAAGGCCTCAGGTTACTGAAGCTCCTACTAGTCATGCTCGCCAATCAACTCAACAGCCAACCACTGTTAAAGAGTTTTCTTGATAGAGAACTTCAATTTTTAAAAGATTAGGTCAATATGAAGCCCCCGTGATGAAAAGAACCTTTAGTGGGCAAATTATGTCTTTAATGTCTCATGGTATAATTATTTCTCCGATTGAACCTTTCATACCTTGAAAGCATGATCATCAAGCTTCCTCATCAGGAAGCAAATTAACCAGAAGGCAGAGAAGAAGAAGAAATGCTAAGCTAAAGGCTCAGCAGATCCCATTCAAATGACCTAGTGAACAAGCAATCCTGCCACCAAGAGCGAGTATTCCTACCCACAATAACTTTGACTATCTAAAGTGGGTAAAAGGAATAGCTCAACTAGTGAAGCAAAGCAGTCTATCTGGACCCAACAACATCAAGCTCCACTACCACAGAGGAGATGGCCTAAAACACTATCTGCTAGAATACACAATGTTCTTAAAGTAAGCAAGGACAGAAACTTAATGAAAAGAAAATTTTAGAGGCCTGTGGTGATTGAAAATACTAAAGCTCCACCAAGGAGGTTGCCATCCCTTATGGTAACTAGTCATCGAGCCAAGTATGCTTCGTGCGGTGAGCATCAGAGCATGACACTAAGACTGCGTGCCCAAGAATCCACTGCTGAAAGGTCCCGGTGAAAGGATAAGCAGATATGGAGGCCAAGGCCCCGTGATGAAATCTTGAAGAATGGAAGTGGTGTGACATCTGATACACATATTCAAAAATCCACCATAAAAATAACTTAGCAGAAATGGATACCCAAAAGGAGGGATATTACTGATGGAATGCATGATGGTCGACACCCTGGAGAATCCTCTATGGGATCCCATCATCGATCAGATTCACTCCAACAAGAGAAGGTTGACTATGATCGCAATCCCCTAGTGGAAGAAGTATTTGTTCCATACAATGAACTAGAGATCTAGTGAAAGCGTCGATCAAAAATTTGTGTGCAAGAAGATAATAATGAAGAGGACATTATGGTTGGAAGTCATCTATATGGTCAGAGATATAGATGAACATTTCACTCAGCACCATCATCAGCAGCATGGATCCAAGGAACCTAAACTTGAATTCGATGTTTATGAAGAAGAGTCTTCATAGAAGCAAGTAGAAGATGGATCTTCAATCTCTATTGAAGAGGAAAAAGAAGAAGATCAAAATGAGAAAGAGATCATGGGTGTTGAAGTTGTTTATATGGTTGAACAAATAAATGATCAGTCTGGTACACGCTTTTATAATTAACATCCTCGTTCATCCTTAGCAACAGCTGCCCCTGCAAATGCATAAGGAGAAGGACAATCAAGTTCTTCCCTTGAAGATGAGCATGAAGCAGAACAACAACAAGAAATAGAGGAAGAAGAAGAGTCTACACTTATTGACATTGTGGCGCTAGCTAGAGAGCAAAGTTAAATGCAACGTTAAATGGAAGTCAAAGAAAATGAAATTTCATAGCTTGGTACTAAGATGAATGATATGATGGTATAAATGAATATCATGATGGATATGTTATAGAAGAATATCACATCAACTGTAGCACTTGTCTTGTCTCCTAATCAACAGGTAGCTAATAATATAACTTCTATACCACTAATTCTCTAATAAGCTCTACACATGCTACACACGGAAGAATGAAGTTGACCAACTACCTCTTCAGTCGATAATTCAAAATATGGCTAGCACACCCAGAATAGTAACAACTACTCAGCTAGAAACAATAATTAATGAAAATACAAAGACAATTATAGCTTCAGAACAAGCTGAAGAGTTGCTGAGTAAGGGTTGCCCTTACCCAGCTGAATATGATCAAGTGACGTACCCGAAAGGTTACTCAGTGCCGAAATTTAATACTTTCACTAGACTTATTAACCCAAAGCAATATCTATCCCAATTTAAGGCTGATTATGGTAATACATTAGAGAATGATGCGTTGCTTTTCCATTAGTTAGTTAGTAGCCTGACCTCAGCTACTTTTGAGTGGTATGTAGAATTGTCAAATGATTCAGTTAAAACTTTTGTTGAGTTAGAAACAATATTCATGAAGAGGTTCACTAGTGCAACTAAGAAAATAATGATCGCTGACCTTGCCTTACTAAAAAAAAGAAAATTTTAGTCAGTGACAAAATTCATAATTCGTTGGCATAACCTAAGCATGAAATGTGAGCAATAATTGGAGGAAGAACATGTGATTCAATTTCTAATGGGCAATATGGATGACAAAATGACACCATTTTTATGTACGATAATAATTACAATGTTTCAAGATTTGCTTGATAGGGTGGCTAAATTTGAAATGTTGAGTCGCCCTATGTCTGAAATCTATACAGATAAGGAAAAGAGGAACAAACCTTCAGACTCAAGAAGAAATGAAACTCATGCCACTTTCTATAGCTCAAATTGTGAAAAATAGGTGATATATAATGTCGATAAAGAAAAGCATCCAATGTACAATGATGATAATGGAAAGAAGCATGTCTATTCTAATCACTAGCCAAAATTAGTATAAGGAGGCAATGATAAACCTCAAACTTCTTCAAGTGGTGGAGAGCGTTCAAAACAAGCAACAAGAGATGATGAGTGAATGTCATCTCTCAAGAAAAGATAAACAAAGAATATTCCTTTAGAAGGGATAGTATGGCTAAATTATTTCAGCAAGCACTCCAAGTTGGTCTACAATTACTAGAAATTAGAAGGCCTAAAAAAGCTGATCAAGTCAATAATCCAAACTACTGTCCCTATCATTGAATGACCAGTCATCCTATCGAAGATTGTTATATCTTAAAAGATTAGCAGGAAAGGAAGTATTGGTGAGGTGAATTTATGTTATCTGATAGTGTTCTAGTCAACCCAAAAAGAGAGTCTACAAGGATGATTATATCCTCTTTCGTATCATCTATTAAAGAAAAAAAGTAGGAGAAATCATTTCAGAATGAAGAATGGGAAATGGTAGTCTCCTAATAGATCGTAAAAATGTTGAAGCAATTAAAAGACATCCCTAATGTTAAGTGGAAATCATCATTTGAACCTATATTAAACTTAAAAAAGATATCTAAACTAAGTATTTGGGCTTCTCAATGGCATTTTGATAAGGCTACTTCATCACAACACGAGTAGTAGTCTATTAAATGCATGCCTCATAAGTTTAAGAAGCTGACTAAGAAGAAGATCAAGAAGAGAACTATAACTCAAAAGATTAATACTAATTTAGAGGAGTAACACCAGCTCGCAAGAAAACCATTTAGGCTTGCAAACTTTATGCCTAAACTTTGCATTGTTGAATCGAATGATGAAGATAATGATGAATCTTGTCTAGTAGAGACATGTCAAATCATCTATGTGATATCACATGTTCTTCAGCATCAGTTACTCCAAAATGACAAAGGTAGTCAGATAGACTTTACCAACCATCAAAATTCTTATCAAGAAAGCAAGAAGATCCTGACGAGTTAACATCTAAATTTTGTTTAATAACTCAACAAAAAGATAATAGTTCAAATGAAGATTTATGTTTTCTCGGCAGAGAAGAGTCAGACTCATCAATATCATTGCGTATGAAACATATGAAGTTCAAATGTGAGTTTAATTCTTTTGGTCAATCCTCCAGAATAAGAAGTGAATTTGAAGAAATTACTTCTTTAAAAAAAGCTGAGCAAGACAAGATGATTCAAGTTCAGTTGAGAAGTGGTAAAGTCTTACCATCTTCATCCAAAAGGAGAAATGCAAATAAAGACAAAGGCAAACAAATTGAAGTCAACGAAGACATCATTCCCAAAAATCTTAGAATACAACCTAAATCAAGTGAAAAGATAGATTATAATATTTTATCACATTTGAGAAAGATGCACAACTGAGTGTGTATGAGGCTCTCTTGATGTCAAAAGACCTCCAGAAATTTTGATACAAGCCCTCAAAGATCTTAAGAGTTATGAAGCTTACTTTGCTGAAAAATGCATGACTGGACCATTACAAACTCAAGATCTCCTAGTAATCATATTTTTTTGAAGATTATCTTATGTTGGGAACAGCAGATCATAACCATCTGCTATATGTTACTGTAAAGAGTGATGGCATCTCGATCAGCCAAATATTGATTGATTCAGGTTCTTCTATCAATCTTATGAGTCTAAAGTTATTAAGAGGATTATCACTTGATATCCAACATCTTGGGAGAGATAAGTTGATGGTTCATGATTTCAATGAGAAATGATAGAAAACCCTGAGTTCTTTTATTCTCCTGCTCAAGTTTTAGGAGTTATATATAGAAGCCAAGTTTCATATAATTGATGTTAATACATTGTTTAGAGCTCTCTTGGGTGGACCATGGCTATATGAGTATGGTATGGTCCCATCAACTATACATCAGTGTATGAAGTACCTAAAAAAGGGAGAATAGTACAGAATTCCTTGTAACCATTCTCCGCCCATGAAGCAGTAAAGATCTATGAAGATGCAAAATATTTCATCCTTAAAGAGCCTAAGCTAATAGAGCCTCTTGAAGCGGTAACATCTACTTCAGGAACTAAAAAGCAACTTCACAAGGTGAAAGAACATAAGGAAAGAGGAAGAAAGAAGGCCATGCCAACTTTCCCTAAAGCACTCAATTCTACATCTAAATAAAGAAGATTTGTTCCTCATTTGGAAAGTGACACACAAGAAGAACAAAATATTCTTATCAAACCTAAGGGAACCTATAAACTTTCAAGAAAGGTAAAGTATGAAATGAGTGCTTATGATTCAGACTATGACTTTGAATCTACTTATGAAAATAAAGTTCAAAGGGTCGCATCAAGAAGGATAGCTCATTTGGTAGTGTGAGAGGACTCCTTCAAAATTATACCCATCCCTCAACTGTACTTCAAAGAAATTACTCTATTGGACGTTCATAATATTGAAGAATTGATAACATTCTATGTGACACTATTGAGCGAGAGTGGCGAAACATGAACTCTATTTTATAAATCTGAAGAGTCTCAATCTCACAATTTTGATCAGCCCACTCAACATGAAGATGCAGATGGGATAGTGCCAATAAGAATGCCAATATACTATCCACAAAAATTACGAAGAATGATGCATAACCTTGGGATTCATATTAAAACTAAAAATAGAACTTAAATCTTTAACAGGATGTGGAGCCAGAGAAGTCCTCAAGCATCACAAAGAAATAATAAGTTTATCACTAAAGTTCTTGGGTTCATCCATAAACCTCATCAAGATAAAGTTTGTTATAATATAATAGAAGTTGAGATCGAAACTAATAGTGATGAAGAAGAGGATCTCCATGAAATTCTTCTTGCAAATGATGATGAAGTAGAGGCCAAGCCTGCTCTTAAACAACTCAAATATGGTGGACAAACAGTTACTATGGAAGAACTCAAAGAAATCAACTTAGGAGCTAAGGATGATCCCCATCCAACTTTCGTTAGTGCCCTTCTACCTGATGAGAAAGTCGAAGAGCTAAAAATGCTACTTTATAAATTTAGGGATTGCATTGCCTGGACATATTTTGAAATGCTAGGCTTATCCCCTAATGTTGCAGTTGATAAACTAGCTATTAAACCAAATGTGATGCCTGTTAAGCAAGCTTCTAGGAAAATGAGTTTAGAGATTGAAGAACAAGTGATTGTAGAAACTAAGAAGCTGATCGAAGCAGGCTTCATCCGGGAGGAGAAGTATGTAAATTGGATAGCCAATATTATCCCCATTAGGAAGAAGAATGACAAAATCTATGTCTGCATTGACTTATGGGACCTAAATAAGACATGCCAAAAGATAATTTTTGCTTCCAATATCAGAACTACTAGTGAAAAATACTTTCAACTACGATATGTTCTCATTCATGGACGGATCATCGGGATACAATCAAATCAAGATGGCTCCTGAAGATGACAAACACACATCATTTAGGATGCCATATATCGCTACGGTCATGCCTTTTGGGAAAATATTGGAGCTACATACCAAAGAGTCATGATGCATATTTTTGATGAGTTGATTCACTAGAAGGTGGAATGTTATGTTGACGATTTGGTGGTGAAAAGCCTAAATCATAAAAATCACTTCGAAGACTTGAGAATTGTATTGGAGAGAATAAAAAAATATGATATCAAGATGAATCTTCAAAAGTGTGCATTCAGGGTATCCTCCGAAAAATTCTTTGGGTATATTGTACGTCACGAGGAATTTAAATTGATCCTGCTAAAATCAAGGCAATCATGAAGATGCTTCCACCAAAAAGTTTGCATCAGCTTCATTCTTTACAAGGACAGCTTGCATTCATCCATGGATTTATATCAAGCCTATCAGGATGCTGTCAACCATTTGCAAAGTTTATGAAGAAGGATGCTCCATTCAAATGGGATAAGGAGTGTCAAGAAGTCTTCAATGACATTAAAAGCTACTTATTAAATCCACGAATTATTGTAGCACCTACTCTTAGGAAGCTCCTCATTCTATACATAATTGTATTAGAAGAGTCCATTGAAGCATTATTGTCACAACACAATGAAGAAAGCAAAGAGAATGCTCTTTATTATATTAGTCAGAGATTGATAGGATCAGAAATAAGATACTCTCCGATAGAGAAGTGTTGTTTGGAATTAATCTTTGTAGTCCAAAAGCACGGTCATTATATGTTATCTCACAAGATTACCCTCATCTCAAGGATCGATCTGCTGAAGTACTTGATGATAAGACCTGCATTGACAGGTCACTTGGCAAGATGGACAGTATTGCATTTACAATTTGATATCACATATATTCCACAGAAAATAGTGAAAGGATAAGTCTTAGTAGATTTTCTTACTGCACATCCCATCCCTACAGAATATTCTCTTAAAGATAATTTTCTTGATGAGCAAATTATGCTCAAAGAGAAAAATCACAAATTTGAAAATTGTACTGTGATGGAGCCTCATCGATCAAACAAGTCCAACCTCTAAATTTCCCAAGGGCAAGAGCAGGAATCAACATTGTCTTCATAACACTAGAAGGAGGGATAATGAGATGATCATATGGGTTGACCGAGCCAAGAACTAATAATGAAGTTGAGTATGAAGCATTAGTGGCAGGTCTTGAAGAAGCTATTTTCATAGGCATTCAAAACAAGCATATTTTTGGTGATTCTCAACTTATTATAAATCAAGCACTTTGCATCTATAAAATCAACAAGCTTGAGTTAGCTTTCTATCATAAATGAGTTCTTGAGCTTATGAAGCAGATACCAAATATCACACTAACTCGAGTCTCTCAATCCGAGAATAGTAAAGTCAATTGCTTAGTAAAATTAGCTAAGCAAATGACAAGTATGAATAGTGATTATGTCATGATCGGGATATCTACTCGATGAGTTCTAGAGCTAGCAAAGTATCAATCCCCGGGTAGAGGGTTTATCAAATTCAACACAGCAGGATGCGACTCAGGTTGCTCCTCATCCTCCCCAAAATCAATAAGGAGTTACAATAAGAACAGCTAAGAATGACATTGCATAAGAAAAGTAGTATGAAACCTTTATTGTAGAAGAGCCACATGATTGGAGGCAACCTTTCATCGACTACTTTTAAGAAAGAAAATTACCAAACAATAAATCATT
Source organism: Cymbidium sinense (assembly GCA_021442155.1). Taxonomy (NCBI): domain Eukaryota; kingdom Viridiplantae; phylum Streptophyta; class Magnoliopsida; order Asparagales; family Orchidaceae; genus Cymbidium; species Cymbidium sinense. The sequence continues at coordinate 54,201,346 of CM038232.1, forward strand.
GGTAGCTCAAATCAGAAAGAGAATGTTACACTATGCTTTCGTTAACAACACTTTCTATCGTAGATCCTTTGAACAAATGTGGATACGATGTCTAAATGCAGATGAAGCTACCAAAGTGATAATTGAAGTTCATGAAGGACTTTGTGGTGCACATTAGTCAGGTCCTAAGATGGCAGTAAAGATCAAAAGGATGAGATATTTTTGGCTATCTATGGTGAGGGACGGTATCAATCATGCTAAGAGTTGTCATGAATGTCAAGTACATGGAAATATATTCCATCAACCTCCAAATCCACTACACCCAACAATAACATCTTGGACATTCGAATGTTGGGGTATTTATGTAATTGGACTAATTGATCCGTCATCACCTGGACACTACTTCATCCTAGCAACGATTGCTTATTTCTCTAAGTGGGCTGAAGCTACCCCATTTAAAGAAGTTACTACTTATCGAGTGATTAACTTCTTTACACATAATGTGGTCTATAGATTTGGAGTGTTGCGTCAAATAATTTTTGATAATGACATAGCTTTCAAAAATAAAAAGATTTATAGATTCTTCGATCGACACAAAATCGATTGATGATACTCTTCAATATACAATCTAAGAGAAAATGATTTGGTGGATGCCTTCAATAGGACATTAGTCAAGTTGCTCAAGAAGACCCTTACTAAAAATAAGATAGAATGTCATACTAAACTAATAGAGGCACTATGGGCGTATCAAACCACGTATAATACATTGACTAAAGCCACTTCTTATTCATTGGTATTTGGAACTGAAGCAGTTCTTTCGCTTAAAGTTGAGTTGCCATCACTTCGAATAGCGATTTAATGCAATCTAATTGAAGATCAAAATGCTCCATTGAGAATGGAGGAACTCGACATGCTTGATAAAGTTAGACTGCAAACTCATCAAAATCTGGAAGTTTATCAAGCAAAGATGTCCAGGGCTTTTGATCATACGGTGTGGACTCGAACATTCCAAAAAGAGGAATTGGTCTTGGTGCTGAGAAGACCAATTATTCCTAATCGAAAATTTGATGGCAAATTTGAGCCTAATTGGGAAGACCCTTTTGTCATTAAGAAAGTGTATCAAGGAGGGGTATACCAACTCATTGACCAAATGGGTGAAAGACCAATGCCACCAATTAATGACTGTTACCTAAAAAAGTATTATACATGATAAATATATTCTCAAGGTACAATAGAAATCCCCCTACAAGAAAAGGGATATTTTTTAGTACATCTATTTAAGTCGATATCGTGTTTCATTTTGAGATCTATAAATAGATGAAAAAACTTTTCGTGAAAATTCCCCTGTTACATATGGGGTATTTTTAGATTTATATACATAGATGAAATCAATGTTGCATATAAAAACCCTCTTAAGAGCATATCAATTCAAATATTAGTGTATTTGCATATTTTCATCTTGAAAGTTCTTCTAAAAATACTTTAGAATTCCCCTTGCAACATAGAGGAAATTTTTAGTTTATGTCAAGTTTATTTGAGTTGACATCATGCTATAGAGATCCCTGAATATATTTTCATTCAGGTTGACATCGAACTTTATGTCAAAATTCCTGAATATACTCATAATTATTATTATTAGAGTTGTAGGCTCTTACAAGGAACAAAAAGAATTTATTTCTATGCATGAAAAGATAGTCCTAAATGTCAATAATTTATCTCTCAGATTTGTCAAATTCTGGAGATCAAGTTAGAAAAACTCTCAATTTTGGAAGCTTCAATCAACTAAGTTGGAAAAATATTAACCTCTACATCTTGAAGTCTAGGACACGGATAGGTTCTAAAGGTTGAACTCAATAAGCTTACAAATGGCTGAATTACTGACGCTCTCCTCACTCAACAAGCCATAAGAAAAGGTCGCAGTGAAAGAGCCTCCATTCGTTAGTCCGATGACCAAATCACTAACCCATCATAGCTTAAGTTGAAGACTCGAGTAGGTTCTAAAGGTCGAACTCAATAAGCCTAAATGTGGCCGAGTTGCTGATGCTCTCCTCACTCAACAAGCAGTAAGAAAAGGCCATAGTGAAAGAGCCCTTATTCGTCAGTCCAATGATGATAGTTATTCAATCTAAAACTAGATTTAGCTTAGTGATTACAAGCAGCCAGAATCCAAGAAATCTTTCTACCTGATCAATAGACCAAGACAATCTGAGGAAATAACTCTCAACTCAGAGCTACATCAAGTCAATCTTCATATTGCCTACAGAGTGATATTACAATTTGTTCTCAAATGATCTGATCAAGCATAAAGCACAGATCAAAGTCAATCTCCTCATCAAGTCCATCAAAGCAGAAAGCACATGACCAAGGGAAAAATTCCAGAGTTCATACAAAGCTAATGGTCAAACTAAAGGAGTTTTTTACTTATTCAATCTATTAAAGCACACATTGCTTAGCTAATAACTTGACATTATAGACCTAATATGATTCGAAAGGCTAGGTCTTTGTATGTACCATTCAATGAGTCTGTCAAGGCAACAAGCACAGGACTTAGGGTGTACATACACTTCCAGACAAGTCAATGTGGACAAATTAGGTCAATCCTTCATCAAGTCTATCAAAAGCTAAGGGCAAATCCCAAAATAAGCAGACCAATTTCTCCATCAAACCCAACCAAGCACGAAGCTAGGGTTGGAGGTAACTCAAATATGCAATGATATAAAAGAAAGAGATCTTCAGCAAAGCCATTGAAGTAGAGAATATATGGTGTAATAACTCTTATCTATCCGACAAGTCGGTTCTGACAAATTAGTCAATCTCTTCATTTAGCATGTCCTAAATAAGGCATCATACTAATGACAAATCCTATCAAAGCTCTGTAAGCTATTACAATCGAAGCTGAAATGATCCAAGTTCTGTGGCCAGCCCAAAGGGTCAACCAGTTTTCAACAAATGCGACTCGCTCCATGCATGAATCGTATTTTTTGGGGCATTTTTTAACCTTCACATATGCTACACAAGCTGAATCGAGCTTATTAGGTGAATTTGATCGACTTTGGATGCTTTAAAGCACAAATCAAAGCTGATATGCACCAAATATTGCCAAAATCAATCTAAATGACTTTCCGATTGATGAATGGACTTTTCCATCGCATTCAAAACATCAAATTGGTCAAAATATAATTTTTTTATAATCTAAAGATCAACCGATCAAGTGATCGAGCTATCAATGTGCCAATGCGTATATCAGGGAAGGGAAGCTGCGACGATGTCCAATTAGCCTCCGTTCATGAAATTGATCACATCATTAGCTTTGAAATATCAAAAAATATCAAATGAGACTATCTAGGCTCAATTGAATTCTATGCAAAGTGAATCGAAGTGGCCACAAATTGAAATATACTAGATATTGCTAAAGTCAGTCGAAATGACCTCCGATCGATGAATGGATTTTTCCATTACATCCGAACATCGAAATTAGTTAGAATATAAATATTACACAACCTGATAACTAACCGCTCAAGCGATCAAGTCGTCAATGCACCTATACGCATATCGAGGTTAAGAGACATCAACGTAAACCAAATGAACTCCGTTCATGAAATTGATTACGTCATTAGTTTCAAAATATTGAAATATATCAAGTAAGATTATTCACACTCAATTCAGATAAGTCTGCATGAAAATGAGCGGTAGGAAGTGAAAATGCTTATTTTGAGCTAAAATTGACCCAATTTGACTTCAATTTCAATCAAATGGCATGCAATCGCGAAATGGCATGCGCCGTTGTGTCTGAAATATCGAAATAAGCTAAGATTGATATATATTAAATATGTGATTTTAGCAACGTGAAATTTACATTAAGACTGATTAGACATTTAAAAAATACATTTAAAAGCCTTAATCTAATCCTAATGCCCTAAATCCCTAAAACCAGTTCGACCGACTTGACCCTATTCCTCTTCACGCTCGCTCGACCTACCTCACGCGATTGAACTCACTCATCCTCCCTCACACAACCGCATGCGAGCCCTCCTCCATGATCTCCCTCTCTTCACCGGATTGAGACCACACGCGAGCCCTTCTCCAATTTCCCCTTCTTCCCTTCGAAAAATCTCTCTTTGATTCTCTCATTCAATTTTCTCCTCTCCCTCATCCAAACCACGAGCAACTTCCCTTCCTCTCCTCTCCAGCCACAAGCAAGGGTAAGTTCTTCCATTGTTCTTCCTCTTCCCTTTCTTCTTCTTTCTTCTCCATTTCTTCCCTCATTTCCACTAAACCGAAAATGTCTTCTCTCCATTTTTCTTACCGCACACTAAACCAAAAATGTCTTCTTTCCATTTTTCTTGCCTCATCTTCTTCCAATCCGAAAATTCTCCTCTCCCTCTTCTTCCCTCTTCTTCCATTTCCTTTTTTTTCTTCCCTTCTCTTCACCAATCTGAAAATCCAACTTCAATTTCTCTTATTATCTCCCCATCCAATTTTTTAGGTGGGTTCTTCTCTCGATTTTCGACATCTCCCTTTCCGTCTCCTTCTGACCTTTCCTTTTGCCACAGTCGGAGAGGAACATCATCATTAGGCTGGTTCTTCTCTTAGTTTCTGTCATCTCCATCTCTCTATCCTTGCCGATCATTGCAAGCGTGTAGAAAAATGAGTATGAACATGTGTGATAAATATGTGAATGTGTATATGTATATGCTTGTCTCTTCATAGGTTCGAAGCCCTCGTCGCACTCATTAGGGCATGACTGGATGAAAAATCAGCAGTGGTGTTGTAAGACACTGCTCGCTATGCTCATTATGGCATACCGAGTAAGCCAACATCTGTTAGATGTCGCTCCACTAGCCGAAATGCTGCCAAAATTTTGTCAAATCTTTTGACTTAGAAAAAAATGGGAGAATAAAAAACTAACTTATGTGCGCTAAATAAAGAAATCTAAAGCTAAATTAAAATTAAAAGTGTTAAATAAGAAGAAAAAGAGGGGAGGGAAAAGAACATACATTGAATACAAAAGTAAAATATTAAATCGAAGAAAAAAATGAAAAGCACTTACAAGATTTATCTAACCGGGGTTGAAAGCCCACCAAAAAAAAATTATCCCTTCTCTTTCAAGCACTCCAACTCGTCAAACAAGTGGAATGAAATATAAGACCCCCTATTGGCCTTATTTATTAGAAATTAGAGGGAGTAATGAATGACTCACTTTCACAAAATAAAAAAATCAAGTAAGTGAGTCTATGCTCTCATAAATTTCTCAAACAAAAAGGGAGGGAGAACTAAACAAATCTTAACTGAGATAGGGGGAGTTAAATTTTAAATTCATAAAAGAAATTATAATAAAACTCGTAGTCTAGTTCTTCTTTAAATATAAAACCTAATGTGGAGTTAGGGATATTGAAGCTAATGTTTGTTTATGTGAATAAAGCCTCCTATTGAATACTCCAAGTATTAAATTCATAGACAAGAGATAATTGAAAATTAGGCCTAATGTCGAAAGAAATACGAATCTTGATTGAACATCAAATCAAAGCATAAGAGAGCCTCTTGGAATTAAGATACACTCTTCAAACATATTCAAATAAATTGAAGAAAATTAAAGAATTCATCAGAGACTTTCCATGAGATCGTATGATTGCTGATAAGCATAAGCGACAAATCCTTGGAAAATGTTTGAAGTGTATTTGTCACCTTATCAAATACTCGAATTAGATCAAGAAGAAATTGAGTATAGTTGGCAAAGAATTTGAGAATTATCATGAGCGAAAATCTATTGAATATTCAAAGACTAATCAACTTGGAATCAATTAAATATTAATCCAAATAATCTAATAAGATGTTAGACCAATTTACAACAACTTCTATGCGACCGGATTCACAATGCTTTGTACAAGCGAAGAGATGACGTTAATTAAGGAATTCTTAGATACACCTGCATGGGCCCCAACACTATGCTGAATGTTTAGATTCAAGTGCCTGGGGATACTGCACGAGTTGCTTCCCGGTTTAGTCTTATAATTGGGTATGGGTTAACAAAACCTAAAAATCTATTATAATAATTTCAACTTAGTAAAAATATCTGAGATGTTAATTCTGTCATATAATAGTAGATCTGTTCATCTGTTAAGAGCTAAATAGAGTTGGCAAGATCTAAAATTCTCAAATATATTCAATTCAATCAATTTACTACCCCGTTGATGCCTATGTTGAAGGGTGATTTCAACCGAAGAGGATACTTACCATCAAAGTGTGTTTGCAAGCTCAAATTGAGTTAATCAAACTCAAGTATCAATATAAATATAAAATCGGATAAATCACTAAGCTATTAATGGTTAAATAAAATTCAATTATTAAAAGCTTAAAGCAAAACTCAACCTATTCACCTTCCATTTGTTAGAAGTGACAAATTAAGAAAATTTTGCTCACAAAGGAGACAAGGTCAAATCAAGTGTTCTACTATGTTTACTCTCAATTAATCTCATGTCAGTAAGAACGTGGCCTATATCGTCTGAATATGTGGCTTGGCCGGTAGGCTCCATATCATGTAGTTATGAACAGAGCCCTCTGATCGGGTGATTTGGCCAGTAAACTCCATTATATTATGATCACGACCGTAGCCCATATGATCCTCAATAGCTCTACCCTTTGAGTTGTGAGTCATAGGGTACACCTGATAGGGCAAAAAGCCCTCTATCAGCTAAGGTAGACTTAAGCCTGTCTCCTTAGACAAACACCACCATAAGTCTACAAGGATTTCTTCGACGACGTAACCCATGTGTTATTGATAAGTATCCTTCGGTCAGGTTGGGTCGACTACCTCCTCTAACTAAGTAGACTAGAGACCCAAGATGAAACCTTGGGATGTAGATCGAGCACGTCATCATTCCCCCAACCATCCGCTTTAAGCTAATAATAATGAATTTCATAAATTTATAAATTATAAACCCCAAATTCCAAAACTCCATATACTGTTACTATATGCTACGCATTTAGCGATCTAGAAACTAGCCTTAATCAAAAGATCTCTCTCTGCATTGAGAGGGGTAATTCACTATAGGGGCTTGCGCCTACAGAAAACCTGGAACCAGATCTAAAGTCCTCGCAAAATGAGAGCAAAATCTTTGGGTAGTGCCTTATCTACTATTCGATCTGCCTTCTGAAAATTACATCGACAAATTCAATCATACTCTCTTCAAGCAATTGTCGAGAGGTCGATGGCGAATTTTCAAAGCCCACATAGGAGCACCACCTACTATTGGAACAACCTTAATAGTTGCACCACTAGACACCTTAATAAGTCGATTCACCCTCTTTTCCTCAACTACAATTACCATCACCTTATCCTTTCACAATAGTGACTTTCATAAGTTATTGTCAATGTCACTGCTAGCTTGAAAGGAGATGCCATCTCAAGATGTCAAAACTTATCTACAATAAGAATGAAAAACAAATCAAATGGACCTATTGCTTAACTAACACCCTAATTCATATGCTAGGAATACCTCAACCATCACTTTAGTAGTCAAACAAAAAGTGAGATACATGCTTCCTAAAATATTCTCACATGATAATAAATAAAAAATTTATCATTTCATTTAGCTTAAATATTTTACTTTACTCACTAATTCTCTCATCTTTTTGCAAGTATCCACTCCAAGAATGAGAAAATAGCAAACTAAATGTATACCCATAGATACTTAGGTTAATCAGTCTAGATCAGGTTGCAACTTTCTCAATGACCAAGTGCAGCTTCTAAGAAACTAACCACCTCGCTAGAATAACTAACAATAACTTGGCATATGATCTTTCTTAAACTACCAGGTAGAGGTATTTGACTAGGGAACTCACCAATCACTCCATCAAGATACAGCTTGGCAAGATCTCATCTAGAACACTCATTTGGTACATAAGTTCTAATGAGTTGTCCCATATATAAGGCCACATCAGTAGAGAGTTGTTTGCATTGCAACACAAAGCTATTATACTTATGTAAATATATTAGAGTAGCCCACCATGTATGCCAAATTTTTTTACTTTTTATTTTTTTTACATATGGTATAACCATTCCTGCAGCCCTCCAATGCAATAAATAATGAGTTAGACAACACATTTTAGGACTTCTCTTAAAACTTCTTTCGACATGGCCTCTATTTAGAAGATATTTCTAAAGACTTCTACTGGGACTCTTCTATAGGAGTTTGGGCTCTAAGTTCATTTTTCATATCTTTACATATTTTAAATTATTAATAAAAACTTCTTTCATATGTTCTCTCCCTCTTTAGTTATTTTTCTTTTTCTCAACTTCACCATGCTAGACTTGCTAATAAAGTATGATGTCATTCACAGCCAATTAAAGATCTAACATCTCAAAAAGCACACCTATTGCAAATTCCTTGCTTAATTACTATTGAGGTGGCAAATTAGAAGAATAACAAAGGCTTGTGAGTCAAATTTGAGCCTCAAGTTAATAAGATGGGTTGAGCTTGAGTTTGAGGCAAGAATTTAAAGCCATGCCAAGGGTGATAAGTCAAATGCACACCTAACACAATACTAATTTTTTTAGTTTCTTTTTTTTCTTTTTTACTTAACAATGAAGCTTTGATGTTTTGCCAAATAAATTAACTTTGCAAACAATCTTTAATTGGAAAATTCTAGTCAACTCAAGCAGCGTACCGTTTACTTTCAGACCACGAATTGGAAGTTGCATAAAGAGGGCTCCATTCCATTGACAAAGAGTATAGAGAACAGAGCTTCAAGATTCACATCACGCTTACTTTGCCAATTGGTTCTGTTGCTTAGAGCTTCATCTAAATCCTCAAATCCAAGTAGCTGCCAAATGGACGGTTGTCTAAAAATCGCAGATTTGAAGGGACTTGCGGCGGCCGCTGAAGGCTCCAATTTCGTCTTCTCCCGCTCTCTCTCCGAGCTGCTCTTAGCCTTACGGCCGCTGGTGCAAAGGGAGAGACACAGCGGCAGTTATTGTCCTTCCTTGGCTCGACCTCCGTCGACATCTCCACTCTGCTGCTGCTCGTTTTGTCGAAGCTGTTCGTGGCTGCGACGGCGAGCTGCTCCTCTCATTTGTCAATGGGGTATGGGTTGACCGCTCGATGGTGTTAAATCCCTCGTTCTTGGAGGTCGCCACATCCATCTATGATGCAGTAGCTGAGCCCGTTGACTTCGTCGGCCAGGTATAACTTTGTTTGTTTTCTAATAAAGCGCCAGGATCTGTTTGGATCCTAAAACCCATGCACAGACTATCTAAAGTTTCTTCTGGGAAGAAACATAAAGATAATATTTGTTTTGATTCTATAGTTTCATTCAGCAATAATCCTCTAAGCAAAAACTGTTTAAATTTTGATAATGAACACTGACCTTTGTAATTGACATGTTCATGATCCAGGCTCCCGTTGCACGAAAGAAAATAAACACTTGGATCGAGGAAAACACTAACCAAATTATCAAGAATCTGATCCCTGATGGCTCTGTTGATCAATCGACAAGGTTGATCCTTGCCAATGCCCTCTACTTCAAAGGCAAGTGGGAAGAAAAATTTAATCAGTCCATGACCAAAGATGATAAATTCTATCTCTTAGATGGTAGACAGTACAGGTACTCTTAATGAACAGTAGAAAGAAACAACTCATCTCAACTTTTGACGGCTTCAAGGTCCTCAAGTTGCTATATAAGCAACAGAAAGGGGGCCAAGGAAATAAAAGCTTTTCACTGCTGCTTTTTCTCCCAAATGAGAAGAATGGGCTTCATGATCTTGTTCGAAGAGCAACCACAGATTCAAATTTCTTTGAAGAACATATTCCTTATAGAAAAGTTGCAGTTTCTGGCTTCATGGTTCCAAAATTTATGATCTCATTCGGCTTTGAAGCATCTCCTCTCCTGAAAAGTATGGGCTTGAAAAATATTTTTAAATGGGACAATGCTGATTTGAGTGGAATGTTTTTGGAGTCATCGAGAAGTGACAGATTATTTGTTTCGAAGATATATCATAAAGCCTGTATTGAAGTTGATGAAGAAGGAACAACTGCTGCTGCTGCAACAGCGATGATGGTATCATTATTGTGCTATACTCCGCCTGTGAATTTTGTTGTTGATCATCCTTTTTTATTTGTTGTGCGAGAAGATACAATGGGCGTTATATTATTCTTTGTCCATGTCATGAATCCCTTGGCTGATTGATGCGTCATAGTTGATGCATCAGTCTGAAGTACATGAAAAACTGAGCTATATCTATAGTTGAGATTACTCATTCAACTCATGCATTCATTTATGTACTAATTAGATGTCATAATTTTATCTATCTTTAAATAATCGATTTCCCAATCCGTAAGGTATGTTGGAATCCACCAATGCTTGCATATTGGAGCTCAGTCTCAAACTATTTTGATTCCCTTGTCTTTGATCTTGTTATTTCCCAAAAATATATCTATAAGCTCATACCCACTGGCCTATGCAAGAATAAACTTACAATGTTTAGCTCCAATTTGTACCGGTTAACATATCATGTTTTTCTATCATTTACTCATTAAAGTTCATATTATTATAGCACATCTTTATATATACATAACATTTCAATCACTCAAAAACAATGATGAAAACTTATGCTTTCTTACCTCTACATCATCATTCATAATGAAAATAAGACTATTAATCTCTTATGAAAATCAAGAAAGGAATTATGTATCATCTAATTAGTTATGATCTCTCAACACAATATATGAATATATGAAAATCTTTTGTAATTGAGCTAGAATTCCTTCTCTATACTACCTCTTATTAGTTAGCTCCTTCATTTAGCAAACAAAAAAAATTAACCACATCTTAACTCCTAACTTTATCTCTAATTTCTTAATATATTAATGAATATACCTACTCAAAGATTCAAAATTTATTTTAAAAATAGAATAATTATGAAGTACTGGTTTGAGACAGCATAGATGGCAGTGATCGAGGTCAAGGTTCTTTTTGGGAATAATTTAAATGAAAGGATGATTCATTTCTAACTACCCCAATACATGGTGCCCTTAATCCCTTTTAATGACTCTTATATGTGAAGAAAGTTTAAAGGATTAGTTTGTCTTAATATTTGGGAAACATATCAAAATTGATTAGTAATTAGGTGTCAATTTTTGTTTGGGTAGATTAAACCACAATAATGATTCTGCTCACTAAAAGTGAAAAGCACCTCGGATCCCATCCATTTGGCTCGTCATATGACCTAACTAATTTCTTAAGCATGATTTGTTGGGTTGCTCAAATGCTCAAATTACTCTATTTTTTAACTGTTATACTTGGGATAGCACTTATGTTAAGAATTTTACTTAATATTCTTTAAGTACTTTTGGTTCGATATATTTTTTCATGATCACTTAGATTCCTGCTAGTATTAAATTTGTCATACATTTTTATTTTCGAGGATAGTTTTTAAATTAAATGAATCCAAATTGAATGGATCATGTGTTCACAACACGAAATCCCAACTAATTCCAAAATATTTGGTTAGCCTAGAATTCTACAAATTTAACATAATCTCGTTCAAATTTAATCAATGCTAGAAAATCAATGTATAATATTTAAGATCATTATATGAAGAAAGTACTTAATAATGATGATCAAAATGATCTAGAAAAGATGCATGACAAAAATGTTAATTTAGTAGAATAAATCTTAAAAAAATGTATCGCAAATATTTTTATAAAGTTCTACTAGAAAAATATTTGAGAATTATGATAGCTTTCCCAGAAGCACATAATTGGAGGAATGTCTCTTATGTCATATATGATAGTGAGGTCCATAACTTTACACTTCAATCTTAATGGATAATTTGATGTAATCAACTCATCCGAAAGTTTGGGTTGATGATTATATCTCTAGTTAGTCTCATATCCACGTGATAAAAGTTTGGGTGCATTTGAAATATATATTTAGAAAACAAATTCCTATTTTTTTTGACTATGTGATAATGTTATATATATATATATATATATATATTATATATATATATATATATATATATATATATATATATATATATATATATATATATATATATATATATATATATATATAGAGTTAAAGATAATGGGCTAATTATATGCTAGAATAAAAGCTATCTCTTCACATAAGATAAATAATCTCTTGAATTAATGAAGGAGTAAATCATATACATTCAATTAGTTTTTTAGCTATTAAATTTATCAATATACCAAATTGATTGGGAGATACTAGGATATTTGAAATAAGCGAGGTAGATTGATGATACCACTAATGTTATGCACTAAAACTTTATTTCCCTATTATGTTTGGGTATGCAACCAAGTTGTGGTGCAAAAAGTTTATAAATGGACTAGAAATGAGGATAAAATGAGTGTCAAAATGATGAAGGATACCCACAATATGGTATTGTTAAATCACCAAGTTCGATCCATATGAGATCACCTAAAGATTTTCATGAAACATAGAAAGATATGAAAATATAGAAGTATTACTAAACAACATAGTGAAGAATGAGAATTTGTTAGTCCAAAAGTTTATGTGATGCTGGCCTCTTCCTCTAATAAAATCGACATCATTTGGAATTGTAATATGAATGACAAATGGAGAAGTAAGGCCATATGCACTACTCAATTTTGTTTATGTGGGAGGTGTTATGTGCAGGGATAAAATAGCCTTTCTAGACATAGGATCATATATAGTGATAGTAGTGGAAGGGGTTACTAAAATTATTGGGTTGGTAACCTAACTCACCAACTTCTTGATTCATCTCTAAAGGTTTCTATTTTTAATAGCCTTCAAAACTTTGTAGATTTTAGATGAGATAGTTTCCTTCTTTCATGGTTGATTCTGTGGACTGGAATGTCTATCCTAGAATGATTTCTTTATAGCTCCTCTTGACCCCATCGAAGCAAATCTAAGTTGTTGTTGGTGGGTATATTTGCTTCCATCAGTGGGTCGTGTTGTTGTTCAACATTAACTGGCAATTCGATAGCTCTGCGACCAACATTGTATTTTCATCGAGCCCTTCTTGACATTTTGGTGTCTAAGAAAGATGTTTCATGGTTATTATTGGCTAGAGTAAAGGTAGCATCATGTGGGGTAGTAGGCTATCCTAATGCACTAATAAGTGGATTGACTATGATGGATCTTAACTCTTCTTCTTAAGGGATCCTCTTTAATGCTATAGTGAGACGAATCCACATTAATAGGTATGCTTCTTTTCCTAAAAAGGGTGTGTGGGTGTGTGTGGGTGTGGGTGTGTGGGTGTCTAGTAGGATGTTGACCTTCACATATGCTACACTAGCTGAATCGAGCTTATAAGGTGAATTCGACCAACTTCGGATGCTTTAAAGCACAAATCAGAGCTGAGATGCGCCAAACATCGCCAAAATCAGTCCAAATGACTTCCGGTCGATGAATGGAGTTTGTCATCTTGTTCAAAACATCAAAATTAGTCAAAATATAAATATTGCATGTTCTAAAGATCAACCGATCAAGCGATTGAGCTATAAATGTGTCGACGACGCATATCGGGGAAGGGAAGGTATGATGATATTCAAACGACCTCTGTTCATGAAATTGATTTTACCGTTAGCTTCAAAACATCAAAAACTATTAAATGAGACTATCCACGCTCAATTTGGAGGAGTCTATGTAAATATTGAATGATCGGAAGTGACAGCACGCAAATCGAAGTTGAAATACACTTGACATCACCAAAGTTAGACGAAATGACCTCCGATCGATGAACAGACTTTACATTTGCATTCAGAATGTTGAAACTAGTCAAATAATAAATATTGCGCACATGATCAACCGATCAAGTGATCAAGTCGTCAACGTACTTACACGCATATCTAGGTTAGGAGATGCCGACGTAAACTAAACGACCTCTGTTCGTGAAATTGATTGTGTTGTTAATTTTGAAATATCGAAATCTATCAAGTAAGACTATTCACACTCAATTCGGATAAGTCTACGCAAAAATCGAGCGGTCGGAAATGATAATGCACATTTTGAGTTGAAGCGATTTGATCGATTTGATCAAATGGACGATCATGAAAAAATACGTCGTTGCGTTTAGAACATCGAGAATAAGCTAGAATATATATATATATATATATATATATATATATATTAAATATGTGATTTAGTGGTGTGAAATTTTTATTAAGATTGATTAGACATTTGAAAAATACATTAAAAGCCCTAATCTAATCCTAATGCCCTAAATCCCTAAAATCGGTTCGACTGACCCGACCCTATTCCTCTTCACGCTCGCTCGGCCTCCCTCAAGCGGTCGAACTTGGTCGGCCTCCCTCACTTGATCGAACTTGCTCAGCCTCCCTCACACAACCGCACGCGAACCCTCCTCCACGATCTCTCCCTCCCTTCACGCACGGGATTGCATCGGAGCCACACACGCGAGCCCTCCTCCAACCGTTCCCCCCTTTTTTCTTCTTCTTCCCTTCAAACCGAAAAAGCTCTTTCTCATTCTCCCATTTCGATTTTCTCCTCTCCCTCATCCAAACCGTGAGCAACTTCCCTTCCTCTCCTCTCCAACCACAAGCATGGGTAAGTTCTTCCATTGTTCTTCCTCTTCCCTTTGTTCTTCTTCCTTCTCCATTTCTTCCTCATTTTCACTAAATCGAAAAAGTCTTCTCTCCATTTTTCTTCCCTCATTTCCACTAAACCAAAAATGTCTTCTTTCCATTTTTCTTGCCTCATTTTCTTCCAATCTGAAAATTCCCCTCTCCCTCTTCTTCCTCCTTCCATTTCTCTTATTTTCTCCCAATCCAAAATTTCCAATTCCTTTTTCCGCAACCGAAGAGGAACACCATCATTAGGCGGGTTCTTCTCTCGGTTTCCGGCATCTCCCTTTCTGTTTCATTTCGACCTTTTCTTTTGCCACAACCGGAGAGGAACATCGTCATTAGGGGGTTCTTCTCTTGGTTTCTGGCATCTCCATCTCCATCTCCTTGCCGATCATTGCAAGCGTGCAAAAAAATGAGTCTGAACATGCGTGATAAATATGTGAATGTGTATATGTACATGCTTGTCTCTTTGCAAGTTCAGAGGTTTCGTCATTAGTGCGACAGTGATCATTTGTAGTCAGAAGACACCACTCACTACTCATTAGAGCGTCTGAGTAATAACATATGTTAGATGTCACTCCACCTAAAATGTTCTCAAATCTTTTGACTTAGAAAAAAATGGGAGAATAAAAAGAACAAACGTAAGAGCGTTAAACAAAGAAACATAAAGCTAAATTCAAATTAAAAGCATCAAATAAGAAGAAAAGAGGGGAGGGAAAAGAACATATAATGAATACATAAGTAAAACATTAAATCAATGAAAAAAAAAGGTGAAAAACACTTACAAGATTTATCTAAGCGGGGTTGAATGCCCACTAAAAAAAATTATCCTTTATCTTTCAAGCACTCCAATTCCTCAAACAAGTGGAATGTAATATAAAGCCCTATGTTGGCCTTATTTATAGAAATTGGAGGGAGTAATGAAGGACCCACTTTCATAAAAAGAAATCAAGTAAGTGAGTCCATGTTCTAGAAAATTTCTCAAACAAAAAAGGGAGGGAGAACTAAGCAAATCTTAACAGAGATAGGGAGCTAAATGTTAAATTCATAAATGAAACTATAACAAAATTCGAACTCCAGTTGTTCTTTAAATATAAAACCTAATGAGGAGTTAGGGGGGTTCATGTGAATAGAGCCTCCTATTGAATACTCTAAGTATTAAATTCATAGACAGAGATCATAAGAGTAATTGAGCAATTGAAAATTAGGCCTGATGTCGAAAGAAATATGAATCTTGATTGAATATCAAATCAAAGCATAAGAGAGCCTCTTGGAATTAAGATGCTCTCTTCAAACATATTCAAATAAATTGAAGAAAATTAAAGAATTCATGAGAGACTTTCCATGAGATCGTATGATTGCTGATAAGCATAAGTGATAAATCCTTGGAAAATGTTTGAAGTGTATTCGTCGCCTTATCAAATACTCGAATTAGATCAAGAACAAATTGAGTATAATTGGCGATGAATTTGAGAATTGTCATAAGTTAAAATTTAATGAATTTTTAAATACTAATCAACTTGGAATCAATTAAATATTAATCTAGATAATCTAATAAGATGTTAGACCAATTTACAACACCTTCTACGTCACCGGATTCACAACACTTGTACAAACAAATAGAAGATGTTAATTAAGACATTCTTAGATACACCCGCATGGGCCCCGACACAATGCTGAATGTTTAAATTCAAGTGTCTGAGAATGTTGCGCAGGTTGCTTTCTGGTTTAGTCTTAGGGCTAGGTGCGGGTTAACAAAATCTAATTATAAGAATTTCAACTTAGTAAAAATATCTAAGATGTTAATTCTGTTATGTGACAGTAATCTGATCCTCTATTAGGAGCTAAACAGAGTTGACAAGATCTAAAATTCTCAAATATATTCGATTCAATTAATTAACTATGCCGATGATAGTTGTGTTGAAGGGTGATTTCAACCGGAGAGGATATGTATCATCAAAATGTGTTTGCAAGCTCAAATTGAGTTAATCAAACTCAAGTATCAATACAAATATAAAATCAGATAAATCAATAAGCTATTAATGGTTAAATAAAATTCAATCATTAAAAGCTTAAAGCAAAACTCAATCTATACACCTTCTGTAGCTATTTGTTAGAGGTGATAAATTAAGAAAACTCTAGCTCACAAAGGAGTCAATGTCAAATCAAGTATTCTACTATGTTCACTCTCAATCAATCTCATGCTAGTAAGGATGTGACCCGTGTGCTCTGACTACGTGGCTTGACCGGTAGGCTCTACATATGATGCAGTTATGGCCAGAGTTCTCTGATCGGGTGTTTTGGTAAGTAAAGCTCCATTATATTATGATCACAACTGTAGCTCGTATGCTCCCCAATGGCTCCACCCTTTGAGTAGTGAATCATAGGCACCTAGCAGGGAAAAAGCTCTATGTCAGCTAAGATAGACTTAAGCTTGTCTCCTTAGACAAACACCACCCTATGTCTACAAGGATTTCTTGGACGATGTAACCAATGTGTTACTGATAAGGATATTTCAATCATGTTAGGTCGACTACCTTCTCTGACTAAGTAGACTATGAACCACAATAGTCCGGGAAGATGGAACCATGGGATTTAGATCAGGCATGTTATCATTCCCCCAACCATCCGCTTTAAGCTAATAATGATGAATTTCATAAATTCATAAATTCTAAACCCCAAATTCCAAAACTCATATCTGTATTATCTGCATTGGCGATCTAACAATCAAAAAAGTTCTCTCTCACACATTGAGAGGGGTAATTAATTATAAGGGTTTGCATAGAAACGGAACCAGGGAAAGATGTCATAAAATGAAGGCAAAATCTCTCAGGTAGTGTCTTAACTATTTGTTCATCTTAGAAAATTACAGACACATTCAATCATACTCTCTTCAAGTAATTGTCAGAGGTCGTGGAAAATTTTGGAGCCTTTTTGGTGACTCATAGATTCTCTTTCCATCTTTAGCTAGTCATATATGTGCTATAGTAACAAAAAAAATTTTGAAAATTCAAAACAAAAAATGGTGATTTCAATGTGTAATAAATTCAAAATACTAATGTATGTGACTCTATATCAAATGAATTCTTCTATAGAGTACACTTTTATTACACTATTATTTTGTTCTGTAGTATCTCTGCATTTTGAAAGTATGGGGTGAAATAATAATTACTAATTACTAATCTCCATCTTTCACTTTTGCAGAATGGATCTATAGAGCACTCCTTTTACTATTCAGTTAGGTCATGATGCAAACATCTGCCTAGCCAACATCGTCATCAACACAAGAGATATTGGGGCTACCATTCAATTTGGTTGCTTGAATTTCCTAGTTATCATAGCTGCAACTCCCGAAGTATCCACCCATGGTACACTCATCCAAGGCCATGCTGTAAAGGATGATTGAAATTATTATTAATTATTCCTTAAATTATTTAAGATATAATTGATTCATGCCATAACAATTTTCAATTTGATTTGGGTTAATTTGACTTATTTAATCTAAATGGATCACGTTGGGTATCTTAACCTATTTGGCCATCTAGAGTTTAATTTTAGGTTCCATTGTGGTTAATTGATCATTTTTGATGATTTTAATTATTTAATTTTATTTAATTTCAATTAAATATTAATTTTAACCAAGATTAACCCATTTGACCTATATGGGTTAAGTTGAGCTTAATTGAGTTGAAGTGGCAATTTGACTCAATTGACATGTGTTTGAGCTTCGATCATATTTGATTAAGTGTTTGAGATAATTTGGAGTAACTAATTTGTTTGATTTGAAGTTAATTTTTGAGTTTAGCCATTTTGATCCTATTTGGGCTTAATGGGTTAAATTGGATTCATTTGGGTCAAATGATCAAATTGATCAAACTATTCCTAAATAATTATTGAATTATGTTTATTTGATGATTTTGAGCATTTGGAGTGGTTTAGTTTGATTGACTTTTGATGGGTTGATTTTTTACTAGGTGGGCCCACATGTGTCAACCTAGGTCAAATAGTTTAATAGTGCTTCTATACCCCATTTAGATTTAATTTTAAGTTTATTTATGTTTTTATTCAATGTTTTTTGTTTGATTTAATTTTAATTTAATTTAATTTTTATTTTATTATTTTTAGATTTAAGTGATTTTGAGCTTAAGTGAGTAAATTGGGTTAATCACCTAATTACCCTAATTTGGGCACAATTGAATTTAAGTTTTAATTTAGATATGTTTGATTTTGTTTAGTTTGAATTTTAATGAATTTATATTTGATTTAGCATACTTAAGCACTAAGGAGGTGTCCTAAGTGTCTAGGGGGGAGGATCTTTAGTCTAGGATTAGATTCTTATGTGCTAAGGGGATGAATGTAACCTCATCCGAAAATGAGGTCAACACCGAGTTAGTGGAAGCCATCTAGAATAAAGAATATTTTAAGTGACCATCACCCATTAAGGTAGATAGAGTTTACGATCACTCAAGATATTGTGCTTACCACCATGATCATAGGCATAATATTAAAGAATGCCTCTATCTCACGAGTCTAGTTGTTGAGTTGATCAAAGTAGGAATGCTCAAAGAATTCACTAGGAGGAAGGATAAAGAAGTCATCAAAATTGATAATGAGCATATTCTCGCACAAGAGTCATGCCCATAACTTTGGAGGTGATGAAGAGTCCTCAAGTAAGGTGAGCCTAAAAAGACTGTAGTCTGGAGAGGTAAACTCGGCTTCCATGCTGCAATCACCACTTACCCCCATAGTTCTTGTGAGTTTCTCATAAAAGGGGAAGCATGTCATTGGTAATCCGTATAATGACGTAGTTGTCATCATGGCATTAATTGCCAATTATCAGGTTATAAGCATTTTTATTCACACATGGAGTCAATATCATCTTTATGCTAGTCTTGATAAGTTGGGATTAGCAAACTCTAAACACTCCCCAATATAGAGACCACTATGTGGCTTTTTAGAAGAATGTAGAGAGATTGAGGGGATGATCACATTTCTCGTAACTTGGGGAGAGGACAAGAAGCAATTCATAGCTATGGTTGATTTTATTATAGTGGAAGCCCTTGCCACTTATAATGTAATCTTTGACCAATCTTTGCTCAATACATTTAGAGCGATAGTGATGATATATCATGTGATCATCAAATTCCTCATTAGTGGCAAGGAGATTACTGTCAATAAGAATCTTAATCAATCCTAGACTTGCAAATTAAAATCCATTGGCTAGTCTAGCAAAGAAGATGAAGTCCTACAATTAGATATCATGTGAATTGGAATCTCATCTAGACTCTCTTAAATAATTTTGACATGTTCGCTTTGACCATCGTAGAGATGTTAGGCATTGATATTAATATCATTTATCATTTCTATAATATTTGCAAAGATGCCCAAACCATCAAGAAGAATATGAGAAAAACTACTGCCACACTCACCAAGACCATCAAAGAAGAAGTCCTCAAGCTACTTAAAGCTAATTTCATTATGGAAGTTCAATACCTTAAGAGGGTATTGAACATGGTTATGGTGCAAAGGTCAAGCAAAAAAGTGGAGAATGTGTTTCAACTTCACAAATTTAAACTTGCATGTCTAAAAGATGAATATTCCTTTCCACAAATAGATGCACTGGTCAACTTGATAACCGGTTACTCGGCAATACTAAATGCATTCTTTAGGTAGCATCAAATACAAATGCATCCCACCAACTCAAATGAGACGACCTTTATCATTGGAGAGGTACTTTATAGTTATAGATGTATGCCTTTCAAACTCAAAATGCAAAGGTAACCTACCAGAGATTTGTAGACCAATTGCTCAAGGAGCAAAAATGGAGGAATGTAGAGGTTTTTGTGGATGGCTTGTTCGTTATAAGGAAATAACCCATACAAAACATTCAAGACCTCAAGGAAATATTCACAACTTTGAAAATGTGTAATATGCGCCTTAGCCCCCCCTCGGTTAGATTTTTTTTCTTTTTCATTACTCCGAAGGCTTAAAGGTAAATATCAACAAAGTAAAGATAATGCTTGAAATGTCTTCACCTAAGATTATGAAAGAGGTGCAACAGCTTACAAGGCATGTAGCTAAGTTGAAAATATTCATTTCCAAAGTTAGGGAGCACTATTCATAATTATTCATGGCTCTTAAAGGAGCAAAATGATTCAATTAGACTCCAGAATGTGACCAAGCTTTATGTGTATTGAAGAATCTACTCCATCACCCCCTCTATTATAGAGCCCAAAGGCGGGAGAGACGTTGATGTTATACTTAGTGGTTTGAGATGATTCAGTCAATTTTGTCCTTGTTAAGGAAGGAGGAAAACAGTGACCCATCTTCGACATCAATAGTCTTTACGAGATGCTGAGTTGAATCACCCACTCATGAAAAAATTTAAACTCACATTTATTTTTTGACTCGATGATTGGACCATATTTCTGAGCACACTCAACCCAAGTCATTACAGATAACCTGCTCAAATATGTTCTCGTGAACTTAACCACTCTGGGAGATTATTAAAATTATTTGTAGAAATAAGCGAGCTCAATATATCTTACTCAGAATCGTGATCAAGGCCCATGCACTAACAAATTTTCTCTCAATATATCTTAAAGCGTCAGTCATAAGAGTAGATGCATTAGATTTTCTATGTTAAGAAAGGTAGACCTAAAAGACTTGGTTAAGATGTATAAAAAATGATCTTAGTATACCAATTAAATGAGAATTTGACACATAATAGGACACAATGGCGACGAAGGATTCATGTAGCCGACCCCACCTAGTGGGATTAAGGCTTGTTGTTGTTGTTGTTGTTGTTGTCCATAATTCACATAACATCCTAGTCAACCTAAAAACTTTATGGTGATTATATATAGATGGCTCTTTAAGTGAGTTGGCCATGGGTGCTAGCATTGTGTTAAAAAGCCTAACGGGAATCCCCATAACATAGCTAGTTAAAAATTCAAATTCAACATAATGAATAATTTGAGTATGATGCTCTATTTCTTGGACTGAGATTCAATTGAGGATTTGGGGCATCCTTTGTTATGGCTTATTCTAACTCATAGCTAGTAGTTAGACAAGTTGATAACATTATGAAGTTAGGGATGAGTCACTATAAAAATATCTTTTCAAAGTGAAATAAAAAATCAGTCAGCTAGAGTAATTCAAGATTGAGTAGATACCTAAGGAGCAAAACTAGCTTTCCAACCTCATGTTTAGATCTAGCAAACTTGGAGAACATTGGGTCATACAACTTACCCAACCAAGTATAGAGAAAGAAGAACTATGCAAGTCAATTATTAACACTCACTAAGCTGTATTAACCATATCAAAAAATATGTGTATACAATAAAGGTTGAGGAAATGACTAAAAACTTGAGGAGACTCAAAATTAGAGTAGTCTAGTATCTACTAATCAGAGGTAAGCTATTTTAAAGATCGGTGACCTTACTTAATCTCAGATGTATAAGAGAGTTTGAGCAAAGGAAGGTCCTCGATGACATACACTCAGGCAAATATTGTGATCAATCTAGGGAAGAGCACTCACCAACATAACCATAAGGAAAGAAAATTTATGGCCCATAATTAGAAAGGATGCAAAGGACTTCATGAAAAGATGTGTATAATGTCAAAAATTTACTGCACTTTAGTAGTAGTCGCGATAACTACTACAACCTATCTTGAGCCCATTCCCCTTTGCCATTTGAGGAATGGATCTGATATATCCATTCCAATAACCACTGGGCAAAGAATGTTTATTCTCATTATGATCGATTACTTCAATAAATAGACTGAGGCAAATCGCTTGCCAAGATCACCTCTCGAGTATTCAAAAAATTTATTTATAATGATATCATTTGTAGATATAAACTGCCCACTATGATTGTCATTGATAATGGGCCATAATTTACTGATAGGGGATTCAGAGATTTCTACAAGTCTTAAGGAATCAAACTCAAAATCAATTTAGTGCATCATTCGCTGAGCAATGGCCAAGTAGGGGCTGCCAAAAGAAGATCCTCAACCTACTAAAAAAAGGTGGAAGGTACCAAAAATTAAGTGGGTAGATGTGTTAACCATCCTACTCTTAGCTCTTAGGATTACTCCCACCAATGCAATAGGGCATTATCAGTTCACACTATCATATGGAATGGAAACCATCTTACTAATCAAATACGAGCTCCGCAGCTAGAGGGTCTTAACAATGGAAACATTAAGAGGTAATGATGGTGAGTGGGAATGATAAATTTTGAACACATGGAAGGAGGTACTTGACATGCTTGAAGAATTGAGAATTGAAGCATCATTAAGGTAATAGGAAATAGAGAGAAGAATGGAAAGATAATATAATCTCTATGTAAAATAGAAGCACATTAAGAATGGTGAGCTGGTATTGAAGAAAGTGGATTTCACAACTCAACAAAATTCATTAGGAAAGCTTGCCCATAACTATGATGAATGATTCATAATCAAAGAACAAGTCAGCATTAGCGCATACCAACTACAGTCATATTCATGTGAAGATATATTGAGAATATGGAATGCAAGGGATTTAGAGAATTTTTACTTATGATGGGAACTTTATACGTTATGTATCTTCCAACTTTGAATAATAAATTTTTTAATATGTTGCTTCCTTGTTAGAATAATCGAAGTAACACACCTATGAGTTAAGTATAGACTCAAGCCCTAAAAAGGTAAAAACTATGTTAAGGGGTCTATGTGATGACTCAAGATGTTTGGTGAACATTTTTTTCACCCAAGGAAAAAGTCCCACTCAAAAAACTACAAACAAAAATTCAAGTAAGAGATCCAAGTACTTGGTGTGTCATTCTTACTCCAAGAAAATTGAAGTCAGATAGGCAACTCTAGAGTTGAAGTTGTTAAATACACTCCTAAACTTATTTTTAAAACTCTAGTGTATGACCAACACCCAAAGAGGCTAGTGACTATTAATTAAAAGGCCAACTCCTTATAATTGGGAACTAAAAAATACCAACACTTTGTGTGATTAGTGACTCAAGTATAAGACCAATACTTCGAGAGGTCGGTGACTATTAAATAATAGATCAACTCCTTAAAGTTGTCAACCAAAAAGATAACACTCTGTGCAATTTGTGACTCAAATATAAGACCAACACCCTAAGAAGTTAGTGATTATTAATTAAAAGATCAACTCCTCATACTTGGCAACTAAAATAACCAATATTTCATATAGTTGGCAAGTCAAGTATATGACTGACACAATGAGAGGTCAGTGACTATTAATTAAAATACCAACTCCTAATAGTTGGCAACCAAATAGACCAACACTTCATGTATTTGGCAACTCAAGTGTAAGACCAACACTTCCAAGTAGTCGGCAATTAGTAATTAAAAGTAAACTCGCCATAAATGGCAAAAAAAGAGAATAGAAAAGATGAAGAGGGAGGTTGGCTCACCATAATCGGCAAAGTAACCCTCATGGATTAATAGCAAAGGATCATCAAACTTGCTAAAATTGGCGACTATAAATATGTCATCTCCTATAATTGATAATTAAGCTAAGCTTAAAGTCAACATCTATAATTTGTCTAAGTCCCACACAAAGTATTCATACAACCAATACAAGTAAATTCTAGCCATGAAACTCCAATTAGTCTCTATAAAAACATATCTCCCATAATTGTTCAAATAGAAATATTTGCAACTTAGAAGGTACTTAGTAGAAAGAAGAAAATACTATCACATTCATTCACGAGTAGAGTCATTACAAAATATGAAAGTGTGAGGTATATATCCATTCTTGATTCACCCAAAAAATTTAATTTGTACTTCCCTCATCAACATCTTCATTGAATTCCTAGAGAGCGAGTATATTGGAGAAATCCAAGAACTTAGCATCCAATTGGCCATGGCTCACTAGCTTGGTAATAATAAAGTTGGTGCCTACCTTAAATTTTTATTATAGTAATTCTTTGTACTCATTAGAGTCAAGGAACCTAGCAAACTTAGCTTCCTTTCACTAAAAATTTTCAATACAATGAGAGAGCTTTTCTTCTAACTCTTTATTCACCTCAGCCTAGTTAGTAAGCTTTAAAGTAACCTTATTCTTATCCTTCTCTTGATAATTTTCCTCTGTCTAAAGATCTTTAAATT
The DNA here is from genome assembly GCA_021442155.1 of Cymbidium sinense. NCBI lineage: Eukaryota > Viridiplantae > Streptophyta > Magnoliopsida > Asparagales > Orchidaceae > Cymbidium > Cymbidium sinense. The sequence continues at coordinate 54,226,053 of CM038232.1, forward strand.
TGACCTCAAAGTATTGAAGTTCTTTCTTTACAATCACTAGTCTTGTCTTCATGGTAAAGATGTATTTTCTTTTGATAAAAAACTTCAAGCAGATCTCCTAGGTCAACTTCCACATAATACCTTAAGCGATTTTGATAGCATAAAGTAGTCGACCATTTGGAATATCCTCCAGAAGATTGTTGAACCTCTTACAAAAGATCACTTTCCCAAGTTCATAGGCTTCACTAGTCAGCTCATATAATGTAGGAGTATAGTTATCTTAGGCATACTCCTCCTCCTCCTCTTAGTCAAATTTGCTCTTTTAGTGACCTCAAGGAGTGGAGCTCATGACCCACTTCCTTAACTTTCTCGGAGCCATACTCAGCCCAGACTCATCGATAACCTTAGTGGGACCTGACCCACATTTACTTGCTTTGTGCTCACATGCGTCATGTTTATACTCCTCCATGAAGTTGACCACATTAGAGGGTGTTGTTTTCTACAAAAGAAAAAAGTAGAATAATTAGAAAGGGCTAGTTAGAAAATGTATAACTAAATAATAAGTGTTGAAGTACTCACCATAAAGAATTCTTGTGACTTTATCAAAATGGGAATAAAAGAAAATTTTTAGGGTTCTGTCTTTCACTTTGTCTAGTGCCCTTCTCTCTTCGCCCCCAGCTTGGGGTGTGTTGAGACCTTGCTTGGCAGGAAAGGAAGAGGAAGAGCCAGCACTGGACATAGTGATGAGCTCTTAATGAATAAGAGAAACAAGCACCATCACTGCACCTTATTTGTTAGACCATGAATCTTCAGCAAAGTCACTAAGAATTGCACTATCCTATCTTGATGGTTCTTCACCATGAAGACTGGCTAGAAAAAAACTCTAGAACCAAGTTAGATTTTCCTCCTACAGTAGAGGGATGAAGGTGGTGATACTCACCATAGAGTTAAGAGGAACTTGGACCATCAACAACTTGTATAAATTCATAATGTTGATCCATTCATGAGGAAGAGGGAGCTAGAGTTTATTCTAGAAGCGAGCAAGGGAAATACACAATTCGCTCGATCGAGTAGTGCTGAATTGCCCATGTTTTTTGACTACCCGTATTATGAACTCGAGATTGCCACACCAGTAGTTGATGAAGACAAAGCTCACACAAAACTTATCCAAGTATAACACTTTCTTAGTGTGTGTTTATAAGAATGTCAAGGCTACTTTCTTCAAAAGTGCCAACTACAAATTGTAAAAATAATTTTATAGATATGGCAAGCAAGATGCAGTAACATAGATATCACATCAGATATTAATTGAATAAATGATTACCTGATTCTCAAGATCACTCATATGGTGCAAATGATAATAAAAATAATTAATGATGTTCATTCACATCCTAAAGTAAACTCGACAAAGCCAAAAATGGCAAGAAGAGAAAATTAATATTTTTTACTAAGAAATATGCAAAAAAAAATACAACACACACTTGATATGACCCTTATACACTATTTTTTGATCAATTTAATGATGAGGTTTAAATGCCACTCTTTAGTGAACCACTCTTCTTGTATATATAATTTAATAAAATGTTTACACCAAAAGAGAGGAGTCCCCTGCGATTTGATCAAGCTTTGAAGTGAATCTAGCTCATCCCTCATAGTCACAAAATTTCTCTGAGAATCTACCTCCATGGATTTCCTTTGCTATGACTCCAACTCTGGCGGTGCCCACAACTTTCCTATTTTTTTACTTTGAGCTTACCTTGACAAGCCAACAGACACTAGTGGCTTCTTCTCGGCATTGCCCTCGTACAATTAAGAAGATTCACCTGTCGTAGACTCATTGCTTTCTTAGCTGGCAGAAGGAAGAAAACTCTCTATCATCTCTATAATGCCCATGGAGGTAAAAATGGTCACCATGATAGAGGATAAAGCAAGCATCTTGGCTACTGTTCATTGGAAGTGTATGCCCTTTACTGAGACCATACTTGATATCACCAAGTTTGCTAGTGGTAAAGCTGGAGTCACCGTTGGATGATGAAAAGGACCTTGTCAAATATTGGAAATGAAATTTGAAAGAAAAGATTATTTGAAGGCTAGACCCTCAGGAGTGGAAGCCATCACTCAAGCAAATGGAATTCCTTCTCATTTGAATCATGACATAGCAAATTACCCATATAAAGGTGAATTAGTCTCCCAAAACTACTAGGAATGTTATATCATATAACTTGGAAGGCTAGTGAGTAGCCTTCATTGCCCTTAGCAGATTCTTGCACTTTGGTGATGCTTAGGTATGGTCAATGAGAAAGTTTAAATATGCAAACAAAGGAATTTAAAATACAAGATAGAGACAAGTCTCACCTAAGGCAAGCAATCCTCTATAATCCCCCTCGAAGAGGTGGTTCCCACCAATCAGCTCATCATAACCTTCCTATGCCAAATTAAGGGAACCTCACCCTCTTCCTCTCTGTACACTCATTGGTTGTACAAAAGGTGACTGCGCTAATACACCCTACACCTCCATGGGGTGAGTGCTTGGTTCCACCTACGAGTTTTTGGTGACATCTTAAATTGGGTTGATAATGGTCTCACTAATAAGAGGACCCATCACAATTATCTCAACCATAAAAGCAATGGTGACTTTCTTGGATTTTCTAACCTTCTTCACCTTTTTTTAAAGGCTATCACAAAGAACAACAGAGTTGATGTCACCATGAGATTTGTTGGTGTCCATGGCAATTAAATATATCTTTTTCAAAGGCTTTTTGATGAGAAGCAAGGAGATCTATTCCATCGAGCCACACAATATATCATGGAGTATTTCAAAGGGTGTTAAGAGATCCTTTTATATCCACTAGAGGCTTGGACAAGTGAGAAGAGGAATCCGGTCAAAAGGTAATGCAACTCTTCATAATTGTATAAGATTTATTTTTATTAAATGCTTATAGTACATCATTCTTTTCATTCTTTTGTTCTTTTTGTGAGTCACTTTTACAAGGAGTAGAAGAATACGGGAGCTAAATGTACATCAAAAAATAAGCCAGTAAGATTGATCTCTCTAGTGGAACTAGATGTGTCGGTAAGCCCATAAGAGAAGGCTACCTAATAATGATAACTCTATGGTGTTTCCAATGAAACATCACTTTATTATGATGGTTGAGCATCAATCCAAATCTTTAATTTTTTGTATTTCATTCGAATGGTGGAGGAGAATATAAATTTATTGGGCTTGTTAAATTCTTCTCTCAAAAAGGTGTACAACATCAATTTACTTTTCTACATACACCAAAGCATAATGGAACAACAAAAAGGAAACATAGACACATTATTGAAATAGTCTGAACACTTCTTATTCGTTCGCATCTTCTTTATCAAATGTGTGTTGAAGCACTTCTAGCTATTGTCTATCTTATTAATCAGATGCCTTCATCTACTACTAAATTCAAATCACCCTATCAGCATTTATATAGTAAACAGCCATAATACTCTCATCTATGTGTGTTTTGGATGTGTATGTTATCTTTTTCTCAAGCATATTTCTCCTCATAAACTAGCTCCTAGATCAATTTCTAGTATTTGTTGGATATTCCTCTCACTCTAACGGCTATAAATGCTATGATCTTATTTCCTACAAAATTTACATTTCTTGGCATGTAAAGTTTGATGAATCTTAGCTTTGTCCTTGTTCTCCCATATCCATATCCTCTTCTCCTACCAATCCACTGAATACCCTTTCTCTGCTACCCTTCCCACCATTAAAACCCTCTTCACTAAAGGTTCCTGCTTCTTCATTTTCAATTACTACTATTTCATAGAATTACTTTTCTCCAACTTCTTACATCCTAACTATTATTCCTATCTCATCTTCTCTATCTAATGATCCTCCTCCATGTCATCCCATAGTCACACGTTCACAGATAGCTTCATTAAAACTAAAACAAATATTTGATCTGATGCATCACCTTCACTCCCTCAATTCTCCAACTCACTGCTCTACTGCCTGATAGCATCCAACATGCCGTAAGGCAATGTCTAATGATTTTCATGCCTTACAATTTCAAAGCACATGGGAAGTAGTTTCTTACAACCCAAATTATAATATCTTGGGTAACAAATGGGTTTACACATACAAATATAATTCTGGCGGGAGTATTGCAAGATATAAAGTGAGGCTTGTAGGCCAAGGGAATTTTCAACAATACATACTTGATTATAGTGAAACCTTTAGCCCAATTGCTAAGTTTCCTACAGTTGGAATTTTGTTTATTATTGTTTTTCATTATTAATGGCTCTTTTTACACTTGGATATCTCAAATGCCTTCTTACTTCGGCACCTTCATGAAACTATTTATATGGCTCAACCTCCTGGATTTAGGGATCCTCACCTTCCAAATCATGTCGGTTTATTAAAGAAAGAAATTTATGGTCTTAAGTAATCCCCAAGATAATGGCTTTCCACATCGACCAACATTCATTAGGAATAAGGTTTTAAATATAGCAAGGCTGATACTTCCCTACTCGTTTACCATTCTAGGCCTATTAGTTTAAATTTTTTTGGTCTATGTTGATGAAATTTTATTAACGGGCAATCATCAGAGAACAATTTCAAACCTTTTATTTATACTTCAACAACATTTTCACTTTCGTAATTTGAGACCTATTTTACATTGTCTTAGACTATAAATCGGCTTCTACTCCTTTACCATCTAAAGTTTCTGTTGTTGTTGAATATCCGTTATCTTCTACTGAAGCCACCCGATACAGGTAACTTGATGGTTCTCTTCAGTATATTGCTATTGCTCGCCCGGATTTTTCATTTCTTATTAATATAATTTGTCAATATATGCATGCTCCAACACTCTCTCACTTTCAGCTTCTCAAGTGTGCTTTTAGATATCTTAAAGATACACTTTCTCATTGTCTTAAATTTATTGCTGGCAACTTCCAACTTCAGGCTTACTCCAATTTTGATTAGGCTGGTGATTCTGATGATCGACGCTCTACCACAGATTTCTGCATTTATTTAGGCTCAAACTTGATTTCCTGGTCTGCTAAAAAGCATACTATCATTCCTCAGTCATCTACGGAGGTTGAGTATCGTTCTCTTAAACTTATATGGATCTGTAGACTTCTGCAAGACTTTCTCATACTGGTCATTGCTCCTACACTTAACATACTGAGCAAAGTTAAATGTATGTGCAGATTCCTGAACAAATCCACTCAGTATGCTGCATGGTGCCAAAGTATATTTCTTTATGGAATAAAAATGTAGCCTGTGTTTCCCCTCTTTGAAGAGAACTTAAATTATGTGTCTTACAATTTCAAGAGAAATTTTATTTCCAAATTGGAGATGGATATTCTTTTTCTCTCTTTATTTGATTTAATGGGTGTTGATTGCTTCTCTCTCATTTTTTTTTTTTTTTTGATAAACCTATTGATGCTTCTTTAAACTCTATTATTCTTAATGGGTCGGTGAGCATCCTAGATGGATTACAATCTAGGTACCCAAATTATTTCAATAGTTTTTCTGGTCTCAATCCTAGCCATGCACCGGGTGCTATTCTATGGGAAAGATCTATCAAGCTTTCACCTAAACTCATTCTCAGGTCTATTTTTGAGTATACTCCCAAGGTAAACTGGCATAGTAAAATTTGGTATAAAGATTTGCTCTCAATTATGCTATTTTCTAATGGATGGCATATTTAAAAGACCTTAAGACTTCTGATCTATTTAAAGCTAGAGGGTTGGGTTACTCTACCATGCTTCTTCTGTAAATCTGTGTTGGAGTCCCATTCCCATCTTTTTTTTTAGTGCATTGAATCTATGAGTCTTATTAAGAAAATCATGCCTTATGGTAATTTTCTATTGATGCATGCTACCCTCCCTCAGGTGTTGAGTGATATGAGTAACCTTGGCAATAAAATTATTGCGAGGCTATGCTACATAATCATTTATGTCTGTGTACATTATTTGGAAGGAGAGGAATCGTATATTCCATAATCAGGATGCAAACTCTTTTGCTTGGATGGAAAATCAAATCAAAACTATTGTTGCGCATAAGTTAAGACGTTAGACTTTTAAAGATCACTGGCCCGACGATGTGCTAAGAATTCTTCAAATGTGGAAACTTTATGGCGGCTCATGATATACTCTCTATGAATTTCTTCAACTGGGTATTAAGCTTTTCCTTTTTCTCTCCTTCTCTAATTTGGACAATGATGATCAACTTTGGGAACTTTTTTTGGAATTTTTTGAAGGCTTTTGATTGAGGCATTCACTTGGAAGGCATTGTTGCAATTAGGGCTTGTTATTCTTATCTTGATCTGTGCTCAGATATCCTTTGTTCTTATTTGGGGTATCCTTGGATGGCAACTGTAGCTACCGCGATTGGTTTACTGATTGTTGCCATTCATCCAATGCTTGGATGTATCTCCTCTGATCTGAGTCCCTTTTTATCAATTTGTCTATTTCCTTTTCCCAGTTAGCTCTATGTATTATTTTTAATCTGTCTTACTGTTTTTGCTTTGTTCGGTCCCTATTGGGATTTCTGTAAGACTTTTTGTGTAATTTTATTATTGGAATGAAATTGGGCTCACAACCTCAATTTTTCCACAAAAAAAGAAGAAATTATACCTTGTGATAAGGCTTATGACAGCAGTGACAGTGAGCAAAGGTTAAGCTTGAGCTCATGCTGAACTTCTCATACAGCGTCCATGCTCTTGATTTCCTCTTAAAGAAGGACAAGCTCTTAAAGTGTGAAGAAGCAAAAGGCTGGAATAAAAGCATTAAGGAGAAGGTTCTGCGAGGAGAGAGGTGCAGGTGGCAGAAATGGTTTTGCTGCTATTTTTTTTGTTTTTGTTTTGAGTAGATTATCATTACTGGGAGAGTGGCACAGAAAAGACGAAAATGCATCAAAAAAGCATAATCGTGCTGTTAATAAAAAAGTAAACAAAATTTAAACTAACTGTTTTTATTTGTTGGCAGAATTATGGGACAGAACCCGATTACAAAAAATTATTTTGAAAAAAATTTAAAATTCAATTCAACAATTTGCGTTTATTCATACTCAAATTAAATTTATATTTTAAATTAAACAGAATATATACCTGTAATAAGACAATATTGCTTATTAAAAACTTTTTTCAATGAAAAAATTCATACAAAATGAACCAATCAGATTTCATTACATGATTGATGATATAAAAATTATTAAAAAAAATCTCTGCCTTTTAATCCTTCTTGATTTTTCTTCTTATAGAATTATGTTCGAGAATAAATTTCAATAATCAGTCAAGCTTAAAAACTCTTAACTGGCACATTCGCACCCCTATCAGAAATCACGCTTGGAATTATTAATTTATTTTTTGATGAAGTGTTTAGCATTTTTCATTAATGAAATAGTATATATTATTTTAATTTTTTAAATTCAAAAAATTAAATAAATATCTCTTTGATCTCAAAAATAACAAACAAATTAATTAATAATTGTTTATTATGATTAAAACTGTTAATTTTAGTAATTCAAATAAGTATTAATTATCTTAATTAAATCATATTTATCTCTAATAATAACCTTATTTAACACATTATTAATTTTCATTATTCAATATATCTTTATTATTTTATCCATTACTAATTATTTATCCCGTCATTTATTTATCACAATTAACTGTTAATAAAATCATTATGTTACAGGACTAATTAACTAACTAAATCAATCTAGCTTTTTCATGATGACCTTTGTACCTTTAAAAAGAGGGATTAATGATAGAATTTAATATTTTAAATGTAGAGAGAAAAAAATATTTCAGATCAACGTCTTATTAATTATAAAAAATTAAATGATAATATCAAATTTGATGATTACTTCTTACCTAATAAAAAAGTCTTAATCAACCAAATAAAAATTGCTAAGTAGTTTTTCAAATTAGATTGTAAATCCGGATTTTTTCAGATTAAGATGCATAATAATAGTAAGGAGTTTAGAGCATTTAGTACATCACAAGGATACTAACAATAGTATGTTGGTCTAAAAAATGCATCACAGATATTTCAAAGATGTATGAAGTATTTATTTTATGAATTCAGTACTTTTGTTTTAATTTATGTTGATGATATTCTTATTTTTAATAATACTCTATCTATATGCATATAAAACATTTAACTTTATTTTTCACAAAAAGCTTATAGACACGGTATTATTTTTAGTAATACTCTATCTATGCATATAAAACATTTAACTTTATTTTTCATAAAAAGCTTATTTGAAATTTCCTAAAAGAACATTTTGTTATTTGAACGGATAATAAAATAACTATTTTCTTTAAAAAAAGAAAAATAGTTAATTCACTTCCTAATAGATGACTTATTCACTAGCAAAGTTAGTTTTTAACATATAGTTTTGATCTTGAATATATTGAAGAAAAAAAAATTGTTTTGCTCATACATTAACTTGATAATTTTGCAAGACATGAGCAGTGAATAAGAAATAGAGCTACAACTCAACAAATTATCAGATGTAACAAAAAATATGGATCCAAACATAACTTATGACAAAAATTCAACCAAATCAAATAAGCATCTTACCGACAATTATTTTCAGATACTCGAGTTCCAAATATGGAAGTTAAAATGCAAAATATTCTATAGAGACAAAGTATTAACTGAATTACAAAAGGTCAAAAATTATCTCTCCGGAGAATTAGACAAAGAAGATTTACCTACCGTCTCATAATTATCCACTCTACGCAAATTTAAGGACCTTAGTCCTTCTTAAAGTATCGACTTAATAAAAATTTTTAAAGAAAGCTCAATCAAGCCATCCAGAAGTACAAAAAAGAATAATATTCTACGATTCTTCTTAAAGAACCAAAAAGTAAAAAATATACTTAAAATATCAGAAGAATGGCAAAAATTATATATGTTTCTAGAAAGAATTAATCCACAAATATATTTCCACTCATAAGGAAATATAAATATAGCTTACATTTATGGAGATACATATCAAAAATTAGTCCAAGAATTATATCTTAGTGAACTACTCAAGATGATATATCTTGAAATTATTATTGTACTAAGGAAGTTACTAAAGGCACTTATCGACACTGTCGAAACATTTCAATCCATTTTAAAACATTGGAATATATATATATCAAGATCTCACAAACATAAATTATGAAAGAACAATTATAATAATATAGCTTGGAATTAGTAGTGAACCATTTATTCCAAAGTATATGAAAAAAAAAAAGAAATTTGTCAAATGACATAAAGACGAAGAACTCTACCAACTATGGATTGAAACAAAAAAAGATAGATCCTTCTGATATATGGGTCTACCATTGCTCTAATACACTATTCATCTATAGTCATTGTAGATAACGTACCAAAAGGATTCATGAAGTAATGTATCTTAAATAGAATAATATATTATTAAGAAATACAATACATGCTAGTTTTGAAGTAAAAGAAAATTTTTGCAAAAGAATGCAAAAAAAAAAAAATTTGCATAGCTTTATTCATTGCAAAAGTAAAAATACTTTACAAATAGTAAAAGAAAAGTTGGAATCCAAGCTTCTAGACAACTAAAATCATCAGCCATGATAAAAGAATCATAATAACGTCAACAGTGACGACAGTAAAAAGATAACGAAAGCACTTATGTTAGACTCAATTATTACATATACATGTTTCTCGCTTATATAAGGAAAAGATTTGGAATAGAAGAGGTAGAGCATATAGAGAAAAACTACTTAGTGAAAGAAACAGAGAGAAAATTGAGAAGATAAAGTATGTGTAATAGCCATCTAGGCTAAAACTTATCTTCTCTCTGGTATATGTCTGTAAGTATACTTTTATTATTGTATCTATAAGGGTATTGTTATGCTAATGATTTGGTTTTGATATGATGATTTCTGAATGATATATTATGCTTGTATGATTTCTATTTTGATCTAGTTTCCCTTAGGGTCAGAAATGAACTAAAGCTGTGTTGTGATTCTATGAAGTAATCATATAAGATTGTGGTCTGTTGTTGAGCCTGCATCTCCCTAATAAAGCCATTGGATTAGGAGAGTATCATATGAACCGGAGAATTTATGGTCAAATCCCAATTCAAATATTAAGAATATTTGCACAATCTATCCTAAGAATTTATTATTTAGGACTATTCAGAAGCGTGATGACCCTAATAGGTATAAGATGTATGTTACTTATAAAAGATTAGAGAGAATACTATTTCTTTATGGATTCAGACTTTAAGTTAATTAGAATTAAACTTCATAATATTTAAAAAGAAGTTACAAGACTTAAAAATCTAAATAAAACCAATCAAAACTCTATAATTAATCAGGTAGAGACAGCTCAAAAAATGGTATCAGAGCCTGAAAAAGATAATCCTGAAGATTTTATAATTATCACTCAACACTGTGATAATAATTACATCTGTATATGTACTCATAGCTATTCTTATAATAGTAAATTTTCCCTCTTATAGATCAGTTATAAGAGAAGAAAAGAAACATTCAAATGACTTAAACTAAAAGAACTTAAAGAAGATATATTTTTCTCCAAATGATAAATCTGACCAAAGATTATTTAGAAAAAGAATTCAAAAGAATTCAAGAGCTATTAAAAATAAATATTTCTAATAATCAATTAGACATTTGTATAGAAGAACAAAATTTTCCATATTAAAGCTCCTATGGGAAACTCCAATGAATGGATTGTTCTTAGTTATATGATATTAAAACAATATTATGAACTAGGAATCAGTTCGATTACTTCAAACAAAATATTAACCAATGATATATGGGATTAAATCAAATTCAAAATAATAAAACCAAAAAATTTAAAAATATTTTACACAAAAGATATAAGCCAATAATCTATACTGAAAGTACTAGTAATATACTCGAATTAGGGAAAACAACATTAGAAAACCAACAAATTATCAATAATAACATAGCTACAGATGTAATATTAGCAGAATGCGTCTGTACTGAATTTGAGTTATAAGAATTAAACCCTAAGAAAAATCTATCATGGTATCCTAAAAAAACTATTGCCACACCTAGCAGAAGTAATATTCAAGGGGCTATAAGGATTAACAAACTTATAAAGATTAATGAATCATCACATGAATTCGATGATTTAATCTTTGTATTACATCAACGCCAGTTTATGAATAATACTCCACAAATCCCTTCGGTAGATAGACCTATTTCATAACTAACTTCTCAAAATACTAGTGAAGCTAGTGCTTCATCATCTAAACCACAACATTATATGCCTCCAAGTATTTGACGAATTCCTACACCCAGAAATTGTACTACCAGGAAAAATAATATATGATAAAAAAGAAGATTGCCTTAGTACTGCAATTAGTGGACATGGAGTTTACTTAAACCTAGACTATTGTAAAAATATTGTAGAAACTATAAAAAAATGGACAACAGAAAATAGTTTAGCCCTTTATAATTATAATCTTCAAGGAGAAGATGCATATGGCTTTATTGAAAATACTCTTACAGGTATTTGTAAGAAATGGTTTCTTGGTCTTTGATCAAATCAAAAATACTTGCCTAGCATAATCTACTATAAGTACACCATGTAAATGGGTAAAAATTAATACAGACTTTATTAAAAGTGAATTCCCTGAATATAAAATTAGATTCATTACAGAAGATGAAAAACTCAAAAAATAGTTAGAAATTGCTAAACAAAAACTTACAATCCTTACTATTTGTAATATATGTTAAATAAATATGTTAAATAAATATAGTTAGAAATTGCTGATGAATGTACTCAATATCTAGATACGTATTTTTATAAATTACATGAACTAATATAGTTTAGAGTCCAACATTCCACCAATTACATTGTACGGATATAACTTTAGGAAGTATAATTTTATATGCAGAAGAAAAATTAGCAGAAGCTTGTCAATAAATAGATCTACACAAATAAAATAAATCTTATAAATAATCTTTATGTCGTAGCAAAACTGATTAAGCAGCACATCAATGGGGATGTTCAAAAAATACAACACCGACATGTACATGATCAAAATGTAATAGAAAGAAAAAATTCTTTAAGAATACAACTAAACAAAAATTAAAAATGAAGAAAAAAAATTTAAGATAGAAAAAATTTAACAAAAAACCAAAAAATTTGTAAATGTTGTCTATGCCAAAAAGAAGGACATTATGCTAATGAATGTTCTAAAAGAAAGAAGGTTGTATAAATTAAATCTGTTCAAATTATTGAACAGTAATTATAACCTATTTTTGATATTTTTGAAATAGATTCTGAATAAGAGGTTTATAAATTATCCGATCAAGAACATGATCTTATAAATCAGTACTATTATTCAAATAATGATTTAGAAGAATATTTATAGTTCAATTAAAATGTCTGAACTTGAACAAATAAATAATCTTGATGATATTACAAATGATCAATCTGAATATTGTAGACATATAACTCTTTCTGAAGATGAAAATAAAAAGATTAGAAAAAGAAAACTATCTTTAGGTACAAAATATTGTTTTGATATGCCAATATTAAATTGAAAAAACTTGTTCATTATAACATTAGACAAGGTTGAAGAGAAATGAGTTTGAATAATTTTATCCAAATCACCACATTGGCTATGAATAATGGGTGGATAATTAGGGGTATGATAAGTAGGGTTAGGATTAAGAGGACACAAAAGAGAATGTTTACATGGAGTAAGTAATTCAAGATGGTTAGTATATTGAGTAAATGAATACATAAATTTAATGAAATTATTGCCAAGTATAAAATCGGGGCCACTTTCATCCATACACCATAGATGAGGTATTTTAATAAAAGTCTCACATATAAGTATATAATGATTAGGCCAATAATTATTACTTGTATGGATATCATTGAAAGTATCTAAGAGTAAATTATCTTATTGAGGAAGAATATGTGAAGGAAGCATACATCATTTACAGACAGTGATGTTGCTTCCTATATCACATAAAGTGTGAATTTGAATAGGTTCATAAGTATGAATATATAAGTCAATTTGGATATAGCTATGAAAGTTGACTATGATGACGTGGAATAAGAAATGAATTAATTCGTATAATCAGTAAATATAACGGTATGTTGTTGTAAGAAATTCATTCCTACAAGAATTGGTCATTTTCTTGTGTCATTAGTTAAAAAGGTATGTTGAAAGTCTATTCGTTCATTTTGTATATCCCAAAAGCTGAATAAAATATTAGTTTCGTTATGAAAATAATATTTATTACCATGATAGTCTTTATATATGTATGGTTCACTTCATTTGAGATGTAAATTTGAAGGTATTAAAGATATATCAATATGGGAACTATGTGATCTTGTATCTAGTAAAATAGAGATTATATTTTCTAGTGGAATATAATAACCTTTAAGGATTAATTGATTATTTGAATGTTGTATTTTATAAAATCATTGACTATTTGTGATAAATTCATTAGTAAAGCTTTATGTAATTTGAAAATGAGTATAAACTTAATGTCTTTATCAATTTTTGAGAAATGTTGTTTAAGTGAAGCTCAACCAATTTTTATAACTCTTCAACTAGCTATAAATCACTGACTTATCCTAGGGGAATTATAAAAGATGTGTTTGTTGAGGTAGATAAATTTATTTTTTCTATAGAATTCATTGTACTTGATATGATGAAAGATAAAAAAGTTCCAATCCTATTAAGAAGACAATTTTCTGGCTACATAAAAACATATGATTGATGTTTAGAAAGAGGAATTAATAATGAGAGTTCAAGATCAAGAAGTAACTTTTAATGTGTTTAAATTTATGAAATTCTCTAATGATAGTACTAATAAATGTTAGGGGATTGATGTAGAAATGAATGTGTGTAGGATGAAAATCAAAATAGCCCAAATGATGATTTATTAGAATAGGCTTTACCCCATGAAGAAATTAATAAAAAAATGAATTCATTTTATGTTTAAAAGCTACACCAAAGTTCATTATGAAAAATTTGAAACATTATAGCACAACATATAAAGCCATCTATCAAAGAAGTACTACTTGAATTAGAGTTAAAGATCTTGCCTAAACATCTCAGGTATATATTTGTAGGAAATTCATTAACTTTATCCAAATTTCTATTGATTTGGATGAAGTTTAAGAAGAAAATTTGATGGCAGTTTTAAGGAGTCATAAGAAAGCTTTTATTTGGGCAGTTATTGTATATATAAAAGGAATCAACCCATCAATTAATATGCAAAGAATTTTAATAAAAGAAACTTATGAATCAAAAGTTATTCCTAGAAAAATATTAAACCCAAAAAGGAAAGAGATTGTCAATAAAGAGATTTTAAATTGGTTGGATGAGAGAATTATGCATCCAATTTCTAATTGAGTCTTGGGTAAGCCTAATGCATTATGTGATGAAATAAAGTGTTTTGTTTGACATAACAAATGATAAAAATAAACTTTTCCCTACGAGATTAGTTATTGGTTGAAGGATTTGTTTAAATTCAGAAAACTGAATAAAGATATAAGAAAAGTTCATTTTCTTTACCCTTCATAGATCAAAAACTTAATAGACTACTAGGTCATCCATCTTATTATTTTTTAGATGTGTATTCATGTTATAATCAAATTACAATTGTACTTGAAGATTAAGAAAATACTACTTTTACGTGGCCATATAATGCTTATGGCTTTAGAAGAATGTCATTTAGATTTTGTAATGCCTCTGACATTTTTCAAAGATACATGATGGATATTTTTGCTAATTTAGTTGACCAAAGCATAAAAGTGTTTATCAATGATATATATATATATATATATATATATATATATATATATATATATATATATATATATATATATATATATATATATATATATATATATATATATATATATATATATATATATATATATATATATATATTTCTAGCACAATTTTTGATAATTTCCTTGATCATTTAGCATTAGTTTTAAAGAAATGTAAGGAAATAAATCTAGTTTAAAATTTATAAGAAAATATTAATTTATGGTGAAAGAATGCATTAGTTTAGGAGATAAGGTTTCAATCCAAGGGATTGGAGTGAAGAAAAAAAATTCAAGTAATTGAAAGGAATAAGATCTTTTTGGTTGGCAAATTTTTATAGAAGATTCCCAAATATTTCTGAAAAATAATAAAACCATTATTTAAATCATTGGAAAAAGATGTCCTTTATATTTTTGATCAAGAATATTTATATGAATTTGAAACTTCGAAGAAGAAGCATATAATTAGGCTAGTTATAGTAGCTCCTTCTTGAAATTTATTATTTGAATTTTGCATGTGTTGAAGTAACATTGTAATAGGTGCAATTTTGGACTGAAGAAGAATAAGGTGTTTCATGCCATAAATTATTCTAGTAAAATATTAAATGAATCCCAAATAAGCTGTGCCACAACTTTAAAAAAAATGGAAGTATTGATATTAATCTTTGCATTCAATAAGTTTAAATCTTATTTGGTAGGGACAAAAGTAAATTTTTACATTGATTATGTTTTAATAAATATCTTATATCAAAGAAGGATGCAAAACCTAGGTTAATATGAGGGATCTTTCTTTCACAAGAATAAATCTAATAATATACAAAACATTAAAGAATTTTGAATCAAATTCTTGTGATAGAAAGATCCCTTGTTATATGCTTCATCTTTGTAGTTTCAAATTCATATAAATATGCTTGATCAAAAATATAAAGAACATCTTTTTCCAATGATTTACATAATGGTTTTATTATTTTTCAGAAATCTTTGGGAATCTTCTATAAAAATTTGCCAACCAAGAAGATCTTATTCCTTTTCAATTACTTGAAATTATTTTATTCACTCCAATCCCTTTGATTGAAACCTTATCTCCTAAACTAATGCATTCTTTCACCATAAATTAATATTTTCTTATAAATTTTAAACTAGATTTATTTCCTTACATTTTCTTTAAAACTAATGCTAAATGATCAAGGAAATTATCAAAAAATGTGCTAGAAACAATATATATATATATATATATATATATATATATATATATATATATATATATATATATATATATATATATATATATATATCATTGATAAACACTTTTATGCTTTGGTCAATTAAATTAGCAAAAATATCCATCATGTATCTTTGAAAAATGTCACGGGCATTACAAAATCTAAATGACATTCTTCTAAAGCTAAAAGAATTATATAGCCACGTAAAAGTAATATTTTCTTAATCTTCAGGTACAATTGTAATTTGATTATAATATGAATACACATCTAAAAAATAATAAGATGGATGACGTAGTAGTCTATTAAGTTTTGATCTATAAAGGGTAAAGAAAATGAACTTTTCTTATATCTTTATTCAGTTTCTATAATCTAAAAAATCCTTCAACCAATAACTAATCTTGTAGGGATAAGTTTATTTTTATCATTTGTTATGACAAACAAAACACTTTGTTTCGTCACATAATGCATTAGGCTTACCCAAGACTCATTAGAATTTTGATGAATAATTCTCTCACCCAACCATTTTAAAATCTCTTTATTTACAATCTCTTTCTTTTTTGGGTTTAATATTCTTTGAGGAATAACTTTTGATTCATAATTTTCTTTTATTAAAATTCTATCCATATTAATTGATGGTTGATTCCTTTTATATCTACTATAACAGCCCAAATAAAAACTTTCTTATGACTCCTTAAAACTGCCATCACATTTTTTTCTTAAACTTCATCCAAATCAATAGAAATTATTATGGATAATGTTGATGAATTTCCTATGAATATATACCTGAGATGTTTAGGAAAGATCTTTAACTCTAATTCAAGTAGTACTTCTTTGATAGATGGCTTTATATGTTGTGCTATAATGTTTCAAATTTTCATAATGAACTTTGGTGTAGCTTTTAAACATAAAATGAATTCATTTTTTATTAATTTCTTCATGGGGTAAAGCCTATTCTAATAAATCATCATTTGGGCTATTTTGATTTTCATCCTACACACATTCATTTCTACATCAATCCCCTAACATTTCTTAGTACGATCATTAGAGAATTTCATAAATTTAAACACATTAAAAGTTACTTCTTGATCTTGAACTCTCATTATTAATTCCTCTTTCTAAAAATCAATCATATGTTTTTATGTAGCCAAAAAATTGTCTTCTTAAGAGGATTGGAACTTTTTTATCTTTCATCATATCAAGTATAATGAATTCTATGGAAAAAATAAATTTATCTACCTCTACCAACACATCTTTTATAATTCCCCAAGGATAAGTCAATGATCTATAGCTAGTTGAAGAGTTATAAAAATTGGTTGAGCTTCACTTAAATAACATTTCTTAAAAATTGATAGACATTAAATTTATACTCATTTTCAAATTACATTAAGCTTTTCTAATGAATTTTTCACCAATAGTGCATGATTTATAATACTTCATAAATCTTTTAATTTTTGTGAGAGGTTTCTATAAATTATTGAACTACATTCCTCATGAGCTATAGTTTCAAATTCTTCTAGCATTCACTTCTTTGATAATAACTTTTGAAAACTCTACATAACTTAGCATTTATTTATGTGCTTCGACAAATGGAATATTGATAGTGAGCTTCTTAAGGCCTTCAAAAAATTCTAGAGAATTGTTTATCTATTTTTTTCTTTTAAGATTTTGAAGAAAAGGTAGTGGAGGTCTTTCAATCATCATTTTGTTCTTTTCCTTATTAATACTCACATTTTCTTTCTCTTTATTTTCTTCATTTGCATTATTTGTTCACTTGTATCTTATTATTTTTCTTTTTTTCTTTAATTACCTTTTTAAACTCTTTCCCTCAATTCAATAGTTTTACATTCCATATTATTTTCTTTAAGATTTACTTCAGTATTCCAAGGCAAGGATCCTTCAATTCTATTAGTTGATGAATTAACAATTTTTTTTCTAATTGCACCTTAATATTTCTAATGGCTGCTACTTGACTTCGTAATTGAGTGCCCATCTATAATACTACCTCTTTCAAAGATGATTTATTATCTTTTGATTGGCCATTAAAATAATATCCTAGTGTAGAATTAGATTTAGAATTTGTTGCATTGGTAGCTTGGTTATTCCAATTACACATAGGAGCATCATGTTTGTTATTATACCAAAAACTCATGTATTTTGACGATTTCTCTATCTAGTATTATAAGTATTTGAGTACGAGTTATTTATCTATATGCTCACATAGATAAGCAACATCACCACTCTCACAATTTATAGATTTTCTTTGAACTAAATCAATCCTAAATTATTCAATTTCTTAGATATAACTATCATCCACGAAGCCAAAATGGACAAGACATCATGCTCATGCACATTTGCTACTTTAATTGGATTTATTATTTTAGATGGCCCATGGAAATTATTATTTGTTGTTTCTTCAATTAAAGTATTTGTTTCTTTAAATGGTTTGACAATAATGATCCTCCTTCTGTAGCATCTACGATTGTCCTTAATGAACCAACTAACCCTTATGAATTATCTAAAGAATTAACAAATAAATTAAGGCATGATGCAGACATTTTCTTAATAAATCTTTATACATTTTTAAGCCACATAAATTGATTCATTTTCTTTTGAGTAAAAGAACTTAGGTCAATTCTAAGCTTAGTAATTTTACATGGGGCAATATTTTTCTTAGAATTTTTATGTTGAGTCATTCCATGTTCTTATAGATCCTTGCAATGAATTTAGCATCACTTTAACTTTGTCCCTTGATAAAAATCAGAACACCTTAAGTCTTAAATAATTATCAGCTACTCATTTATACTTAAATATTTACAAATCTCTAAAAAAAACTAGCTATATATAGATTAGGATCTTCTAAAAGTGATCCTCCAAACTCAGAATTTGAATTATTTAAATAATTAATAACTTAAGGTCAAAATTCTTGCCTTAAATATTTGGCCTGCTAATGCTTTGGTGAATTTAATCTATTAAAGGGGTAGCATAATATTGTAGTTCTTTAAACACTTCTTCATTATGAAGGTTTGCCATGTTTTGATATTGCAATTGATTACATCTCTCCTTCCAATTCTTCCAACAAGTTCTTTCAAATTTAGGATTATATATGACTAATGATGATTCAACAACACTACGCATGCACTAACAAAATAACTTAATAAAAACACTAAACAAATAACAAAAATTACTAAGACATATGTAAGCAATATATAATATATCAATATTAATTATCTTAAAAAATATCGATCCCTAGTAATTATGCAAAGAACTTAATCAAACTTCTCATTGTTGAATCCAAATATGTCCATAGATGGAGGAGGAATCTTTTGAAATACCTAAGAAATAGGTTTAAACAAGAATACTGCAAACAAAAAGACATGAAAGTAAAGAAGTGTAAGAGAAATAATAAATTTTATTTCTCAAATTTGGAGTACAAAAATAAGGGGCATAATTAGAAAGAAAAAAGGTCCCCCTCCGTAAGAGAGGACTTCCCCTTTTATAATATCAATGGGTGATTATACATAGAAAGTACATATAAGATAAATTGAGTATAAGTAGATACTCACCTAAATAGGTGGTAGATATACTTATGAGTGAGTATAGATTTTCCAAATAGTAGGGGCGAGTAGCTCATGTCATGCGAGTATGTGAGTAAGGATTATGCAGAGAGAAATAGTTGTCTTATCCCTTTGAGTATTCAGCCACTATCAATGAGTTAATTCATGACTGAGTCATTATTCTCTAGGTCCTCGATATGCTGGCTCGGGATAAACCTCAATTGTTAGATGCCCTTTCCAGTGAGTGTACTTATTATGGTAGCTTTTTTTATAAAGTACCCTTTATAGCGAGTATGTTTGTTTTGGTAATCAAATTGATCAAGTTACTTTGGTTTGTCTGCTACTTTGGACATATATTTAGCTCCTCAATTCTTTTGCTTCTTGTAGGGGTACCTCATAAAAGAAATAGAAGAATGAAAAGAATGATTAGTTGTAAATATTTGATGAATTGTACAAATGAGAAAATTCATGCAATTTTGAGAGATCACATCACTTTTCAATCGAATATAATTATTTAATGCATCAGAGGCTATAAATGGATCCTTTTATCTTTCTTTAGCTTGTTCGACATTTTCTTCAGCTACTTGCTTGAATAGATTTTAAAACTTTTAAAGGAAGTTTGTGAAATTAGAAAAACATATCTATTATAGATGCCAAGAGGTCTTGTTGTGACATTGATCATGCACTCTATAGGCAAGTCTTCAAAAGAAGCCCAAGAAATCCAAGAAGTTAGAAGAGGTTACGGCCATTCATGTGGCTGAGGCCAACATGTTGGATCCTCCTATTTTCATGACTTTAGCTCTAGAAACCTTTAAGGATCCACATGAAGGATCAAACACTCATTATATTGAAGGGTGGGTTATGGTCAGTTCTATTCCTATGTGAGCTATAAGCATCCATAGGGTAGAGGAAGGAGAGGATGAACCCTTGATCTTCCACAAGAAGGTTACGTGTGTTGGATGGTTGGATTGGCTATAACAAAAGAAATTATAGAGAATGACTTAGTTGGATGAGACTTACTTCTATTTTACATTGTGAGTTCCTCTCTATGCAGTTTTGAATTTTTCCTTTGATCACAACAAAGCATGACTAGCGTTATCGATGGAAAATATTGTGGGGTACTGCTAGCCCTTTAAGTGACATCATCTAACACTCTAGGTAGCCTCGATAAATCACTTCACCTTTTCATGGGTGATTTACTAGGCCATAATCTGAGTAAATAGGATATTCACTTATTGTATAAAAGGCTTCCATTCTTGAAGATTGGACCTATAGCAAATTCCCTCATCGAATTTTCTCTTTTAGTTTTTAATGAATTCATTTCTCATCAACTAATGGTGACTCCAATTTTGCAATGGGTTGACTAGGTGACACCACGTGTGAACTTGATGGAGAGTTTGCACCAACAAAGAGTGGCCATCAAAACTCCCACAATTGTGACTAGCTTTACCATGACTAATATCATGGAGATGATGTTCAATTTTTTTTATCTCTCATAGAGATAACGGTAAGTATGCAAAGGGAAAGTATACTCAATGGTTGTGGGATGATGTGAAGAAAGAGCACCAGATATTTGTTGAGTCATCTGTGGTTGCCACTCTACTAGAAAAGGAGGCCCTCCTAGAAAAAGTCTTAGACTAGTCCCAAAGAGACATAAGTGAAAATCATGGTTGGGCAAGTTATAGTGGCAACAATCCTCAGAGGTGGACTACAACTTCATGACCATAAAGACTATGATAATATTACTTTACAACTTGGTCAAGTCACATAGTACTTTTCTTCTCCTCTCAAATGCAATTTCTTATTTAATTATATATGCAAGAAATGAGTACTCACTAAAGACTTACACTCAGACGTTGTAATTAATTGCTAAAAAAGTGATTTATAAGGGTTATAGCAACTCTAATTTTACTTTGTGAGTGGATGAGAACACTAAGCATCTTAACTAAATCAAAATCTCTGAGTTGTGCTTCCCACTCGCCCATTTCAAGATTGGGTTTAGGCTTGCTCTTTCCCATGAGTGGGTGGACATTCTATAGTTATATTGAGTGGTGCCCACCTAAATTCTCCCCCTACTTGGTGAGTATCACAACCTTCATCTTCTTGTTAAGAGAAGAGGGCATCCAATGGAGTTTAAGCCTTTTCTAGCAAGCATTCATAATGAAGGGCTACCAAGATGGAATCGTGTAATTTTAGCAACTTTGCTGAAAATTCAAAACTTTAGAGTAAAGTACGTAAGTGGTGCTCACAATTTCTTTTGTAAAGAGATCATTGCCATGGCTAGTGTCGAGCACTCCTCTCCCATACTTGGAAAAAGCTTGCTAAGCCAAGTGCTCAGAGGAGGAAGCCATTACAAGGCTATAGGGTCATACCCATAATGTTTCTCTTTATCTTCGCTTTGACATGATTACAGTTATCCTTATTGAGTATTTCTCTATCTACTTGTTATTCACAGTAGTCTTTTATGACTCTGTTGACCTCACTTTTGGGGTGAGGTTGACTACTTTATTCTAGATTCAAGACTCTTCTAGACACTAAGAGTTCCCTAGTGCAAGGACACTTCTAGTGAGCAAGGGAACAATAAACCCAAGCCCGAGACTCATAGGGTACAACACTAGACTAGAGATTAGGAAATGTGAGGCATCACCCACCCTAACTCAACCAAAGTCCATGATCAATCAATTAACTAAATATAAATCAAATGAATACAATCCAAGCTCAAAACCAAATGCCAAATTGATTTAGGCTCAATTTGATCCATCAAAGGCTCAACTTGGCTAAACAAGTTAAGTTGACTCAACCTAACCTAACTATTTGGATTCTTCAAACTCAAATTGACTTGATTGAAACTCAACCTATCTAAACTCTTTTGGACTCAGTTCAACTTGATTAAACCTTGATCATAATCTGATTGAATCAAGCTAAGTGAACTTGGGCCTTAACCGAAGTTGGTCCATTTGAATTCCTTAAGATCAAAACCCTATTTAATTTGAATCAAACCAATCCAACCCAATTCAAATTCTTTAAATATTCCAAGCATCTTACCAAACATCATAACCTATCTCAATGCACTCAATTAATCCAACTAACTCCATTGATCCAAGTTGACCCACTTGACTAAAGGATTCAAATGGGCCAAAATTTAATCTAGATCAAATCAAATGCAATGTGCCTCAACTCCAAATCCATCATTGAATATATCCCAACCTTCATGTAGCTTTAATTGGACCCAATCAACCCAATTGATCCTTCCAATCCAAATTAACCTAAATGACCCAATTGAGTTAAGCTTGATCAAACCTCAATTGAACCAAACCAACTCACCCAATCTCTTCCAAAATGATTTATTGATCACCATTATTCTCAATTACATCCAATTAGGTAGGGTGTGTTCGAGCGATTCGAGCCGATAGTCGCTCGAAATCGCTCAAAAATTGACTCGAGCTCAGTCGTGGCTCGAATTTCGAGTTCGAGGCAGTCGGATCGAATCGAGCTCGAGCTCGATCCGGCTCGAATGTGATTCGAGCCCATTCATCGGGAAGCCGTCGGTTCAATCAATCGGCCATTTCGAATACAAACGAATGCTCGTTTGGCTCGAAAAAAATCCATTTAAAGCACCATTTTTTTACTTAAGATGACTTACATTTTTCATTCTTTTAGATTTATAAAGGAAAAAAATTGATATACACCTATATTCAAATTAGTTTGATCAAGAAGACAAGAACAAACAAATATTATTCGGTAAACCATTAACATTTTAACAAATAATTTGCTAAAAAGAAAATAAAATAACAATATAATAATAAACTTAATTACTTTGATAATTTCACCAATCACTAGACAATATACATTATTATTAAAATAGCCAACAAACAAAAGAATAAATAAAACTTTTCTTATTAATAGCAAGTTAATTTTAAATTTTACAAATCTTTTTCTTGACAAATCACAAATAATAATAGCAAGTTAATTATAAAATCAACAACTAAGCATTTCATTCACTATATTCTTCACTATTTTCTTTTGTAAAAGCATTAACTATAAACAATTGAGCTCACAAATGCAATGGAGTTATCAAACTTGATTCTATAATTTATTACCACAACAATGTACTGCAAACGAAAATTACTTAGCCATTTTATAATTTATTAAGACATAACAACATACAACAAAAGAAAATTACTCAGGCATTGAACTTGATTCTATAATTCTTAGAGTGTGTCCGAATCTGAAGCATAAAGGCATTTACATGAATACATGATTGCTCTTTTTGTACAAATTAAAACTCTGGTTGTTTCACATAACTACTTCTGTAATTAAGTTTGCCTCCATCCGCTTCACATCCAAACGATCGACATTCATTGATTGCAATTCCTGTGTCATAGCAAACTGCAAAAGAAGGATTGACAATTGACAAATGACAAAATAATATTGCATTTTAAGCCAGAAAATCTGTTTCAAACTTATATAAATTTGTTTGTGGGACTCAGAGTCAGAGAAAGTAATATCCATCTTCAAGCATTCGCAATTAGCGAAAATTTGTAATTTTTATATTTTACTTCAATAATTGAATGCTCCAACCTCTAGGTTGCCAAAGCCATCCATTAGAGCCTTAAAGATAGAAAAATAAATCCCTTGCAAAAGTGACAAAATCTCACAAATCAAAAATATGATGCATTAATATAGTGGAGTCGAAAAGCAGAATAAAGGCTCTAGGTTGCTTGCCCATCCAATGAGAGGCTTGGTAGCCACAAATAATGAAGCAAAAACAAATGAATTTACCCAAATTACAAATATATTCTCTTCTCATCATCGTCGAAAATTAAAAAAGCAAAAATACTTCATGATAAGCCCACTAGATCTCATATCCTCCACGGCTCCACACCACCACCAAGGCAACAAGGCAACAAAATAACAAAAGCACCCAAGCCGATAATATGACCAACACCAACAACAAAATAACCAAAAAAGCCACCAGGCCCTGTTACACATCCACCCATCCAAATCAAGTGATCCAAATTCAAATAGCCAACCAAGTGAATCAACCAACACATTAAAATAATAGTCCAAGTCCAACCGCCAATAAATCCAACACAATTACAAGGTTAGAGCAGAGGCAAGTAGCAAACACAACAAATATACACCCAAACCATCTACCACCAATGACAACAAAATAACCAAAAAACCACCAGTAGGCCAACACATGTTACACATCCCATCCAAATCCAAGTGATCCAAATTCAAATAGCCAACCAAGTGAACCAATCAACCCACACCAAAATAACCAGCGGTCCAAGTCCAACCAATAAATCCAACCAATTACAAGGTTAGAGCCAGTAGCAAGGCAACAAAATAACAAAAAAAAACGCTGAGCTATGCCATAACACCCCAACCAAGATGAGTAGAGAGCAGTAAAGCAGTAAGAAGCCATCAAGCCAAAGCTAAGAGAACAGTTACATAAGTACCCAAACACACCCTACATCCAAGTGATCCAAATTCAAATAGCCAACCAAGTGAACCAATCAACCAACACAAAATAACCAGTCCAACCGCAAAATCCAACACAGTTACACAATTACACGATAATAAATCCAACCAGTTACCTGAAATAAAGCGTAGCAAAGCTGGCCCAAAGGCAAGGAACAAACAACAACAAGGTTGTCAAGACTCAAGGTTAAGCTGAGGCAAACAAAAACTCTCCAAATTCCCAAAGAGTGAAAGAGGCTAGATCACCGACGGATCAGACAATACATACAAAAGGGAAAATGCAAAGACAACACAATGACACAACCATGTAAGAATGTAGAAATCTCCAAGCCAAGACTATCACTATAAGGCCACCAAAAATAAGACAATTAGACAACATATGAATATATGATCACAAGATAGTATACGCATGGGAAGCTCAACATAATCTTGAATGAAAATTGGCTAAATCATTTGCTACAATAGTCTCTCCTCAAGAAATCTTATAAATGGTAACCTCATGACTTGTGCCCTCAGTTGAGTTCTTTATTTTAGGTAACTAACTAAGCAAGCAAAATGTAGAATGCAAATCATGTAAGAATGTAGAATGCATTAGTACATAAAATATAGTAAGATTGTAAATTTGTAATCCATGGAAGATGACAAGATGAAGCAAATAGGTTTGTAAAGTCAAAATAAAATTGCAACCCAAAATTTTATATTATTGCATGCATCAGTAGATAAAATATAGTAAGAATGTAAGATGAAACACAAAAATTTCAAATCTAGGTGAAACTTACATACAATATCAACTATCAAGTATACTATTATGTCACCCAAAGCGATGAAATGGCCTCAAAGTTAGATCATCGACCAAATCATTTCACTATTAGTATAAAAATTAATCACGAAAGCCTCCATTAATCAATCTCGGTTCAATTTTATCATTGGGCATCATATCGCCATCGCCACTATCGAAAATATTAAAAGCAAAGAAACAATATAATGTGATGCTACATAGCCTACATTCTTTGAAAGAAAATAGTCTCCAAAAATATATACAAAATCGTCACAAAAAAATGATCAAATAGTATGTTGGTAGAAAAGTCTCCAAAAAAAGAGAGCATAAGCGAAATGATATCACGATTTTCATATATCGATTAGTGGATAAGCTTTCGGTACATTTATAACCAAGTTCTCTTCCTAAAGCATCGAACGAAATTGCAATAGATTAAAAGAAACTCATATATGAATAGAAGAGACTAGAGAATTGTACTATAAAATAAAAAAGTAAGATAATATTACCAATGGATCTTTTGATGATTTATATGCTGAATCCAGGTTTCAGTACACTAAAGCATCTAATGTTCTTGGTGAAATTGAACTATAATCGCTTAGTACCGACCAGACTAAAAGGCGATTGAAGCAACGGTGGTTCTTGGGATGGTAAAATATCTTTGGCCATCTTTGAGAGAGTTTTATATTTCATAGCGACATTTTCCACCACTCCAAAATGTCAAATTCGAATCGGGCATTTCACATGCTTCATCAAGGTATATCTCCGGTCGGACTTACGTGGTACTAAGAGGCCCGGTAGAATCTATGAAGTCATACAAACCCGCCAAATCATCATGTGAAGCATTACCACCTTCAAATGTGTTTCTTTCAGTTGAGAGGTGGATGCTTGATAGTTTCTTTTGGCATATCAGAATAATAAGAGTATAGCTCAAAAAGTTTTTGTTTTACAGTGCCCTTCTTCTCATTCACAATGTGAACATCATAAATTTGGGGGTAGTAGTAATTGATAGCAAAAAGTTTCATTCTTGGATCTAAAATGCAAGCAATCGAAAATAATAATGAACACTCTGTCCAGTACTTATCAAATTTAGCCTTCATGCTAGTTGCCATGTTTGAAATAAAAATAGTACTAGATGAGCATTCTCGATCCAATATTCTCTTGATTAGAACTAGATTGGGAAGCAATCTATTCGCTGTAGGATAGGATGAACCTGAAAAAATTTCAGTAATGCGATGAAAATCAGCTCTCTTACTTTCTCAAAATTAACCCAATCTTCTTGCGAGGGCAACCATATATAATTCTCGAAAGCATATTCAGAAACACATTCTTATAATAAAAAAGCGTAACATCTTGTATGTGGAGTTCCAGTGAGTTGGCACATCAATGCAAAGTGCCTTTGATGTGGATAAGCCAATCTGTCTTGCTATCTCTCCAAATTTATGTGACACGGAGATCTTTTTATAAATAAAATAGACTCTCTTACCCTTTCTTATTGACGATTTCTTTCTCCATCCACCATTAAGTTTAAAATATGAGCACAACATGGAAGAAATCACCCATCAATAGAAAACCGATCTTCTAATGAATAAAGCTTTTCAGATTTCATTTCTACATCATTAGATGATGCATGTCCAAAGTTATGGTACTAACTTTGTTAGACCCCATTGCAACAAACTTTTGAATCAAATCACCTATGAGGAGGATCCAAATCAATGAAACTAATTATCCTAGATTGTAATTTCCAATCAGAACTAATGTAATGCACAGTAAGACACATATAACCAATTGTTTGATTTGAAGTCCGTGATCACTAGTAATCAAACTCTCTCAACAACTTTCAAACTTTTTTTCAACTTATCTTTTTTGACTTCATAAACTTTCATACACTCCTCTTTGATGCCAAATCTTGAAATTTTATGATAATTTGGATTCATCGATTTCATCGTAATATTGAACCATAGATGTTCAACTATCATAAATGGATATTCATGAACAATAATCATCTTAGCCACAATATTCTTTATTCTAGAATGATCATAAATGAAACACATAAACTAGATATTGAACGGTTTCCTCTAAATCCTCACTCGGATCAAATAGTTTTGCTTCTTTCCCTTGTTATCAACCTTGCTATAGTGATTTGATTTGAAGTGTCTACTTCGAGATGTGGTTCCAGTTTTGTTTCACATATGATTTAACACAATAATTACATTTAAACTGCACCATTTTTCCCTTCTCTGTTACAGTAATTTCACTGAAGTGTTGCCAAACTTCAGATCGTTGTCTCTTACCCTTGATCTTAACGCTCGAAGCTATTTCACCCACACTCTCATTTTGAGTTGTTGTATTATCATCAATAGGTAAGCTTGCGTCACTTGAAAAACTAATAGATTTACTTTGAGGAGGACTTGCCATTGTGTCTATAAGAAATGAAACAAAAGCAATGCATAGAATCACTTAAAACAACCAAGAAATCTGCTTAAAGATTGGATTATACATAAAAGATCCCCATATATTTACAACCAAGAAATCTACATCAACATGACAACATTTACCAACAAGGCAATCAGAACAACCAAGTCACTAAAGCTGAAAGGCATGTGAACATCATAACATGTCCCATGGATGCACAACACCGAAACAAGTAAACAACCTTCATAGCAACAAATAACCTCCAATAGGCATGAGGCGAAGTCAGAAACTAGCAAGTTCCTACTAGCGGCCAGAGGGCAGAGAACGACATTCAACAGAGCAAAGATCATTGAGTGAAACAAATACAATTAGGAAATGAAACAAATACAAATGCAACTGCCACAACATTCAAAATGCCAACAAAAACAGCGCAACAATCGTTACAACCTTACAGATCAGAACCAAAACAACCCTGTCATGCTATGATGTTACATTCTACACCATTTGCATTGTTCCCCTTCTGCCAAATACATTGCTGATCTGGCATGAATGCTAGAAACGCAAACCCCAAGCCTGATAATCATGATAAAACAATGATCACCATGACTTCTTCCCAAATCTTTCGGGATGAAGAGAAGCACAGGCGAGTCGCCAGAGAACCGATCAATCGAACCAAACACGCGCCGGTCGACGATGAATCTCGGCCAGCACGAAGAGCTTGGCGTGAGGAAAGAACAAAAAACGCGGCGGCGAAAAGAAAAGGCCGGAGGGGTCGAGCCGAAAGTGAGATTAGATAGATTTAGTTGAGTGATTTATTTATTTCTCATTCAGCGATATTTCGACCACTGCTGTTTCGATCTTCCCCACCGTGCTTCTGTTTTAATTCTTTCGTTTTCGAAATAAAGAAAATTTATTAATTCATTGTTCATCTGTTCAAAGCTATCTTCACTGATCATTCACATATAAGAAGCAAACAATTAAATCAATAATGATTAAAACCATACAAATTCAAAATGAAAGAAAATCATATTTCAAAATTAAATCACAATATTTACTAATTCCCAAACAAAATTCAATTCAATATTTTCATTCAACAACCCTCACATAACAAAAAAAAAACCAAACAAAAACAATAAAATCCTCAATTTCAAATTGAATATTTTAGTTTTGATTTCATTATAATTCAAATTTATTAATGATCATTTCAAATCTTAACCAAT
Source organism: Cymbidium sinense (assembly GCA_021442155.1). Classification (NCBI taxonomy): domain Eukaryota; kingdom Viridiplantae; phylum Streptophyta; class Magnoliopsida; order Asparagales; family Orchidaceae; genus Cymbidium; species Cymbidium sinense. Next base: position 54,255,523 of record CM038232.1, read on the forward strand.
CTAATCAAAAATGGCACATTCTCAAATCTGGTAATTATAATTACTTTTATCCCATTTACTAATTTTCATATTACCCAACCAATTTGGTTGACCTTTTATTGGTCAAATCAAATTGACAAATCAATTTAATTAAAATTGACCCAATCATGATCATGAACCAATGAATCAACCATCTTGTGTTTTCAAATATGAATTTGGCCTAAATCAAATTGAACCAAATCTCATATTAATTCAAATCAATTAGTCAATTTTATTCAACTCAAAGATCATTGAATATGAGCCAATCCATTGACAATTTCATTTGATTTTTACCAAATTGAACAACCCATTTAACTAAATGAACCCACGCTCAAATTCACTTTAATGGGAAAAATTGCATTCTTAAATGACCAAGTGAACATAAGTTAATGCTTAACCATGATCAATTTGTTAGCAAACCCATTTGAACCAAATTAACTAATATTGGTCAAATTGAGCACTCATCAAACCAAGTAAACAAACATGACATGATGGTCATCCTTGGTCTATTGGCCTAAAGTGGACCCAATCCATGGTGAACCTATTGGTTCTCAATGAACCAATGATTTTAAATAGACAAAATTCCATTTGGAATGCCCCAACACCTTACCCTTTAGCATTTAGCCCTTCTTGGGCATGAATTCTGACGACCAAGGTGTTATGATTGACCAATGACCTCCCAATAGCCGACCATTTCTACCAAAAATGTATACACTATCTTTTAGAATTACTCAAAACATCCATATAGTCTCTGAGCATTGCAGGACCAAAAAGCTAAACTAATATGGCTGATTCTTGAGGAAAGTATATCCTGATTTAAACTCAAAACACACTCATCAAGCATCTCTAGTAGTAAGCATTTTCAAATCTTTTGTGTCTCTAGTTCTGAGACCAAGCTATTTGAATGTTTCCTCTTTTCTAAGTCACCAAACCTAAATTATTCCTTACATCCTCCCTGATGAAAATTGATTTATCATTAGATTGATCATCTCAAGAGACCAACTCAGATGAGTTTCATCTTTATCTTGTAGAATAACTTTGGCTTCTCAATAGATCACTTCAAGATAAATATCTCAATCAGAGATGAGTTGGTGAGATAAAATCTAACAAACCAAAAAAATCTTTTGTTGGTCTTTTATGAAATAAATCATGATTTTATTAATCCCATAGTAAGATCTTCTTAGATTTCTTCCTTGATAGTTTTGCAATCATTTCTCCATGAATAAGCTTTGATGAGTTTGAATTAAGTGGCAAAAGGTGGATGGTGTCCATCTTTCGATGCTCATGGGATAACAAATCATCATCCATTCCATGTGATTAGAATGAGCTATGATTAATCACATTAGACTTTTCAATTTATTTTCTTTAGAATCACTGATTAATCTTGACCATTCAATATATTATTGAATAGCCAACTGTCCATCACCTGCGATCAAACATGCGCGTGAATATTTTAAATTGTCAATCAGGTACATGGAAAGTGAAATCGCGAAACGATGGCACCAATTGTGAAAATCATTTAATTAAAGTTAAAAATGATTTGATAACTAAAACTTTAAAATTCATATTATTTATAGAAAATTAAAAAAAATACAAATAAACTATATGGAAAGCTTAAATAGGGAGAATCCAAGAAAAATAAAATCCATAGGTTCATCATGAATAGTGACTTCAGGTTCAAAATTTCAACTAATTACCTTAATTAATCACTTGGTTAATTAACTTTACATAGACCCCTTTAGAATGATCGGTGACTTAGATTGAGATTGACATTGAGATGATTAAGGTGATATTAGAAATGTCACCCCAAAAAGTCTAACTTTAGATCATTCAAGGAAGGTTGACATATCTAAGGCGCTTCATATCCAACTTATTTGGCGGTGTCAAGCATTCTCAACATTGATCAAGAAAGACACTAAGTTCAAGTGGGATAATAAGTATGCATTCAAAAGCATCAAGTGATACCTTATGACGCGCTAGTCTTAGCTACTATCCCAAGAAAACCCCTCATACTATACAATGTTGCATTGGATGACTCCCTTGGCACATTGTTGGCTCATGCTAACAACGAAGGGAAAAAATGCACTCTACTATTTAAGTCATCATCAAATCACTACAGAGGCAAATTATCCACCCATTGAGAAGCATTGCCTAGCTTTAATCTTCATAAAAGCTATGACATTATATGCTCTCTTACAAAGTGAACTTGATTTCCGTAATTAATCCTCTATAATATCTCATGACATGGTTGGTGCTTTCTGGATGGTTGACATGATGGTCTATAATACTATCGTAGTTTGATATTACATCCATTCCCTTATGTGCCATGAAGGGACAAGTGCTCGCTGACTTCCTACTAGCACACCCTCTTCCTGTTGAATACACTCTAAATAATGATCTCATAGACAAACAAATCATGAGTCTAGAGGGTACAAGTAAGGGTAGATGGGGGATGTATTTTAATGGTGTGGCTTCCTCTTAAAGAGGAGAAGAACCATGATCTAAGATCCTAGGCAAAGCAGGGGTAGGAGTAGTTCTCTTAACACCAGACTACGATATGATGAGGTTCTCATATCATCTATATGAACCTTACACTAACAATGAAGCTAAATATGAAGCCTTGATCACCTGTCTAGAGTTAATTATCTCTTTAAGCATTCAAAGCATCAAGATATTCGTGGGATTCATAATTAGTGCTTAACTTTTTTGGATCCTATAAAGTTCTCAAGCTCAAACTTCATCACTACCATAAATACACCATGGAGTTATTAGCCTAGATCCCAAAGCTTACTATCTATAGGAACACTTAAGGAGAGAATTCCATGGTTGATGCCCTAACTAAGCTCACTAAAGAATTAGCATATCTGGAAGATGAGTTCATATCAATAGAGGTTTATAATTATCAAGTCCTTTCGCCTATTGATACCTAACTCATTGAAAAACATACCCTTGAAGAGAAGATTACCAATGAAAAAAAGGATGAAGAATTTGATTAAAGGTGACCTTTTATTGACTATCTAAGTAAAAGAAAACTACCTCAAGAGAAGTCTCAAAGATATCAAGTTAGTAAAATGCTCTTATGCCCTTATTGATGACACTTTATATCAACGCTTTCGATCATATGTGATCATGTTATTTAGGAAAGCATGAAGCCCATAAAATCATGACCAAGATACACTCAGACTATGTGGTGCCCACCAATCCTCCCAAGATGAAAGCCAAAACCAAAAGACTTGAATATTATTGGCTAACGATGATTAACGATTGCATGGATGTGGACAAGTGCTACCATCTGTGTTTGGTACATGCAATGGTCCTACATCAACTACCCAATATCTTAGACTTGATCATAGCATCATGGCCATTTGAGTGTTGGGGTGCCAATATAGTGGGTCTGATTGAGCCTCCCTCATCTAAAAGGAATATCTTATTAGCAGCTATAAACTACTTATCCAAGTAGGCAAAGTAATCCCCTTAAAGAGGTCACAACTCTACACATTTTTAGTTCTTTAGAATAATATCATATATAAGTATTAGGCACATCATTAAATCATATTTAATAATGGTTTTGCATTTAAAAGTACAAAAATCAATAACTTCACTAAGAGAACATAGATCGGAGGTACTTTACCATCTACTTCCTCAGCAACGGGTTAGCAAAACCTTTCAATAAGACCCTCGCTTAGATCTTGAAGAGAATGCGATGATAATAAGCGATAGTGACATGAGCAGTTAGTTGAAGCCTTGTGGCTTACCATACTACGTATAGAATGTCGACATAGTCCACTCCCTTTCCCCCCCCACACACACACACACACACACCCCATTACAAGTAAATAATAAAATCACAATCAAGTAGAATGTTAAGCTCCAGTTAGAGGAACTCGAAGGTATTGAGGAAAGATGCCTATGGACATGTCAAAATAAAGAGTTATATAAAGCTAGAATAATTTCATCTCACAATAAGTTGGTTCTCCCAAGAGCTTTTCAAGTCTGAGAGCTTATTTTAGTTATAAAGAGACCAATTATAGCCTTTCTCAAGATGGGAGGCAAGTTTGAACCAATGTACAAAGGCCCTTTCATTATAGAAAAGGCCTACCAAGGTGGATCATACCAACTTATCACCATAAAAGTGAACGTCTGATGGTTCCAGTCAATGGACTTTAACTAAAGAAATCATATGCATTATTATGTTTAAAATAAAATTTCATTAATAAAATGTTCCTTTCAAAACAAAATCATCCCTTTAAATTAAGATTTCCTTTCAACTCTTGGGGATGTTTTCTATCTCTTGGTGCTTTAGGATAGTAAGAAAACCTAATCATAACTAACGCAACATAACCATAAAACCACACACAAACATGAAACAAGAAAATATGAATTCAAGTAATTCGAGTAACTTTAAATTGAGATAAGACCCTAGTACTTAATAGCTGCTCTAGGTCAGGTTTGATTCACTACTTAGCTAGTGGGTCTCACAGTGGTCAATTTTGCTTAGAAGGATGTGAATCCCCATGACTTCTTCCTAGCTTGACCGTTGTAAACTAATGGGCACCTTATCAATTTAGTGCCTTTTATTGCATGACCAATATACTACCTCAATGGTTAACTTTGCTTAAAAAGATGTGAGTCTCTGAGCATTCTTCTTGAGCTAGCCACCATGCATTGACTAGGTCTAAAAATATATTTGAGGATTAGGGTAAGACCCCAGTGGATCCTATTCCTCATGACTACTTCAAGCCCTAGTCTAGTCCTCTTTTATGACTTCCCACTTGGTAGTCGCCCTTGCCTAGTCCTCCTTCATGACTTACCACTTCGTAGTTTCCCAAGGTCAGATAGTAGCTATCTAGCCAATGACAGATTATCCTAATGATCAATTCCACTTAAGAATATGAGAGTCCCCAAGGCTTTCTTCCTTCATTGATCATTTCAAACTAATGGGCACCTTAGGATGGCTGGTGTTTACTTTGTTGACAGCAGCCCACCCGGTGAATAACAACCGTTAGGTAGATGTAAGTCCCCATGTTTTCTTCTTGAAGTGGCCATCGCATACCTACAAGCTTTATATGATTTAATAATTAAGATAAGACCCTTAGAGGCATCTTTCTCTTTAGGCATTCTATTTGGATTATGTCTTCATGACCCCATCTAGATATGACCCAAGTTACTACCAGATTGGATAATTCCCCTTTCCTAGTAGCCACCCCTTTAATTGGATAGCAACATTCTATAGATGTAAAGGCTATCCTTTAGGGCTAATAAATCTAAGGTAGGTCAAAGCTTATGTAGTTCCTTTAGTGTGGCCCATCATAGACTAATAAGGTCCACACCAAATAAACAAACAAAAATAAAGTAATAATTATGGATTAGGAAAACCCCAGTGACACTTATTCCCAAGTAGACATCTTATTTTCTCAGGTAGTGTCACAAAAAATCCCTACAGGATTGACCTTGACTACTTCAAGCTAAGGTAAAATCCTGAGCAGCTCTCACTTAGTAGTCGCCCTAAGATAAGTTCATTGTTATACAATCGAGGTCACCACGGTGGTTGATTTTGCATTGGAACATGTGTGTCTCGAGCTTTCTATCCTAATTCAACCATCACAAACCGACGGCAACCCTTAGGTTGATAGTAACTATTATACAAATGGTAGGCTATTCCTTTGAGTCATTAAATTTAAGGCTGGTCTAGGCTCTATAGCTCTCCTTAGTGTGGCCCATTGCAATCGATAGGGTCCACACTTATTCAATAAATTAATATAAAATTAAAATCAACATAAATCGCACAATCAAGAAAAATTAATCAACATAAACAAATTAAATCAACCTCAAATTCAATCAAATCTCATCAATTCATATCGAATTCCTATTCATGCCCTTAGCATGAATCAATTTGTAATCCAATCAAATTTATATGTAATCCCCAATGGATCCCCATTCGTGTCCTTGGCATGAAGCTAATTATTAACAAATCAAACCGATCTATTTAACCCTTTTCTTCATGCCCCTAGCATGAAGTAAGATAAATCAACTAAACTAAGAACCAAATTCTTTGTACCCATCCATTTAGGTATGAAAATTTCTTTGCATGTTTATTATCATTTTGGGTGTAGTTGATCATTTTGATCAACACTAGAATGTGTGGTGTGCCCTGACAGTTACACCATACCAATTGGGGGTCCTTTGTTGACCTCACTTTTGGAGTGAGGTTGACTACCTATACCCTAGATTCAGGACACTTCTAGACACTAAGAATTCCATCTTACTAGAACACTTCTAGTGATCACGGCAACACCAAACCCAAGCCTTGAGACTCATAGGGTACAACCCTAGGACTAGAGCATACCTTAGGAGAAGTGAAACCTCACCTAACCTATGGCTAAACCAAAGTATATGATCAATCAATTAACTAAATCCAAATTAAATGAATATAATCTAAGCTCCAAACCAAATTCCAAATTGATTTAGGCTAAATTTGATCCATCATAGGCTCAACTTGGCTAAATAGTTAACTCAACAACCTAAACTATTTAGATTCTTCAAAATTAAACTAACTTGATTGAAACTCAACCTATCCAAACTCCTTTGGACTCTAATTCAATATGATTAAACTTTGATCATAATCCAAATGAATCAAGCCATGTCAACTTGAGCCTTAACCCAAGTTGGCCCATTTGAATTCTTTAAGATCAAAGCCCAATTTAGTTTTAGTCAAACCAATCCAACCCAATTTAAATTCATTGATTATTTCAAGCATCTTACCAAGCATCACAAACTATCCTAATCTACTCAATCAAGCCAACCAACTCCATTGATCCAAGTTACCCACTTGACCAAAAGGAATCAAATGGGTCAAAATTTAATCTAGCTCAAATCAATTGCAATTGAAGCCTTCAATCAACTCTAAATCCATCATTGAATATATCCCAACCTTCATATAGCCTCAATTAGACTCAATCAACCTAATTTATCCATCTAACTCAAATTAACCTAAATGACCCAATTGAGTTAAGCTTCAATCAAACATCAATTAAACTAAACCAACTCAACCAATCTCTTCCAAAATGATTGTTGATCACCATTGATCATTCAATTACATCTAATTAGGCTTAGCCAAGCCAATTTGATCACTTTACCTGTTTGACCCATTTTGACCTAAAGGGTCAAATTGAACCGAATCCTATTCTAATTCAAATTTATTACAACCAATAAACTCAATCAATCATGAATTGAGTATTGAACACAATCCAACCACCAATTGAAGCCAATTTGATCAAATGAACCCAATTTACCCATTTGACCTAATTTGGCCTAAATGATCAAATTAAACCAAATCTCATATTAATTCAAATCAATTCAAATCAGCACCTACAATCAATCTTAAATGATCATTCAAATATGAGCCAGCCCTCCACTCCAACCAATTTGACCAATTTTTTTAAATTGGTCAACTTAACCCATTTAACCTAAATGAACCCAAATGTCAAACTCAAATCCACTTCAAATTGGGTCAAACTAATTGTACCAATGCAATCCAAATGACCAAGTGAACATGACCCAAGTGCTCTCGTAATCCAATTTGGTAAATTGGTCAACCTAACTCATTTGAACCAAAATTAATCTATATAAGCCAAATTGATCCAAATTCAATCAAACCAAGTTCAAACCCAATCAAACTTAGCAAGACTCATCCTTAGGTCCCCATTAACCTACCAAAGTGGATCCAACCATTGGTGAACTCAGTTTGGTTCAATCCAAGTGAACTAAGGGTTCCAAATATGAAAAAATCCCTATTTAGAATGCCTACCCACATCCCTACCACTTGGCATCCAACTTTAGCCCTCCTTGGACATAAGCCAATGGGGCCAACCTAACCTAAGACAGTTGAGTTTAGTCCTTAACCAAAGGGAGGACCTCCTCCTCTTGGTCGGCCATTAATCCACCTCAAAAAAGGTGTACACTCCATGGTAGGCCACTAAGCTCCCTCAACAACTTAAACACCTATGCATCACTAATCCCTTGCCACCTTTGGCCACACACACTTTTCGGATGACAACCAAAAGCTAAATCAATCATATGGCATAGTTTACTTTAAGAGAGAATTATGTCCCTCCTCTCACATTTAAACTCAACACACACACTCCACAAAGCATCTCAAGCAGTCCCCAAGCATTCTTGATCTCCTTTGTGCCTTTGGCCTCCGACGAGACCAAGCTCCAATTGAGCTCAAACCTCCTCTCTGTCCAAAGTCACCAAACCTCCACCAAACCAAAATTAATTCTTCCCCCAACTTCCTTTAGCCTCGATGAGCCAAAATGAATCAATTTCTGATTAATTAGACAATGAAAACCATCTCAAGATCAACTCCAGCTAGTTTCATGGGAATTTGTTCCATAGAGCAATCGGTGGGGAGGCAACTTGCAAGCTTCTCAGTAGGCTACCTCAGTTGACATACCACTAGTCTTGAGTTTTAGAGAGATAAAATCTCACAAACTATAGATATCCTTAGTATTATTGGTCTTTTGTGAAAGAAATTATGATTTTGTGCAAATCTCACCTAGGATCTTCTTAGATTTCATCCTTGATTATTTTGGAATCATTTTTGCCATTGAACGAGCTTTGACAAGCTGAAATTGAGTGGCAGAAGGTGAATGGTGTCCTTCTTTGGCACTCCTGGGATGAAGAATCGGTAGTTTGTTCTACATGATCAGAATGAACGACCAAGATTAATTGCATTAGATTTTTTTTATTTATTTCCTTTAAAGTCATAGGATTAATCTCGACCATTTGATCTGAGATCAAATGATCGAGGTGAAACTACATCCTCCACTGCTGAGTCAGTTGCTGCTTCAGACATTTTAAATAGTTAATCCTATATCGCCACATGGAAAGTACTACCGCATCAGCATCCGCGTGGCGTCGATTATGTAAATCAATTAATTAGGGATAAAAATGTGATTAGTTAGCTTAAACTTTAAAAACTCATAGCTACTTATATAAAAATAAAAATGTACAAATAAACCCTTTATGAAAAGCTTAAATAAAGGAGAATCCAAGAAAAATAAAATCCCTATGTTTTATCTAATGAACAGTGACTAATTAGGGTTTAAAATTTCAACTAATTATCTTAATTAACACCTAATCACTTGGTTAATTAACTTTAAATTGGCATGTTTGATTCATGGGATGGCCTCTGCCTCACATAAATTTCTTGGATTAATTTAATAACTATATTAGGAAATTCATAATTTTAAGCTCTAATTACCCATTTTAGGTTATTTAATAATTATTAAAATTGATAAAATTATGAAATTGATTAGGGAAGGTTATTTAATCATCATAATGGTAAAGATGATCAAGAGAAATAATTAGGAGGTACCTCCCCTCCTGATTAATTCCTCAAACTCATCCTTAAGCCCATTTAATTAAATGATTAAATAATTAAATGACATACAAAAGAGAGAAAATTAAAAAAATAAAAATTACACCCATCATAATTAGTGCTATCAACAAGATTGATTTAATTAATCCTTCTTATATGCTTAGTTAACATAAGGGTTTTAATGAAATTATGATTTCTCTTAGGTTTGGGAAATCATGACAGTAATTAGCTTGACCCTCTTCATTCAATTAATTACTTAAACATGGGTCTAATTTCATTAAAATCCTTAGTGCATTGCTATTTTTTTAATTACATCATTATGTTTCATAAGCCTTTGCTTAATGATTAATTAAATTAAGGGCTCTTCGGGAGGGTGATTAATTGACTTGTTAATGAAATAAATCAAATTAAGTCATAAAATTCAATTAATTTCTTTTTTGAATTCATTAACTAACCAATATTGGTACGGGTTAAATAAATTGATCATGCTTCTCCTCTTTAGGATTAAATAATTCAAAACATAAAATCTAAATCTTAAAAAAAATTGATTAGGCTTCCGGGTGTTTATTTAATATGATTGTGCTTGGGTTCTAATGAAGCTAAGTATGTCATTTTATGATGTTTAATTATCTTGTTTCAATTATTATAATATTGCATTCCATATGTTTCATACATTTATATTTTAAATTTAAAATAAAAGGTTGCATCTAGTTGCATGATGTGGAAAATAAACTATATGGTATGGCTATTATCACTATGTAAATCTCAAGTAATTTTTTTCTTTTAGGTAATAATTAGGTGCTAATTATCAATAATTACAAAGTAATCTTTATGTTTGCAAGTCTTATTGCGAATAATAAAGCCCAAATAAAATTCATTTGTTAAACGATCCATGATTTCATGATTTCATTTCACATCCACATAGCACGTATATTTGAACATGCAAATGATTTAAGTATCCCCATGGAGGTTTTAGATAATCTCACTTCTCTGGTTTAACAAAGGCATGTACTTGCATAGCTTTCTTACACACTTGTATGCATAAAGTGAAATTCCTTTGTTACAAAATTTGTGCATATCCATGTTTAAGTATGCCAAAATATGTATAATATGTATGTATATGTATTAAATTAAAGTCAGGTAAAATGAAATGAGATTGCAATGTTATTGATAATGAGACTAAAATAATAAAGGATTATATATTTGATGGTGACTTATCTTCATTAATTTTAAGATGCATCTCATGTTTAAATAAGATTCATTAAGTTAGATCCAAACATAGGGTTGATTGAAATTTATGATTCATTCAAAATAAAATTATAAAATTATAAAATTCATCTCTTAAAATCAACTTAGAGTAGGGATTAAAGCGGTTCAACTCTCTTTCTTCCCTTTAGAATGATAAATTAAAAGTAAAATGATAAAAAAAATATGAGAATTAGAACTTATTTAAACTCTTAAACTAGTTAAATTGTAACCACCTTTAATAAGGGATTTAAACATTCAAGCATTAGTAAATCTCAATCTTAAGCCTAAGTGAGATATACCACACTCTAGTTATATCACACAAATTATAATATTAAGTCACCGATCATAGTGTTAGGTTAGACCGGTGATTATTATGATGATTTATTTTATTTTGTGATGTAATATTTTAGACTAGATATTAGGATTATTTGTACATAGTCTGGATGTTATGGTGATGTTAGATTAATAGTTTTTTTTTTCTTGTAGGGGATTGTACTTAAGGGACCACTGTAATAATAAAATATAAAATGCTTCTTTCTTGCAGATGATGTTAAGTTCTTAAGCATAATCCAATAAGACAAGTGGGCTTTGTTACCCAAGGTAGGGTGCCAAGTCCAAATGTGTGGAATACAATTGCTTGGCTTGAATATGTGTTATACTAATCTCTATTTTTTAGGTGTAGTTAGATTTAATTTTCCATAAAAATGTAAATTTTGTAATAATATTAAGATTAGTGCCATGGAGTTTAGGATGAGTAGTGGCTTGGAGAAACCTAATCCAAAGAAGGAAACAAGAATAAGAATTGAAGACCCCCATAGCATTTATTTTATTTGTAAAATTTAATTATAATCTATAATGTATAAGGGTAGAGGTCGACTATCTAATTTTTTTTCTTTTTTGGGTTTACGATGGTACCCAGACACACTGACCTTTTTATTATTTCATGCAATTTGAAATGTTTGATTTTTGTGTTTACATTGTGCAATAGAAATTGTATAATTTTTATAGGTTTTTTAAAGTGTGATGATTTGATGTATGGTATGAATACGATAGGCTCTTTAGGATAAAATTAATTTTTCTGCCCTCATTAATAACTCATAATTAAAATGTTAATCAACTCACAACATTACTTTAAAGACTAAGTTTATAATTAAGATAAATAAAAGATTTAGCAACCCTTTAGCTGGATGTTGTATGTTATCACATCATACATGTCATATTATTTTAATCTTGAAAATAGAGGATCTCTACCCTTGCATGATAGGGGAGATGCTTAACCTATGAGGAAAGTCCCCTATAGTGGAAAACACCTCTTGTTGTTGATTTAGCCCACAATTCAATTTCATCATGCATTTATTTAAAACTATCCCAAGCCCTAGTCCAAATTAATGTGTCATAATGATTTAAAAATTTGTAAATTTTGCATGAGCCTAAGTCATGTTTTCATACCAATCATAATCTAGTCTCTTAGGGAGTGAGTTTAGGACTCTAGATTCTTTCCTAATTAATAACATCCTATCCATCTTGCATTTACATATGACTAGCCTACATGGTTTTAAAATGTTGGAGGTGTTAGCTAGTGACCATTCCAGGCGGTTGAAAGCCTAGAAGACTTAGGATCAGTTCATTCTCTCTTATGGAAGTCAACCAATATAACCTATTCCCTTGAGTAGAACTAGGTCGAGCTCTTTGCTTGTGCTAGAGCACTCTAGATATAAGTTTAGAGGCTTGCTATTTTTCTAGTCAAAATGAGTACTTTGACCACTCCTGCATGAGCAGATGTAGTTGCCCCAGCCTAGAGTGACATTTAGGATTTGTGAGTGGAGTTGATCATGCATTCTCTTTTGGCTGGAACTGCACCTGTTGTGAGGGAGACCTATTCAATCCAACTAACAAATGGGATAATGAGTGTTCAATTGAAGAAAGATGTTGCCTCCCTTGTTCTAGAGAAATATTTTTTGTAAGCAAGTTGATGGAAACTATTTCTAATTAGATGGTAGTGAAAGAATGTCCTGCCAAGGTAAGATTCATCCTTATTAAATGTTTGAGTTTTTCTTAATATTATCTCTGAGTATTTTTGCTATTATAACTTAGTATGACAAGTGTTCAAGTGTCTATGGAAGGAGATGATGAGCACTCGTCATCTCCTTAAATCATTTCTTTCAATTCTCCTAGTAGTCATTAAAAGATTCTCCACCTCACCATGGAAAAATTCCTTTAGCATCATTCGAGTGATGAGGAAATTCATTCATTACAACAATTGCTTCCTTTCTTAAGGATCTTGCCCTTAACTGATCACCTTAAAAAAAAATCTAGTTGCACAAGATTCCTTTTATACCTAAGGGAGGAGCGCTTGGTGCAGACCCTATCTCTTTTTCACCATGTCTTCTTAGTAAAGGTGGAATTTTTCAGTTCTCCATGATCTTATTGAGAATCCACAGCCTAATGAACATGGTTAGAAAATTGTGCTCGAAGCACTGCTTTGTCAAGATTTTGGTAGGGCGGACTATGCTAACCATTCTCCTTTCCTTTTTTTGTGAACAAGATGATGCTTCTTGAAGCAAGTGTTGAGGTGAAGGAGGTCTTAAAGATAGTGACAAATTGGCAATTAAACATTCATTTCCATCTTCAATTCAGTAAGGCTCATGGCCTTCTTTAAAGTAAGTATTTTATTATTTAATTTTCATACATTTTACATCAATCATCAACTTGTATATTTTTATCTCTATGCTTGTTATTTGTAGGGGGTGATGCTTCTATATCTCTTTCACTCAAACCCTCAATCATCCGATTCCTTGAAAAGATTAAGGGTGAATAAGGTGGTGAATAGTCGGCTTCTACTGTGCCAATTGATGAAGCCAGGCCAAGTATAGCTCCATATGAGTATAGAAAGAGGGGCATAGGTTTTCCCTCTCTAGGTAACCCAAAGAATAAAAGCATGATTGTGGAAGAGTTGGGCAAAGAATATGTTGTTAGCATCTTTACTTTGGATCTATCTAAGCCGACTAATAAGTCCTTTGAGCTCGAGGAAAGATTTTTTCTAAAAAGTTGCACTTGCTTCATGAAAACACACCTAATGGTTGAATGCCCATTGCCATGATAACCACTCAATCTATCACGTAGTTGTTGACCTAAGAAATATGCAAGAAGTATTTCATTTAAAGAAAATACTTATCCATAATGAGGGTAGAACTTGCGATACTGAACAAGTTAACCAACTCTAGGAGGAGGCGAGGCTGCAAGAAGAAGAGAAAGATCAGATGGTCTTAAAGCTAACATGCATTATTGAGGTGAAGAAAGATTTGGAAGAAGAACTCTCTCATCGTACCAAGGAGTTTCAGAAGGAGGCTAAGTTCTCCAATTTCTTTGATTTTGATGAGTTAGTGATTTGATATAACATAATTTTAAGTTCGGAACCAACTTCAACATTGCTAAATTTGTGAAGCATGGTTAATTGAACATCAAGTTCTTAGATTTATTCAATGTACTCACCCTTTTAAAATCAGACTCGATGAGGGTGACGATTGGGGTAGCACCATCAATTTTTTTTCTTTTTCTATAAAATTTTTATTTACTTTTATTTTTTTGATATGTAAGTGAAGGAATGTACATTATGATCGCACATTTATAACTCATCTTTGGAAAAAACAAATATTTATACTTCTATTTACTAAGTATTCTTTGTGAATACATTTGTTCAAATGGTTGTATTATGTACATACTGGCCAAATATTTATTCAGGATGTAGGCGAGAATTGCCCACCCATCCATTTTTTTTTCTTTTTTTCTTAACTCACTACTACATAAAATGTCTTACCTAGTGTTCAGAAGATATGATTACCATTTGCGGGGTGGTAAGTTTCTATACTAGATTAGAATCTCTTCATGTCAAACCATTCAATCAAATCATTTGTGTATTTAATTTGATAAATGATGATGTCATTTTCTTGTTGTCTCACTTGAAGACCCAAGAAAAAGCTATGCTCTCCCATCATACTCATTTCAAATTCTTTAGAGCTCAAAGATGAGAATTCATGACATAAAGATTTATTTGTACTTCCAAATCAGATATCATTCATATAAATTTACACAATGATCAAGTCATCACTTATGTTCTTGAGGAATAGGGTGGTATTTACTACCCTTTTTAAAGCCATAGTCAGTAAGAAAACTATTTAACTTATCATACCAAGCCCAACAAGCCTATTTTAAACCATATAAAGTTATATGATCAAGAAAATCTAGACTCTCAAAGCAAATGGATTACTCTTCAAAAACATCTTGATCAATAAATCCATTCAAGAATGCACTTATCACATCCATTTGAAATAGTTAAAGTCTTTAAACCTAGCATAAGAGAGAAGCAACCTAATGAAATCTAGTATTACTACGGTTGCAAAGGATTCCTCAAAATCTATCTTCTCAACCTATGTGTACCCTTATGCAACTAACCTAGCCTTATTCTAACAATGCAACTTGAGTCATCTAACTTATTGCTAAAAACCCATTTTGTTCCAATAATATTTTGGTCTTGAAGTCTAGGGACTAATTCCCAAACATCATTCTTAATAAATTGATTTAATTTCTCTTAAATATATAGATAATTTAATAATGATATTCTAATGCTTAATCAATTGACTTAGAATTAATCTATGATAGAAAAATAGAAAGATTTATCACATCTTTAAAATGTCTTCTAGTCAAAACACCATGGGATGAATCTCCTATAACTAAGTATTTAGGATGACTCTTATTAAACTTCCACTTTTTTAAGCATTGATTCATCAACTTTGTCTTTTAAATTAATTTTCTTAAATTCAACTAATTCTTCATCTTGTAAGTCATCTCTAATAAAATCAACCATGTTTTAGTCAAAAATTATTTGCACTGATTCTTCTACAATTATCTTTCTCTTATTAAAAACTCTATAAGATCTATCGAACGTAGAATATCTTAATAAGATTCCATCATCTAATTTACCATCAAATTTTTCTAAAGATTCTTTCCATAAGTCAAGATAAAGCACTTACAACCAAAAATATGAAAATGACTAACATTAAGTTTTTTTTCAAAGAATAACTCATAAGAGGTCTTATTCAAGAAAGCTCTATTTATAACATAACAAGAAGTATTAATGGCTCAGTCCAAAACTATTTAGGCAAAGAATAGTCATCTAATGTAGCTCTACTCAATTCAATCAAAGATCTATTTTTTGCTTTCTACAACACCAACTTGATGGGGAGTCCTAGGAGCAAAAAATTTATGTTTAATTTCAAATTCATCACAAAAAAATTCTCAAATGATTTGTTATCAAATTCACCTCCATGATATGTTTGAATTCTACTAATCAAATAACTTTGATCTCTTTGAAAATATTTTGCAAATTTTTAAAAGACAACAAATGCATTATTCTTTTATCCTAAAAATATAACCCAAATAAATCTAGACACGTTATTAATAATGACAAAGCCATAAAGTTTTCTTTTTAAGCTAGCAATGCCACATCCATATGCAAAAGTTTTAATGGTCCAGATTTAGAAATAATATTTTTATTTTAAAAAGAATATGTTGAGTGCTTACCATGTATGGATGCATCACAAACATAATCAAAATAAAATTTGATTTTAAGCCAGCCATCAACTAAATCAAGTTTTATAATTTTATCAAATAATGCATGTTAATATGACATAACCTTTTGTGCCACAACTAAATATCATTATGAGTACTTTTAAAACAAAATAAATTTAAATTTGCATTACCAAATTATTTAAAATCAATTAAATAAATATTTTTCATGTCTATGGCCTATAAGTAAAATATTTACTTTATTTCTAAAAATACAAAAGGAAGTATGAAATTCAACATTAAAATTTTTATCACAAAGTTAGCTATATAAAATTAAGTTATGTTTCAAGCCATCAATAAAAAAACACTTTATCTAAAGTAATTAAAATTTTTTAAAATAGAATCAATATCAGTAATTTATTTTTAGCATTATCACCATAATTAACATATCCTTCTTCATAAGATTCCAAATGAGTAAATTTAGTTTTTTCACCTAGCATATGCATAGAACATCCACTATCCAAGTACCACATGCCTTCTTTGATCTTGCTTGAAGGCATACCCATAAAAAAGAATCAAGGGTTGACTTTTGGAACACAAATATGTTTGGGTCCACTACCTATTACAAATGATGCAAGGTATGCTACATAGTGTGTGTTGTTTCATTTCTATCTTTAGGTAGCCAAATAAAACTAGATCTTGGAAATGCTTGTGATCTGCATACATGGCAATAAAATGATATATGACTTTTTTGTTGCAAAAATTACACCAAATATTAGTATTAGCATAAGGCCTATATCTAGATGATTTAGATTCATTGAAATATCTACTTCTTTAAGATGGAGCATGTGAATGTGAACTACAATATGTATTCAATCTTAGATGTAATAAAGTGTTTTCTCTTTCCAAATTTTTTGCAAGCAAAGATTAATCAACTAAAGTATTATTTTTGGTTCTTATCTCATTGCATTTATCTTTTATAGATAAAACATGCACTTCCATTTTATTTCTTTCTTTTTCTATGGCATTATACATATATATATATATATATATTATTCATCATCTAACTCATCATAAGAAAATTATTCACATATCTCAATTAAAGTTTCAGCATCTGTCATAAGATATATGTTTGCTTCTTCTTCAAATGTAGCATAACTTGACTCCTTCGAGTCTGAATTTTCCCATAATGCTCTCTTCTTTTTCTTTTGAGGCTTTTTATTTTTCTAGTTATTTTTTGTCTACCACTTTTTCTTTCTTTTAGCTTTTATTAGTAATTTTTATATAATATTCTTTTATATGCTCATGTTTTTGCAGTTGAAGGAAATGATTCCTACTCCTACATTAAAGCCTTTTGATATGAAATTTATGAACTTTAGAGTTGTCATGCCTTTGATTTTTTTTCTAAGTGTATTACCTAATCTTTTTGAAAGCTTGGTTATTTCATCTTTATCCATCTTGTAACTTGAATTTATACTTTCACTTTCATCTTCCACCTTTATGGTGATGGTTTTCCCTTTCTCCTTCTTCTAGAAAGCATCATTTAACTCCATTTATGTTAAAACTTGTTCATGTTTTATTAAAGAGCCAAGAAGCTAATCGAGTGGATATGAAGTTAAGTCTATTGATTCACTTTTTGCAATAACCTTAGCACCACATTCTTTTAGAACAAATTTCAAAATTTTATAAACCAAATCTTAACTTTTATATTTTCTTCTAAGAGAATGCAATGCATTATTTATTTTTATAAATCAATTATACATATCAGAAATATTTTTATAGGTAATTATCAATTTATTCTAAATTTATTTAGCAGTATTGAGCATAAAAATTACCATGTAATCATCAAGACATAAAGCACAATAAAAAGTGTTACTTGCTTTTGCATTTAATTTATTCAACTCTTGTTTGATGTGATGTCCAACATTAAAAGGCATTTCAACAATTTTCTCATTTATTTTTACTATGGGTGTGTGCTATTAATTTGTTTAGGGGTGCCACATATGAGCATCATGACCACAAAAAAATGTACTAATATGATTATTTCCAATAAATATTTGATACATTATCAAGAAAAGGTGATCAATGTGAAGATTGTCCTTTAGGTAGTGCACCCTTAGAAAATCCTCATGCCACAGAGATCTACTCAAGGATATTTAGCTACAAATTTGAGCTAAGGATCTCATACTAATTGTTAAAAAGCTATGGCACCCAAGAGGAGTGCTGGGATGAGGGGTGTGGTATGGGAACAGTTAATTTAGTGTTATTTAAAAGTTTTAAATTAAAGATTAAATTTAAAGTTTGTATAAAAAATAGTTACAAAGATAAATTTTTAATGTAAGAAAGAGCAAGGAAACCAACTAAACCAAGTGTGAAATAGTAAACAAAAAAAAGTAAAGGCAGGTGGTATGGAGATTTTATGTGGTTTGGCAAAACCCAAAAAAATCAACCTACTTCCATGTATAGTCATCCTAATTAGGAATTCACTAATTAAAACTAGATTACAATAAATTTCTCAAGCTTCTGTACACCAAGCATGTACAATCTTAACAACATACATTTTACCACCACGTCAAGTTTAAGAAACAAGGGGAAAAAATGCAAGAGAAAATCTATCTCTCAATTTATGTTATTTAAAAATGAGTAAAATTAATATAGTATTATATTAAATAAATCCCACAAAAATTTTTATAACTAAAATAGAAAAAATTCGGCTGTGCATGTGAAAAATCAAATGTCAATAAAAATATTTATAAGAGAAAGGGAAAGAATAATAAGAGAGAGAAAAATAATAATATGGATAATTAAGTGAATATATTAATTTTAATACTAAAATAAATGGATAAAGATTTGTCTAAGTATGAAAACTATTTAATGAGCTGTTAGATAAACTCAAGTCACTTTAAGATGAAATGAGTAATGCTTAAACTAATAAAAATAGTTAAGTTATCTAAAAAGGATAATTTTAAAAAATAATGAAATTTTGATGCAAATAAAATATGGAAAAATATGTGAAACTAAAAATAACAGAAATGAAAAAGTTTCAAGAATTATTTTCATGTTAATAAGCTCTTATTTGTCTTATTATAAATCTGAAGAAGATTCTTAAACTATCCTAGTTCAAGTTGATCTTACTTTCTAAATTTGATTGAGC
Organism: Cymbidium sinense; assembly: GCA_021442155.1. Lineage (NCBI taxonomy): Eukaryota > Viridiplantae > Streptophyta > Magnoliopsida > Asparagales > Orchidaceae > Cymbidium > Cymbidium sinense. Next base: position 54,274,890 of record CM038232.1, read on the forward strand.
AAACTGAGTTTGGTTAGCTTTTTGAAATACATAAAATAATTTTTTTTCATCCAATCATATGTATGTTATCATCAAAATAAATTGCATAAGCAATGGAGCTCATGGAGTAAACACTCTATTAGCCCATTGTTCTCCTTGTCAAGTCTTTGTTGGCTTAATGATCATTATCATGTAGGTCTTCTATATATTGGACCATCATCTTGCTTGTTATGGTTACTCACCCTCTACCTTACAAACTGACACATACTATAGTGATCATTATCTTATGATAATATTATTAAATCATGAGTTCTTCTTAAAAACTCAAAATAATAAAATCAAAATAAAGACATATTTTGATGACCAAGAGCTTCCCTTGGAGGTGTCTTCGAGTGTAATTAAGTAGAAGCAGCATACTCCTTCTAAAAAAAATAGGTAACTCCTATTCTCTTTATTTCTTTCATTAACTTGGTGATATGTCTATAAATAAATACTTATCATATGTTTAGGTGAAATATGAAAGCATCACATGGATCTTCTTTTTATCACCTCTTGTGAAATATTTCATTTGGAGACTATCATTCTATTAATATATTATTTCCATGCTAAAATAATCACTTTTAGATGCTTCCAATTCTTCTTTTTTAAGGACTTATGTGGCCTTTTTTTATTCTTCATCATAGGTTTACCATCCTTTTTCAATCATATTAATTTGATTCTTTTTTTTAATTGTTAGCTTAAATTGTTCTTCCCTACTTGTAATTAAGGAATTATAGCTCTCTTCATCAGATGATTCTTTACAATTTTCATATTCTTTGAACATATTCATCTCATTATCTCTTCTGAGATATAATTCTCCTTTCCAAATATCAATTTAACTATGCCCTGTAGCTAAGAAACATTTCCCCAAAATAATTAGGTACCTAAGCTCATCTTCATCCATGTCAAGTACAAAAAAATTAAAAGGATAAATAATTTTTTACATATTTATTAACATATCTTCTAAGAGCCTTTTTAAGTTATTTATAGATTATTGATGAGTAATGGAGATATTACATTGGTTTGGCTTCACCAAATCCTAACTTTTAAATGTTAAAAGTGGCATCAGATTTATGTTAGCTCTAAGGTTATATGGTGATTTTTCAAGTAGTTCCATCATATGACACAAGGGATGGTGAAGACACATAGAACTTTTCTTTATATGTTTAGTTTATTCTTCAGTATCATAGTGCAGCCTTCAATTATAGTAACTACCTCATGTCTATTCTCTTTTTTATTACTAGGATTTCTTTTATGAACTTATATAGCTAGGAATTTGTTCTAAAACATTTGTAAAACTAATTTTAATGAGAAGTTTCTTGACTACATCTAGAAATTTTAATAAATATTGATCAAGGTCTTCTTCTTAAACCTCTAAGGGTAAGGAAGAGGTAGTACATATGGTGGTGGGTTGTTTGGGAATAGCTTCTACTTGGGATACCCTTCATGCTCCATACCTCTGTCTTAGTACACCTTGTCCTTCTTTTCTTTGAGCCTTTCTTGGCCTACAACTTCTTTCTATAGCTTGTTGGGTTTAGGCCCCTCCAAACCTACATGATCCTCAAATTGTTTCCCACTGCTCAATGATAGAACCTTGATATGGTCCATGAGATTTACCTTAATATTGCTTAAGAGCATCCTCATTGATGGTAGATGGCTATTCTAAAATATGTTTAATTTAAAACTCCATGTTTTTAAGGGTCATCTTTTATCTCTAATTTGAGGTATCATACTTCTGATGTTTGGTATTAGTTCATGCCATGAACTAAGTGTTGGTAGTAGTCAAGTATGCTAAGGTCTCTGATTGATAGTTTTCAACCTTATATATAAGTGTATGTGCTGAATCAAGTAATATAACATGAGTAGAGAATTATTTCCATGAGGATTAAAAAATTAGATATTAATTTATATAAAGGTAATTACTAATCTTTTAAAACCTATCTATCTACTATTTTCTCAGAATTAAAAAGATAAATTTTTATATTTTTATATTTGAATAAAAAGTATAAGAGTTTTTTAATTTTAAAATAAATACTCTAAATTTATGGAATATTTAATATTTATGTATTATATTAAACTAAATAGTGGATTAATTTAAAGCTCTTAGTGTCAACCATGAGCGAAAATGTTATACACTCTATCTCTAGACAAGTATAACCAAATCAATTCCTTTACCCAGCTTTCTGCTTGGTGTCAAGTAAATTTTCATTGGTTGCTTTACACATATTTTCTTTTAGATGATTGCAAATCCTAAAACTAATTACATATTTAATAGCTATTTAGTGCTTGTAGATAATCTTGCAAATTAATAATTATTTAGTACATTTATTTGTCTTTTCTAACTTGTTCTTCTAAAATTCTGTTGATATCTTTACATCACACTATATTTTAACTTCATAATTGGCTAGATCACAAGTAAATGAAGCATAGAAAGAAGCAAAACACCATATTCATTAAAAACATAAATACTTTTCTTATATTAATCCAAAATAAAGTCTAATACAACACAAATATCTCAAAAGTTTTATAAATTTAGAGTTAATATATTTAGTTCAACATTTTAGTACGTAAAATACAAACATATTACATAAATATTTGAAGGAAATACTAAAAATATAAAAAGAAAAGGAAAAGAGTGAAAATGAAAGAAGGCACTAGTAAATTCTGTCCTTTTGTTTTGTATACTTCTCCTTGATCTCCTTATTGTTATCTCATTTACACATGCGCGCGCGTACACACACACACACACACACACACACACACACACACAATATATAGTACTTGGAATGTCATTCTTTAAGTGTTGTCACTACACTTTCACATACTCACCCTCTTAACAAGAAAATAAAAAAAAATTGGAAAAAGATTCTTTTCTCCTGGAAATGTCCCTTTTATACAACCTAGATATAGCCCTAGTTGAATTCCCTAATACTCTTGCCATAACTGCTTCAAAAACTTCTCAAAACCATCACTATACCATCACAAATCTATTATGTCTGGTCATAGCACTGAGGTGATATTGATGTAGTGCTGTGGCGCTATGCTTGTTGCTTCTAACTCATATTTTTCCTTTGATACAATGCCATGGCACAGCTTTTGCAGTTCCTAGGAGCTAAGCTTGTTGTAAAACTATCCCAAATAAGTTTGATCTAGCATCATGGGGCTTCTATTATAGTGCCTAGGTGCTGGCTTTGTTATAAAATTGCCCCAATTTAGGCCATTTATAGCACTGTGGTGCTACTTTTGTAGTGCATAGGCGCTTAACTAAAATTTCTTATTTATTTTCATTTTTTGATAATTTTCCTGTAACAAGAAAATATATATTAAAAATAAACACATTTTAACATATAAACACATGATAAATGCATTATAATTACATGAAACTTTAACACTTATCAGCTTTCTTTAGTGATGGTTCTTCTACAATCTTCTGGTGTAAGTATGATTGCAAAATAAATGAAAGTGGTTGGTATCCTCCTTGTTGAAGAAACAAATATATGACTATTAGTAACCACTTGGTTATTGGTTACAACCTTGCTTGAGTGGACTTCTAAGAGAAATTAGAGTGATTCCTCTACTTTGGAATATACATGTTAGAGTTGAGGTTATTGGCTTGTTGGTTTCTTATGAAGAGCACTTTCTCCAAATATGGTTGTGGGAATGGGTTATTAGTTTAACAACTATTATTATTTTGACCTCCTAAATAATGATCATGGCAAAAGATGTGTGCATGCATTATAGGTGTTGTGAGAGAATTACATTTCTTTTGTACTCAATCAAACTATGTTATGAAGGTTACAATAGAACATATATTTTGTGCTAAAGTCATGAGCCTCCTCAACATAAGTCTTTTAGTTAGACTTTGATAGTTATTTATGACCATCTCCTATAACAAGTCATATGCAACCTCTTGAGTCTAACATAGGAATCTACTATTAGAGGCATCATCGATCAATGTTCTTGTCCACCTTACCATTTCATTGTAGAAACTCTACACCTTCATCCACTGATAGGACATAGTGTGAGCTTCTCCTCAAAAAGTCCTTGAACCTCTCCTCGCCTTCCATCTGGACAAAGGTTAAAATTTCTATTATCATCATTGTTGTTTTGGTTAGTGAAAAGATCTTGGAAAATAGCTTATATACAAGATATTCAAGCTAGTAATAAAGTCATTAGATAGTGATATAAGTCAACTCTTGGTTTTGTTCTTTAATAAGAATGAGAAAAAAATCCTAATAGCATTATTAAAAACTCCATAGTACTTGAAGGTGTCAAAGATCTACAAAATAATTATCATATAAGCATTTAGATCTTCAATAGCAAAGCCCCAGAATTATGAGCTTCGAATCATCTAGAGTGTGGTAGGCTTAAATCCAAATTTCTTATCCTACGTCCTAGCATTACTATGGCTTCAGGGATACAATGCTTAGGATGAAGTTCATAATCTTATAATGTCTTTACCTTCACATCCATGCTTCTTTCTTCTTATAGTTTAGCTATTATTTTGATCTAATCTAGTTGCTTTTCTTCTTGCTTTGAGTCTCATTAGCATGGTTCTCTCATTCTCTAGATCCTTAGGAAGCAATGGTACATCACTAGACTTGTGCAAACATAATGATTAACCTACAAAATATAGTAGACAAATTTAAAGAGGATAAATAAAATTCAGTAAATAGAAATAAAAAGTGTCCAAAGTAGTAGAAATGAATTCAATATTAGTATTTATTGACCTCACTTTTGAGTGAGGTTGACTATCATCTCCTTAGACCTAAGATTTGATCTAAGCACTAAGGCTCTCCTAAAACACTTCTAGTGGTTTGGTGAACACCAACCCTAAGCCTAGAAGACTCATAGAGCTCAATCCCAGGGTTAGATGACCTAAGTTAGGCAAGACCCACCTATCCTAAACCTAAATCAACTTCTATATCCAAATCAATATTTCAAACCAAAACCAATTGACTACAAATAAACTTTTAACCACGACCAAATGATTTTAAACCTAATTTGATCCATTAGGATTCAATTTGGCCAGTTTGCTAGGTTGACCAGACTTGAACTATTTGGGCTCAAAAGGGCTAAACCCAAAATTGATCAAACTCTTTTAAAATTAAGCTCACCTAAGCTCTTCTAAACCTAAATTAAACTTTATTGAAGTCTTATTGTAATCCAATTGAACCAATTTGGCCATTGACCCAAGTTGACCCAATTTAACCTTATAGGCCAAAACACAATCCAACTTGATTTAAGCCAAATGAAATCAACTCAAGCCTCATGATCATTCAAATCACTCAATTGAACATTACAATTAACTCCAATCAATCCAATTTGATAAATTAATCCACTTAAGATTTAGCTTAAAAGTCTAAATTGAGTTAAAACTCAATTCAATCTAAATTTGAATCAATCAAAGCTATCAATCACCTTCCATTTGATCATTGAACATATTCCAACTTCCAATTGATTCTAATTGACCCAACCAAGCCAATTGACTCACTTGATCCAATTTTACCTAAAAGACCAAATTAAGTCAAATCATGATTGAGCCCAAATTAGACCAACTCAATCCATCCAATCACATCAAAAATGATTATTTATCATGACCAATTTTCCAATTATAGCTAGGTGAACCCAATTGAACCAATTTATCCCTTTAATCCAAGTTGACTCAAATTGACCTAAAGGGTTAAATTGAGCCAAAACTTGATCCAACCAAATTGGATGGAACTAATGCCTACAATCTTCTCTAAATTAATTATTGAACACTTTTTAATTATCAATTGAAGCCAATTTGATCAACTCAACCCAAGTAGCATAATTTGACCAAAGGGTCAATTTAAACTAAAATGTATTCTAAATCAAATCAATTCAAATCAAAGCCTTCAATCATCTTTAAATGATCAATCAAACATCACCCAACCTCCCATTCAACCCAATTTAGGCAACTTGACCAAATTGGTCAACTTATCCCTTTTAACCCATATAAGCCAAATTTAAATCTAATCAAAATTAAATCAAATCAATCACACCAATTAGTTAAATAATTATTTGAACCTAACCCAATAGCTCTCTTGACTCAATTTGGTCAATTGGTCAACCTAACCCATTTGAACCTAAATTGAACTATATGGGTCAAATTGAGCAAAACTCAATTAAACCAAGTCTTAACCCAACCAAACTTGGCAAGACTCATTCTTAAGTCCCCATTGACCTGTCTAAGTGGACCCAACCCAAGGTCAACCCAGTTAACCCCAAACTAAGTGAACCAATGGTTCTAAATAAGATAAGAAACCAAAATAGGAAGGTTAACCCCTCCCTTTGGCTTAGGTAGCACATTAGCATGCCTTGAGCTCACCCATTCTGACTAAACCTAACCCAAGGCTATTGGGCTCAGCCATTCACAAAGGAGAGGTCACCCTCACTTTGGTCAAACCTTGGTCAAGCTCCCATGGATTGTCCCTCTCACCACTAGCAACCAAACTCTTCCAGCCAATAAGGGACATCCACCTCACCAATCTAATGCCATTTTCAGCCACCCCCACTGCCCAACTTACTACCATGATCTGAACCAACCTCTATGATTGGTTCACTTAAGGATGAGGTATACACCTTATCTACCATTCAAACTGAACATACACCATTCCCCACAATCTTAGCCTCAGTCTCCTAAGTTTCTAAAGCTCCTCAAGCTCTCCATCCTCATCGAGATTAAACTTTCCCTCAGCCCACCCTCCATGTCTATCTTAACTAAAACTCCACCAAAGCTAAATTAATTCTTTCCACATCTTTCTATAACTCCAGTGAGTCAAAACCAATCGATAATCACTTGATTTAAGCAATAGAAGATGTCCCTAGACCAACTCTGCTGAGTTTTGTGGTGTCATTTGATCCAAAGAGAAATCAATGCAGAGGCACACAACTTCTTCAATAGGGCAATGTCTCTACTAGATGAAGCAATCTTAGTCATTAGGCTACTAGTCTTTACCTCCAGCAAGGTAAATTCTTACAAATAATAAAAAAGGATAAGGATATTATTCTTTTAACTTTTGACGTGAGTCAAGCCATAGGATCCCACTTTGATTCATTCCTTAATCATTTTGGAATCAATTCCATTATCAAATGAGCTCTGACAAGCTTAGATTGAACAATTAGAGAGTACAGGTTGATGATGAATCATCTATCATCCATTCCATAAGATTAGAATGGACAACTATGATTAACCATGTTAGGATTTCTGATTTAATCTCTTTTAATTTGTGGGATTAGTCTCAACTATTTGAGTCATGATCGAATAGCGAGGTAAAACTACATTTATAGCTGCAGAGTTAGTATGCCACATAGGATGTTTTAAGTAACAAATTGCATAGTGCCACATGGAAAGCATTGATGTGCTAGCATTGACACAACATCGAATTTGTAAATCGATTAATTAGGTTTAAAATTTAATTTTAATGGCTAGAACTTTAAAAAATCACAATTAACTATAAAAAAACTCTCAAAAATGCAAATAAATCTTTTATGAAAAGCTTAGATAGAAAAGAATTTAGGGAAAATAAATGCCACAAATTTTATTAAGTGTACAATAATTAATTATGGTTTATAATTTTACTTAGTTAGTGAAATTAAGCTTTAATTACATTACTAATTAGCTTGAAACTTTGGTTGATTATCCTATGGGATGACCTCTGGCCCCCATAATTATTTCAAGTCAATTGGTTGGGTAATTTAGAATAATCATATTTCCAAACCCTAAATGACAATTTTATGGATTTAAAAAATTTATATAATTATAAAAATTATGATAATAATTAGGAAAGCTTAAACATATTTTAGAGTAATAATGGTGACCACAAAAATAAATTAGGACCTCAAATCTTATTTATTTCTTAAAATCACCATTAAGGACCTTTTATTAATTAATTAAATCATTAATTTTCCAAGGACTTAAAATATTCCTAATAATTAGCTTAGTTCTCTAAAAATTATGATCAAACTCTCTTTCTGCTCAACTAACAAAGTGATTTTCAATGAAATCAAAATTCTCAATTAGTTTGAAGTATTTTGAGAGTAATTACTAATTTTGGATTTTTTTATTTCTTCAATTAACCCCTGCATATAAGTCAAATTGCAATAGAACTTTTAGGACATGTTTATTTTATTTTTATTTATGTTTAGTAATTTTCTCATAATTGTTGGGCTTATGTTTAGAGAATTATTAATCTTAAGAGTTAATGACTTCAAATGGGATATTTAGTGATGTTTAATTACTTTGTTTCAAACATTTATTATACATTTATGTTTCATATGTTTCATGCATTCATGTTTCAAAGTAAATAAAGAATTTTATTTAACTTTATGCTTTAGATTAATAGTGTGCTATTATCACTAGTAAATCTCAAATTATTTTTTTCATAAATTTAAAATATTTATTAGTGTAAATCTAAATTAATCTTAAAAATTTAAATCTAAATCTAATCTTACATTTATAATTTATAATTTTAAAAGTGTGAGTCACCATCGTGCCCAAGAGCGAGGGAGAATTAGGCATCATTGAACATTTTAAAAATTAAATCTTAAATTTTAACTTTTAGTAGAAAATTAATTTTCGATTTTATAATGACAAGATACAATTCTCAATGCAGCAAAAAAGTATAATAAAGTAAAAAGAGATAATAGACACATATTGTTTACGTGGTTCGACCAAACCCCAAAACTGACCTATGTCCACGTCTAGCCACCCCTGGTTAAGAATCCACGTGGTGAGTACAACCCCTATAATAACATATACTCTCCTACAAAGGGGCGCGTATAACCCAATGAAAATTTTACAGCACAAAAAATACAAAACAATAAATTTTGATAAAATACATCTTTCACAAATATACTAAGCTATCCAATTCTAAAAGTGATCTCACAACTTATAAATGACCACTTTACATCTTATAATTTTGACAAGATAAAAAGCTCACTTAATTTTAATAAGAAATAAAATAATTATTTAAAGTGATCTTACTAAGTTGTTTATATTATTACAATCTTTAGACAAATATATAAATGATTTTAAAATAAATTAATAATAATCTATTACATAATAAAATAAATTTCAGTAATGACATAATTTGAAGTTTAAGAGAAACTATAACTAATATATGTATATATATATATATATATATATATATATATATATATATATATATAATAGTGTAATAATGATTAACTCTCAACTAAAATTCTTTTCTCTTAATTATTAAATAATAAAAATAGTAAGCTTTACTTAATTACAACAAGAGAAAAAACTATTTAAAAAAAGGATTTTAGTTGGAATGAAATGATAGGTGTCAAATAAAATAATTTAACTTTTTATAGATTTTATTTTGATAAAGTAACTTGATATATAATAGATCTAGCATACACTATAAAATTTTATCAAATATTTTATTTTATTTCAAATAAAATGATTCTTTGAATTAATGTAAATGATAATAAAATACTTAAATAAAATCAGTATATGATAGATCTAAGTAAATTAGTAAGCCTTTAATTAAAATGATAAATCTAACAAATATAAAATTATTTTTAGCATAATAATTTAATTTGAAATACATAAAATATTCTTCTAAAATAGATCTAAGAATAAATGATCTTTCAAATAAGACTAATGAGGAAATATTTCAAGAAACCAAAAGAAATTTGTAGGAAGATAAATTTTAGCAAGAAGAAATAAATCCTACAAACTATCATAAGAGCTTTTCACAAAAAATTGATAGAAGAAACTTTGATGTCCAAAGACTAATCCACCAAAAAGTAAAAAAATTTATGGCACACTCAAGTAATTTATGGCACACTCAAGTAAAAAATAGATAGTGAAAATAGTATGAACATCTAAAAAAGATTAAGATCAAGAAAAACAAACTCAAGTAATTTGAGAAAGCTTGCTTAATTGAAGATGTTGAAGCTTCCAAACCAAGGATTTGATCTTGTAATATTTGGAGAACACTTAGAAGAGAAATCTAAGAAGTTTTCACTTAGATTTTCTAGAGAGACTTTGAATTTGGATGAGCAACCCTTTCATGAAGAAAATGAGGACTATTTATAAGAAAGAGGGTCAATTTGAATTTCTTTCAAAGAAATATATTATTCAGCATCTTTTTATCATATAATAATATAATATTAAATAAAAATATGATTTATATTAAATAAATATTAAATTCAAACAACCAAAAAATGGTTAGTCACATGGGCAAGTCAAAAGTAATCAAATATGGCTCTTAGTATATTCAAAATATATAGCATGCATTCATTATTAAAATCAACTAATGTTTGAAAAACCATAATAAATTCAAGTTTAATCAAACATGGGTCATGTAACCTTATGAAATTAAGGGAAAAAAATTCAAGGAATCCATTAGAGATGAAATCAGATCTAAATTCTTTGAGTATAAAATGACTTTGGCTAAAATACTAAATTTCATAATTTTTTCAATTTTAAAATATGACATTTAGAAATTATAATATAATTTAAAAATAATCATACATATATTAGTTATCATATAACTTTTAAATTAAAATAAAATATTTAATTATATTAAATATATAAATTAGTCACACTCAATAATCATAATTAATTATCATTTATTATTTTGACAATTTAAATGATATGTATGAAGCATAGAAACTTTTTTTAAAATTTATGGAATTTCATATTAATTAGATAAAGATTATTTATTTATCTTATTTTCATTAATTAAAATTAATAAAAATAATATGTTATATTATGAGCAAATTAATTCATACTAATGAACTCATATAAACCTCTAAGATAGTTCTAAATACATATAACTTAAAATGTTGTATCAAGCTCCAAGCTATCCATCTGATCTATCATTTATTCTTCGATACTTGTAATTACATCAAACATATTGTGAGATTCATTGGATATATAATTAGCAATCTTGGGCAACTTCAAAATTAATATATCTAAAATACTTAAAACATACAGTAGAACATTGAAGCATATGTTTATTCTCATCAAAGTTAATAGGATTGAATATGAGGCTCATAATACCAACAAAAAGTTATACATTATAGACATCCTTGGAATGCAAGACTTTAACTAGTTCCAAGGAGGTCTTTGATTACCTCACTTTCCTGGTATAATAATGGCATGTAGTATAAAATTTATAGTGAAATACATAGTAAGGTAAATTTATTTTTTACATATATATTCAAGCTTCTTAAAATTATTGCAATCATTAATTCTTATGCCTATATACATGAGCATGTGTATATGAATTAATAAGTATATAGTCTGGACGTCGTAGGAGCATGAGACTTTAAGTAGTCCTAAGAGGGTTTCTAATTACCTCACTTTTTTATTCAATAATGGCATGTACTTATATAAATTCAATATTCCAATGTGTATATATATGTAAAAGAATGATTAAATTACATTTCTTTTATGTTAAATTCAGGCATTATATGTATTTATACTTTCAAATCCTATATCAAATATTAACAAGTAAAATATATTATTTTATTTATGCATCAATATGAGAAATATCCAACTAAATGATATATATATATATATATATATATATATATATATATATATATATATATATATATATATATATATATATATATATATATATATATAAGGTAGGGTGTTAAGCCTTAATATATGGAATATAACTGCATGATGTGTATGTATATTAATCTAACCTCTATTTTGTATGTGTAGTCAGATTTTATATTTTCATAAAAATATAATTTTTACAATAGCTTAGGGTTAGAGCTATGTGATTTAGGATGAGCAGGGACTAGAAGGCTCAGACTTGGGAGGCCCTATAATGTCTAGAATGCCCAATTATTGATATGAAGATGAAGATGAAGATGAAGATTGAATACCACTATAGCTTTATTATTTATTTATTAATTAATTATAATATGGGTTGTATAAGGGTAAAGCTCGGCTAACCATCTTTTCTTTTTTGGGGTATATGGTAGTACTCGACTGTACTGACCATTTTTATTCATTTAATCAATGATGTTTATCTAATTGATTTGCATTGATTGTGCAATATAAATGGCATACTTTTCATAGGTTTCCTAAAATAGCTTGATTGTTTATTGTATGTCATGGATGAGATAGGTTCTTTAGAAACTTAATTTTTTCTACTCCAACCAATCAACCTCAATTAAATTTTAATAACTCATAAGCTCACTCTAAAGCCTAGGTATTATTTCAAAGAAAAAAAAGATATAAAAGATTTAGTAACTTCTTAGTTGTACAATTGTATATTATAACTTTATGCATACATGTTGCTTTCTTCCTTACAAATAAGAGGTCTCCATTCTTGCAAGATAAGAGAGAGCTTAACCTATAAGAGCAATTCTCTTATAATGGAGAACATCCCTTCTCTCTGATTTAACCCATGACAATATTTTATCATGCATGTAAGCATAAAATCTTTCCAAGCCAAAGTCTAAAATGCTTAGTCAAAAATTAAATAGAAATTTTTAAATTTTATTGCATTAGTCTTAGGCATGATTTTCATACCAATTATGATCTAGTATCTTAAAGAGTGAGTTTAGGACCCTAGATTCACTCTTATCAAATAATAATCTAGTCATCTTAAATTTATATAAGATAGGCCCACATGATTTTGAAACATAAGAGGTGTTAGCTAGCAACCATTCCAAACAATCATAAGTACATAAGAGTCAGGATTAGCCCACTCTCTCTAGTGAAAGTGAACCAATATGTCATATTTTCTTCAAGTATAATTAGGTCGAGCTCTTAATTTATGCTATAACACTTTAGATATAGGTTTGGAGGATTTTTTCTTATTTTTCATGAGGCTAAGTCCTCACCTCTTAGGTATCTCCATAATCTTATGTTGTTGGAATCTATGTTCTCGTACTCTAATAAAATATTAACTCAAATAAATTTAATTCTTTTCTTCAAAAATACAAGGTCTCATTATATAATAAACTGAAGTACTCACTAGGTTTCTTAGAATCACAATGAACTTCCTACTTATCATCCTTGGAATCTATTAAGAACTCTTCTTATTTTGGGTCATCCTATTTGATTTATTAATTATTATCACATCCTTTGATATCAAAACTTTAAAACTTTTGGAGACACTAATTTACTACTTTAATTGATAATATTCCTAAGAAATCCTGATTTCCTAGGATGTTATTAGTTATGGGGGCTTGCCTCCATAGGCTTAAAACGGCATAAAATAAATCCAGCTTTACTTTACACATGTAAAGTAAGGGAAAGATAACTAGTATACGTAGACCCATCTGACGTAGAAGTTCCTATTAGATGATTGAATCTATTGTAGAATGATATTTCTACCTCTTGAGATAGTACATCATTACTTAGTGTCATACTCAATCATTTCAATGTGCACCCCCTATGATTTGTGTGGTGTCCTTTTGACTCCAAATATAAATAATATTTAAGTTACAACACCTTACAATAGTGTCAAAAACTTAATGTGATATAGGGTAAATCATATGTGCAAGAATCCATGATCATGTCATGTAATATAAAAAGGTAGAGCATTATTCCCAAGAGGATTGAACATTATGTACTAAAATTAGATTGATCTTTTATTAATTTACTGATAGAAAGATCCTAAGGAAGAACCTACAACTTCTAAAATTACTGAAGATATAAACTAACTAATAAGAGCAAGAGTTTGTGGGATGGTCTTGATATAATTAAGCCTAAAGATTGAGTTTATGAAGTGAAGATTTTAATGAAGGTAAGTTTTTTTTTATACCAAAGTTTGATCAAGGTGATTGCTACCTTTCTCTTAAAAGCCTAGGGTCTTCATTTTTCTTGCATAACTTACCTTTCTCCTGATGGTAAATTCAAAGCAAGAAAATCTATTAGATCTTAGAATGGACTACATAACTATAGTTATCTCTTGCATACAACACATTACTAAGCTATCTTATCCTAAACAAGTCCACTTTTCACCTCTTCATTTCAAATGGACATCTTAATTTGTTAAAAATAATGATTAGTTAATTCAATAGGTGTTAAATCACAAAAAAACATATAATAATAATAATAATAACTCTAAATATTTATTATGAAAGTTACATGCCTACATATTAGGGGTGTTTACTTATGATATATATATATATAATATATATATACTATATATATATATATTATATATATATAATATATATATATATATATATATATTTTAGAAAGGATATATATATATATATATATATATATATATATATATATATATATATATATATATATATATATATATATATTCATTACATGAAAATTATCATAATAAATAAAAAATGATAAAACTCACATGCTAAGAACACCTTCTTTTTTACCTTTTCTACATGCCATTAAGGTCTTAATAGTCTCTCTATAAAGGTTTAAGAAGACTCCACAAAACTCTCTCCTTTGACTTCTTAAATACCTAAGAAAACTTTATAAATATGGTTTAAAATTCATTGTAATAATTTGCTAAAATAGAGATACATCAACTCTTCTTTAAAACATAAGAAATTCATTAAGATCTAGGGTAATTTGTAGTAGTCATAGCATCATGCTATTTTGCACTGCTAAATTTTATATGCCAAGATTGTGTGCCTAGTTTAGAATTGCAATTGAAACTAGGTTAGTAGTTATTTTGCTAGAACCTATTATTGGGTGCTTGGGAACCTAGACGCTTTGCTCAATTCTAAAAAAATAATTGAGCTCGATATAATGTTGTTCACTTTTGTATCAGCTTCGAACAAATTTTTAATAAACTTTTAATAAATTTTTTTGTCATTTGTTGGTCTAAAAGTCTCTATTTGTAGGGTAGTTTGTGCAAACAATTTTTTTTAATAAATTTATTCCATTGAGGTGGGGCAATTGAGATTATGAAAATGAACTTTATATTTATTAAATAAGGGATTTATAAAAATATCACACATTTTATATATATTTATATAGTTAACACTTAAATTTAAATATTTACATAATAACACTTAAATATTTAATATCACTATTATGATTTTTTAAATGTGAAATACATATTTTCATGGATAAAAAAGATAGTATATGCCAAAATATTTAAATTTTTGTGTTAAAAATGTAATATATAAGATTAGAGGTGGAATTGTAATTTTTTTAGTGAGGACACAAATGTCAATTTTAAAATATCTTTACCAATTTTTATTTCCTCCTGCTTGCTTGTGATTGATATTTACTATTTTATAAATTTTTTTATCAAAATTTTTAATCTAAAAATGATAAGTATATGCAAATAAAAAATATGAGAAAGGGAGTCATCAAAATTTTGATTATTTGTCAATCAATGCATTTGTCTTTGAATATTTATTTATTTATTTTGTTTATACATACATAATTTAATACATGTTTTAAATATTTGTATTTCAAGATCATTTATATTGTCAATATTAAATATTATATATATATATATATATATATATATATATATATATATATATATATATATATATATATATATATATATATATATATATAATCATGGAACTATAATCATAATGAAATTTCACAATTTTATTTATTATTCGATGGTTATAAGAGTATGGCATAGGTTTCAATGATTTTTTAATCCTTCTAAATGAAATTTGTTATTGACAATGTAGCATATGGATTTATTTTAAATAAATTTTAATATTAAAAAATATATTAAATTGTTGAATTAAATGATAGGCATTTATCGTCTTAGTTATAGGCTTAGTTTTATTGGTATAAATCAATGTTTTATAGATTTTTTTAATTTGGAGCCACGACATCAAGATCTTGGGGTACTTATCAAGTAATCGTGTTTTATGATGTCATCTCGGAGATGAAAATATATATAATGGACTAATCACCCAAGGACTTAGATATGTTATGTATATATGATTTTTTTAACTTTACATGGAGAAGTAAGTAGGGTTCCTATGGAAGCAAGCCATAGTTAATTACATCTTAGAAAATGGAAATCTTAAGAATACTTAAAAGTAGTCAATAAGTATCTTCAAAGATTTTAAAGCTATATCAAAGGATTTTATTTATAAATCAAATAGAGTTCAAATAGAAGACTAATTATTTAAGGGGAATATGAAGCACCCATGATAGGAAGCCTTGTAGTGCTTCAATCTTATTATGAGGATTTATATATTTAGTGAGAGAATTTACTTATTTAAGTTAGAATCTTATTAGAATGGGCTTATAAACAACACAAGATTGTGATAGGTGAGTTATGCTCATAGCCCAAAGAAAATAAGCAGCCTTAGAACTTGAATCTAAAATGCTTTAACACAAGCTAAATGCATGACCTAAGTCTGATTAGGAAAGATGGGATATGCTAATTCACCTCCATAAAAGAGAATGAACACACCCTGACTCTTATGGTATTACAACCTCATAGGATGGTCGCCAGCTAACACCTCATATGCTTTAAAATCAAGTAGGCTAATCTTATGTAGATGCAAGATAGTTAGACTATTATTTAATTAAGAAGGAAGCTAGAATCTTAAACTCACTCCCTAAGACACTAAATCATGATTGGTATGAAAACATGACTTAGACTAATGCCAAAATTTACAACTTCATAAACCATTTTTGGCACATTCATTTTGGACCAAAGGCTTGCGAAAATTATGCTTATATGCATGATAAAATTAATTCATGGGATAAATCAATTATAAGAGGTGCTCTACTATAAGTTTATCAAGCATATTATTAGATTGGAGTTATTCAAGAGTGGGATAAAATGATATGTATGGTGTGATATCATACAATATTCAACTAAGGGGTATCTAAATCTTATATTTATCTTGATTATAGGTCTAAGCTTTAAGATGAGGTTATGAGTTATATTAAATTTTAGTTATGAATTTTTAGTGATGATAGAAAATTTAATTTTATCCTAAAGAGCCTACCGCATCTATGCCACATATCAAATCAGCACACTTTAAGAAACCTATGAAAAAGCATGTCATTTCTATTGCAAAATATAAACATAGTAATCAAATATGTGAACTTCATAAAAGAATAAGAGGTCGGTGTGGTCGCGTACCGTTGTACATCCCGAAAAAGAAAAAAAATTTGGGTAGCCAAGATCTACCCATATATAACCCAAATTATAATAGAATATTACAATTATAATGAATGATATGGAGGTCTTCAATATCTTGTCTTCCTTTCCTTCTTTTGGCTTAGTTTGTTAGCTAGAGTTGTCTTTTCCTAGCCACTACTCATTATCAGCACTAATTAATCTTTTGCAAAATTACATATTTTTGAAAAATAAATTTAACTACACTTACAAGATAGAAGTTAGTTAAACAAACATATAAGACAACCTATCTTAATTGGGTTATGCTTAGGGGGATAAGTGGCACCTACAAGCAAAAGCATGTATATTTACTTATTATTACATCAACCCATTTAGCATAATCTCCTATAAAAAATATTATGAGACTATTCACAACCTAACATCCAGTCTATGCACAAATAATCCTAACATCCAACCTAAAACATTACATCATAAAATAAAATATAACACCACAACATACATCAACCTAACTAAAAGCTAGAATTGGTGACTTAGTATTCTAATGTAGTGCTAAGGTTTAGTGTGACGTGTCTTAATTAGGCTTTAGAAGTGTGATTATTTAAAGTTTAGAACTATTTATGTTAAACATTAGGCAAGGTTCCACTTCAAATATTTAAATGAATTGATTAATTTTAATTTACATTTTTTTTAATTTCATTTGATACTTAATATCTAATTATTATGAAAAGAAGAAAGCGGATTTGTCCCCCTTCATTCCTATCCTAAGTTATTTTCTAAGGGTACATTATTATGACTTTAGTTTCTTTGGTGAACCATTTATTAAATATTTTTAATAAACCTAAGTTTTGGTTAGTCTTAAGGAATCTTATTCAAACATGAAAGGCATCTTAGGATTAATAAAATTGAATCACTATTACATGGATAACATTTCACCACTTCTTTACATCATCAATAGCATACACATTTCTTTATATTTATTATTCATGATATTTGATTTAATACTTATTTATATATACAATACATATTTGCATTTTTGCACACTTGAATGATCATTAATGCATGTATTTTGGTAGAAAAGAAAGATTTTATTCCTTTGCTAATCATATGTAGACATGCATTAGAGATTTAGGAAAGTAGGTGTCGTTGTTAAACCTAGGAAGTGAGGTTATCTAAGACCTCCTTAGGGCTACTTAAAGCCTCAAGTTTCTGGGATGTCTAGGCTATATATACTTGCAAAATGAAGTAAATGTAAACATATACACAAGCTTAGGGATAAAAATCATGCAAATATTATATAGTAGCAAATCTTTTTATTCATGCAAAACTTAGTGACATGAAGAGCAAAGTTTTATCTCAAGTTCTCGCACATGAATACACATAAATGAAATTAAGCAAGTATGTGCCATTGTTAAACCAAGGAAGTGAGGTTATCTAAGACATCCTTGGGGTTACTTAAAGCCTCGAGTTTTTGAGCTATCTAGACTATATATTTACCAATTCAAATGTATGTAAATATGTATAAAAACATAATGACAAAATAAATTCATTACTATTTTAAAATTATAACTTAAATGTAAAATTTATTGAATATTTACAACCAACATTAACATAGATTTTTCATCATTACCTAATAGTTTTGAAAATAATTCAGGATTTATTAGTGATAATAGCCACACCATATAAGAATATCTGTCCAATACATGCAACTTAGATGTATTCATGTTCTTTTGATTCTCATCTCTTTTCATTTTTTTTTGTTTTTTTTTTTTTGAAACATGAACATATGACACAAATGGCATGCACATTTATGATGATTGAAAAGAAGTAATTAAATATTACCACATAACATATTCAATTACATTAAGTCCTAAGGATAATCAAGTGAAATAAATATTTCTTATGACTAACTAAAGTTCTTATGAGGTTTGATTTTAATATTTGAATTATTGGAACCTAAGGAGGAAAGATGATACTTTATAATGTTGATGATTTAACATATTTAAAGAAAATAAAATAGATTTTATGGATTATTAGGTTCAAGTAGCACATTGATTTAATTATTTAAACTTCTTTTAATCTAGTTAATTACTTGACCATGAGTTCAATGACATGCTCTTGGGATAACATTTGCAATGCACCTAAAGTTAGTTTTAGTTTAACCATAATTTTATGTATGTTATTAAACACATAAAGGATTAATGGATTATGTTCAAATTATTTTAATCAATCATAGATTTTGTTTGATTTACTTTATCACTAATCTTAATTATTAACTATTACATTTATTAATTATAAGAGAATACATTTAGAAAGATAATAGAAAGAGGAAATTTTTTACTATTAATGTTATAATGATTAATTATCATTAATTATTTTTTGTTATTTATTAATTTTAATTATTAACACTATTGTTGTATCCCAAGTCCGATGCAAAAGTGGAGGGTTAGGTAGTTACCCAGTAAAATTTGTCGAAATAATTATGACATGAATCCTTTAAATCATTGTGTTAATGCTAGGCCCCTGAGAATGATATGGCTTGAATACGAAAAATGTGCTAGAGTCACGATCTAGTGTTAAATAAGCAAGGGTTCCCACATTATGGACGGATGCGGCAAAGAAGTTAGTCCATGAAACTAGAATTAGGTTAGGATCTTGGAATATATACTCTTACGTAAATTAATGGAATTAATAGATATTATGGTTCATAGAAAGATAAATATTTTATGTGTTCAAGAAACTAAATGGGTTGGGGAGAAGGCTAAGGAGATTGATAGTTTAGGTTTTAAACTTTGGTATTCGGTAAAAGTCGAACTAGAAATGGTGTAGGTGTGATTATAGATAAAAGTTTGAAGGATAATGTTATAAGTATTAATAGATGTGGAGATAGAATTATAGCTTTAAAGATTATTGTTGATACTAAGATTATCAATGTTATAAGTGTTTATGCTCCTCAAGTAGGTTTGGAGGTAAGTTCAAAAGAAAAATTTTGGAATGAATTAGGGATTAATACAAAAGATACCTCTTGAAGAAAAGTATTTATTGGGGAGATTTAAATGGACATGTTGGTAGAGTGGTAAAGATTTTAAAAGTATTCATGGTGGTTATGGATTTGGAGTGACTAATGAAGAAGGTAGACTATATTAGATTTTGCCTTAGCTTATGATTTTGTAGTTGCTAATACTTTATTTAAGAAAAGAGATGAACATATTATTACTTATAAAAATGGATCTAGTAAAACACGATTGATTATTTTTGATAAGAAAAATAGATCGTTTAGATTGTAAAGATTGTAAGGTCATTCCAAGTGAAATTTTAAGTACCCAACATCTAATTATTAGTTTTAGATTTTAAGATGAAAGGTTGTAAGAGAAAAATAAACTTAATTATTGTCCTAGGATTAGATGGGGACACTTAAAGAACACAAATAAAAATATTTTAAGAGCAAGCTACAAGAAATTAAAGTTTGGGATGTTCATAAGGAAGCTAACGCTTATGTGGAAAAAGTATCAAGTGCTATTAAACAAGTTGCTAAAAATGTGCTTAATCAAAAGGAAAAGCTTCTTTTAATAAGAATAGTTGGTGGTGGAGTGTGCAAGAAAAGATAAGAAATAAGAAGCATTGTTATAAAACTTGGTTTAGATGTAAAACCGAGAATTGGGAAAGATATAAAATGGCCAGAGATTCTAAGAAAGCAATATATGATGCAAAAATTTAGCTTTTAGTGATTTATACAATAGATTAGATACCAAAGAAGGTGAAAGATGTATGTATAAGTTAGCCAACCAAAGAGATAGGAGAGAAGTAAAGACATAGTTCAAGTGAGGAGTATTAAGGATGAAAATAATAAAGTGCTTTTCTTAGAAAAAGATATTGAAAATAGGTGGATGAGGTATTTTAATAAACTTTTCAATGAAGGATCTGAAAGTATGATTGATTTTAGCAACCTTAATACCCTAAACAAAAATAGAGAATTTCATTTTTATCGTCGTATTAGTAAATCTGAAGTTAGTGAAGCTTTAAAGAAAATGAAATGTGGAAAAGCAAGAGACCGATAATATTCCAAGAAGTGTGGAAATGTTTAGGAGATCAAGGAATTTCTTGGCTTACAAATCTTTTAATGTTATTTTAAAGACTAAAAGATGAGATGAGTGGAGAAAGAGTTTGTTGGTTCCTATATTTAAGAATAAAGGTGATGCACAAGATTGTGCAAATTATGAGGAATTAAGTTAATGTGCCATACATTAAAATTATGGGAGAGAGTAATTGAGCATAGATTACGATGTGATACGTAAGTTTCTCACAATCGCTTTGGTTTCATGCCGGTAGATCTACTATGGATGCTATACATTTGTTAAGAGGTTTGATGGAGAAGCATAGAGAAAATAAAAGGATCTACATATGATATTTATTGATTTAGAGAAAGCTTATGATAAAGTCTCAAGAGATGTTCTTTGGAGAGTTCTAGAACAAAAGAAGTTAATATTGGTTATATTCAAGTCATTAAGGATATGTATACTAGAGCTATCACTTGTGTCCAAACACAAGGAGGATTGACAAACTATTTTCCTATTTCAGTTGGATTACATCAAGGATCAACATTAAGCCCTTATCTTTTTTTTACTTTAGTTATGGATGTTCTTACGAGGCATTTACAAGAAGATGTACCCTGGTGTATGCTTTTTGTTGATGACATTCTTCTTGTTGATAAGACTAGAGAGGGAGTCCAACAGAAACTTGAATTATGGAGGTCAACTTTAGAGTCTAAAGGTTTTCGTTTAAGCAGATCTAAAACTGAATATATGGAGTGTAATTTTAGTTGTAGAAATTTTAGTGGTAGTGTTGTGACTTTAGGTGATCAAGTCATTAATAAGAGTGAGCATTTATATTTAGGCTCTATTGTTCAAAATGATGGTGAAATAGATGGAGATATTATTAGTAGAATTCAAGTTGGATGGTTGAAGTGGAGGAATGCATCCGCCTATTATGTGATAGAAAAGTTCCACTTAAACTTAAGGGAAAATTTTATAAGATGGTGGTAAGACTGCAATGACTTATGGTGCGAATGTTGGCCAATAAAAGAGAAACATAAGAGTAAGTTAAGTGTTACAGAGATGAGGATGCGTGGATGAGTGGCTTTACCCTTAGAGATAGAATGCAAAATGAGTATGTGGGAAAAAGTTGGAGTAGCTGGTAGATAAGATTAGGGAGAGTCACATTAGATGGTTTGGCCACATAAAGCATCGATCGTGAGGTAGATGCATTAGATTTTCCTTATGTTAAGAAAGGTAGAGGTAGACCTAAAAAAGACTTGGTTAAGATGTATAAAAATGATCTTAGTATACTGAATTAAATGAGAATTTGACACATAATAGACACAATGGAGATCTTAAGGATTCATGTAAAATTTACCCCACCTAGTGGGATTAAGGCTTGTTGTTGTTGTTGTTGTTGTATCAATTTTAATAATTATTAAATTAGTTAATGAAGGTAATTAGGATTAAATTTCCAATTTCTTTAAATTACATGGTAAATAATTCCAAGAAAATTATGAAACGAAGAGAACATCCCATGGAATCATCCCACCAAATTTGGAATTATTTGGAAAAGTAATTATTCCTTAATTAATGTAATTATCCTTAGCTTTAAATCTTAATTAAGCACTATTAACTAGACATAAATTAGGGATTTTTTTATATTCTCTTCTATCTAACCTTTCCAAAATGAATTTTTTTGTATTTTTTGGATTTTTCTATAATGACTTATAATTTTTTGAAGTTCTGTCCGTTTAATTATATTTTTAAGCCCTAATTAACCCTCTAAACCGTTAGCGCCATGTGAACGCTAACGCAGCAGTGCTTTCCACATAGCACCGTGGTACGGTTATTTAAATTATCTGATGTGATAGCTAACTTAGTGGTGGTGAACGTATTTTTGTCTCGGCCATCCGATCTCAAATCGAACGATCGAGATTAATCTCATGATTTCAAGGGGATTAAATCAAAATTTCTACTGTGATTAATCATGGTTGTTCATTCTAATAACATTGAATGGTCGGCTAGTTATTCATCATTCCACGAACACTGCAAGACAGACACCATCAGCCTTTCGTTGCTTGATCCAAGCTCCTCTGAGCTCATTCGATGGCAAAATCGACTCCAAAACAATAAATCTAAAGGATCTATGTTGAAAGGAAAATACACTTCAAAAAAAGGCTAACACCTATGGGAGAAACTATGATTTTCAGATTTTTATCTCGGTAGAGTTATAGAATGTGGTCCGTCGATAAAGGTAGCTTCATCTTGAAGATAAGAAGCCATGTTCAGAAGATCATGTGCTGCCTCCCTACTGATTACTCTATGGACCAAATGCCTCACTAGAGTTGGTCTTAAGATGTCTTTAGGTGATCAAATCACTCAAGAAATGACTCATTTTGGTTCACTGAAGTGAGGCGAAGGTGTGGGAAGAGTTATTTTATTGGTGGAGATTTTGGAAACTTGGACGGATGGAGCTCTCAGGTTCAATGCTCTCACCAAAAGTGGAGTGCACCAAAAGCTCGTGAAAGAGTGTGGTACTGTTCGAAATGCTCTGGGGAAGGTGTGTAATGACTTTGAATCCAAGGGAAGGAGTATACTCTTCTCCCCAGCTGAACCAATGGCTGAGATTGGTTCAACCTTTGGCAGCCGTCCGGCCGGGGTAGGTGGCTTGAGGTGGTAGGGGACTGGTGTGGTGACTGAGGGTGAGAGGCTAAGGGAGTGTAGTGGTCTAGTAGAGAGTTGTTTACCTCACTTTTGGAGTGAGCTCCTATCTTCCCCTCATAGGTCCTGGAGTCTGCTAGACACTAAGAGCTCCTAAATCACTAGACACTTCTAGTGGCTAAGTGAACACTTAACCTAAGCCAAGAGACTTAGAAGGATTAGACATAGGATTAGGTTATACCTCAGGACCTAGGGAAACCAACCTAGCCTATAGCCTAACTAAAACCAAGCCTATCTCCTCAGCCAAAATCTAACATCAAATCAACATAACCAATTCCAGTTGAATCTCAATTCATATTCAAATCCTTAAGCCAAAATCAAATCTATCATAACCTAAATCTAAGCCTATGACATAATGGGCTTAGCTAAAATTCCCTTCAATCTTAACTAAATTCAATTGATTTTCTCATGAATCAATTAATTCTTCAATCATCACTTCAAGCCATATCAAAATCTACAATCAAATCAATCAACCCAAATTAATTCAATTAACTTAACCCAACCCATTTGACCTAAAATATTCAAATGAGCCAAAATCCAATTAAACCCAAATCTATTGCACCTAATGTCATAAACCAATCCCAAATCAATATCTAAACACAACTCAACTCAATTCAACCCAAAAGTAATTTAATTGACCCATTAGGCTCACTTGACCCAAAGTGACCTAAAGGACCTATTTGAACCAAATCTCAATCCAACCAAAATTATATTGAAACAAACCAATCAAAACCTCTTATGATGATTTTTAACCATCCTTGATTGATCAATTATCATCAATTGGGTCAAACCAAGTCAATGTGGTCATTTTATCAAATTAACCCACTTAACCTACCTAAGCCAAATTAACCAAATCTCATCCTAAACCAAATTTATTGAAACCAATGATTCATATCAACCTAAAATCAAAACTTGAATATGACTTGACCATCAATTGAGCCGAACCAAACCTAATTGGCCTTTTGACCCAAGTTGACCCAATTTGACCTAAACGACCAAATTAGGTCAAATCAAAATCCAATCCAAATTGATTCAAACCAATGGCTTAATTTCATATAAAATTAATTATTGAACATGATCAAAGCCTTGATTGAACTAAATTTGGCCCATTTAGCCCAAATTGACCAAAAGGGTCAATTTGTTCTATGTCACTCCTAAATCCAAATTGATTGATTTCAAAGCCTACAATCATCTTCAAATGATCAATTGAACATAAACTAATGCCTAACCTAAGCCAATTTGGCCAATTTGGCCAAATTGGTCAACTTAACCTATTTGACCCATATGAGCTCAAATAGATCAAATCCAAATATAAGCCAAATTAAACCAAACCAATTGATCCAAATAGTTTGGCAGAATCCTTCAATAAAACTCTCATCCAAATATTGAAGAAGATTTCGATACAAATGGCATGACCAGAAGCTTTATGTATCAAACCATTTAGAACTCCAACTCAGTATACCCCTTTCTCCTTAGAGTATGGGCTCAAAGTTATTCTACCATTAGAAGTCTAACTCCCATCACTAAGAATAACTGGTAACAAGATTACAACAGAGCAGAATGCCAAGTTGCAGTTAGAAAAGCTTGAAGGTTTGGAGGAGAGACGCTTATGAATATGCCAAAACCTCAAGTTGTACAAAGCCAAAATGATTCAATCTTATAACAAGTTGGCCCGTACTAGAGCTTTTCAAGTAGGAGAGCTTATTTTAGTTCAAAGAATACTAATTGTTGCCCATCGCAAGATGGGAGGAAAGTTTGAACCCACTTGGGAAGGCTCTTTTATCATAGAGAAGGCTTACCAAGGAGGATCTTATCAACTCATTAATCATAAAGGAGAGTGCCCGATGGTTCTAATCAACAAGATCTATTAAAAGAAATATTACCCTTAAAATCATGTTTAAGAATCTTCATCATCAATAAAAATTTCTGTTCAAACCAAATATTCTCTTCATTTGAAGCATTATTTGTTTGTTTACGAATCTGCCATGACGTGTTTAAGAGGTGTAAGAAAATCCAAATGGCATCCTATCCTCTATCAACACAACATGATCACAAACTATGTAAAAACACATAAATAAATACACATCTTTTGTCTCAGCCAACTTTGATGTGAGATAACGCCCCCTGTGGCCCTCACTCATTAGCTTCTATAGGTCGGGCTAACGCACTACACTACTAGTGTGTCACCCCAGTGGTCCCTTGCCCAAGAGGATGTAAGTCTGTTATGCTTTCTTTCCTAATTTGATCATTACACACCGATGGGCGCCTTGTTAGTATGGTAGGCCTCACTACGCGGTCGGTAAGCTACTATCATGTTGGCTTCATTTAAGAGGATGTAAGTCTTCTATGCCTTCTTCTTGAACTAGCCATCGTATAATGGCTTGATCGAGTATATTGGAAGATTAGGGTAAGTCCCCCAGTGGCTCCTTTCCCACTGTCTACTTCAATTCTAGGTCCAGTCCTTCTTTATGACTCCCTGCTTAGTAGTCGCCCTTAGGTCGAGTTTGATCTATTGTGCCATCGACAGGTCTCCCTAGTAGTTGTTCCTCAATTTGGAAGATGTAAGTCTACTATTTTTTCTTCCTAACATAGTCATTGCACACCGGTAACCCTAGGTCGAATAGCACTATCGAGTCAATGACAGATTATCCTAGTGATCAATTCTATTTTAGGAAGATGTAAGTCTACACACCTTCTTCCTAGGTCGTCGCACACTGACAAGCACCTTAGGTTCATTGGTGTTCTTTATGCTGCCCGGTAGATACACCACTCATGGCAGATATAAGTCTGCTATGTTTTCTCCTTGAGTTGGCCACCGTATACCTACAGGCATTATTTTCTTCAGGGATCAGGATAATGCCCTTAGTGGCACCTCCCCTGTGGGCACTCTATTTGGATCACATCCTTTACGACCCCATCTAGATACTACCTAGGTTACTACTTCATTAGATAGTCCCCCTATCCTAGTAACCACCCCTGTGGTTAGCAATTCTATTCCATGAATGCGCAGATTCTCCCTTGGTCCAGTAAATTTGAGATAGGTCAAGGCCGACATAGCCCCTTCTTAGTGTGGTCCCTCACACGCCAACAGGGTCTATGATAACAAATAAAAAATATATGTATTCGCTTATAGATTAGAAGAATTCCCCTAGTGGCACCTTTCAATGCATCATTTCTTTAGGGCGGTCGGAAAACTCTATACCGTAACTACTTTGAGATAACTCCCCAGCGACACTCTCTCAATAGTCACCCTTAGGTCAGGTTCGATTTATTATGCCACTGACAAGTCACCTCAGTGATCATCCTTGGTTCGGGAGATGTAAGTCTGATATGCATTCTTTCCAACATGACCATTGCACACTGACGGGGAGCCCTAGGTCAGGTTTGATCTATTGTGCTACTAAGAGATCACCCCAACAGTTGTTCTCTACTTTGAAAGATGTAAGTATGCTACAATTTCTTCTAGCATAGCCGTTGCACACCGAAAGGCACCCCTTAGGTAGGATAGTCCTACCCTTCTACCGATTGACTACCCCTTTGGATCAGTAAATCTGAGACAGGCCCAGGCTGACTTAGCCCTTCTCAGTGTGGTCCATCGCACACCGATGAGATCCATCAAATGAAATCAAAATAAATGAAAATGAACCAAATAAAATTAAAACAAATCAAATGAAATTAATGAAATTAATCTTGACTGCTTTTGATATTGCTTCGTTCAGTTACGTATTGCTAACAAAATCTACGGGTTCAATTTTTTTTGCCATCGATGGATCACCCTAGTGTCTGGTCCCTACTTTAAAAGATGTAAGTCTGTTATGCTTTCTCCCTAGCACAACCATTACACACCGAAAGGCAACCCCTTAGGTTGGATAGTTCTACCTTATGGCTAATAGACTATCCCTTTGGATTTGTAAATCTGATATAGGCCAAGGCGACATAGCCCCTTCTCAGTGAGTCTATCACACACTGATATGGTCCACAAACAAATCCATTACATTTAACTAAGTTCACATCCCCGACGGATATGTCCTTAATTCAAAACCATCCTCCCCAGTGGAGCCATAACAAATCAAACCAGCTCCTCCAATGGAGTCTAAAATTGAAACAATCCAAACCCATCTCTCCCTAGCAAAGCTAATCGAATAAATCAAAGAAATTCAATCAAACTCTTATCCCCAGTGAATAGTTTGAACCTGCTTCCCTAGTGAAAGGTTCATGTACTCAATCCCTTAGATTTCTACTTTTACGCCCTCAGCATAAACCTCTCACGTGTTATATCCAATGCATGTGTGATCCCTTAGCGGATCTCCCTTCATGTCCATGACATGAAATTCCAACCAAATCCTTCTAGATCTCTTATGCCCTTGGCACAAGTTGAGTTGCATTGCACTAAGATCGTGATTCTATCTATCTTTTTAGTTTAGGATTAGATGGTTTCTATTAGTGCTTACAATCTTTTGGACATTATTGATCATCTCGATCAACACTAATACGAGTGGTGTGTGCCTTGTCAGTTACACAACACCTATTAGGGTTTCTTTTGTTGACCTCACTTTTGGAGTAAATTCTCATCCCCTTCTTCTTAGACATAGGAATCTTCTAGACATTAAAATTTTCTTAGTCATAAGACACTTCTAGCACTTTGGTGAACACTTAACCTAAGCCTAGAGACTTAGAAGGGTTAACCATAGGATTAGTCTATGCCTTAGTACTTAGGGAGATCCACTTACCCTATAGCCTAAATCTGACCTATGCTCGCCTCCTTAAACCAAACCTCAAATTAAATTCAAATACCATATTCAAATTTAATGTTAAATGACCATTCTACCCTTGGGTCAAGGTATCACATGATACAAATCACCCATCACCCATGTAAGTGGTCATTTCCCTTCCTTGGCCACTTGGCATCCTCTTATTGATCCACCTAAGCACTTAGGACACGACCAACATGTCCTAAGGGTGGTTGGGTCTACCATGACTCATGGGGAGGTGAAACTACCTCATCGTCCCCATTGGTGCACATGAAACACCAAGGAAACCCATGATTCCACATTGGTAGTCACCTCCCAAGTTTTTGTCACTCAAACCAAGCCATCTAAGGATATTTTTTGCCATTCCCAGCCACCATCGGTGGCCAAGCATCCATAAAATTCCAAACTAGACTGAGTTGTCCAATCAAGAGGAAGGGGGGTATACATCCCCTCATTTCCACTCAAACACAGACAAACAATCATTCCTCAGAGCTAGAGAATCGTAACATGAGCTACCAAGAGCTTCTTAGAGAGTTCCCAAGCCTCTCAAAGTTCCCCATTCTCAGTTTCCTTCAAGCCAAAATAGGGCATCACCTCATTCAATCCCATTTGCTCCAAACTCCACCAAAGTGCAATTAACTTTACACACACCATCCTTGGAGTTAATCTAGCAAGAAAGAATCACCTCCTGAGCCCTTTGACCATCAGACATGGGATTTTGACCAATACCAACCTCCCAAGCTTCGATTCATGGCCTTCTAAGCAAACCACTTAAAATCGGAGCTCGTGCTAATTAGTAGGGCCTCATCTCCACTAGATGAAGCTTCCTCAATCGAATTTTCCATCAATCTTGAGCTCCGATGAGATATGCCATTGAAAGTAACCTTTGGATGAAAATTTTTTGGAGCTTCATAAAGGAAACTTTCATCTTGTGTGATCTTAGCCATTGGATCCCCTTTGATCCTTCACGCAAAGGTGTGGGATCCGTTTGGAGTCAATCCGAGCTCGGGTGACCTCGGATCACATGAGCAATGGCAGATGGACTCCATTCTCCCTCACTCACATGATGATAGATCACACACCTTCCATTTCATGTGATCAGAATGGTCGATTGTGATTAGATCTGATAGATCAAACCCATTTAATCTTATTAAACTGTAGGATTAATCATGGTTGTCGATCATAGATCGGATAGCGCATGAGAAAGCGCATCTCGCCGCCGCCACATAAGCGTTGACTAGGATAATTTTAAATAACCAATCCCGCGGTACCGCGTGAAAAGCATGTCGGATCAACACGCCACGTGGCGCCGACAGGATTGAGGGTTAATTAGGCATAATATATTATTTTAATGGCTGAAACTTGTAAAAATCATAACTAATTGTAGAAAAATAAAAAAATATAAATAAATACTCATTTCAATGGTATTTCAATGGAGAATTTATTAAAAAAATTCTTAATTAATTTTGAATAGTAATTAGAACTTAATTAATATTTGATTACAAATTTAATTAAATTAATTACCCTTTAATGACTAAAGTAATTAACCCCAAATTTTGTGGGTTAATTTAATGGGCTGACCTCTACCTCTCATGATTTTCTTGGGGTTTATTTCTTAATTAATTAGAAAAATTGACTGATTAAACTTTATTTACTTTCTTAAGTTAATTAACCATTAATTAATCTCCTGAATAGTAATAAATTAATTAATAAAGTGATTAATTATTGTTTTATAATGAATGAACTTATAGGATAATGTTGAGGCTTCCTCTTTAGCCCATTTCTTCTAGGTTTATTCCATTAATCAATCTAATTAAGATTTAATTAATTGCTTAAATTATTTAATTGATTAAATTAAAATATTAATCATGTTAGCTTTAATTAATTAAGTCTTGGGTAGACCCTTAGGTGTTCAACAACCTAAGAAAATCCTAACAAAATTATAATTAGCCCATATGTGTGGGAGAATTTTAAGAGTATTTAATTAAGTTTCTTAGCTTAATTAACCATTAATTATGAGCCAATTGCATTAGGCCCCTTTCCTTTCTTAGGATCATTGCTAATTTTATTCCCAATGCATGTGCATATCATGTTGGCTCATAATTATTTGGGTAATTATGTTAAGGTAACATAAGAAAGGGTTAATTAATGAATATAATGGATATTATAATTAATTAACTCATAAAATAAACTTAATTACATTTCATTAAACCAATTAAATTAACAAACATGGAAATGGGTTAGGATCAGAAAACCTCTTCTCACATCCTTAAATTAAATCAAAACATGAAATTAAAAATGATATTAAGAAAGCTTTGGTTTGCTTTAAACAATTTTATTTGATTCGATTATTCTTAGGAATTAATTTAATTGAATGAAATCATGTGTTTATGTTTATTTATTCCCTTCCAATCATGTTAAATGTTGTATGGAATTTGAAATCATACATTTATCTTTTTAAAGTTAATTAAATTAAATGATTTTATTTTATGTTAGCTTGCATGTGTTGGATTAATTTATAATATGTGTGGCTATTATCACTAATAAATTTGAATTACTTTCTAAAGTTTATAAATCAATTATATTAATTAGAGTGATAGTAGTTATGAACATATATAGGTTTGCATGTGCTTATAGCTTAGATATGTGAAGTAAAATTTTATTTTCCTTAATTCATACATAGTTTTACATGTATTTGAATGTTAATAAGTATATAGTCCGGACATCCCGGGAATACGTGGCTTTAAGTAGCCCCAAGGAGGTCATTTGATTATTTCACTTCCTTGGTTAACAATGACATGTACTTATTTGATTTCATTTACATGTGTTTCTATATTAGAATTTGGATAGAACTTTAATCTACATGTATAAATATTTCAATCAAATAAAAATATAATCTTTGCATGGTTTTCCTCTCTTTATTTATGTATACATCCATATGTGTTTGAGAAAAACAAGTGTTTAGTCTGGACATCCCAAGAGTATGAGGCTTTAAGTATCCCCAAGAAGGTCATTTGATTACCTCACTTCCCTGGTTAATAATGGCAGGTACTTACTTATATCTCTTATACATGTGTGTGTGTGTTTAACTATGGAATTATAACCCTTTTCTTTTATTAAGGATACATGCATACTATAATTGTCTAAATGATTAGCATGTGCTACATATAAGTTAATTCTCTCTTTCTTATGATTTATGCATACAAGTTTAGATATGTTTGAATGCAAATAGGTATATAGTTTGGACATCCTAGGAACATGAGATTTTAGCTAGCCCCAAGGAGGTCATTTGATTACATCACTTCTCTGGTTAATAATAACACGTACCTATTTAATTCCATCCTTATGTATTTTTTAATAAGAATTTTGATAGATTTTTAAACTAATATGATTAAATAATTCAATCACATAAAAGAATATAAACTTTAAATACACATGTATACATTCATCATGTAAGTATCCCAAAATTATGTTGCATGAATAGATACACTTAGGATTAGAATCATATGCATGTTACATTTGATGGAGAGGAATGATTGATATGTGTCATGTGAAAGTAATTCAATTAAATTAATCTTAAGAAGCTTTTCATATTGAATAGGATTATTTAGAGTAAACCTAAACTTAGGATTAATTAAATCATTTAATAAGCCATTCACTAAAGAAAATTAAATCAAATTAATATGCTCTAGAAAGTGGTTTAATGCAGGGATGAAAGAAGATAATCCTCTTTCTTCTCTTTATAATACTTAGTTGCTAAGTGCAATCATATGAAACAAAAGAAGACACAAATTAAAATCCTTCAATCAATTAAATAACTTCAAGTGAAACCAACCCTTTTTTAAATTGAATCTCTTCAAACTTTGAAAAACATAACCTTAATACTTAGTTAAGACACACCACATAAGCCTTAACACACACATTAGGATTAAGTCACAACTTTTAGCTCTATGTTAGGACTGTGTATGGTGTGATGTATGTTTTGTGATGTATTATTTTAGACTGGATGTTAGGGTGTATGTTTCTTAGACTGGATCTTAGGCCGTGATTAGCCTAATTATATTTTATGTAGGGGATATGCTTAAGGGGCCGCATAAAAATAAATAGAAATGCTCTCTTTTGTAGGTTGCTTAAGCCCCTAAGCATAATCCAAGTTAGGACAGGTGGGCTTGATTACCCATGTGTAGGGTGCTAAGTCCAAATTATAAATATAACTACTTGGGTTATATATATGTTTAGCTAATCTCTATTTGGTAGTTGTAGTTATATTTACTTTTTCTATTTTTGATGTAATCTTGCATTAGGAATTAGGATTAGTGCTATGGGAGCTTATGATGAGCATTGGACAGAAGGCTTAGTCTTGGGGTGCCTTGTGATGCCTTAAAGCCTACCAAATATAAGGAAGCAAGGAATGAAGAAAATGAAGATTTGATGACCACCCCCGCCCCCCATAACTTTTATTCACTTGTAACTTGTAATAATTTTTTTCATATTTTGGGTTGTATAATGGGGTAGAGCTTCTATCCATCTTTTCTATTCTAGGTTGTACGATGATACCCGATCGCACCGGCTTCTTATTCTTTTATTATAGTTATAAAATGTTTGATGTTATGTTTAGTTTGTGCGTTAGAAATGGCATGCTTTTCTAGTTTCTTAAATGATTGATGCTTTAATGTGTGGCCTGGACGCGTTAGGCTCTTAGGGTAAAATAAATTTTCTACCCTATTAATCACTCGTAATAAAAATTATCTACAACTCATAACCTCACCATAAATCCTAGGACATACATAAGATAATTAAAAGATTTAGCAACCCCTTAGCTGAATGGTTGAATATTTCACAATATGCATATCATATTGTTTCACTCTTGCTATTAGAGGGTTTCCATCCTTGCATGATAGGGGAAGGCTTGACCTTTGAGGGCCTCCTCTGTATTGGAAAACACCTCTTTCATGTTAATTTAGCCCATAATTTATTTTCATCATGCATGTAGGCATTAAAATCCTAAAGCTTTTGTCTAAATAAAGTGTCAAAAATTAAATAAAATTTGAAAAGATTTTATATTAGATTAAGTCATTATTCATATCACTCATGCTCCAGTCTCTTAGGGAGTGGGTTTAAGGACTTTAGTTTCTTCTAATTAAATAATGGCCTAATTAATCTTGCAAATTCATATGACTAGACCACATGGATTTAAAGCGTAGGGGGAGTTAGCTAGCTACCACTCCGGGTAGTTATAATTCTAGCAGTTGGGCAGTTTATCCTCTCTTATGGAGGTAAACCTTATGCCCATTTTAGCTTAGATTTAGGTCATGTTCTAATTTATATTAGAACTCCCAAGATTTAAGATTCAAAGTAGCTGTTTCCTTCAGGCTACTGGCATAAATCTCACCTCATAAGCATTCCAACATACATGTGTTGTTGAATCATAAGTCCTAGCAATCTAATAAATTTCAACTCAAATATATAATTCTTCTCAATTTCAAACACATAAAGCCCAGACATAGGATAGATTTGAATGCTCATTAGGCTTCTTAGTATCATGAGTATTCCCTACTTATTCCCTTTGGCCGATAATAAGTCTTCTCCTTGAGTTCTTCTAATTGATTTTCTAGTACAACTAATCTTTTGATAGTCTAGCTTTGAAAACTTTAGAGATCCTAATTATCTACTTTCATCGAGAGTATTCCTAAGGGATTCCATCTCTTATGATGTAATTAACTATGGGAGCATGCCTCCATAGGGAACTTAATAAATCTGGCTTAAAATATACCTTACTTTGCTTTTCTATGTAAAATAGGACAAAGATCTCTGGTATATTCGAAGACCCATCATGCCTTAGGAGTCCTTATTTGGTGATTAGGTCCATTAGTGGGTGATGATTTTTATCTTTCAAGATAATGCATCATTCCATAATGTCATACTCGATCACTTCATTAAGTACCCCCTGATATCTACATGGTATCCCACACATTTTAAAAATAGACACAACAATCATTCCTATGGTATAGAAGTTTTTGTAGGGCTACAAACGAGCAGAGCCGAGCCGAGTACAGGCTTGTTCGAGTTCAAGCTCGTTTATCATTATTGAGCTTGAGCTTGGCTCGAACTCAATTTGAGTTTTTAGTATGGTGTTCAATCTCAAGCATGTTTAAAAAATTCTTGTTTGAGCTTAGCTCAATCTTGTTTGCAAGCTCGATTCAGATTGGGCTTATCAAGCCTGTTAACAAATAGCTCATTTAATAAAATAAAGGAGCCTTGATCGAGCTTGTTTGTGAGCAGCAAGTTGAGAAATATAAATGATATTATTTTTGAACAAGCTTTAATAGAGCCTTAATCAAGCCATAATCAAGCTCCTTAATGAGCTTGTTCACGAGCTTTAAATGATACTGTTCATGAACATAAATGAACTGAACAACAAGTTATTTTAACTTGTTCATTTAACAATTGAGTATTTACAAAAGTGTTCAAGCTCATTTGATTTGTTAAATGAATGAACATGAATGATCTCTAATCAAGCAAAGTCATGAGTATCTTGTTGAATGTTTGGTTCATTTGCAACCTAGTTTTTTTGCCAATACGAAGAAGCACTAAGACAATATAATCCTTATGTGAGGGAAATTGGTAAGTTTTGATAGTACTTATATTTATGCATACTATGATTTATAAATTATAGTATATGATCAATATATTTTGATTATAATGATCATCTTGATTTTCATGAAGTCCTTTACTTTTCACTATTAGAAATGCCAATATTCAGTGGAAATAGTGAGAGGAAAGGATCATTAACTTTTCTGCCACCAGCCTAATGACAGAGTCTAAAGCTTGTCACTATTTTATTTCTGTCAAGCTAATATCCAATGGTAATATTAGTGAGGTTACTAAGACAAGGCAATTTTGGATTTTGCTATTCCAAAGGGCTTTATAATTGATATAAGGAAGATAATTTATAATTCTATTTATAATATGCTTAGGGGTAGTACTACTATATGATACAGTCATTTTTTTCTTATTTATGATTAATGTAATGTGATGAGTGCATTAGGGGAGCCTGATGAAAAAGTTCTTATTAAAAAGGCTCCTTTAACGAAGAGGATAATTGGGGGATTTTGCTTGAGATTTGAGGTGGGGGAAAGCTCACATTCTCCATGTGCTTCATTGTTAAATGTGGAGTCAAATTCCACATGTTTTTTCTTTTTTTTAAAGTTAAGTAGCCACCAAAATTGAATTATTTCACACTTGAAATTCAAAATTGGTGATTAGATAGTCAATTAAAATTATTTCTTCTCAAAACTTACTCCCTTCATCTTAGCCTATAAAAGGGCAGGAAATCCATGGGAGGAGGCATCCCAAACTTTGTATCTTCTCCTAGCTCATTATAAGAGAGAAATATAGTGAGATCCTAGTGCATCGTGGACATAGGTAAGACACCGAACCATGTAAATCTTTTTGTGTTCTTTTTTCTATGCGTGTGAGATTATGCTCTTTACTTATCTCTCTCTCTCTCTCTCTCTCTCTCTCTCTCTCTCTCTCTCTCTCTCTTTCTCTCTCTTTCTCCTCTCTTAAACTCCCAAAAATTGGTATCAGAGTGAGGTCTTGCTAAAAAGAGAAAGAGGTGGCTGACGAGGGGGTTCAAATTGATAAGTTCGATGGTAAGGACTTCATTTTGGAAGATGTAGATAGAGGACAATTTATACTATAAGAAGCTACATGAACCCCTTCTAAGTCAGAAGCCAGAGAAGATGAGCAAAGAAGAGTGGGAGTTGCTAGATCACCAAGCACTAGGTGTGATTCGCTTGATGTTGGCTTGAAATGTTGCTTTCAACATTATCAAGGAGAAGATGATGACTGATGTGATGAAAGCTCCATCCAACGTGTATAAGAAGCCATCAGCATCAAATATGGTATTTTTAATGCATCATTTATTTAATTTAAAAATGGGAGAAGGTGTATCTGTTGCTGACCACATCAACAAGTTCAATGTGATTACAACTCAATTGAGCTCCTTAGATACCTTAGATATTGCATACGATGATGAGATCAAAGCATTGATCTTGTTGTCGTCCCTGCAGGAGAGTTGGTCTATAATGATGACTGCAATAAGTAGTTCATCGGTTAGCACCAAATTAAAGCTAAATGATATCAGAGACTTGATTCTGAGTAAGGACATTCATAGAAGACAGTCTGGAGAATGTTCTATCTTAGGTTCTACTCTTAACATTGATATTAAAGGGAGGAGCCTTAGTAGAAGACAAAATCAAGTAAGATCAAAGTCTAGAGGTAAGTCCAGGAATCATGAGGATATTGTCTATTAAAATTGTCAGAAAAAAAGAACATTTCTCAAGTCAATGCAAAGTATTTAAAAAGAAAAAGAATCAGCAACAAGATGAGGAGTCCACAAACTCACTAATTGAAGATGACTTTGAAGCACTAGTATGTTGTGTTGAGAGTCCAATTGAGTCTTAGATTCTTATCTAAGGTACATCATTTCATTCTACCCCCTATTGTGAATTGCTATATAATTATATTGTAGGAAAATTTGGTAAAGTCTATCTTGTGAATGATGAGCCACTGAAGATTATTGAAATAGGAGAAGTTCAGATCAAAACTAGAAATGGAGGAAAGTGGGTCTTGCAGGAGGTAAGGCATGTTCCAGGTCTCAAGAGAAACTTGATATCAATGAGCCAAATTGATAATTGTGGATTCACCATAGTGTTTGGTGGTGGATCGTGGAAGGTATCTAAAAGAACATTGGTCGTGGCTAGAGGCAAGAAGATAGGAACATTGTACATTATCTCAAAAGGTAAAGGCCTAGTGGCCATTGCTGATAATGGGAGCTCAATATTATGACATCAAAGACCTGGACACATGAGCGAGAAAGGAATGATAATCATGGAATCAAAGAGAAAGCTTTTAGAACTAAAGTCTATGAACTTGAACGTGAGAACTCTGTTCTTGGTAAGAAAAAAATATTAGTTTTTTTAAAAAACTCAAGGACTTCTAAATCTGAAAAGATTGAATTAGTACACTCTGATGTCTGGGGACCAACTCTGGTTCAATCCCTTGGTGGCTCATTATATTATGTCATATTCATTGATGACTCAACAAGAAAGGTATGGGTTTATTTTTTAAAAAATAAATCTGATGTGTTTATTACTTTCAAGAAGTGGAAGGTAGAAGTAAAAAACTCAAACAAGGCTAAAAGTTAAGTATTTAAAATCTAACAATGGTGGAGAGTACAATAACAATGAATTCAAGGCTTACTGCTCAGAATACAGAATTTGTATGTTGAAAATTATTCCAGGAACACCATAACAGAACGGTGTTGCTGAAAGACTAAATAGAACTCTAAACGAGCATGCTAGGAGTATGAGATTACATTCTAGCTTGCCCAAGACATTTTAGGCGGATGTAGTCAACAAAATAGCCTACTTAATCAATAAAGGACCATCCGTTCCATTGGGTTTCAAAATCCCTAAAGAAGAGTGGAGTGGAAAAGAGGTATGATTTTCACATTTAAAAGTTTTTGGATGTATTTCATATGTGCACATTGATTCTAAACCCAGAGATAAGCTTGATGCAAAAGCAAAGAAGTGTTACTTCATTGGATATGGTTCAGACTATTTTGGTTACCAATTTTGGGATGACCAAAATAAAGAAGTCATAAAAACTAAAGATGTAACATTTGATGAACACAAGCTATATAAAAATATATTAGAAGTAGCTATGAAGCATGAGGAGAAGCATGAAGAAGTCATCCTTGATGATATTAGTATTAAAATACAAAAAATTGAGAAGGTTCAAGTATTAATCCAAAAGCTCCTATACAAGAGGCTCAAGAGCCATCTACTCCTATGACATTGAAGAGATCTACTAGACAATCCAAGCCCACGTAAAGATATTCTCCATCTTTAAATTATCTATTATTAATAGATAATGGGGAGCCAGAGCACTACTTGGAAGCATTACAGGTGGGAGATTCAATACAATGGGAGAAAGTCATGAAAGAATAGATGAACTCTCTAGAGAAGAATAGAACCTGGGCATTAGACCTATTACCCAAAGGCAAGAAAGTATTACAGAATAAGTGGGTGTATAGAGTGAAAGAAGAGTATGATGGGAGAAAATGATATAAGGCTAGATTGGTGTTCAAAGGATTTCAGCAACTACGCAGGATCGATTACACAAAGGTATTCTGACTAGTGGTAAAGATCACTACCATCAGAATGATCTTAAGTATTGTTGCAGCTAAAGACTTATATCTAGAATAACTAGATTTGAAGATTGCTTTTCTTCATAGAGATCTTGAGGAAGAGATCTATATGGAACAACCATAAGGATTTGTTGTTCCATGAAAAAAAAATTAGTGTGCAAGCTTCAAAAGAACTTATATGGACTGAAGCAGGCACTAAGATAATGGTATAAAAAAATTGAAGACTTTATGTGCAAGAATGGGTTCACTATATGTGATATGGATCAATACTACTTCATCAAGAGGTTAAACAAGACCTATATTATTTTTTAGCTTTATGTTGATGATATGTTGGTTGCAAACGCAAGCATAATAGAAATTAATAAGTTTAAAAATCAACTATCAAAGGAGTTTGAAATGAAAGACTTTAGAGCAGCAAAGAAAATCCTTGGCATTAGGATTAGTCAGGGTAAGTCTAATTGGACTTTGGAGTTATCCCAAGAGAAGTACATCCAGAAGGTTCTGAATCAATTCAACGTTTAGAATGCGAAGCCAAGAGAGACTCCCTTGGGTAGTCATTTCAGGCTATCTAAAAAGCGGTCACGAAAATCTGATGAAGAGCGGGAGCGCATGGAGAAGGTACCATATGCATCTATAGTTGGCAGTTTAATGTATGCTATGGTATATACCAAACAAGATATAGCTCATGAAGTGAGACTTGTGAGCAGATTTATATCTAACCCAAGAGATGAGCATTGGGAAGCCGTGAAGTGGATACTCAGATGCTAACCTGGGAAGAGATTTAGATGGTCATAAGAGCACATCAGGTTATGTGTTCACACTCGGAGGAACTGCAATTAGTTGGATGTCTAGACTACAAAAGAGTGTCTCACTATCCACCACTGAAGCTGAGTATATGGAAGTTTTAGAAGCAAACAAAGAGATGATATGGCTAAATAATTTTCTACAATAATTACAAAAAGAGCAAACTAATAACACCTTCTTCAGTGATAGTCAAACTGTCATCCACCTAGCAAAGAATCCAATCTTTCATGCAAGGACAAAATATATATAGTTATGATATCATCACATCAAAGGAATAATTGATGATAGAACTCTACAACTGGAGAAGATTCAGGGAACAAAGAATCTTGAAATGTTGACCAATGTGGTGACCATCTAAAAATTGAAGTTATGCATGACCTTAGTTGGCCTCCATAAATCATGATGATGGAGGCGCCGCACTAGGAGCATTGGTGGATCTGCATGATAGAGTGTATTGAGAGAAGTGTTCAAACATAATGTATTTTTTGACTCCAAGTGGGAGATTGTTAAATGTGGAGTCAAATTCCACATATTTTTTTTTCTTTTTGTCAAAGTTAGGTAGCCACCAAAATTGAATTATTTCATACTTGAAATTCAAAAATGGTCGTTAGATGGTCAATTAAAATTATTTCTCCTCCAAACCTAACCATTTCATCTTAGCCTATAAGAGGGGAGGAAATCCATGGGAGGAGGCATCCCAAATTTTATATCAGCTCCTAAGCTCACTGTAAGAGAGAAATATAGTGAGATCATAGTGCGGTCATGGACATAGGCAAGATGCCGAACTACGTAAATCTTATTGTGTTCTTTTTTCTATGTGTGTGATGTGCTCTTTACTTCTCTCCCTCTCTTTATCCTATCTTAAACTCCCAACAACACATCCCATTGCACTGATCGGGGAGCGCCTCAATCCTAGTTTTCCAAAATCTTAAATGAGCAACTCCAAAAAATTAGAGGAGAAGTCTTGAATTTGAGGAAACAGGTTGGTGAGAGCAGCCATAGGCAAAAGGCCTTAGAAAAAAAATTT
Source organism: Cymbidium sinense (assembly GCA_021442155.1). Lineage (NCBI taxonomy): Eukaryota > Viridiplantae > Streptophyta > Magnoliopsida > Asparagales > Orchidaceae > Cymbidium > Cymbidium sinense. The sequence goes on from CM038232.1 coordinate 54,315,551, forward strand.
GATTATCACATGGATCAACAATAGAAATAGTTTTCTTATGTGGCTCAATTTAACTCAGCATTAGTTCATATGTTTGAAAATTATGGCTTTGTGGGTCCAGATCAGGTCCCTTTTCCTATGGCGCCTCAATAATCTCCTTATGTAAGAAGAAGAAGAAGAAGAAGTGGTTTAGGAGGAGGGTGATGAATATGAATATCCCCATCATGATTATACTAATTTAAATTGATAACGTGTTCTTGTCCTTCATATATATTTTTTCTTAAATATGAAGGACAAGAACTTGTTACCAATTTAAACATGAAGGACAAGAACTCATTATCAATTTAAATAGTTACAATTTAACTATTTTATACTACAACCTTCAAGAAGAATTATTGTAAAGCAAAAACAACAAACAACTTTAGATATATTTGATGTAGTAATCATTGCTATTTTTCCAAAATTGATTATTCCTTGAGAACAATTGTGTTGGACTAATTCCAACAAGGGGTCTTCCTTCTATCAAAATTGATATATCACAAAAATTTAATTTCAAATTAGAATAACAAAGCTAAAGTTCTCCATAGCCATCATTGACAATAACAAACATTGGCTTGATGTTGCCACCATTGTTGAAGCCTAACATCAACATCATTATGTGAGTTCATCATCATTATTGATGTCCATCATCGCCAAAGCTGCACCCTCATTGATGCTCATCATTGTTACCATCATTGATACTCATAAGCATCATAATGTTGATGTAGACCATCTCCACTAAAGTCAACACTTATCATCAACACCAAAACATTAGAGACTAATGCCCACCTTCTTGGTTGAGTATATCACTAATCATATTTTGATAGTAATTCTAATGCATGAAGGCTACTCGTTCTATCCTTATGATCGACATTTGTTAATTTCTAGCAATTATAGGAAATGATATTGTTTATACATATCTAATATTAGTAGAATTACTTCAATTAAATCTAGCTCTATGATTTTTTTTCATTCATTAATTTTCAAGTAATAATTTCACGTTGCATATGGGTTGCTCTTCTTTTACTTATATGTGTGAAATTTTTTTCAATGCTAAGACAATATGCTCTCTTTTTATTATGAATATTTCAATAAGAAACAAAATTAAACTCTTTATAGTTGCAAAGATTTATATATAAAATAAATTATATGCAGTACCTTTATTTTTCAAAATAAGTATTTCATAAAATCAATTATAATTTCCATTAAAAATTTTTATTTCCTACAAAGAGGACATTTCAAATTTTTTTTTTAGGATTGATATAATTTATAGATATGTAAAGTGAAGTTGCGAAATAGAATACTTAATGTTGTAAATTAGGATCTCGTAGCGTTAATTAATACACAGAGTTACTGCAACATACTTATTGTTTAAATTATATTAATTAGATAACACAATGTAGAAAACATGAGAGGATGTTATTTAACCTAAATAGCTACAAATTAATTAATGATTTAAGTATTAACATAGAATTTTTTTATTTAAATGGACTGATAAGTTCATGATTGGATTTAATGAAGATAATAATCTTAAAAATATAATATGTACGAATGAATCTAACTATTTGTTTAACTGATTTATAATTGTTATATCTTTGTGATTTAGGTATGATTTAATCCATTTGAAGAATGAAAAGGAAGATTTATGTATATATCATACAATTTTTATACATTTATATATCTAATACTTAAGTTTAGATATTTACTTAATCTAGCATTTTTTTTTATACTTAAAAAGATACATTTCATTTTTAAAAAGTGTATGATGATGTTATTTTCAATATGATATTGAAGATTGAAGTGTTATATATGTAAAAATTAGAGTTTAGTTAGATATGTAAATACATAAAAATTATATGATTTGTTTGTAAATCTCCCTTTAAGCATATAAATAGGGTTACTTGTTAAATTGATCCAATGTTTACTCTTCCTTGTACATTCTTCACGTTTTTTTTTTCTCTAATTGCAAAGAAAAACATGTCCTCCCATTTCTTTTTCCATTGATAGCCAATAATTTCACTCATACATTAATATTCAAAATTATTGAGAGTATATGTCCACATAATTTATATGTGATTTATTATTTAATTATATAATAATAAATTTTATATAGTATTATTTAATAATTTATTAAGGTTCACTTTTTTTATATAAATATATTTATTTTTTGCTTTTATTTTTTTATAATTTATTTTTTTTTTAAAGAAAAAGCTATTTTTGAGAGTTTTTATATAATTATTTTGCTTAGCCTTTCTAGATTTAATTTTCACAATATTTATTTTATTTTAAGATACTTGAAATATGATTATTAAAGTTGTTAGGAACTTAATAGAAGGTGGCTAAATTATAAAAGTCAGTTTGGAAGATATTTTGGATAAGATTGGTGGATCATCCATCATCCATTCCTCATGACACTAGTCTATGCAAGTTCATACGAGTTGAAATTCTCATGGTAACACCATTTACAATAGGGGCATTTACATACATACCACACAATTCTTATGTATTTACTATCTAACACCTAAACATCAATTTTTTACATATATAACACCTCAATCTTCAATATCACATCAAAAATATTATCATCACTCACTAACTAAAAGTGAAATGCACATTTTTAAGCATAGCAAAGTGTTCGATAAGTAAATATCTAACTTTAGATGTTAGATGTGTAAATGCATAAGAATTGTGTGGTATGTATGTAAATCTTTCTTTACGATATTACTCAATGATCTTCAAAAAAAAGTTAAGTTTCAATCTACTTGAATTAAGGAAGAGTAACAACTTCAAGAATGATCCTACCAAAAAAGAGTAGTCAGAATCCACACTCTTGCTTTTGAAAATATAATTAGTTATTTCTTTTGTTTATAAATAAGTACACTCTCTTTTGACGATGATTAAATGGGTTTCAAATTTATTTTATCCTTCTTCCCACTCGATCCCTCGGTTTTTTTATCTACAACTTCACCATTTTACAACCAATGGTCACCCTGAATATTTCTCCTTCATCGTCACGACACTCTAAACTTCCCACCACATTAATCTTAAACTAAATATACCTTCTACCCAATTGAACTAGCATTAAACATTCCTAATTTGAACCCTCTTTCTCCTAACAAATCTAAAAAATAACTCTAATATCCTATACCTCTCAAATTTCACAACAAACCCCCTACACTTTAAACATATCCTCTCCCTAACACTTATAGAAGCTTTTATTCTTTATCAAGAAGAACAATTACATAAATTATAGATGTTATTTCCTCTATCTACAAATGCTTTGGTTGATCTTTAAACATGCATATATATAGGAAACAAACTAATCATACATTAAGGTTATAGTGAGCTTTTAATATTCAATTATAAATTAATAATCTTAATTATGCAGCCTTTTCATATTACTTTATGGGACTATTTCAATGTTCCTAAAAGAATATTTTTTCAACTCATATTTTTCATTATTTTATAAAAAATTCTTAATATTTAGCTTCGACTCTTTTGAAGCTAAAGTAAATTATGACTTCTATAAATGATGATAATAATACATGCCTTTTTAATATGTATTTATGACGACTTACGTTCACACAATTCTTATGTATTTACATATCTAATATCTAAACTTCATTTTTTTACATATATAACAATTCAATCTTCAATATCATATAAAAATATTATCATCACTCATTTTTTAAAGTGAACTTCACTTTTTTAGCATAAAAAAGTATTAAATAAATAAATATTTAACTTTGAGTGTTACATATATAAATTCATAACAATTGTGTGGTATGTATGCAAATTTTATTGTATTTAATATTGCAATATGTGAATTATTATTGTCATATTAATGATCCAAGTGACATGAGGTTAATCAACATTATTGTTGGGTTAGGTTTGGACTCAAAATAGCTAGTAACTCAATCATGGGTTTTGACAATACAATTGGGTCAAATCCTAACTGGATAACTAAAAGCTAAAATCAAGAATGTATTTTGGGTATTCCATAAAGCAAATTCCAAGTGCAATCAATCATAAAGTAACACAAATTAGTCAATTGAGATTATTTTGAATCAATTCTTTGAACATTTTTGCACTCCTTTTTTACCATTATTTAAAGCATGCACATCTTGATTCATATTATAACCCGAAGGCATACGTTATCTTATAATAGACCGTAGTATATTATTAATTCAATTTTTTTCCTGTAATCCATATCAAACAAGGGTAAATCATTTATAATATGATTGCAAAATAAATCTTCATTATATTGTTGCACTTCATATTTCTAATAAAGCAAAGCATTAAAAATTTGATAATAGCCTCCAAATATATCCAACAAAATTACAGATTTAATAAAAATCATCATTTTTTTAAGATACGATTTTCATAAGGATGATGATCCTGAAAAAGATGATTCAATAATGACAATTTTGAGGAGGGGGAGGCAAGATTTGATGGAATGACTACTTTTAAGGAAGAGTACGGAGATGGCTATGTTATCCCTTAGTGATTTTAACAGTGATATATATCAAATTGGTGACAATGGTGATAATGATTAACACAGAAGAGTAAATACGAATGTGATGATAGAGAGAATCACCGAATTGTAGAAGGATTTGTGCAAGTAAATAAATTTGAAGTATGGAGGGATCAAATTTGATTTCGTCTAGGTAATGTGAAAGCTCATTGAGAATCCAATCAAATTTAAGAAACTAGCTATTCCAGGAATCAAAACTGAACCATGATCCTTCAATATTTCTATTGTGGTCAACCAAACAACCCTCAATGCAAAACAATGTATAAAAGCTATCGCCATCAAATTTTTTAAACAGTAAATTATAAACTATATATACTCAAGAAATATGTTGATAAATTAGAAACTGAAGAAAGAAGAGTAGAGCAAAAAAAATTATGAGTTAATTCTTATCAAATAATCATGATCATGGTATAATGACTAATGACGTGCTCAACTGTGATACTCTAATAAAGAAATAACTATTATAAGATTAAGGGATAACAACAACAAGTCTTTATCCCACTAAAGGCTACATGAATTCTTTGTCTCCATTGTATCCTATTATGTGTCAAATTCTCATTTAATTCAAGTATACTAAAGTTATTTTTTATACATCTTAACCATGTCTTTTTAGGTCTACCTCTTCTTTCTTAACATAAGACAAATCTAATGCATCTACTCTCCTAACCGGATCATTGGACGACCGACGCTTTATATGGCCAAACCAACTAAGGAGACTCTCTCTAATCTTATCTGCCATTGGAGCTACTCCAACTTTTTCCCGAACATACTCATTCTGCATTTTATCTCTAAGAGTAAAGCCACTCATCCACCTCAGCATCCTCATCTCTGCAACACTTAACTTAGTTTTATCTCTTTATTGGCCAACATTCGCACTAAATCATTGTAAGTCTTATCATCATCTTATAAAATTTTCCCTTAAGTTTAGGCGGTACTTTTCTATCACACAACAGGCCAGACGCATTCCTCCACTTCAACCATCCAACTTGAATTCTACTAATAACATCTCCATCTATTTCGCCATTATTTTGAACAATAGAGCCTAATTATCTGAATCGCTCACTCTTTTTAATGACTTGTTCATCTAATATCACAACACTACCACTATAACAATTAAAATTACACTCCATATATTCAGTTTTGGATCTACTTAAACGAAAACCTTTAGATTCTTGACCTCCATAATTCAAGTTTCTCTTGGACTCCCTCTCTAGTCATAAGATTAAGGGAGATGCAATATAAATTATCTTTTCTCTAAACACTATCCTCTACAATAAGCATTCATCAATTTTAGCCGTAGGGGAGGAGTTTCGCTTCAGTTTCCAATCTAGATTTATTAAGACAAATCAAGTAGCTAAATATTAGAAATATCAATGACAAATGATTAACATATCTCATTGTTGGGGAAGCACAAAATTATTAATAAAATGACTTAATAAAGTAGTGAAGTACCCAATTGGTGACAACATGAATGTACGGCCTTCAACAATTTATATACATTCTTTAGGCTAGATCTTTAGCTAGTCTATTTTGAACAGGAGAATAGCTCTTTGAGATAATGCAGATTAACATAACCAAGCAGCCTTCATAAGAATGGATGCATTAACTTCCTCAGTGGACGCCATACAAGGCAATAGAATAATAACAACGACATTTGTAAAGATAAACTACAGGCTATAAACAATGGTAATTTTCATCTAAGAAAAAAAAATCATATCTTCCACTGAGTCGCAGATTCTAAATTTCAAAAACCCCTCAATTATTGTATTAAATGTTGAAAGATATGGCCGAATTCCCTCACCTCAAGCAGCTCCTCAGATTTGAAGCTCTCCAATCTCTTGCAAAATTCAACATCCTCAAATTGTATGTGACAACATTAGAGCAATACCCTTGATTTATCTCCTTCAATGTATCACCTTTCAAATAACCACTCAAGATCGCATTGTAAGAAATGATAGGTTCCCACTTTCGAGCATCTTGCGGGCTTCATCCATTTCACCAGTATCACACAAAGTAGTAAGAAAAATATTATGCACGGAGGCGCCAGGCATGATGCCAAAGTCGCCAGGAATGCGCTCAAAAAGACTGTGAACGTCATCAATGCGACGTTGCTTCAGGAAGGCGGTGAGAAGAGAGCAGAGGGACTTCTCGGTGCGGATCGTGCTGGGGATCTGCTCAAAGGTTCGAAAGACGTAATCAAGCATCGATGCGTTGGTGTAAAGTGACATTATGCGGATGAAAAAGTCCTTAGATTTGGGTACAGCTGGGTCAGCTTTCTAAGATTCTAGGAGGTGCTCGACAAGGTCGAGGCAGCGAGAGCAATAGAGCTTGCTGATGGAGATGTTGTAGAGAGGGCGATTAAAATGGAAGCGCGAGACGTGAATGGAGGACTGGAAGAGGTCGAGGATCTTCCCAGGGTCGGATTCCGCAAGTAGAGCCGATTTAAGGCGGGAGAAGGCCTTGGAGGGAGAAGAGGAGTTGTCAATGACATCAGAGGGAAGAGGAGGGCGGGTCGATCGCAGAGGCAGTGGACAAGCGACGGCGAAGGAGGAAGAAAGCGTAGCTAGTGCGCATGGCTGCGTCCTGTCAGAGTTTTGGATGGAAGTGAAGAGCAGGAGCCTCTGCGATGAGGGTTTATTGACGAAAATTGCAGTGGACTGTGGCAGAGTTCTGAACCCGAGTATGGAAAATTTTGATTACGACTAGATGCATTTTGTGGTTTATTGGTTAAACAGTTTTTTAAGGCCAATTTAGAGCTATTTTATATTTTTCTTATTTTTTAAAAATATATTTATTTCTGATATATTTCAGATCAATTTTATGTTGGGTTATTGTTATCTTTATTATTATATTATTTATAAAATATATTAATTTAATTTAATTTTAAAAGCGTTTAATTTTGAAAAAATACCATTTTATTTTTTAACATATTAAAAATAATATTGAGTACTTTGAATATGTTTAAAAAATAATCATCATCATCAAATATATTTTATTTTAAATTAAAATATAAATAAAATAAAATAAAATTAAAAGTAAATCCAAAAAACCTTTTATGAACTTTTAAATATTTTTATTTTTTACTTTTGAAAAGACATCATATTATTTTTAAAGAAGACTCAAAATAACTTTGTTGGATATTTTAAGGGAACATTTGGGATTACCTTTTTTTATTTTATGTTTTGTGATTTTATTTTATTATATTTTTTATTTGAAGTAAAATATGTTCGATGGTGATAGTTATTTTTCAAAAATTACTTAAAATTTTCGGAAGTTTAAAAAAAAAACTATCACCACCAATGATATTTCATTTTAAATAAAACTATAAATAGAAAAAGTTAAAAAAATATAAAACATAAATCAAAAAATAAAAATGATATCAAATGGCTACTTAAAATTTCCAAAAGTTATTTTGAGCATTTTTTTTAATTAATATTATTTATTTTCAAAAATAAAAATACTAAAAAACACACTAAATAAATTCATCTTTAAAAATAAAGCTACAAAATAAAAGTGATCAAAAACTACCAACAAGTGTTTTAAAAATAACTATCAACATCAAATATGTTTTACTTAAATTACAATATTAAAAAATATAATAAAAATAAAAACAATATTAAAAATTAAAAATAATAAATAGTCCCTAAATTTTGTCGGCTAATATAATCTTGATATTTTGATTTTAATTCATTTATGATCATTTAAATATCTAATTAAATAAATTAATTATTCTTATAAATAGTTATTTAATAAATAAATAAATAAAGTTGAACAATTTGATGTTCGATGCATTTATAATCATGAACAATATAATTCTAAACTCATGAATAATCTCTTTAAGAAGTTTGAAATGCTCATTTAAGGCTCAATTTTAAAATTTATTTAGTATGTAATTATATGGGAGTGTTATTCTTTCTTTAATTCAATTGTTTTAGTTTATTAACACAAGCTACTTGTTTATACTTGCTTATTTTTAAGTTAAATTGAGTATTTATTAGTATGCTTAATATGACTTATTATGTTAACTATAACTACAAGATAATATTGCCCAGTAATAGATTTAATAAGGCTTGATTAGTTAATGATCCTAGCTCAATCCAAACTCTAGCAACTATAATTTTAAATGAATTAAGCTCGAATACTACTTCACATGCTCTTATTAATCTCACGCTCGTGCTTAAATAAGAACAAACTCAAGCTCAAGCAAGCTCCTACTAGGCTTAGCTCGATTCATTTGCAACCCTAGTCTCTTGTAAGGATTGCGATATTTGAAATTTTCATTTACATTTTAAACATCTTTTAAAAATTTTAATGAATTCTCTAACATAATATGCAATCATTAATTCTTTCCCTTTGATTTAAATTGGATATTTGGTTACAAAGTTTGATAATACATTTTTTATCAATGTTTGTTCATATATATCACGTGTACAATTTTCAAATTTTGTTTCAACTAAGAGTCTCTTCTTAAGCTTCTACTTGCATTGCTTTAAAAATAAAAATTAAAAATTAATTTACAAGTATTTTTAAAAAGCGTGATTGATTTGGATGTATGCAAATTAATGCATTAATTTTTTTTGTATTTATTATGATATATTTCAAATACTTTAAATTACAAAAGTGATAGGCAATGGCAAATAAGAATCATGATTATCAAAGAATAAAATTTACCAATTTTGGATGATTTTCAAATGTCGAAAAAGTAAAGAGTTTTGAGCATTTCAAATCCTTTAAAAGTTTTACCTTGTTACTTTAATTTAAATAATCCCCACCCAAAAAAAATTAATTGCTAGAAAAAAATACAATACACTCCCAATTCTTCAAACTAAATAACCCTTAAAAAAACTAAAGAACCTCTTTCCTTATCTTTTTATGACACCGTCTTCTCCTTCCTTGATTACATCCTCTTTTCTTTTTTGGCCCATTTGAATTTCAAATTATAAGGTTACATTCTCTAATGATTGAAGAATATAACATAAGAAGTTCCTATGTAGTTATAATTGTATCATAGTCAATCCTATTATTTAAAGACAAATTATCAATATTTTATTAAATTATCAAAGCAATTAAAATTACATAGAACAAAATATATAGAATTGTTTAACACAAGCAACTAAAAGAATTTGAAACATAAAATTATCAATGCAAAGGGAATGTAGTTTTAGACTGTCAAAAAATCCACAAAGTCAAAAAGTTAATAAACACACTATCAAAAATAAAATTTGGGACAAATAATTGTTAAATCTTATAGTTAATGCCCATAATCAAATATAGTACATCAAAGGAAGAAATAACATGTCAAAGGTTCCAAACCTATTATATTTTATGTATTATAGTAATTTATATTTATGTTTCATATATTATATTATATATTGGTGGATGTATTTGATCATGTTTAAGTATTGTATGAGAGTTGTGATTGAAATCATTTAGTGTTTTAGTGTCAGAAGTGCATTAGCAGTATAGCACCTAGGTGCTAGCTTTATGGTGTCATGGCGCTATAGTTGATTCCTTATAGGGTGTTTGGATAGAGAAGTCAGCACCTAGGTGCTAGCTTATGGTGCGTTACCATTGTGAAATGATGGGTTCTGAGTTATGATAGTTTTTTAATAGTTTTTTTCCTAAGAGACGTATCCTTTATAGTATTGTATTTATATAAACTCTTCTTATGATTTAATAAAGAATTATTAGAATGATTTTTTGTGAAATTTTAGAGTGAAAACTCTTAGGTGAAAACTCTTAGTTTATGTGATCTCTCGCTACCATTCTATTTTGATGAGAAGAACTCCTTCACAACTCTTCTACTTTGGTAAGTGGAAGATCCAGAGCACGCCTTCTTCCTCGATCTACTGGGACGCTCATTGTGATCGCACCATACCATCATTTTTGATATCAGAGTCTAAGGTTTAAATGCTTAGAGAAAATGCTTGTAAATAATCCATATCAAATCTAAGTAAGGTTAGTTCTATATTTTGAATTTTGTACAATTTTCTTTACAGATTTAGTGATTTTCCTTCAAAACTCATGCTAAACTCATATGGTAGGCAATCATATGAACATTTATTTTACTACCAACTAATTATCTCTACTCATAAAGCCTAGCCTTTCCCTACTTAACATAACTACAAGCCATAATACTTGAGTGACAACTTAAGTAAGGGGCAATTCACTAAAATAGCCAAACCTAGTAAACAAACCTTACATAAATATCAAACTCATATCTTTAAAGATCTTATGTTTATTTTTTTGAATGTTTACTTAATATTTTATAGTATCCACAAGTTACTTTATGTTTATTGAAGGCTAATCATTTTCAAAACTATACATCTCATTGTGTTAATTTAGTTCATATAATGCATATTTAAATTTCATTTGAGAGAGGCATATTTACATTCCAATTGCATTAATAATGCCACAAAATTTTGTAAGCTTGGATCAATTTGAGAATTTAACTAGAAAAGTAGACGACAATACTATGCAAAATAAGAATAAACTTACTAGGATAAAAGACTCATTAGAAACTTAGCTACCCAAATTAAAACTTTAAATACTAGAGTTCAGACCCCACTTATTATTTCACATCAAGGTGATCCAGAAATCATAGGAGAGGAAAACCTTGATATTCTTAAGTAAGTATCCCAGTAGAAGACCAAATATAAGGAAAAATTATAGACATGAACATCTTAGAATCCATGAACCAATACATGAGTTAATAGAGCAAGTTAAAATAAAAGCCCCAACATATGACGATGTTCATGACTCAATAAAATTTTAGATTGACTAACTAAATGGACAATATTTTTTATCAGTATCATATGGATGATTATCAATGAAGTACATTTACCAAAACAAAATTAATAGATCATGTGAAAGTCTATTGGAATAACATTTTAGCTAAAAAAATAAAGAAATTTTAAGGCTAAATATTATCCTATAAATCATGATAAAAGGATCCACGAATAATTGACTATTTTTAAACAAGAGAATATGTCAGTAGTGGAATATATAAACACATTTGAGGACTTAATAACTAGAACACACTACATTATTCAAGAGTGGCAATTACCTAATAAATTTATCAGTAGTTTAGGAGGAGATATTATAAATGAGATAGAGCTTCATGATCCCGAGCCCTTAGAAGATGCATTTCACTATGCATTACAATTAGAAGAGCATAAGAAAGTTGCATCTGTATCCAAGATAAAAGCTCCAATATCCTCAACATATCCAACCACATCTCGATCTTAAAAGTATATTATTAGACTTAATCATTCTACAATGAACAACTCCCCTTTAATACGACCCCCACTGAATCTACTTCTAAAAATATGAGAGAAATAGTTTGCTTAAAATATTATAAGAAGGGTCATATGAAAAATCAACGTAAAGCTAAAATTACATTCCTATATGAATTGAAAGATTTACAAGAAGAAGATGAGAAAATTGAGCAGATATATGATGATTCACCACTATTAAATGAAGAAGTGGATCCAAATATAGGTAAATCATATGTGTATCTTATCCAAATATGAGATGTATGACTGCTTCTAAGGAAGAAGAAATATTTTCTCAATGTGTATCTTATGTAAAAGAAAAAGTGTAAGCTAGTAATAGATGGGGGTAGTGTTATGAATGTTGTATCAACACATACTATTACTAGAGCCAACCATATGACTACACCTCATCCAAAACTACTCCAAGTAAAGTGGATAAATTATACATCCCTACCTATCATAAATAAATGTCTCATTCCAATTAAGATAGGTAGTCATATTGATCAAACTTGGTGTGATGTTCTTTCAATGAAAATAACTCATATCCTATTAGGAAGATCATGGCTTTATGATTTGAATTTAATCAATTATGGTCGTGAAAATACTTATGTATTCAAACATAATAAAATAATAATTAAATTATTCCATGTAAAGCTTAATGAGGACAGATCAATTACACCTCCACATAGAATTCTTCTAATTCTGAACTACAACCCAAACCCGATCAAAAGAAAAACATGAAACTATAGATGATAGTGATATTACCATCGAGCGATATGAAGGATACTTCTTATTTACATTTTAATACATGTGAATCTCTTAGAATTCAAACCATAATCTTAGGGTTTAGATGCTTAGTTAGAGAGTTCATTGATCATATTTTTTATTTATCTAGTACCTTCGAGAAGTCTCCATTGATATTAAGGATAACCACAAACCTATTCTGGTTTTAAATCTATTATCTAAAGTTAAAGATTTGATCCTCAATGAATTACCTAATGAAATACCACCATTAAGGGATATGCGACATGCTATAGATCTGATTTCTGGGTCACAAATACCTAACTTATCTTATTATAGGTAGATGAACTTTTGAAGAAGCATTTTATCCAAAAAAAACCCTACTCCTTGTATTGTACCAGCTCTTTTAACTCTTAAGAAAGATAATATTTAGAGGATATGTATTGATAACAGAGTAGTAAATAGAATCATAATAAAATATAGGATTCTTATACTTAGGTTGGATGACATGTTAGATCTTATTTTAAGTTCTTCTTTATTCTTTAAAATTAATTTGAGAAGTGTATACCATTAGATAAGGATTAGAAGTGATGTAGGCAAGACAAAGTTCAAAACTCTTGATGGTCTTTATGAATGATTATTCATGCCATTTGGCTTTCAAATTTACCTAGTGCATTCATGAGACTAATGAACACTATACTAAAACCTTTTATTAATCAATTTCTTGTAGTCTATTTTTATTATCTTATTATAGGGTGCATATAGATTATCTTCAAAGCAGATACTTTGACTAGGTTGGTAGATGAAAGATCTTGATAATAATACCTTGGGAGTAGAGAAATGAACTTCATAATACACATATTATGCTATCATCACATGCAAGCTTATAAATATTTATAACTAGCATCACTTTATTTATAATTTTTGATTTATAAGTTTTGAAAAGTAATTTTTTGTTTAATAATGATAATAGCCACTCATATTCTTAATTTTAGCCAACACATGCAATTTGACATAAAGGAAACATTTTCTTTAATTAATTTTTAAAAGAAATAAATTGCATGATTTCATATGACAAGAAATATTTTGCATGATTGGAAATAAATAAAGGAATATAAGCACATGACTTCATTCACACTAATTAATTCCTAAGGATAATCCTATGAAATAAGATCATTTAAAATGAATCAAAATTCTTCAAAGAGATTTTATTTTGAATTTGATTTGACTTAGAAAATGTGAGAAAGATTTATTAATCCTAACCCATTCCCCCATGTGTAAATTGATTTAGTTTAATTTGGAATAATTAAGTTGATTTTATATTTTGATTAGGTTAAGGTATGAATTAAATCCATTAATTATGCCTTACTTATACCACTTCAACATAATTATCCAAGTAATTATGAGCCAACATATGATATGCAACCACATGAAAATTAAATTAGCAATGCACCTAAGAAATGAAGGGGCCTAATGCAATTGACTCACAATTATTGGTTAATTAAGCTAAAAGGTTTAATGAAGTGCTTTTATAACCCTTCTACACATGTAGTTTGATTATAATTTCTTCTGGACTCTTCTTAAGTTATTGAACACCTAAGAATCTACCCAAGAATTAAATGATTAAGTTCTAGAATGATTTGATTTTGAGTTTGATTAATTGAATTAATTAATGAGGTGATTAAGCCATTAATTAATTACAACTTGATTAAATGTTTTTCCAAATGAAATAGGCTTAGGAGAGAAGTTTGGGAAAGAAGTCATAATCTTATTCCCTAAGTCTATTCACTGTTTCATGATGATTAGCAAGCTTAATTAATGAATTTATCACTATTTATCATTTTAACTAATCATTTAATTAATTAAGAAAGTGATTAGGGATGAAAAAAAAATTACCCTAATTAGTCAAGCAATAAATTCCAAGAAAGTCATAGGAGGTAGAGGTCATCCCGCTAATTAACCTCAAAAAGTTTGGGATTAATTATTGAATTAATAAGGGAGTAATTAGCTTAATTAAATTTTTAATAAAACCCAAATTGAGTTAAAATCACTATTCAAAATTAATTAATTTTTATTTTATATTATTCTTCTCTCAATTATCTATAAAATGAGTATTTATTTGTATTTTTTGGATTTTTCTATAATTAGTTATGAATTTTGAAAGTTTCAATATTAAAATAAGATCAATTAAGCCTAATGTTGGCCTCATTTTTAGGATGAACTCTCAACCCCTCCTTCTTAGACATAGGACTTCTCTTAGACTTTAAGAGTTCCTTAGACTAAAGGCACATCTAGTGATTAGGTGGACACTTAACCTAGCCTTAGAGACTTAGAAGAGTTAGCCATAGGAATAGGTCATGCTTTAGGGGTGTTAGGAAAATTTGCCTACCCTATAGCTTGAACCAACTCCTCACTTCCTTCTTCTAAGTAAAAACTCCAAACTCATATCAACTCCAACTCTAACTCAAACCTTGAATCAATTCAATGGATTTTCTCAAATCATGAATCAATTCAAAATGATTCAAATTCAAATCCAAATCAAAATCTTCCCTAACTCACTTTGATTCTATCTCATGGACTTAGCCTAAATCAAATCCATATCAATTCAAATTCAAGAAATTTTCTCACAACCCATTTATATTTTAATTTATATTCACATATATAAATGAAATAAAAACTCAAATCAATCAAACCAAATCCCAAATTCAAATCCAAATCAAAAATCTTTCCTAAGTAACTTTGATTCTATCTTGTGGACTTAGCCTAAATCAAATCTAAATCAAATCAAATTCAAGGAATTTTCTCATAACCCATTTATATTCTCATTTATATTCACATATATAAATGACATATAAATTCAAATCAATCAAACCAAATCCAAAATTTGAATCCAAATAAAAAACCTTTCCTAAGTCACTTTAATTTTACCTTATGGACTTAGTCTAAATCAAATCTAAATCAATTCAAATTCAAGAAATTTTCTTATAACCAATTTATATTTTCATTTATATTCACATATATAAATGAAATATAAATTCAAATCAATCAAACCAAATCCAAAATTCGAATCCAAATGAAAAATCCTTCCTAAGTCACTTTGATTTTACCTTATGGACTTAGCATAAATCAAATCTAAATCAATTCAAATTCAAGGAATTATCTCATAACCCATTTATATTCTCATTTATATTCACAAATATAAATGAAATATAAATTCAAATATCCAAAAATAAATTCAAAACTCAAATCCAAATTCAACCAAAATTCAACCTAAACCTTTCAAGTCAAATTATTAAGCTTAGCCAAATCAATTTCAAATCAAGCCAAACTCTTTATTTTTCTTCATGATTCAATCAATCCTTCAATCATGAGTCCAAATATAAATAAAAACTCCAATCATCAAACCAAAACTAAATTAAAAAATCAAACCTAAGTCAAACTCATGTTCACCCTTTGAACTTGAAATTATTAAGTGGATCAAAACCCATTTGACTTCAAACCACTTGCAAATGGATTTATATTTTAATCATAAGGCCATTTGACCCACTTAGGCTCACTTGACCCAAAGTGACCTAAAGTACCCTTATGAGCCAAATTCTAATCCTAACCAAATTGGATTGAACTAAGCCCACCTAAGCCTCACATTATGAGCAACAATCATCATAAGATGATCAATCACTCAAATTGAGTCAAACTTAAGACTTGATCCAGTCAACACTCAGCCAAAATGAAACCTAAACTAGCCAAAATCCACCATATGTCAAATTGATTGAAACCATTGATCAAAACTCATTCATGACCAATGTTTGAACTTGACCAAGTTATCATTTGAGCCTAACCTAGCCCAATTGGCCACTTGACCCAAGTTGACCCAACTTGACCTAAAAAGTCAAAATGTGTCAAAACTTGATCTAAGCTCAATTGATTGAAACCAATGGGTCAAGTTCATTCCAAAACACTTGTTGAACTTGACCAAAGCCTCACTTGGCCAATTAGACCTAACCTAGCCCAATTGACCTTGAACCCAACTTGACCTAAAGGGTCAATTGAGCCAAATCCAAATATAAACTAAATTGATTGGAAACAAAAATACCAATCTATTTCAAATGATCAACCAAACATAAACCAACTCATGACCTAACCTAAATAGGTCAAATGGGTCAAATTGCTCAACTTGACCCATTTGACCAAAATAAAATCAAATGAACTAAAACCAAATATAAATCAAATTGAACTAAACAAATGATCCCAACATATTTCAAATGGTCATATGAACTTGACCCAACCCTTGGTTTGACCCAATTTGACCAATTGGCCAACTTGACCCAAGTTGACCCATTTTGACCTAAATGGGTCAACATGAGCTAAATCATATCAAACTAACTCCAAATTCAATGAAACTTAAACTAACCCATTTCTCAATCATACCAAACATATTCAAACTAAAATCAATATCAAATGACCATTTTACCCCTAAGCTATAGGGTAACCTAAAATCAAAACCACTTGAAATTTGGTCAATTCCTTTTCATGGACATTGGCATCCTCTTAATGGAACAAATGGTCACTAATAGACATGGTGCACATGACCCATTTGGTTTAGGTCAGCCAAACCCAACCCAAGGTCAAAATCGATCACTTCCTTCAAATTGAGCACATGGAAATATTTCCTCCACTCAATTAAGCACATAGAATGTTTCACCACTCCTCACCAAACCAATGCCATGCACAACAGCCTAACAACACTCAAGGAGGTCTATTGGATCGAAATGATAAGGAAGCCTGCGACCGTCCAATTCTCCTAGGGGGAGATATACTCCCCCTAATTCCACTTGAATTTAGGTGACACATTCGATTGAGCTCAGGGAACTCAGAACAAGTCATTGCAAGTCTCCCCAAGCTTCTTAGAGTGAGTGAGAATTCTCCATTTCTCAGTTTCTCAAAATTGAAAATAGGGGAGCTCAAGCCAATTTCCATCTCACTCAATACTCCAAACCAACCCAATTCCTTCTTCAAGCACCTTCAGAGGGCCTAGTCGAACTCATCCCAAGCTTCTTCCAAGCTCCAAAGGCAAGGGAGGTGGGACTTTGATCAAGGTCATGAGCATTTGAAGGTGAACTTGGTCCATAGTAAGATCCATTCAATCTTAACACCTCAAACCTTCAACAAGGCTTCGTCTCCACTAGACGAAGCTGCTTCAAGAGATTCGAGCATCGGTGATAGTCTCCGGTGAGGTATGCCATTAAACTGAGCATATTTACATTTTTTTTCTTGGTCCTTCACGAAGGAAAGTTTCACCCCAAGCAAAGTTATATGTTGGATGTGTTCCCCTTTACTCTTATATGGTGTGGGTTGAATTTGGTTTCAATCTGAGCTCAATGGAGCTCAGATCTTCGCATAGAAGATGGGCGGTGGCCATCTCCCACAAGGAAGATTAGGGTTGGATCATGGGCCATCCATCTGTGCATTTTGGATGGACAACCATAATCAAGATGCATAGGATATTCGATTTAATCCTTTAATACCACAGGCTTAATCTCAGACGTCTGATCCTTGATCAAACAGATGCGAAGAAAGCGCGTAGAGCCGACGTTGATGCAGAGCTATGATGTGATAACTTAAATAGCCTCTCCCATCATGCCACATGGAAATCATGCACTGTGTTAACCTCCACGTGGAACCGACGGGATTAGCTATTTTAATTAGGGATTAATTTAATTATCCTTAATCACTAAATCTTTATAATTGCATAACTAATTCTTGAAACATCCTAAAAATATAAGGTAAAAAACATTGGAAAGATAATTCAGAGGAGAATATTAAATTTAATTTCACTAGATTTTGAATAGTGTATTTTCCTTAATCAGGGTTTTAATGAAAACATTATAACCCTAATTACTCCCTAACTATCCCACTGATTAATCCCAAAATTCTCATGTGCATTTAGAGGGATGACTTCTACTTCACCTAATTTTCTTGGGATTTATTGATGGGTTAATTAAGGGGATCAATTACTTAATCCTTAATTACCCTCTTAATGCAATTAAGCCTCATTAAGTGTGTAAAAAGTGGTTTAATCCCATGATTGAGTTATTTAAGTTTTGTTTAATGATTAGGAGGTTTAGGGAATAATTTTGGGATATTTTCCCTAAGCTATTCCTTAAACCCCTTTCTCTTTCTTAATTTAAGTTTAATTAAGGATTACTTAATTAACTTGATAAATTATTTAAAATATTTGAGAACTTAATCAATCCATTTTGGGTAGATGCTTAGATGTTTAATAACTTAAGTGGCTTAAGGAAATCAAAACCTAATCCACATGTGTGGGAAGGGTTATGAAAGTACTTAATCTAAACTCTTTAGCTTAATTAATCATTAATTATGATTCAAATGCATTAGGCCATTTTCTTCATAGATGCATTGCAAATTTAAATTTCTTATGTGGTTTTATGCCATATAATTGGCTCATAATTATTTGGTTAACTATGCTAAGGTGGTATAGGTAAGGGGTAATGAATACACTTAATGTACAACCTAACCTGACTAAAACATAAAATTAACCTAATCGCCTACAAATTAAACAAAAATAACATACACTTGTGGGGATGGGTTAGGACCAGCAAACTCATATCACATTTCTCAAATTGAAATCAAACTCAAACAAAATTAAAACTCTCTTTAAAATAAATTTGATTCGCTTTAAATAATTCTATTCCATAGGATTGTCTTTAGGAATTAATTAGGGTGAATGAATTTACATTGCTTTCATTACTTTATCTCTTTCCTAGCATGCTAAATGTGTATGTCATATGAAATCCATGCATTCATTCCTTTTAAAAATCAAAATTAAAATGAAATGTTTCCTTTATGTCAAATCCAATGCTTTAGGTAAAGTAAGAATATGAATGACTATTATCACTATTAAATTCAAAATTATTTTCAAAATTTATAAATCAAACATCAAAACTGTAAGGTATGCTACTTATAATTATTTTTAAGGTTGCATGTGAGAAATATAAAGATATTTATTATGTGGCTTTGATTCTCTTCCTTCTTAACATAGAATTGTATAGATTGGCAAAGTGTATAGTCCATTTGAAAAGGACAACACTTGTTCAAATACATTCTATACACTATGTCATGACTTAAGAAGAATTTCACATCACACATATAAATTAAACAACCAAACCAAAAATCAAATAAACATAAACTTTTGCATCTTTCTTTTTCCTTCTTTTTTTTGTGCATTCATATGTATTTAACGAAAGTAGTATATTAGTTTGGACAACCCCGAGGTTGCGAGGCTTTAAGTAGCCTAAGTAGGTCTTGTACCTTACACCCTAACAATATGACTCACTTATGCCTTTCATACATACTCATGTGCATATGAATAAAGAATAAAAGAATACCCCTTTTCTACTTAATGAAAATCATGCATCAAAAGCATCCAAATTTTCTTAAGTAACTTTAGCATTCTTCATTAAGGTGTGCAAAACATTCCCATTTGCATGTATAGATATACTTAGGATTCATCTATATGCATGTTATATATGTTGGGAAAGAAATAAAGTGGTGTGTGTTTTGTGATATTATTTCACTTTACTTAATCTTAAAATGCCTTTCCTTTTGAATAAGTTTATTTAGAGTTATTATAAACTTAGGATTAATTAAAACACATAAGAAAACATTCACTAAACAAAATCAAACATGAATCCACTTTAGAAATTACTTACGGTATCGAAGGAAGGAGAAGTTTCTCTTCTTTTTTTCCTCTCTTTCCAACTTAGTAATTAACTGTAGGTTCATTCAAACTTAAATAAATCACCAAATAAAAATCAACTAAATCAAATAAATAACTTGAATAAAACCACCAATCTAAGTTGAACATTTTTCATACTTAGAAAATTTAAACCTTAAAGCCATAGCTAAGCATACCACACAAACCTTTTAAAGGATATGCATTATGCTAAGTCACCATTTTTAGCTTTAGGTTAGGGCAGTGCATGGTTTAATGCTTTACTTTTATTTTGTGATTTTTTATTTTAGTCCGGATCTTAGGGTGAATGTGCGTAGACTGAATGATAAGATGATTTATTCTAATCATTATCTTCTGCAGGGGATTGTGCTTAAGGGGTGCTGTAATAAAAAAAATATAAATGCTTTTGTTGTGCATGTGTTTATACCCCTAAGCATAATCCAATAGGCCAGGTGGACTTGGTTAGCCATGTGTAGGGTGCTAAGTCCAATATACATGCTTAGGATTTGTATGGTTTGTTTAGATAATCTCTATTTTGCAGGTGTTAGTTAGATTTACTTTTTATTTACCCATGTAATTAGGATTTTGGAATGATTATTATGGGGGATTAGGATGAGCATTGGTTATAAGATTACATCTTATGTACCATGTGAAGCCTTTGAGCAAACATTCCAACCATCTAAAATAGGGAATCAAAAGAAGAAGGAAGAAAGAAGAAAGAAGAAAGAAGAAATGAAGATGAAGACAACATGAATTTATTGCTTAATTGTAATTAATTCATTTGTAATCCAGTTGTATAAGGGTAGAGCTCGCTACCCAATTTGTTTTATTTTATGTGGATGACCACCACAAATGACCTTTTATTCTTTTACGTTAGCTTTATAAAATATTTGATATTTTGTTTAGCTTATGCATTAGAAATGATATGTTTTCTTAGTTTCTTCCTTACTTGATGTATGGCTTGGATGACAAGTAGGCTCTTAAGGAAAAATAAATCTTCTACCGAATTAAACAACTCAAAATTTAAAATAAATAACTCATAACTTTACTTAAAGCTTAGTTAAAAATCAAGATAAAAGAATTAAACCCTTTTGGATGTACTTTCTTTTCTCACATTATGCATAAAAGCATATTATTTTACTATTGATTGAGGGTTTCCACAGTAAAGAACTTGGCTTGACCTTTGAGAGCCATGGTAGAAATACACCTCATTAATTTTGGTCCATAATCTTATTTCTCATGCATTAGACATATGAATCGCTTGAGTCAAATGATTTTCCTAAATGAAAATAAAACATATGAAAATTTGCATTAGATTTAAGTCATTATCATGCCTTACATGATCTAGTCTCAGGAGTGTGTTTAAGGACTTAGTCTCTTCTACATAAACAACAACAATTGTTATCTTGCATAAATATATGACTTTCATATTTTAAAACCATAGAGGAGCTGCCACCCCTGGTTGTAAGTCCAACTGGATTTATCTTTTCTTGTGGAGGTAAACCAAATACCCATTTTTGCCTAAGATTTAGGTCGTGCTTTTTGGGCCTCGCCAAAGCTCCCTAGATTTAGGTTCAGAGGTTGCTACTTCCCTTTGTAGTCTATGAGCATAAATCTCCACCTCTTAGGCATTTCTATAACCTTATACTATGGAATTATAAGCCCTACATTTCTAATAAAAATTTAACTCAAACAAATTAATTCAATTTCAAAATTATAAAGCCTAACCATACGGTAGTTTGGGATGTTTACTAGGCTTCCTAGTATCTTAAGCGTCCCCTACTTGTTTGCATTTGGCTTCAGTAAGAACTCCCTCCTCTTGATCCATCCCATTTGACTTTCTAAAAATAAACTAATCAATTAATAGTCCTACATTTTCAAAATATTTGGAGACAATGATCATTACCTTAATAGTATTCTAAGCCATGTTCCTGGATGTAATTTAACCATGGGGCTTGCCTAGAACTTAACAACCCTTTAAAATAAACCGCTTACTTTTCATGTAAAGTAAGAATCTTACATACAAAAAACTCATAGTCCTTAGGAGTCCTTATTGAGGTGATTAGGTCCATTGTAGGGTGGTAACTTCTATCTTTCGAGATAGTACACCTCTCCTCAATGTCATACCCGTCACCCTAATAAGAACATCTACGGATCTCTGTGGCATCCTAACAAGGCATAATTTTATATATATTTATGTTTTCATTTGAACTTCTTTTTCTAAAGGGAAGGGGATAGATGAAGGCAGAGATATATATAAAAATATTTCTCCAGATCTTTCACTCTCAGGGTTCCTCTCCATCTTTGGTAAATGCTTGTCTCCAAGTATTGATAGTGGGTTTATACTTTTGTGTGAATCCAAGACTATCTTTCTTTTTGTTGGCACTTAACTTATTTCATCCTTAAGTTAAGTTAGCCAATATCTTTAGGTTTTAGGACCTCACCTCATGTTTATCTTAAAACTCATTTCAATGGGTGAAAATAAAAATTGAATAAAAAGAAAATGATCAAAGACTTTCTTTTCAAAAGCACTTTTTCAAAAATACACTTAATAAAATATTTGCACTACATCTAATAATTTTTCACAATTGTTACATGTAGAAACATTTCAAAAATAAAATCAACACTCGTATTTTCTAAAAAAAATCACAAATCAACTTCTTCACTCAATTCATTTTGATGAAGACTTCATTTTCAAAAATAAAATTCCAACAATCATGTTTTCAAAAGCATAAAATTTGAAGATGGGCCTTTCCATTCAACACATCCAAATATAGTGGATGGATATTACTTCTTCAAGCAAAATCATAACTTTAAAATTCCACTGAACACATTCCACATGTGTTAGGTTAGAATTTTCACATTTTCAAAAGCACAGATGAAACCTCTCCATTTGATATACCCACATTTATTGAATGGAGGTTTCATTTCCAATCAAAAATAAAAAAAATAAAATTTCAAAAAGCACATATGAACATCTCCAGTCAATATACCCAAATTTATTGAATGAAGATTTCATTTCAAATAAAATGACATTATTTTGAAATTCCACTCAACACATTCCACATGTGTTAGATTGAATTTTCACATTTTCAAAAAAAGCACATATGAAACCTCTCCATTTAATATACCCACATTTATTGAATGGAGGTTTCATTTCCAATCAAAATCCAAAAATAAACTTTCAAAAAGCACATATGAACCTCCCCATTCAATATTCCCAAATTTATTGAATAAATATTTTATTTCAAAATAAATGACATTATTTTGAAATACCATCTAACATATTCCAAATACAATTAGGTTGGAATTTTCTCTTTCAAAAAATAATAATCACACATGAAAATACATCTTTGAAAATGAAACATAATTGATTTTCATCTTACATACCCAAATTTGTTAAGTGGAAATCCCTCTTTTCAAAATCAATAAAAATACAAAATTTCAAGACACATTGGAACTTCATTTTAACATACCACATTTGCTAAAATGAAGTCTCCATTTTTCAAAACAAAATCCAAAAAAAAAAAAAACACATTTGGAACTTCATTCTAGCATACCACATTTGCTAAAATGAAGTCACCATTTTCAAAAACAAAATTTTTCAAAACATATTTGGATCTTCATTCTAGCATCCACATTTGCTAAAATAAAGTCTCCATTTTCAAAAACAAAAATTTTCAAACCATATCTGGAACTTCATTCTAGCATACTTCATTTGCTAAAATGAAGTCTCCATTTTTGAAAACAAAATTTTTCAAAACAATATTTGGAACTTCATCCTAACATACCACATTTGCTAAAATGAAGTCTCTATTTTTAAAAATAATTTTATTCAAAACACATTTGGAACGTCATTCTAGCATACCATATTTGTTGAAGTGAAATCTCCTTTTTCAAAACAAAAAAATTTGAAACACATTTTTGAAATTTAATTTAGCATTCCGAAAGTTATTAAGTGAAATCTCCATCTCACAAAATTTCAAAATACATTGGAACTTCATTTTAGCATACCACATTTGCTAAAGTGAAGTCTCTATTTTTCAAAACAAGACCCAAAATAAAAAGACACACTTTTGGAACTTCATTTTTTAGCATACCATATCTGCTAAAGTGAAGTCTCCATTTTCAGAAGAAAATCGAAAACACAAAAGAATTTGAAACACATTTTTGGAATTTCATTTAGCATACCCCAAAGTTGTTGAGTGAAATCTCCATCTCATAAAATTTCAAAACACAATGGAACTTCATTTTAGCATACCACATTTGCTAAATTGAAGTCTCCATTTTTCAAAACAAAATCCAAAATAAAAAAGAAACACTTTTGGAACTTCAATCTTTAGCATACCATATTTGCTAATGTGAAGTCTCCATTTTCAAAATGAAAATCAAAAACACAAAAATTTGTAACACATTTTTGGAATTTCATTTAGCATACTCAAAGTTGTTAAGTGAAATCCCCATCTCACAAAATTTCAAAACACATTGGAACTTCATTCTAGCATACCACATTTGCTAAAGTGAAGTCCCCATTTTCAAAACAAAATCAAAACAAAAAGAACACTTTGAACTTCATTCTTTAGCATACCATATTTGCTAAAGTGAAGTCTCCATTTTCAAACAAAATAAAAAACACAAAAATTTGAAACACATTTTGAATTTCATTTAGCATACCCAAAGTTGTTATGAAATCTCCATATCATTTCAAAACATAATGGAACTTCATTTTAGCATACCACATTTGCTAAAGTTAAGTCTCCATTTTTCAAAATAAAATCCAAAAGAAAAAAGAAACACTTTTGGAACTTCATTCTTTAGCATACCATATTTGGTAAAGTGAAGTCTCCATTTTCAAAACAAAATCAAATACACAAAAATTTGAAACACAATTTTGGAATTTCATTTAGCATACCCAAAGTTGTTAAGTGAAATCTCCATCTCACAAAATTTCAAAACACATTGAAAATTCATTCTAGCATACAACATTTGCTAAAGTGAAATCTCTATTTTTCAAAACAAAGTCCAAAACAAAAAGAAATACTTTTGAACTTCATTATTTAGCATACCATATTTGCTAAAGTGAAGTCTCCATTTTAAAAAAAAAATCAAAAATACAAAAATTTAAAATACATCTTTGGAATTTCATTTAGCATACTCAAATTTGCTAAGTGAAATCTCCATTTCACAAATTAAAGAAACACATTGGAACTTCATTTTAGCATACCACATTTGCTAAAGTGAAGTCTCCATTTTCAATCAAAATCCAAAACAAAAGAAACACATTAGGATTTCCTTAGCATACCCAAATTTGCTAAGGATCCTATTTTTCAAAATCAAAATCTCTAAAAACAAAAGAAACACATTAAGATTTTCTTAGCATACTTAAATTTACTAAGAGTCCTATTTTCAAAAAAATTAAATAAAAAAACAAAACACACTTGGATTCCTCATTTAACATACCTAAATTTTCTAAATGATAATTCCATTTTCAAAATCACAAATGATTCACAAAATAAAGCAAACAAAGAAAAAGAAGAAATTTGTTTTCAAACACCTCACTTAGCATACCCAAATTTGCTAAGTGAGTTCCAAAAATCTCAAATCAAAATCAAATTGACCCTTTACTTTAACATACCCAAAATTGTTAAATAAAGGGTCCTCAAAATCAAAATCAAAATTTAAATATGAACCAATGGAAACATATCTTCAAAAATATTTGAACTCATTTTCAACATATCCAAATTTGTTGAAAGTGGATTCTACATCCAAAAATTTCTCTTTCCAATCAGATCTCAAAATCTATTCTAAATCATTTGAGCTCGACTTAACACTTTCAAGATGTTGAGTATGGGTTCAAATTTTAAATTCAAATTCAAAATCAACAAAGCAAGAAAATATAATTCAAGTTTGTTTTCGACAATGCAGTTACAGTCATCTTCAGTCAATTTTTTCAGTCTCAGTTCAATACAGTTTGATTCAATGGCAACACCCAAGTATGTGTTCATTTTTTTCTATGGGATGGATTTAGCCCTAGATCAGGCCATCCTTCCTCTCGACTATGCCCACCTCATCCACTTTGGATGAGGCTTTGAGGGGGCCCAAATTACATGCAAGGAGACCTCCCTCATGATTGTTAGTAGAGCATAGTGGTCGAGCAGGAGCCGATCATTCGGGTTAACAAGTCATCAAATTTTGAGATTACGTCAATGAAGAGGAAGGCTATGGCAGTTCCAACAATAGCAGTGTTAGTACCAGCCAATGCTGTGGTTTCCTCATCGCCTTAGGTTAGCACCCACTCACTAGCACCGGGGAAGGCTCGATCCTGGATTGTCTCCCCACTTTTAAGGTTGGGTCTAGCTCTACTGCCGCCCTACCAGGATCCAAAGGAGAAATAAGAACTGCATGATAAAGCTGTACCACACCCGCATCGCTAAGGAGATGGAGGCAGCCATGCAATCTGTTATTGAGGAGTTATCCATGTGGTTTCCCACTTGCAAAGAACCGACATCCTCTCTCCGACAGAGGATGTTAGAGGATTTGCTTCACCTCCACCAAGCGTGCCCACCGCTAGTGAGAGGAGGAGGTCTTATGCCTGCCTCCAATCTATTCTATGCAGTGCAAAACCTACTGACGATCTCGAGTGCTCAATTTTTTGAGATATGTTATCCCCTCGAAGTGGGAAGCATCTTAGGAAAGGGCTGGAGGCCCATACCTCACATATCACCAGAGAGGAGGAGGTTCAAGGTAGTGAGCCTCTCCTGACTCATTGATTTTCTGACTGTGCTACCCACTTCAATCATACCAATAATATTCTGCTCACGGGAACCACACATCATAGAAGAGCAGCTCCTATCCTGAGAGAATCGGTGGTGCCTCCACTACACCGCTCTACCCCCCGTCCACCATCGCATGTCCATGTTCCAGCATCTCTGGTTCCACCAAAGCCTATGAAGGTCACATTTGGGGAGAAGAGGACCCTGTTGGTGATCCGGCTACAGCCGAGAGATCCCATCCTATCTACACCACCTACTATGGTGAGGCCGAGCTCTCCACGACCTTGCCTCGAGGTGAAGAAGGAATGGCGACCTCAAGCATAGTGTGGTGTCCCTTCACCGCCACCACCAATGGACATAGAGATGGTTCGAAGCTTCGAGGGAGAGGGTGAGTTGCACCTATGATGATGGATCCTCCTGGAGTGTCACCCCATCCGATTCGTTAGGAGAGCATATTTCTTCTAGTGAGTATAGCCCTCATAGGGTTGACTCTCTAACAGTAGGGGAGGTCTGGTGCCTCACAGTACATGATAGTAATCCCACCACTGGTAAGCCAAAGTCATTTGTACCAGTTCAAATAGATCATTCTCTAGATGATATAGTTGCCCATTATTTCATGGAGAAGAAAGAGATCCTAGGATATGACTAGTATGATGAGGAGAAGATCAACTTTGATCCTAATGAAGATGACTTATTGGGAGATCCAGCAAGGGTTTGCATGATAGATACCAGGAGATCCCTCCTTAGAGAGCAGCAGACTATGGAAGGTGTTGAGGCCTAGCAGGAAGATACACCCTACTCGACCCAATACCTCCTTCAACAAATAAAGCAGAAAGATGAAAAAATAGATAGGATGGAGAAGAGGAGATCTCGCTAGCATCAAGCACTTTGAAACCAAGCACCCATCCTACTATACGAGATCACCCGAGTTGTGCATATCTTGACCAATAAGACCTTAGCTCTAATAGAGCAAGGTAGCACCAGCATATATAGGAAGGTAGTGGATAGTACCTCCATATAGAAAAAAAAAAAAAGATATCAAGAGCATGGTTGAGCAGCAACTGAAAGAAGAGTTGGCTCAAGCTTGAGGAGGATCATCAGTTCTAAAGGGTAGACCCTACCTGGATAAATTTGATGCAATCCAATATCCTAAGAGTTTCATGCCTTCTTCTTTCAAGAGTTTTGATAGTAGTGGGAACCTGAGGCAACACATTACACATTTCAGAGCTAGTTGTTGCAACACCGGTGGCAGTGACTGCTTTACTCTTCTGTCTCTTCATCAGTAGCTTAGTGGGTATAACATTTGATTGGTATGTTGAACTTCCCAATAGTTCAGTGAAGACTTTTGCTGAGTTGGAGCAACTCTTTATCAAGAGGTTTGTTAGAGCTCAGCAAAGGGTCACTGTTGGCGATCTTGTTATGGCTCAACAAAATCCTAGTGAGTCTCTTATTGATTACATTCTCAGATGGCATAATTTGAGTATGAAATATGAATCACAGCGATTTGAATAGCACACCATCAAGATTCTACTTAAGAATATCCATGACCCGGTCTCCTTCATGCTCAAAAGTTTCACCAGCAAAATCTTTGAGAAATTAATCAAAAAGGCAGCTATCTTGCAAGGAAAAGCCAAACAGTTTCCTTCTCTAGATCTACCAATAAAGCCAAAGCTGTAGAAAGTATATGAGAAGAAACCAGGGTCATTGATGGTAGTGGGTATGGGGAAACAATCGGCCAGAGAGTAGTTTGAGAGACCTCGTGCTCCACAGCCATCACTTCCACCTCCTCTACCACCACCGAGGTAGCCCTACCAGCCACATAGCCTCCATGGCCTGCACCGCCTCCTCCTCAGCCACATCATCAGCAGCAGCGGTACACATACCCGCCACCAGGTAGCTATGGTCCACCTACTCTTTTGGATAAACTTAACAAGCCTTATTCATTTAAGAGGGAGGTAATCAGGAAGATCTTTAAGAATCTCTTAAAGAAGCTGATTTTAGCTACCCGAACCTAGGAGACCGGAGGAAGTGGGCAAAAGACACGATCCTAACTTTTGCCCCTACCATCGTATACTAGATCATGTTTTGAAAGTTTGCTTCCCATTTAAGGACTGGCTTGAACATAGCTTCAAGACCGGTGATACAGTTATCTTGAAGGAATACCTTGTGGAACAACCATCCATTTCCATTAGGATAATCCTTGGGGATACTTGTGATCCTTCCAAAACCAAAGAAGGTTGGGATATCTCCTTATCCAAAACCTCTAAGAAAATTATATTGAAGATCAAGAAATTTTCCTTGTAGGTGCCTGAGTCAGCTCAAACCTCCAACATCAAGGAAGGTTTGCAAGTTTCCAGAGCCAACTTAGGGAAAAGGGGAGCTCACAGCATGTGCTAGCCTGGGATAGCCTAGTAGCAACCACCGACCGAGTTTAGCCTCCAGTCCACTATTCCAGCTACCACATCAGCGACTACCACTACTTCAGCTAGCTTTTTTTCTTCTAGTAGACATCTTGTATCGGGATGAGAGGCATCAAATCCTCCCTCTTACTTTACTTGATTTTACTATGTACCCTATCAAATCCAAGAAATTAAAGAATAAAGCTAGCTTGAATTATATCATGTCACTTCGATGGGTTATTTGAATCTATTCTAATGATAACTCTTCAAGTTTAAACAACTATAATAATTTGATCTTCCTTTGATTTAGTTGGATTTTCCTACTGAAATACTATGAGTTTGCCTCTTAAGATAGACTTGGAATCATCCATTGAGGGTCCCATAGGAGAAGCTAGGTGAGCTCATGTGTGTAGAACCTTCCATTACCCTACCACAAGAGATCACCGAAGTCAACCTCCGTAGTGGCAAGGTTCTACCTCCTAGGGCAGGACCTCAAGATAGAGGGAAATAAGTCATTGGTTTAGAGGATCGAGAAGCCCTCCACTAGGATGCTCCACCCTTAGATATTCTTGTGGAGGATCAGCCCAAGGTGGACTACAATGTCCTCTCTCACCTAAGAAAGTTCCATCTAAGCTAAGCATATATGATGCCCTTGTCTTATCCAAAGAGATGAGGGAATCATTAATCAAGGCTCTCCTTGATCCTGAGATATGCTTAGCTTAGCTGACCACTATTGGTGAGGAGGCACATTACTTCAGAGAAGCTCAGAGAATCACTTTCACAGATGAAGACTTACTTCTGGGGGACATGGAGCACAACCGTCCCCTCTACATTATAGGGGACATGTGATTGACTTGCAAAGTTCTCATGATCCAGTGCATCGGTGAATATTATGAGTCTATAGACCCTTGCCTATTTGAGGATAGACATCTCCACACTCTGAGGATATCGGATGATGTTGAGAAGATTCAATGAACAAGGCAAGCGGGATTTAGGTTTTGTAGTGTTACCCTTGGGGATAAGTGACTGGAAGACTGAAGCCAAGTTTTATATCATTGATTTGAATACTTCAATTATTGCTTTGCTCGGTAGGCCTTGGATACATCAGAATAAAATGAATCCATCCTCCCTCCAGCAGTGCAACAAGTTCAGGAAGGATGATATTGAGTAATGTGTTAAAGGAGATGAAAAGCCATTTTCAATTAGAGAGGTTGAGATATATGAGGATGCAACCTACTATCTTCCTCAAAACACTTTTTCTCATGAATTTGGACAAAATTCAAATTCAAAAGAAAAGGAAAATAAAGAAAAAGAAAAAGCAAAAGAAAACGAAAAGAGAAATGAAAATCCAAGTGAACAAGAAAAGGAAATTGAAGAAGAAATAGTGTCGCATATCACATTCCACCCACAGTTCATTTCATCATATGGACATGTGGGTAGATGACTCAACCTCCAAAGTGAGCAGAGGCAAAGAGAAATTTCAGAGGTGGAAGACCCCTGTTGGCCATTAGCCAATAGGGGTTATGTTCCAGTTCATAGGAGTACCCCTACTATTCACATAGACTTGGAATCCAGCTCGGAGGATGAGTCTAATGTGATTAGCATACCAGCCAACCCCTCTCAGTGGGTTTCATTGGAGGTGACACTCAAGCCGACAATGATGAAGATCGGTCATAAAGCAAAGTATCAATCAAATGTATGTGAAACTAGCAGAGTTAACCTTAGCTCTAACCTCACTTTCATCTCAAAAGTTGAAGGTTTAGTAGTTAAGGAAGCCCCTAAGTCTTCTGATATGAAGCCAAAGAGATTCTTTTGGATCATCTTCCTCAAGTCCTGAAGTTGATGTAGAACTTGAGGAGAGTTCATATAAAGAATTAATGGAATTACCTTTTGATAGGTACTCGCCTTGTGTTCTTAATCTTGCAAAGAAGGTTTTGATTCCTTATTCATGGTCTAAGCATAGGTCAGAGTACTTAAAAAAGCTATGGAACAACACATGTAGGGATGGACAATCAAGATCAAAACTAGGATTCGGTATAGTGGGTCCAGTCGACGATGATGATTATTGCTTAGTTCTCACTAACCATCTGGAGTTTGATAGGTTCTTTTCACACCAAACCAACTCTTATGAGGATGTGCATTTAGAAACCTTAGATGATTCAAATGATCTTCAAATCAAAGATGCACCATCAGAATTTAAAGAGGAGATCCATTCAATAATTGACAAGCTTATAGAAATCAACCTCGGGATAGAAGAAAATCCACGCCTGACATACATCAGTTCATTGTTGAATGAAGAAACCAATGACTTAGTTAGGCTATTGACTGAGTATAAAGACTACTTTGCATGGAGTTATGAAGAGATGCCCGGATTATCTCCTGACATTGCAATCTACAAACTAGCAATAAATCCTAGTGCTAACCCTATCGAGCAAGCTCTTAGACGCATGCGATTAGAAATCGAACATGTCATTTCTGAAGTCAAGAAATTGATCGATGCTAGTTTCATCAGGGAAGAAAAATATCATACCTGGTTAGCTAGTGTCATTAATTAAGAAAAAAGAATGGCCAAATTCATATGCATCAATTTAGTGACTTAAATAAGGCATGTCCTAAGGATGAGTTTTCTTCCTATACTAGAATTAGTGATGGACATCCTCACCTCATGCAATTTTCTCCTTTATGGATGGGACATCCGCTATAACCAAATCAAGATGGCCCCCGAGGATGAAAGAAACACACCCAACCTCAAATCTATTATTATAGGTCATGCCTTTCGATCTTAAAAATGTTTGTGCTACATACCAATTATGACTCGTGATCTTCAACAAACTCATCCATCATCGTTGAGTGTTATGTTGATGATCTAGTAGTCAAGAGTAGAGAAGACCATCTCTTTGACTTGAAAGTAGTTTCAATGGTTAAGATAATATAACCTCAAAATGAATCCTCAAGTGTGCATTCAAAGTAACTTCGAAATTCCTTGGGTTTGTTGTCAAAGGGAATAGAAATAGATCAAAAGATCAAAGCTATCTTAGAAATGCCACCTCTAAGAGTTTAACTCAACTCGATCTTTCCAAGGATGATTATGTATCTAAGATGCTTTATTTCCAACCTATCGTAGATGCAATATTCCACTTATCAAAAGGATGCCAAGTTCAAGTGGGATGATAAGTGCCACATGCCTTTGAAGATATCAAGGTATTTGGTGAAGCCACCTTTTAGTAGCCCCTATCTGAGGCCACTCATCCTCTACACCGCAGATTGGATGACTCTTGCACTTTGATCAAGCCAATGATGAAGGGAAGGAGACTAATCTCTACTACCTCCATCACGATTCTCTAAGTGAACTATCCACCTATTGAGAAACATTGCCTAACTTTGATCTTTGCCTCCCAAAAGCTACATACACTATATGCTTTCTCATAAAGTGAACTTGATTTAGAACCAATCCAATCCAAGATCTCATGACATGGCCAAATGCTATTTGGACATTTGGCATGATGGTCCATGATCCTCTGTAGTTTGATATCACATTCATACTTGTGTGGTAAAGGACAAGCACTAGCGATTTCTTAGAAGACACACTTCGCTGATTCACCGCTAGTGACGATCTGATGAACAAATCATGAACTTAGGGAGGTTGACAATCACCGATGGGAGATATTTTGATGGTGTAGCTTCTTCATAAAGAGAAGCACCATGATCTACTCTTCCGTGAAAGGCGTGGGTAGAATAGTTCTCTAACTCCACCATGTGATGAGATTCTCACTATATTTCCAATCCTGCACCAACAAGTTGAGTATGATGCTTATCGATCTAGAGTTACCTATCGATGTGTCAAGAGCATCAACATCTTTGGGATTCTTAGTTGGTCATCAACCGCATTGTCGTCCTACAGGTTCTCAAACCCAAGCTTCATCATTATCATGAGTATACATGAAGCTATTGGCCCAAATCCTCAAGTCACCATCTACAAGGTTCAGAGAAGAAAGAATAGATGCTTTGGCCAAACTTGCCAAAGAATTGGCATGTCCGGAAGATGAGTCCATTCCAAGAAGGGTCCAAAATAGACAAGTCATATCCCTTATTAATGCTGAACTCATTGAGAGACTTTCTCTTGAAGGGGAGGTTGACATTGCCTATAAGGACAAGGAGCTAAATTGGAGGAAAACCA
This sequence comes from Cymbidium sinense, assembly GCA_021442155.1. Taxonomy (NCBI): domain Eukaryota; kingdom Viridiplantae; phylum Streptophyta; class Magnoliopsida; order Asparagales; family Orchidaceae; genus Cymbidium; species Cymbidium sinense. The sequence continues at coordinate 54,349,223 of CM038232.1, forward strand.
TTCATAGACTATTTGAACACTAGAAAACTACCTCAAGAAAAGTCACAAGCCCATCAGGTGAAACAGAGAGCTCTCTCCTATGCTCTCATTGATGGCACTCTGTACCAACGATCCTTTGATCAAATGTGGTTTTGTTATTTAGATAAGCATGAAGCCTGTGGAATTATAACTAAGGTACATTTAAGTCTATGCAGAGCACATCAACCCGGTCTAAAGATGAAGAAGAAGATCAAGAGACTAGGATACTATGCCTTCGATGATTCTGACGCATGGATGTAGCTAGAGATGCCATCGTGTGTACACCATGGTCTTACATCAACCACCCAACATTCTACACCCTACATTGGCCTCATGGCCATTTGAGTGTTGGAGTACCGACATTGTGGGTCTGATCGATCCTCCTTCTTCCAAGGGTCATTAGTTCATCTTAGCTGCCATCGACTATTTTTCCAAGTGGGTAGAGGCAATCCCACTCAGAGAGGTCACAACTCAGCATGTGATTCAATTTTTTTTTGAAACCATATCATATATAGGTTCTTGGAAATATATCCAATAATGGTACGCATTCAAAAGCACCAAGATCAACAACTTTGCTAAGACACGATATGGAGATTCTCACCATTTACTACCCTAGAGCAATGGCTTGGTAAGCATTCACAAAACTCTCATCCAAATATTAAAAAAGACTCTTGATGATAACAAGAAGTGGAATGAGTAGTTGTTGAAGCCCTGGCCTACCACATACACCAACTCCAACTCAATCTATCCCATTTTTTTTAGTGTATGGGTTTGAAGTCGTTCTACCTTTAAAAGTTCACCTCTCATCACTAAGGATAACATTGGGTAATAAGATCACTATAGATTATAATGCAAAGTTGCGGTTAGAAGAGCATGAAGGTTTGGAGGAGAGTCGCCTACGAGCATGCCAGAACCTCGAGTTTTACAAGGCTAGAATGATTCAAGCTCACAAAAAGCTAGTCCACCCAAGGTGTTTCCAAGTAGGAGAACTTGTGTTAGTCCGAGACCAATTTTGCTCAAAAAGATGGGAGGCAAGTTTGAACCCACTTGGGAAGGCCCCATGTATAGAGAAGGCCTACCAAGGAGGATCTATCGCTTATTAATTGTAACACATGCTTCTAATCAATAGTCTCTATTTAAAGAAATATTACCCATAAAACATGTTTGAAAATAATTAGCAACAAAAAAATAAAAATCTGATTCCATTTCATCAAAAGCTTCTTTTCTTTCGAAGCGTTGTTAGCTTGTCTTACGAATCTTCCATGGCATGTTCAGGGTATATGTAAGAGTCCCCCGATGGCATCCTATCCCTCTTTCACAACACAAACACAATCTTCTTGCACTATTAGAATAGGTGTGAGAGAACCCAAGAGGCATCTATTTCGATTAGCACAATTGAGTTAGGTGTAAGAGAACCCAAGCAGCATCCTTTCTTGGTGGGAATCCTTGCTGCCATCCATGGCACCATTTCATCCAATTCCTCAATGTGTTTTAGGTTAAGTGTAAGAGTCCCCCAGAGGCATCCTATTCCATTTAAACACAAACACAATAATAAACACATAACTTTTGTCTCAAGCTATTTTTGATGTGAGAGCAAGTCCCTTGTGGCACTCACACATTAGCCTAGGTTGGGTCTCATGCTACCTGCTAGTATGTCACCCTAGTGGTCACTTGTTAAAGATGTGAGTCCCTGCTTTCTTCCTAACTTGATCATTATAAATATGAGCACCTTGTTAGTATGGTAGACTTCACTATCCACCAAGAAGCTACTTCATGTTGATTTTGTTTAAGAAGATGTGAGTCCAGCTTTCTTCTTGAACTAATCATCATGGTCTAACTGGGTCAAGTATATTTGAGGTCTAGGATAAGTCCCCCAGATGCTCCTTTCCTCTTGACTATATTTGAGTCAATATAAGTCCTTCAAAGGCATTCACTTAGTAGTCTCCCTAGGTCAGATAGCACTGAAGATAGACTATCCCAAAGAATCGCTCTATAGGAGGATGTGAGTCCGAGATTTCTTTCCTAGATGATTATTGCAAACCAATGGGAACCTTATGTTGGTTGATGTTCGCTATGCTGACAATGACTCACCCGATGGATACACCACTCTTGGCAGATGTGAGTCCCACGCTTTCTCCTTGAGTTGGCCACCGAATACCTATTTGATATATGACTAGCCATATCATCTTCTCCAAGGTTTTAGTTCAAGCTCTTAGTGGCTCCTCTCCCTATGGGCATTTTATTCGGATCACATCCTTTTTGATCCCATTTAGACACTACCTAGGTTACTCTTGGATTGGTCAGTCCCCCTTTCCTAGTAGCCACCCCTATGATTGGAGAATTTGTTCAATGGATGCAGATTCTCTTAGTTCAAGAATCAGATAGGTCTAGTCGATATAAGCTCTCCTTGATCCCTCAAAACTAATAGGGTCCATGATAAACAAACTAAACAAACATACTTTGTGGATTAGAATTCAAGCCCCAAAGGGCCCATTTTCCCAAGTAGGCATCCTTTCTTTAAGGTAGTGTCAGCAGAACTCCCTATAGGAATTGTCTGACTACTTGAGTTGAGATAAATCCCCAGGTCAACACTCACTCTATAGTCACCCTTAGGGTGAGTTCAATCTATTTTTCCACAAGCAGGTTACCCCAGCGATCATTCCGCTTTGGAAGATGTAAGACTATGTTGCATTCTGACAAGAACCGACCCACTCTAGTCGATTGATTTGTTCCCCAAAGCAATCATCACCTCGGTTTTCTTTGAAGTGAAGATGTGAGTTCAGCTTTCTTCCTTGAATTGACCATTACAAACCGAAAGGCACTCCTTTGGTATAGTTCTCCCATCAGAAGCTATTCCCTTTGGTTTAGTAATTTGAGATAGGTTTATGATAGCTTCTTCTTATTATCCATCGCAAACTATAGAATCCATCAAAATAAATTAAAAATAAAATTAATCTTGACTATCTTTGATGATTTAAGTCCCCAATGACATTCACTCAATAGTCGCTCTGTTAGGTTTGATGTCTTGCCAACCATCACCCCTGATTTTATTTTGGGAGATATGACTCCCCACACTTTCTTACTAACTTAACCATTGCACACTGAAAGGCATCCCATTGGTTGGCTAGTCCTAATATGTGTTTGGTAGGCTATCCCTTTGGATTGGTAAATCTGAGTTAGGTCTAAGCCTCCATGGCTCCTACTCAGTGCGATCCATCGTAAACCAACAAAATATTTCAAAACAAATTAAAAAATAAAATTAATCTTGACTATCTTTGAGCTGATTTAAGTTCCATAGCGGAATTCACTCAATAATCAGCCCTAGGTCGGGTTTGATTTGTTGTCTTGCCAACCGATCACCATAGTGGTCCCTTATTTTGGAAGATGTGTATCCCTCGAAGCTCCTTGATCATTACCAAAGGCATCCCTTTGGTTGGTTAGTCCTACTATGTGTTTGGTAGGCTACCCCTTTGGATTAGTAAATCTAAGTTAGGTCTAAGCCTCCATGGATCCTACTCAGTGCGATCCATCGCAAACAAAGAGAATCCATCAAAATAAATTAAAAAATGAAATTAATCTTGACTATCTTTGAGCTGATTTAAGTCCCCCAGTGGCATTCAGTCAATAGTAAGCCCTAGGCCTAGTTTGATTTGTTGCCTTGCCAACCGATCACCCCAGTGGTCTCTTGTTTTGGAAGATGTGAGTCCCTGAGCTTTCTTTCTAACTTGACCATTACACACCGAAAGGCATCCCTTTGGTTGGCTAGTCCTACTTTGTGTTTAGTACATTACCCTTTGATTGAAAATGAAAGGTAGGCCTCCAGTGGCTCCTACTGCAGATCCATCAAAACCAACAGGGTCCATCTCAAAATCCAAGATCAAAACTCTGAAACAAATTCAACCCTCCTCCCTCAGTGGAGTCAAACAACAAACAAAACAAATTCAACAAAACAAATCAGATCAATCTCCCTGAGTGGAGTTAATCAAATCAAAATAATTAAATAATTAAACAAACAATAAATTGAACCAAATCAATTTTCTCCCCAGTGAGACTCAAATCAAACCTCTCATCCCTTCATGGATGGTTTGAACATGTTTCCCTAGTGAAAGGTTCACATGCTCTATCCCTAGTGGATTCCTCCTTCCCTCTCTTATGTCCTTAACATGAGTAGAGTCACATTGCACTAAACTCTGGATTCCTTCTACACCTTGGGGAGTAGACCATTTTGTTAGTGCTTGAGATCGGTTGTTGATCATTTTGATCAACACTACATGTGGTGTTCCTTGCCGCCACACACACCTATTGGCCCCTTTATGACCTCATTAGGATGAGCTCAACGCCTCCTTAGATAGGACTTCTCTTAGACTTTAAGAGTTCCTTAGTCTTAAGACATCTAGTGATTAGTGGATACTCACCCAGCCTAGAGACTTAGAAGAGTTAGCTATAGGAATGGGTCATGCCTTAGGGATGTTAGGAAAATTTGTCTACCCTATAGCTTGAACCAAATCCTCACTTCCTTCTTACAAGTCAAAACTCCAAACTCATATCAGCTCCAACTCTAACTCAAACCTTGAATCAATTCAATGGATTTTCTCAAATCATGAATCAATTCCAAATGATTCAAATTCAAAATTCAAATCCAAATCAAAATCTTCCCTAACTCACTTTGATTCTATCTTATGGACTTAGCCTAAATCAAATCCAAATCAATTCAAATTCAAGAAATTTTCTCACAACCCATTTATATTCTCATTTATATTTACATATATAAATGAAATATAAATTCAAATCAATCAAACTAATTCTAAAATTCAAATCAAAATCAAAAATCTTTCCTAAGTCACTTTGATTCTATCTTAAGGTCTTAGCCTAAATCAAAAATAAATCAATGAAAATTCAAGTAATTTTTTCGTAACCAACTTATATTATCATTTATATTCACATATTTAAATGAAATATAAATTCAAATCAATCAAACCAAATCCAAAATTCAAATCCAAATAAAAAATCTTTCCTAAGTCACTTTGATTTTATCTTATGGACTTAGCTTAAATCAAATCTAAATTGATTCAAATTCAAGGAATTTTCTCATAACCCATTTATATTTTGATTTATATTCACATATATAAATGAAATATAAATTCAAATCAATCAAACCAAATCAAAAATTTGAATCCAAATCAAAAATCTTTTCTAAGTCACTTTGATTTTATCTTATGGACTTAGCCTAAATCAAATCTAAATCAATTCAAATTCAAGGAATTTTCTCATAACCCATTATATTCTTATTTATATTCACAAATATAAATGAAATATAAATTCAAATATCCAAAAAAAATAAATTCAAAATTCAAATCCAAATTCAACCAAAATTCAACCTAAACCATTCAAGTCAAATTCTTAAGCTTAGCCAAATCAATTTCAAATCAAGCCAAACTCTTTATTTTTCTTCATGATTCAATCAATCCTTTAGTCATGAATCCAAATATAAATACAAACTCTAATCATCAAACCTAAACTAAATTTAAAAATCAAACCCAAGTCAAACTCATGTTCACCCTTTGAACTTGAAATTGTCAAGTGGATCAAAATGCATTTGACTTCAAATTAGTTGTAAATGGATTTATATTTAATCATCATAAGTCCATATGTGAGTTCAATCAAACTCAAATTAAGCTTTGACCAAGTCATTTGACCCACAGGCTCACTTGACCCAAAGTGACCTAAAGTACCCTTAGGAGCCAAATTCTAATCCTGACCAAATTGAATTGAACTAAGCCCACCTAAGCCTCACATTGTGAGCAACGATCATCATATGATGATCAATCACTCAAATTGGGTCAAACCTAAGGGTTGACCAAGTCAACACTTAGCTAAAATGAAACCTAAACCAACCAAAATCCACCATAACATAAATTGATTGAAACCATTTATCAAAACTCATTCATGGCCGATGTTTGAACTTGACCAAGTCATCATTTGAGCCTAACCTAGCCCAATTGGTCACTTGACCCAAGTTGACCAAACTTGACCTAAAAAGTCAAAATGTGTCAAAACTTGATTTAAGCTAAATTAATTGAAACCAATGGGTCAAGTTCATTCCAAACCACTTGTTGAACTTGAACAAAGCCTCACTTGGAAAACTAGACCTAACCTAACCCAATTGACCTTGAACCCAACTTGACCTAAAGGGTCAAATTGAGCCAAATCCAAATATAAACTAAATTAATTGAAAACAAAGATACCAATCCACTTCAAATGATCAACCAAACATAAACCAACCCATGACCTTACCCAAATAGGTCAAATGGGTCAAATTGGTCAATTTGACCCATTTGACCTAAATGAAATGAAATGAACCGAAACCAAATATAAATCAAATTGACCATTGCAAACCAATGAGCACCTTGTTAGTATGGTAGACTTCACTACCCAGCCAGTCAGCTACTTCATATTGATTTTCTTTAAGAAGATGTGTGCCCCCGAGCTTTCATCTTGAACTAATCAACATGGTCTAACTAGGTCAAGTATATTTCAGGTCTAGGATAAGTCCCCCAGAGGCTCCTTTCCTATTGACTATATTTGAGTTGATATGAGTCCTCCAGCAACATTCGCTCAATAGTCGCCCTAGGTCAGATAGCACCTGTCGAGCCGAAGATAGACTATCCTAGCAATCAATTTCTTTATAGGAGGATGTGAGTCCCCAAGCTTTCTTCCTAGGCTGATTATTACAAACTGACGAGCACCTTAGGTTCATTGATGTTTGCTTTACTGATAGCGACTACCCGATGGATACATCACTCTTGCCAGATGTGAGCCCCCATGCTTCCTCCTTGAGTTGACCACCGAATACCTATTTGATATATAACTAACCATGTCATCTTCCCTAGGGTTTTGGATCAAGCCCTTAGAGCCCTCTCCCTACGGGCATTCTATTCGGATCATGTCCTTTGAGACCCCATTTAGCCACTACTCGGATTACTCTTGGATTGGACAGTCCCCCTTTCCTAGTAGCCACCCCTATCATTGGAGAATTTGTTCAGATGCACAGATTCTCCTTTGGTTCAGTAAATCTAAGATAGGTCTAGGTTGATATAAGCTCCTTCTCAGTTTGATCCCTTACAAATTAATAGGGTCCATGATAGATAAACTAAATAAACAAACAAAATATTTGCTTGTGGATTAGGAATTCAAGACCTCTAAAGGGCCCCTTTTCCCAAGAAGGCATCTAATCTTTAGGGCAGTGTCAGTAGAACTCCTTATTGGAATTGTTTGACTACCTAAGTTGAGATAAATCCCTAGGTTGGTTCTCACTCCGTAGTCTCCCTTAGGTCAAGTTCAATATGTTTTGCGACAAGCAGGTTACCTCTTTAGAATATGTAAGACTATGACGCATTCTTTGTAGCATGATGATCGTAAACTGACAGGCAGTCCTAAGTCTGGATCGATTTATTGCCCAAATCAACCGATCACCCCATTGGTCTTTTGTAGTGGAAGATGTGAGTCCCTGAGCTTTCTTCCCTTGAATTGACCATTGCAAACAGAAAGGCACTCCTTTGGTCGAATAGTTCTCCCATTGGTCTGGAAGTTATTCTCTTTGGTTTAGTAAATCTAAGATAGTCTAGGCTGATATAAGCTTCTTCTCAGTATGATCCATCACAAACCAACAGAATCTATCAAAACAAATTAAAGAATAAAATTAATCTTGACTATCTTTGAGCTGATTTAAGTCCCTTAGCGGCATTCACTCAATAGTTCAGTTTCTTTGCCAACCGACGCTCTAGGTTTCTTATTTTGGGAGATGTGAGTCCCCGCACTTTCTTCCTAACTTGATCATTGCACACTAAAAGGCATCCCTTTTGTTGGCTAGTCCTACTATGTGTTTTGTAGGCTACCCCTTTGGATTGATAAATATGAGTTAGGTCTAAGCCTCCATGGATCCTACTCAGTGTGATCCATCGCAAACCATCTGAATCCATCAAAATAAATTAAAAAATGAAATTAATCTTGTCTATCTTTGAACTGATTTAAGTCCCCCAACGATATTCACTCAAAAGTCAGTCTTTGGTCAGGTTTGATTCATTGCCTTGCCAACTAATCACCCCTGTGGTCCCTTATTTTGGAAGATGTGTGTCCCCAAGATTTTTTCCTAACTTGACCATTGCACACCGAAAGGCATCCCTTTGGTTGGCTAGTCCTACTATGTGTTTGGTAGGCTTCCCATTTGGATTGGTAAATCTAAGTTTGTTCTAAGCCTTCATGGCTCCTACTCAGTGCGATCCATCACAAATCAATAGAATCCATCAAAATAAATTAAAAAATGAAATTAACCTTGACTATCTTTGAACTGATTTAAGTCCCCCAGCAGCATTCACTCAATAGTCAGCCCTAGGTCGGGTTCGATTCATTTCTTGCTAACCGATCACCCTAGTGGTCCCTTGTTTTGGAAGATGTAAGTCCCTGAGCTTTCTTCTTAACTTGACCATTGCACACCGAAAGGCATCCCTTTGGTTGGCTAGTCCTACGTTATGTTTAGTAGACTACCCCTTTGGGTTAGAAAACTTGAGATAGGTCTAGGCCTCTGTCGCTCCTACTCAGTGCGATCCACCGCAAACCAACAGAGTCCATCTCAAAATCCAAGATTAAAAATCTAAAATGAATTCAACCCTCCTCCCTCAGTGAAGTCAAACAACAAACAAAACAAATTCAACAAAATAAATCCAATCAATCTCCCCCAGTGGAGTCAATCAAATCAAAATAATTAGATAATTAAACAAACAACAAATTGAATCAAATCAATTTTTCTCCCCAGTGAGACTCAAATCAAACCTCTCATCTATTTGTGGATTGAACCTATTTCTCTAGTGAAAGGTTCACATACTCTATCCCTAGTGGATTCCTCCTACCCTCTCTTATGTCATTGACATGAGTAGAGTCACATTGCACTAAACTCTGGATTCCTTCTTCACCTTCGATTAGGAGTAGACAATTTTTGGTAGTGCTTTATTGTTTGTTGATCATTTCGATCAACACCATATGGTGTTGCCTGCCACACCATACCTATTGGGTGCCCCCTCATTTTATGATGAGCTCTCATCCCCTCCTTCTTAGACATAGGACTTCTCTTAGACTTTAACAATTCCTTAGTCTTAAGACACATCTAGTGATTAGGTGGGCACTCAACCTAGCCCTAGAGACTTAGAAGAGCTATCCATAGGAATAGGTCATGCCTTAGGGGTGTTAGGAAAATTTGCCTACCCTATAGCTTGAACCAAATCCTCACTTCCTTCTTCCAAGTCAAAACTCCTAACTCATATCAGCTCCAACTCTAACTCAAACTTTGAATCAATGGATTTTCTTAAATCATGAATCAATTCCAAATAATTCAAATTCAAAATTCAAATCCAAATCAAAATATTTCCCAAGTCACTTTGATTCTATCGCATGGACTTAGCCTAAATTAAATCCAAATCAATTCAAATTCAAGAAATTTTCACAACCATTTATATTCTCATTTATATTTGCATACATAAATGAAATATAAATTCAAATCAATCAAACCAAAAAAATTCAAATCCAAATCAAAATCTTTCCTAAGTCACTTTGATTCTATCTTATGGACTTATCCTAAATCAAATCTAAATCAATTCAAATTAAAGGAATTTTCTCATAACCCATTTATATTCACATATATAAATGAAATATAAATTCATATCAATCAAACCAAATCCAAAATTCAAATCCAAATCAAAAATCTTTCTTAAGTCACTTTGATCTTAACTTATGGACTTAGCCTAAATCAAATCTAAATCAATTCAAATTCAAGGAATTTTCTAATAACTCATTCATATTCTCATTTATATTCACATATATAAATGAAAGATAAATTCAAATCAATCAAACCAAATCCAAAATTTGAATCCAAATCAAAAACCTTTCCTAAGTCACTTTGATTTTATCTTATGGACTTAGCCTAAATCAAATCTAAATCAATTAAAATTTAAGGAATTTTATCTTGACCCATTTATATTCTTATTCATATTCACAAATGAAATATAAATTCAAATATCCAAAAATAAATTCAAATCTCAAATCCAAATTCAACCAAAATTCAACCTAAACCTTTCAACTCTTTAGTTTTGACAAATCAATTTCAAATCAAGCCAAACTCTTGATTTTTTTTCATGATTCAATCAATCCTTCAATATGAGTCCAAGTATAAATACAAACTCCAATCATCAAACCAAAACTAAATTCAAAAATCAAACCCAAGTTAAACTCATGTTCACCCTTTCAACTTGAATTTGTCAAGTGGATCAAAACCCATTTGACTTCAAACCACTTGCAAATGGATTTATATTTCGATCATAAGTCCATATGTGAGTTCAATCAAACTCAAATCAGGCTTTGACCAAGCCATTTGACCTACTTAGGCTCACTTGACCCAAAGTGACCTAAAGTGCCCTTATGAGCCAAATTCTAATCCTAACCAAATTGCATTGAACTAAGCCCACCTAAGCCTCAAATTATGAGCAACAATCATCATAAGATGATCAATCACTCAAATTGGGTCAAACCAAGTCAAACTTAAGGGTTGACCAAGTCAAAACTTAGCCAAAATGAAACCTATACTAGCCAAAATCCATCATAGGCCAAATTGATTGAAACCATTGATTAAAACTCATTCATGGCCAATGTTAAACTTGACGAAGTCATCATTTGAGCCTAACCTAGCCCAATTGGCCACTTGACCCAAGTTGACCCAACTTGACCTAAAAAGTCAAAATGTGTCAAAACTTGATATAAGCCAAATTGATTGAAACCAATAAGTCTAGTTCATTCCAAACCACTTGTTGAACTTGACCAAAGCCTCACTTAGCTAACTAGACAAAAAGGATCAAGCATTAAAAAGGTGGAGGGATGCATGATTGGTCAGGACCATTTGATCGAACAGTCCACAATTGATCCGTGGATCCTAAGGGAGTTAAATCAAGCAGTTCGTCTAGATCTAAGCCATCCATTCCTTTTAAAAGGAATGGATAGTGGAGATTGCATCTCCTTCCCTTGATGGCGAGAATCAAGAATTTTTTGTCATTTCTACTTGATTTTTGGTGATCCAACCATTGAAATCTCACATTTTCAATCTCAAATCCATCGTAGAGGGAAATCCTATAGATCTATATGGCTTGATCTCACTTGAGATCAAGTTGCCTTCATAAAGCTCCAAAACTAAAAAGCTTGAAGGGGCATTAATGGCGTACCTTCATTTCAACGATCTTTGGTGGCGGGGTTGACTCGAATAGCTTTGAATTGATAGGAGGAACATGTTTACCAAAGGAATTGGATCCTCTCCCTCTGGATTGCTCCCTAGACCAAGCTTGATTACAATCTGATGTCTTTGATGGTTCTTTGGCCTCCTGATAGCGAGGGAAGTTAGGGCGCATTCATTTTGGCTTAATTTTTAATGGTGAAGGTGATGGAAAGCTCAATTGAGCTTGTGAAATGCTTTATGGCTCTCCTCTTGTTTTGCTGTGAGGTGTCTCCTTATAGAAATTTTCTGGTGGCCGAGAATCAGCCACAGATGGTGGCAAGGCAAGCCAAGGGGTGGGTTCAATCCCTCTTGGCCTTGTGAGGATGTGTGGATGAAGATTTGAGGGATAGGAAAGTTCATTCCTTAGTTTTTCTTCTTAGCCGATCCATGGCTTCCTCCCTTTTTTTTCTTCTTTTCTTGGGAGGAGCCAAATCTCTCTTTTCTTTTGCTTAGTGGCCTCACTTTAAGGGAGCCATCTCATAAAATAAATGGGATGGGATGAGGAGGTGGTGAGGAGGGGAATTAGTATTAGTATTTCCCATTTTAGCCCCTTTTCTTTTGAATTTTCCAATTTGATTTTTTATTTTTCTTTTATTATTTTCATGAACTATGGCATCATCATCAAAGTTTAAATTGATGTGTAGCTACCCAACTTAAGCCCAAATGTATTTTAATTCAAGTCAAAATCCAATTTGACTTGAATTGAGAATTTATTGAATCCAACTTCACTAATTGGATTCAAAGTGTTTTGACTTTAATTAATTTTCTTTAATTTTGATTTTAATCATCTTGAATTTCTGATTGATTGAGTTTTGATTTAATTGATTCATTTAAATTTGGATTAAGTTTGAATTTCATTTCATTTGAACCCATTTAGCCAAAATGGGTTAAATTTGGTTCCAATTGAGTTCAAATGACCCATTTAACTCAATTAAATTGGGTTTGGACTCCAATCATGCTTGTTCACATGTCTGAGATGATTTGGAGTGGTTTGTTTCATTTAATTTCAATTAAGTTTTGATTTGAACCCATTTGACCTAAAGTGGGTTTAATGGGTTAAGTTTGGGTTTCATTTGGGTCAAATGACCAACTTGACCAAATTAGACCCAGTAGTGGGTTGGGTTATGTTTAATTATCATTTCCAAATGATTTTGACTAATCAAATTGAGTTTATTTCAACTTTATTTGGGTTTGAACCCAATAGGACCCATTTGGGGTTATTTTAAATATGTGGTCCAATTAACCCAATTAAGGCCTAAATTAATTTAAATTTCTTTAGATTTTTGATTAATCATGTTTATTTGATCATTTGGAACATTTGGAATGATTTAATTTGGTCAAATTCTTGGTGGGTTAACCTTTGACTAAGTTGGACCCACCTAAGTCAAACTTATGTTGACTAGATTTTACTTTGGATTTGGTTTTGGATTCTTTCATTTATTTTAATTTAATTCTAATTTGATTTTTTTGGATTTATTTTGGTTTAATCCAAATTGAAAGTTTGGGTTGATTCCACCTAAGCCAAGTAGGTCAGATCCAACCCACGGAAGATTCCCTAGGTCTCTAAGTATAGTGTCCTAAGCATGGAATTATGAGATTCCTATTTGAGATTAAGATATCCTAATTACTAATTTAGAGTTCAAATTAATCTCCTCCAAAAATGAGGTCAACAAATGGACCCCTAATATTTGTAGTGGATCGGCCAGAGTACATTGCATATATTGGCATTAACCGAATTGATCAACGTTACAAGCTTAAGCTTGAGGTTCAAGTTCAAAATTTTGATTTTAATTTCAATTTATGTTTTGGATTTGATTATGAAAGATATGCATATACATGCCTATACTTGTTTTGGAATGATTCATTTTTAGAAGCTTAAATTTATTAAGTTCTAAGATGAATAGAGATGCCATTAAGGGTGAACCCAAAGGATGGTCTAATCCTAATGCAATCACTATGCTTAAAGAATATGCCTTCAAGGGACTTACTCTTATCTGAGAATAGTAGTTGGAAAGGATGCTAATGTGGACACTTACTCCTACATCCATACTACTTGTTGTTTTAACCAAAGAAGATACCACTAGGGGATTTACACTTATCTGGTTAGCTATTAGGAAGGGGTCTTTGGGGACTTGATTCCAACCCAAATAGTTAAGCTAGGGAGAAGGGGCTTGTATAGCTTAATCCTAATCCTCAACATTTTGACTACTATACAGGGGTCACATGGACTTAGTTCCTGTTTGAGTAGTCCATAGGAATGGGCCTTCAATGGCTTAATTCCATTTCTTTAGTTTCTTTGAAAAGAAGAGGGATCTTCATGACTTTACCCTATCCTTATAAAGATGCCTACTGATGAACTTACTCCTTTATGATTGGTTAAGAAAAAGAGCTCTTCATTACTTCATTCCTTCTTGAATAACCATAATGAGGAAGAGGGGTCTTAATGACTTGTTCCTAGACCTCAAATTTTGGCTAATAGAAAAGGGGTCTTCATGACTTGTTCCTAACTTTAGTAGCCTATTTGACAAGAAAGGGGTCTTCATGACTTATTTCTATTCTTGTCTTTTAGAAAGAATGCCTATTGGGGGACTTATTTCTTTCTAGCTAGCTATTAGGAAGGGGCCTTAAATGGCTTAATCCAACCTTTTGGAGGGGGGGTCCATGACTTATTGCTAAACCTCACACTTTTATTTTGACTTAAGGATAGGGGCCTTAATGAATTTATCCTAACCTTAGTAATTTTAATAGGATGCTTGCTATAAGACTTACTCTTATATGATTAGCTATTAAGATGGGGGCATTCAATGGCTTAATCCATCTTAAATAGCTAAAGAGAGGAAATGGGTCTTAATGACTTAATCCAATCCTTGAATTTTTGACTATTAGGAAAGTTGGTTTTCATGACTTGTTCCCTTACCTAAATAGTCTAGATAGCAAGAAAGGTGTTTTCAATGACTTTATCATTATCTTTCTATATGAAAGGATGCCTTCTATGGGACTTATACATATGTAATTAGCTATTAAGATGGGGCCTTTAATGGTTTAATCTATCTTAAATAACTAAAGAGAGGAAAGGGGTCTTTGATGACTTAATCCAATCCTCAAATTTTTATTTTGACATAAGGTTATGGGTCTTAATGACTTTATCCTAACCTTAGTTATTTTAATAGGATGTCTATTATAGGACTTACTCCTATGTGATTAACTATTAAGATGGGGCCTTCAATGGCTTAATCCATCCAAAATAGCCAAAGAAAGGAAAGGGGTCTTCTTGACTTAATCCAATCCTCACAAGTTTGGCTAATAGGAAAGGGGTCTTCATGACTTGTTCTTATCCAAATTAGCCTATGTGACATGAAAGGGGTTTTAGTGACTTAATCCTATCATAAAAATAATACAAATGGTGCCATAAAAGGTTTACTCCATACCTATGGGAAGTTATAAGAAGGGTGCCACAAATGGGTTTACTCTCATCTTAAGATATGTATAGGAAAGGTGCCACAAATGGGCTTGCTCCTAACCTATAGAAAGAAAGAGTTGTGCTATAAAAGGCTTATTCAAATTTTATGAGAATGGTGCACAAAAGCTTACTCCAAACTCATAAAGAAAATATTAGAAAGGTGCCACAAAGTTCTTACTCTTGACTAAAGGTATGTATAGGAAAGGTGCCACAAAGGGCTTACTCCTATCCTATGGATGATATGAGTGAGGAAAAGGGTCAAAGTGACTTAATTCCTAATCCCCAAGTCTTTTGACTAATAATCAAAAGTCAAATGAACTTGATTTTTTACTTGATTAGTCTATCTTGATGAAAGGAAATGGAAGGTTTGCTTCCATTTCTTGAATTCACTAATGCTTTTTACACATGAAGAAGTTTAGTAAATATTATTTCAAACATTTGAAGTATATTTTTGAAAGAGGATTTGGGTATATTTTGGACCCAATGCTTTACTATGCCATAAGCATAGAAATTCATCATTTTTCTTTCTTTTCTTTATTTATCTCAAAGTTACATATAACCATTCTAGATATCTACTTCATTCTAGGTAGGATATCATAGGGTACTAACCTAAGAATTATACCTTTTTGAGCTTGTATGTGACAATGTAGTTCTTTCGATAGTAAGAACTAAAGTTAACCAGTTCTTCTCAGATGGAATTTCTTTTTCTTTTTGTTTGGACATGTACTTCATTTTTTATTTTATTGATATGACTCAACAACTTATAGAGCCTTCTTTTGGATTCAATTAAGACCAAGAGATTCTTTTTAACACTCTCACAAGTGACTGAGAACTAGGATAAATAAATTCTTGGATTCTCATGCAAACATTTTGTTTATTCTTTTGTTCCTAATCAATAAGGAAATTGAAAAAATTAACTTATTAGAGAAATTGAGATTCTCTTGCTAAATTTGAAATTGAATTTCTTAAGTTGATTTATTATTTCATTTAAAGGTTTTATGAAATGATATTTCATAAATGACTATGATTAATTTCTTTCTTGTATATTCTTTTGATCCTTCTACATTTTCACTACAAGGTTTTTGAAATTACCTCAAAAGTATGTTTCAAGACTCTATATGTAGTGATACAATTATTTTTCACATCACCTTGAAGGTTCTTTTATTTTCTTTTCTTCATTTCACATTCTTTTCATTATTTTGCATGTCACTTTTATTCATTTGGTTGTTATATAACACTCCACTTAATTGAAGATAAGTGAGGTTAAAAACCATCTTAATCATAATCCTTTTGATAAATTATCCCAATTTTTTTATGGGACTAATGATATGATTTTATAACAAAACATTCTCTAAGGATTCTAAATGTTATATCATATGCTTTCAATTTTATTTTTTAGAATTATTTTGATTTGACAATTTTCGAATAGGTTATCCTTAAGAAGGATAATCTCATGCATGAAAGCATTTAATTTTGAGATGAAGTATGGTAATATGAACCCATTTTCAAGGTAAAGATTTTATCCTAGTCCCAAGATGTGGGTCACATGGATTTGATCTTTTTTTCTTTATTTTATCCTTCATTTTCATTTTTTTAAATGATGTTAGCTAACCAAGAATATTTTCTTCTCATGTAAAGCCATCATTTTCTAACTATTAATTTAGCTAAATCTTACTTTTCTTTTGAAGTTTGACCATAGTCGTCAAGGGGCTTATTTTATTAAAATTTCATCAAGCTTAAGTTTATAGACCGCTATATTTGGAGATCATTCTAATTTATTTCCAAATAAAGTAGTCTTTAAACTTAAAGGATAGCTTGATCAAGTCCTCAATATTTAACTCATTAAAGAGTTAGACTATTGATATTTGTTGTAAATCAATTTCTCTAATTTTGTTTTTTAGTTTATTTCTTTCAGCTTGTCAATTATGGAATTAGATTCCTCTTCAAATTTTAGGGGTGCATCCTAAACTTGAAGACTATAAAGATCTCCAGACACATAAACAACATTCATTCAATATGTTATAGTGCCATTTGAAGAGAAAGTCAGGATCCTGACTACTTAACAATTTTCAACTTGCAATGGCTCTATGGTTCCATAACTTTTATTTTTGTACATGGATATAGGCCACTTGCATTGGAATCAGAGTATACTCAATAGAATCTTTGGCATACAAAGGATATGGACCCTTAGAAAAGAAGATCCATTATCTCTTTTAACTTGCCAAGCGAGCACACCTAATCATGGCAAAGGCTATGATGATAAAGAATGAGATATCTGATTATTTTTGTTTAGATAGGGACAATTTTTGACTTTTAAACCTACCACTTTATTTTGATATGGAGAAGTTTTAAAGTTAAAAATGTCCATTTACTTAGAAATTTTAGACTTCATCCTTTTTGCTCTTGGATATAGTCCTTCCATCCCTTTTCTTTTCTTTCTTTCTTTCTTTCTTTCTTATTGTCGAGATTCTGATAACATTTTAATTCTTTGTCTTAGTAATTTTCCTAGTTACAAATGTTATTAGAAGATTGGATGTATTTGACTCATTTCCATAACATTTCCTTCTTTATGAAATGACTCCACTAATTGATTTACTAAGAAATTAGATGTATTTGACTTTTTATCTAAATACAGCATTTGATTGATTGACTTTTGATATGATTCAACTCTTATTTTGATTGGTTGATCATATAATATGATCCAACATTTCAATTTTTATTATTTCATGGAACCACAAATCTAGTAAAGCCAATTAAGATTGGAAGAAAAGAATTTTCTAAAGACATTACACTTTCGAATTCAGAATCATTTAATGAAGTCATTTAAGATTGACATAATGACTTTTTTGAAAACTTTACACTTCTTAACTCAAATCATTTACTAGAACTGATTATTTAGTGAGGTCATTTAGGAATAGCAGAATGATATTCCTAAAGACACAACACTTTCAATTTAGGTTGAATATGAGCATCCTTTCCAAATTAAATTTTTTTCTCTTTTTCTTTCATTTTATTTCAATTTATTTTCTTTTATTTTCTTTTTTTTATTTGGGTTGGATTGGACCATCCAAGAGTATAAAATATGTTTCTAAATTCCTAAATTTCTTTTTTTCCATATTTAAATTTTTATCTTCAATCAACTATGTGATTGAGATTAAGGTTTTCTTTGAAGTTGAATTTTCAAGATTAGATTTTTATTGAATTGAAAATTCATTTCATTATTTGAGTGAATTTTCATGGCACCATCTTAGCAAAGCTTGATTAGAATTGGGCCTATATAAATTTACTTTCAAGTTTATAATTGATGTTGACTGATGTACTGGGATCAACATATATTTTGGAGAGTTTCTTCTTTGAATTTTCCACATCAACTAAGATGTTAATAAGTTTTTAGCAACCTATCTTCATCATAGAAGATAACCCTAGAACCTTTTTATAGTGGATTGCCACATCAGGAAGTTGCTTATAGTTAAGTAAGGCAAATTACATGATTATGTAATGCCTAGCTTAATTTTTATTTCTTTTCAATTTTATTTATTTGATTTTATTTCTTTCATTTTATTTCAATTTCTTTTATTTTAGTATTATTTATTTATTTATTTTTATAGAGCATCACGATGCTTGATTTTGCAAACAACTTCTCTAAGATGGGCAAGACATCACATTTTGGAGATAACTTAGTTACCATTTCTTTTCAATGTCATTTGAGGTTGTATGACTATCATTTTGAATTTGAATTAAAGAATTTCCCTTTCAATATTGAGGGAAGGCAGGTCTAACTCTTTCCTCAGTGGATTAATAGACATCATGATATATTCATTTGGAAAATCATCTTTTAAAGAAGACCCTCTAGGGCAGATGATGTGTTATTAGAAAGTCAAGTTTGACTTGTATATATATATATATATATATATATATATATATATATATATATATATATATATATATATATATATAGAGGTAATATCAACTTGCAATAAAATCTTTGACCACCATGCTAAACATTAAGACATTACAAAGGATTTTCCTCAAATTCACTTCGTATTCAAAGCACATAATGCCTTAGTATTTAAATGGAGAAAACTAAGGCCTTCTTCATTCATTTGGATTGACAAACTCCTAAGTGATTAATCTACCAACTCACTAGAGATAGAAATTTTATATTTTCACTTTGAAGATAAAAATATCACCCTTAGAACCCAATCCTGGTCATGATTTCTTTAGAAGGATTAAAATCTTCATTTATTATCTTTTCATGATTTGACCTTAAAGTTAATTAAAGCCATTCATGGAATATCATTTCATTTAATGGGAGAAGACTCCAATTAAAGTAGTTTATTTCAATTTAGTAAATTGAAATTTTATTCATTTCAACCTTATCAGGAGAATCAGAAGTCTCTTTCGCTACTCTCTCTTTTCTTCTATTGATTAAGAGAAAAAGTGAATCCAATTACTTTTTCTTTGTTTAAGAATTTTCTTCTATTGATTAAGAGTCATCTTCCTCTTTTGACTCTCTCCTAAAATCTTAAGAATTTAAGATTTTGGAAGGTCTAAAAAAGGGTTACCTCCAAGTCACTCCCTAGAACTGGCCAATCAGCTTGAGTAGTTGATTTTCCAAAATTCTGGTGGATATATGGAGATGAATTAAGATTAAAGTTGATTTACATTTATGTAAAATTTTCTTCTATAAGGATAGAAGAGTTATATTTAGTTCCTTAATCAACCTCTACCTAAGGTCAATAAGGCATTCTTTTGGGATGATTTTTATTTTTACTTTCCTTCTTTATTTTCTTTTGAGTTGATTCTTCTTTAAATGCAATTCAAGCTTCAATCATGGTGGTAAGAGGTAAAAGGCACAAATTTGTCTCCTTCCTTTTATTTAAATTTTCTCAAGATTTGGAACTCTTTTACTTCAATCTACATACTTAGGTGTTTGCCACCTCTAAATATAGTAAAATAAAGAGTATCCACTCAAGGACCCTATCCCAATTCTCTTTAACTTTAGCATAAAGCTAAAGTAAGATCAAGGACAAATTCAACTTTGACATTTTATTCTTGAGATTTACTTTTCAAATTTTGAAGTAATTTTTGAACTTTTTGAATTTAACATTTCTTTCTCACATTAGAATGGTTTCAAATCCATCATGACCAGCTTTAGGTCTTAACAGAAATGACTTGGTTTTCATTTATTTCTCTCCCTTTTTTTTATTTTGGGGTTTGGTTCTAGGACCAAATTATCTAATTGTGGCAAAGAGTTCTAGAACCTTAGTTCAGGATGTTGGATAGGCTCAACCAAGAATGAAATGAAGAAGTATCCAATGGAAAGAAAGGTAGTCTTGACCAGTGAGTGGCACTAGTACACTGCCAATATATAGAAATAATAACTTATTTTTAAAGATGGAGAGATGAACCATTCCCCAACAGAGTTGCTAGAAAATAATCTATGTTGAAAAAATTTATGACACACATAGATTTTAAGAAATTCTTATTTAGATGATCAAATGGGTCATTAAAGAAATAAACATATTATCTCGAAAGATAAACATGTTTTCCTACAATGGATTCAATTATTTAATAAAAGACTCCTAAGGCTAATGAGTCTTTCGTGTACCAAAGATTTTTACCTTGAACTACATGGAAAAGTAGATCATGATTTATTGTAAATCGGGTTTGTGGTTCCCTATAGAAGCAAGACTTTATAGTTAATTACATCTTAAGAAGGGTCTCTTCTTAAGAATACTCTCGATTACAGAAATAAGTTATTATTTTTAAAGATTTTTAAAATATTTTCAAAGGATTGATTTTTGGAATTTTCAATTGGGAATGATCCAAATTTGAGAGAGAGTTATTTTCAGAAGCCAAATGGGAGAGAGAGTATGAAATTCTTATTGATACTGGGATGCCCAGTAGATATTTCAACTATCCTATAATTAGGCTTTAAAATTTGGCATTTAATTTAGGTTTTGAATTGACATTTTCTTAGAAATCTAGGACTTAGATTCTAGCAACACAAGACTGTAGAAATGCATAGGGTTGAAGACTTATTCCTAAAAAGGATGCTTCAAAACCTAGCTATAGGTGCTTCTGACATATATCAGATTCTTGACCTAGTTATATTTTAGGAATTATCGGTCATTCCTCTCACTTAAGAGAACTAACCTATCCCTCACTCTTCTGAACTTACAACCTGCCTGGAGAGGGCTGCCAACTAACACCACCTGCTTTTTAAATTCATGAAGTCAAGTCTTATGAATGCAAATGGCTAGGCTATTGCATTTTTAAGAAAGGAATCTATGAACCTAGACTCACTCCCTAATCCCTAGAATTATGTAGGATATGAAATGCATCTAACTAATGCACATTTTGTAGATTTTTATTGATTTTGACTCAAGATTCATTTTAGGCCATGAGTATGCATTTTTTGCTTAATGTCATGCAATTAGAAATGGTTATGGGCTAAATCAATCATAAAAGGTAGACTTCTCCAAAAAGATGGTCATCTTCACAAGGTAGATGCCCCTTATGTGCAATGGGTGAAGTTGCCCAATTCAAGGAATGAAAATAATATGATTTCATGATTTCAAACCTAATTATTTTTAATTTATTTTATGTTGTACCTAAGGGTTTAATTTATATGAACTTTCAAATTGCATTTATTTTATATTTCAATTGGTTAAATTTAATTGGATAGAAAATTTAGTTTCCTCATATGAGCTTATGTCTAGGCATTCATCACAGAGGAAAGTACAACATAGAAAGAAACCTAGAAAAGCAAGTTGATTTAATTATACACCTAAAATAAATCAAGCCAATTAAATTTATAAAAATAGGCCAATGTGGCTGGGTACTGCTGTACTCCCTGGAAGAAGAGGCAATTGGGAAGCCGAACTATGCCCTTATATACCCAACCTAAAACTACAAGTCTAGGTCTATGGGTCTTCTTTCTAGGATCATCTCCTTCGTTAGGGACCTCCATTGGGCATCATAGGGGACCTCTGCACCATCTCCTGGTAGGATCAGCTATTGGTAATCCTAGACCCCATGGATCCTAACCTAATTCTAAGCTCAAATTTACAATTTAAATTCAAAAAGAAATTCCAAGCCCTACAAAAAAATATTAAGAAATACAAAATAACATGCAGTAGTTATATTTCACAAACATACGGGCTTAACATTAGTTGCTTTCCAAGCCCACCTATCATATGGAAAATGTTAAGGGATTTTTCAGCACCTACAAGAAAATAATAATTTTATAATTTTATTTATTACATCAATCCCTTTAATGCAGTCCCCTATAGAAAATAGTATTAATTCTAGAAAGAATGCCCTACCATTCAGCCTAATAGGCAAACAATCCTAGGCATTCAGTCTAAAATAATCCACCACACAGACATGTGAAGCACAACATATCACAACACATCATAAGCTTCTTTTACTGATTTAGTGGCAAGACTTTACTAAGATTTTTTAGTTCAAGTTTTAATTTGGAATTTGGGTTTGTTTGAATCTTACCTTTGGGTGGTTTCAATTCAAATGATTTAGTGGTTTATTTTCCAATTTTTTAATATATTCACTTTATATGGTTAAAGTGATGTTTAGGTTTTCAAGAATAAAGAATAGAATAGATTCCATTTTTGGATGGAACTCACCCTATTCAACATCCTAGCTCCTAGCAGAATGAAATCTTCATCCTAAGATGAAGATTCATCCTAAAGATCAAATACTAAGCTTCTTTTTGTTCAAGTTTCAATTTGGAATTTGGGTTTGTTTGAATCTTACCTTTGGGCGGTTTCAATTCAAATGATTTAATGGTTTATTTTTCATTTTTTATTTATTCACTTTATTTGGTTAAAGTGATGTTTAGGTTTCCAAGAATGAAGAATAGAATAGATTCCATTTTTGGATGGAACTCACCCTATTGAACATCCTAGCTCCTAGCAGAATGAAATCCTCATCCTAAGATGAAGATTCATCCTAAAGATCAAACTAAGATCCTTAAGTATCTTAATTAATCCTTTTGATTTTACTTAGTTTGTTTGAATTTGGATTTGAATTGATGTTTTCTTTATTTTTCATTTGATTCTTATTTTTTTTTTCAACTTGGTTTGATTTATTTATTGGATTTGATTTGATTTAATTTGAGTTATTTGATTTGATTTGATTTGTTGATTTGGTGTTTTGACTTTGGTTTATGTTGGTTTATTTTAACCTAAGACATTTTAGGTTAAGATTTGGATTGAATTATGTTGGTTTCATTTGATTTGATTTAATTAGCCTAAGATTTGAATTCATTCTTAGATAAATTGAATTGGAGATTAATTATTTCATTAAGTGTTGGTTATTTAATTTTTAATGTTTGATTTAATTAAGGATTTTATTAACTTAAGGTTTAATTTCATTAGTCTTTAAGTTTGAAATTGATTAATTCTTTGACTTAGGATCTTTGAAGAACTACCCTAAAGAATTTGTGATATTTGATTGAGATTAGTTCAATTTATTTCATGATTTAATGGATTAATGAATTTTCTTATTTATTATTGATTAATATTGACTTAGGAATTTAGAAATTCAACAATTCACAATCCAAAGATCAATTGGGTTTGAAATTTTTATGGAAAGTGGGGTTACATGCTAATTTCATGTTTCCAAAGTTTCATTTTGATTAGGTTCATAATTAGGATATAATTAAGATTTTAATTATTTCATTAAAACCTAAGTTAAGCCTAATTTATTGAAGGTCATTTAGATGTTACATTTTTCATTGATTCATTACAGAAATATGTTTCCAATAAGGGTTCATTAATATTTTTTTGGACATTTGTTTGATTTATTATGATTTAATTAAGTTCTTGTTAATTATTTAAATTCATTAATTCAATTAATTTCTTAATTTGCATTTTTTTATTTATATTTATTTTCCTATGATTGTTAGAAATTCTGAGTAATTTTAGCAATTTTTTAAATTTAGAAAACCTGACTTTTCTCTTTAAACCAGTTAGCACTGATATGGCAGCCATGCTACGCGTCACACGTAGATTGGTCCACATGGGATCCACGTGGATCCCATATTCAAAAGGTGGTGAGACAGGATTGATCAGGATCATTTGATTGGATAGTCCACAATCTATCCATAGATCTTAAGGTATTTAAATCAAGTGGTCCGCTTAGATCCGAGCCATCTATTTCTTTTAAAAGGAATGGATGGTGCAGATTGCATATCCTTCCCTAGACGATGAGAATCAAGAACCATCTATCATTTTTACTTAATTTTTAGTGGTCCAACCGTTGAAATATCACATTTTCAATCGCAAATCCAACATGGAGGGAAATCTTATAGATCTATATGGCTTGATCTCACTTAATATTAAGTTACCTTCACAAAGCTCTAAAACCAAAAAAGCTGAGTGTTAATGGCGTACCTTCATTCTGGCGATCTTCGGTGGTGGGGTTGATTTGAATAGCTTTGAAATGATAGAAGGAGCTTATGCGCTAAAAGAATTGGATCCTCTCCTTATGGATTGCTCCCTAGATGAAGCTCGATTGCAATTCAATGGCTATGATGGTTCTTTGGCCTCCCACAATGAGGTAAGTGGGGAAGCATTTATTTTGGCTTTATTTTTGATGGTGAAGGTGATGGAATACTCAATTGAGCTTGTGAAATGTTTTATTGCTCTCCTCTTATTTATCCATGAGGTGTCTGCTTATAGAAATTTTCTAGTGGCTAAGAACTGGCCAACGATGGTGGCAAGGCGACAAGGGTTCAATCCCATTTGGCCTTGTGAGCATGTGTGGATGAAGATTTGAGAGATAGGAAAGTTCCTTCCTTGGTTTTTCCTCTTTGCCGGTCCATGGCTTCCTCCTTTTTTCTCCTTTTTTCTTCTTTTCATGGGAGGAGCCAAATCTCTCTTTTCTTTTACTTGGTGTCTTTTACTTGAAGGCAACCATCACATAAAACAAATGGGATGGAATGAGGAGGGGGAATAGAGGAATTTGTATTTCCCTTCTTCCCCTTTTTCTTTTGAATTTTAAATTCTATTTTTTTTATTTTTATTTTTTTGCTTTCATGAACTTTGGCATCATCATCAAAGTTTAAATTGATGTGTGGGTACCCAACTTAAGCTCAAATGTATTTGAATTCAAGTCAAAATCCAATTGGACTTGAATTGAGAATTTAATGAATCTAACTTCACTATTTGGATTAAAAGTATTTTGATTTTAATTAATTTTATTTAATTTTGATTTTAATCATCTTGAATTGATGATTGATTGAGTTTTGATTTAATTAATTCATTTAAATTTGGAGTAAGTTTGAATTTCATTTCATTTGAACCCAATTAGATAAAATTGGTTATTCCAATTGAGTTCAAATGACCAATTTGACTCAATTAGATTGGGTTTGGACTCCAATCAAGCATGATCACATGTGTAAGATGATTTGGAGTGGTTGATTTCATTTAATTTCAATTAATTTTTGATTTGAACCCATTTGACCTAAACTGGGTTTAATGGGTTAAGTTTGTGTGTCATTTGGGTCAAATGACCAATTTGGCCAAATTAGACCCAATAGTGGGTTGAGCTATGTTTTATTATCATTTCCAAATGATTTTGAATAATCAAATTAACTTTATTTCAACTAGATTTGGGTTTGAACCTAATAGGACCCATTTGGGGTTATTTTAGACTAAGTGATTTAATTAACATAATTAATTAATTTTAATTTCTTTATATTTATGATTAATCATGGTTATTTGATCATTTGGAATATTTGGAATGATTTAATTTGGTCAAATTCTTAGTGGGTTAACCTTTGACTAAGTGGGACCCACCTAAGTCAAACATATGTTGACTAGATTTGACTTTGGATTTGGTTTTGGATTCTTTCATTTATTTTAATTTGATTTATTTGGATTTATTTTGGTTTAATCCAAATTGAAAGTTTGGGTTGATTTCACGTAACCCAAGGAAGAATCCCTAAATCACTAAGTATAGTGTCCTAAGCATTGAATTAGGAGATTACTATTTGAGATAAGGATATCCTAATTGCTGATTTTAGAGTTCAAATTAACCTGATCCAAAAATGTGGTCAACAAGTGTGAGTGGGATGGGATGACTCAACTTCTGCTGAGATTGCCCCCAAGGAGTCGATCGATGAGGCAGGGCTAAGCTCTCTTCCCAAGAAGTCCATGGAAAGAGTCACAAGCTCTACTCCTCATTATTGATGGGTAAGAGAAGTGGCACTGGTAAGGAATATGTGGTGAGTTACTTCACTCTTAAACTATCCTAACCGATGAGTGAGGCATTCAAGGACCTTTCAAGATCAAATATAATTTATGTAGTGAATAAAAAATAAAATAAAATTTATATAACTTAAATCTTAATAATGTAATAATTATTATGATAATTTAAATAATTTTTGAAAATTAAAATACTTCAAACAAAACAAAACTTTTGTTTAAATCAAAATGTTCTCTAATAGTCTAATGTGACTCCAATGATGATGTGTTTTTTAAAAGCAAACCAGATATTGTAATCCACATAGCCCTTATCATTAAAAACCAGGCAAACCATATATGTTTATAATAAATTAAATTTTGTAGCAAGTTTAAACTAATTTTAGCAAAAATAATATTATTTTCCACTCAAAATAAACTCTAAAATGATTCTAATGATGAAGGACACATCAAATAATCCATAGACTAAAAAATTTTGAGCACACAAATAATTTTGTGGGAGAATAAAAATTTTAGCAAATAAGAATGAATTTCAATGCAACTTTCCAACAAAAACTTAAGCAATAGTGATTCAAATATGATGAAAGGATGGAATGAATTTTAATCTAAATGATGGTATTTCATAAATAAAATTTGATTTTAATAAGGCATTGTAAAAAAATTATTTTTTCCAAGATGAGAAAATAAATAAATAGGAAGAAAACAATTTGGTTTAAAACAACAAATTGCTTAGATATCACAATTTCTAAATTATAGACACTTTGAAATTTTTTAATATAAATTTGAGAAAAGGTGAGATCATTTGATTAAAATTAAGTAGAGTAATTTTATGGAATCAATTTATCTTGTGATCACTCAACAAATAAATCAATGAAAGTGAATCATTTGTACAAAACAAAATCACAAAGAAGCAAGATGTAAGAAGTAGATGGATAGTTAACTTAATTCTATGATGGTGTCGTCTTCTCCCTCGTAGGTACGCATTATCCTCTCTATGGCACTGATCCATTATTTACTATTCCATTGGTTTTCTCCCCATGGAAGGTCTATCTTATGTAGGTGTTCTTTTAAACAACCTCTCCTCAAATGACTCTCTAGACACCTCCATTAAACTTATCTTTCCTCGATCATTTCATGACAAGTTTAGTGATGGTAGTGACACAAGCTTCATTAAAAAGGCCAGCCCAAAAAATGGCAAACCGGCACTTTATCTTTCGAATTCTAACTTTGCTCAGTTGGCTGAGCTTCTAAAGTTTACATTAGTTGGAAAATTCACTTACAAGCATCCTAAAATGGAAAATATCCAAAAACACTTTGATGAACTCAAGCTCATTGGTGACTAGAATATTGGTCTACTTGACGGGAGACACATTGCCATACGACTCAGCAAGGAGGAAGACTATGCTCATCTCTTCTAAAAAAAACTCTAACATATTTATAATGTACCAATGAAGATCCTTAAGTGGACTCCAGCCTTTGATTATGGCATTGAACTGCCAATATTCCTTATATGGATTAAGTTTCCAAAGTTGAAGCTCCACCAATTTAACAAGAAAATTCTTTACTCCCTTACTGCAAACTTTGGAAAACCTTTAAATCTTGACCTTCCTACTTTCTATCTCACTAAACCTTTTGCAGCTTGTGTTCTTGTTGAAATGGATAAATCAACATCCTATGCTAATGAAATCTAGATTGGAACTCTTATCAATGGCTATTGGCAACAAGCTGTGATTGAGCATAAACCAAAATATTGCCCCAAACTGTAGAATGTTTAGGCATATGCTTGAACATTGCTACATTGCTCATCCAGAATTAAGAGTAAGGAAGCCTAAACTTAATGGCAATCAGGGAACAACTCTTGGAGTGCACCTAAATATGCCTACTAGGGACTAGTTGGATTTTACCACAAATCCATCTTAACATACACTAATCATTGAACACCCCAAGGAAATGTCAGATACTAATAGGCTAAATACTATACCTCATGGAGTAAACATTGATGTACTTGTAGAAGAACAACCACCCACTCATACCAATCAGATTAAACAACATAGAAATGAATATAGACTCATACAATCTTGGTACCTGAGCAATCAACAAAGCATGAGGGTATCCTCTTAGAGTCTTTGGATGCAACATAGAACATACAAAACTAAATTAAGGGTTTTCTAAAGAAAATACATAGCAAGAAGCCAATCCTGAGGAATTAGAACATACACCCATGGTCTTGAGGAGGAGTGGTTAATACAAAAATTCAAAAGAAATAAACAAAAACAAATAAGGGAATTAAGACATATTAATCCAGATGATGTATCTTTTATAGGAAATACCTCATCAGCAAGAAGCTTAGCTAATCTAGATGATAGAATTGCTACAAGGGCCTCTAGGGGCTCAAAGTACTCTAAGCATGATTAAGTTTTTGATCTAGAATATTAGGGGAAATGCCGGTTGTGCAGCCTCTAATAGACTCAAAAGTCATATAAGAACTTGCAACTTTCAAAATTTTTCCATCCTTGAGCCTCTCATTCAACCTCACAACATTGAAAAATAGAAGAAGACAATTATAGAAATTCAACATAGTTTCTAACTGCACAAATAAAATCCTTCCATTCTAGAAGAATCCTCTTGTTTGTTGTTCCCAATTTTTACGTAGACACGTCAGTTATTGCAATTATTCTATTCTAATAGCCATTGTATATGCGGCTTGCCCAAGGGATGCAAGAAGGGATCTTTGGACAAAAATCATTACAATTAGTCATAATTGTCAGTAAGGTTGGTTAGTTGGAGGTGAATTCAATATGATCACAAATTCAAATGAGAAGAAAGGTGGAAGAAAGCCAAATGAAATGGTTATGGGATAATTTACTACCTATATTAAAGGTGCACACTTGAATGACCCTAGCTTTAGTGGGTCATCTTATACTTGGAACTGAAGAAGAGTCTTTGAAAGGCTTGATAGAATTCTTCTGAATTCTCATTCATTTTGTCTCTTCCAGCATTTTGAAATTTGACATTTGAATAGAACTTGTTCAGATCATCCCACTATTCTTTAAACTGTTGACCAACTCAACAAACCATCCAAACCTATATTCAAATTCTAGAACATGTGGACAAAGCATGATCTCTTCATCAATTTCCATTAAAATGCTTGGACTTCAGATTTAGTTGACCCATGGATAAGATTATGGAGTTTATATAAAAGCCTAACCAAAAGTCTCAAGCAATGGAATTGGACTATCTTTGGAGACATACATCATAAAATTAAGGCACAAGAACAAATTGTCTCCCAACTTGAAAATCTCTACATAAATGACTCCTCATTGGAATTTGAAGTTAGTATCAAACAAGCTCAATTAACTGGCAATAACCTCATTGCCATGGAAGAAGACTTTTTAGCACAGAAGGTTGTTGTGACCAATCTCAAAGAATGTGATAGAAATACTAAATACTACATGTATGCATTAAAAAGAGGAAGGAATACAAAGCCATCACTTGGATCAAATCAAATCATATTTGGTTGGAAACCCAAGAACCCATTATTGTGGATGGTGTTAACTACATTAGATCACTCTTTATTGAACAGAAGGTATATTTGACATTATTTGTGATGATTTATTCAATGCTAACACTGATGAAGTAAACCAACTGAACTAATCATATAAACCTATGGAGGATGAAATATGAAATAGCCTGAACTCCCTTTGTGGGTCAAAACCTACTATACAAAATTGTTACACAACACATTTATACCAATATTCTTGGAATTGGATTAAAGAAGATGTTATTTTTAGCAATGACATCCATAAGTTCTTTAATTTTACATCCATCACACTCATCCCCAAATCAAATAATAAATATTGCCAGTAGGACTATAAATCAATCAGTTTATCATTAGTTTTTAACAAAACCATTAGCAAGTTTGTTTCCTCAAGACTACAACGACATCTCGCCAACCTCAACAGTGAAAATTAAATAGCTTTTGTCTAGGGGAGAAGCATTACCAAAAATATTCTATTAGCACAAGAGATCATCCATGATCTACATAAAAAATGTTTGGGTGGTGGGGGGGTTAAGGGGTAGGGTATCTCATTATAAAACTTGATATAGAAAGTGTTTGATATTGTCAACTAGAATTTTTTTCAAGGAAATTTTGCAAGCTAGAGGGTTCCTATCAAATTTCTGCTCCTTGGTAAATAGACTACTCATAAACAAGTTTTATTCCATCATCATTAATTATGAAACACATGGTTTTTTCAAAGCAACAAGAGGAATTAATCAAGGTATAACACTTGATTATCTTTCTAGAATATAGAATGCAAATCACAATTCCAATAGGGCAATTAACTATTCTTCCAAATAAAAGATTAATGTATCTCACCTGGCCTTTGTTGATGACTTATTCCTATTTTGCTATGGAAACAAGAAATAAATTTAAAGAACCATGATTACTCTTCATACTTTGAAATAATCTCTTAGATGACCTTCAACAAATCAAAGTGTTTATTTATTCTTAGCAAACATTACAAAATGGAGTAGAAATGGATAAAGGATACACCAGCTTTACTCATTCACATATCCCACCAAAGTACCTTAGTGTCAATATTCATAAAAAATGGCAAAAAGCCCAATATTTTGATGGTGTTATAAGTTAAATCCAAGTTAAAATCAATTCATGGGAGAATACCTTTCTATCTAGTGAAGATAGAATTTCTTTGCCGCAAAGCATACTCACCTCAATCCCTCTCTACTCATTGCAAACCAAGTTGATGCCATACCAAACACAAAGCAACATTAAAAAATTATTTAATAGATTTCTATGGAGTAGGAAGCATGCCTCTATTCACTAGATAAGCTAGAAGAAGAAGTGCAAACAAAAAAAAGATGGAGGACTGGACTTTCTTTGCTTAACATTCTATTCAATCGAGGAAATTATTGATCAAATTAAGGCAAAAATAATTCTTTATGGGCTAATTTTCTACTAAAAAGTATTGATAGATGGTGCATGTAATGATAATTCAACCACGGAAGACAGACTCTCAACTCTGGAAGAGTTTGATAAATCATAGAGGTGCAACTGAAAAATTCTGGTAGTTGGGGCATGGTTCTCTCAACTTCTCAAAAGATAATTGTTTCTAGAAGGCTTACTATGCAATTACCTAACAAATAGCACCAATGATTAGGTGCTAGTCTATGACTTTTGGATTGATGATATTTTAACCTTATTTAAATTGAATGAATACCTCCCTAGTGATATTCATAAGATAGTTTTCAACATTCCCCTCATCCCACACACCAAGGACAAATTGACCTAAAGTGTCATGCTACATAACTCTTTATGTCCAAGACCATTTATCAAGCTACTTATAACTCTATCAGAGCCCATACTTCACATCCATATCTCTGGAACCTTTCTTGTTGGAAACTATTATATAACCTAATCCCCACTTATGATATATTAAAGCTTAAGAGTCTTAAAACCCCCTTTATTTGCCACTTGTGTACAAAGAAAGAGGGAAGTATCCATCATCTTTTTATCATCAGCCTAATTAGTAAAGAAATTTGGATCAAATACATGCATAATTTCAAATTGACAGATCATAAGAAGAGGCCTCTATACAAAGCTACTTCAATGCTTGGAACCTTTCCAACATTACAAGAGGAATGCTCATGTATACATTATTCCACTCATTGTTGTTTAGTTCATTTGGATGATAAGAAATTCAAACAAGCATAAAAATCATAGGGAATAAGTAAAGGATATAATGTTACTAATCAAGAACTATCTTGCAAAGTTGAAGCTATAAATTTATTTTATTAATTGATGGTGGCCAACCCCATAAATTTATGCAATTATTGAAAGGAATGATGCAAGAATCAATTCTAATGTCCAATGGAAACTAAGAGAAGAATTTAGTTTAATGAAGAAGGATTTAAGAGGGAATTAATTAATTGAAACTAAGAATAATCCATGGAAAAATTAGCTAATGAAGAGAGGGAAAGAGGATAATTTATATTATAAAATGGTAGGGTTTAATTTATACAATAAATAAAATAAAATACACATGAAAAAGTAAATAGCTAAAAATCATAAATAAAATAAAAAAATCAATGAAAATTAATAGTCATTAATTTATAAGAATTTTTACATAATTTAAATATTATTTTACACACTAAAAATTCCTTAATTTAATTAAATAAGAAAATGGAATAATTAAAATTACAATTCTCAAAATTAATTTTACTCAAATGAATTTCGAAAAATTAATTTTGTAAATTAAAAAAGCATTAATCAAATAATGTGCAAGTTATATAAAAAATTAAAATGTATATTATTGATATATGAAAAAAAATTTATAATTAATAAAATAATGATTAATATTTTATTTTATCCTAAGTGAGCTCATTTGACTTTTTCTTTTCACCAAAATTACAACACAAGACTTTGATCCCAGCCAAACGTTTAAGAGATATCACATGTATCACACGAGTTGTACTGGCTTGATGAGTTTGATAAATTTTTTGAGATGTTCATAAACATCAGTAACTTTAAGCTTACTTTTGAATCGATAAAATTCAAAATTTATAATGTTTTATGTAGGTAATAAAATATACAAAGAAACTGTTAGTCATCATTATGCTAGTTTTGTTAACATCAAATCAAATGATCAAATACACAGGTTATATGCTTAGCAATCTCCCCATATTTGATAATACAAATTGATGTTGTTGTCAAAAGTAAAAATAATAATATAAAGAATTTTCTCTCCTTAATAAAAAAAAACATTTATGAGAAATTAAAAATATGACCAACATCACTTTTCATATACACTAATATCTATATTTTTTTCCCTTTTGACATCATCAAAAATTTCATAATAAAATAAAATCTGGTTATATCAACAAAATTGTCACACTCAATTAAGTACATAATAAAATTGAACAAGTGATGTGTAAAATAAATAAAGATTAACATGCTTAAAATATTCTCCCCATATTTTAACTAAACTAATATATAATCTTTGTTTGATATGAAAATAATTTTGAATAAACATATGAATAAAAAAAATATCATATATAATGAAAAAATTATCACAAAATGGATACATACATGTCTATAATACCAAACTTTAGTAGTTTGAATACAATTTTTTATATCAAAAATAATATATTTTAAAAGTTTTTCCAACTTAAGATATCATCAAGAGAAAAGTTCTCTTATAATCAAATCAAATTTAATGATATCAAAAATTAAATATAGACCAAGATTTCTTAAGAGATAGGTGGAAACAAAATTTGCATGAATCAATGAGATGTATATTACAGCTAAATTTTAAATCAAATATTATGGTTCATTAATCCTAGGTTCATATTTTTACTAATTTAATCAATTTATAAATTAATAATCATGAACTATACACAATAATAAAGAGTTTTAAATTAAACATACTGAGCTATTGAGTGCACAACTTGTTCTTAAAAATTGACTATAAACTATAGACTAATAATAATAATTTGTTAGAGGCATATGGGTTAAAATGAACTAAAAAAATTATTTACATCAATTATGTGAATCTCTTTATTTCCAAAAATAAAGACTAATCTTGGTTATAAATAATAATATAATAAGTAAATATACTTATCATGAATTTTAAAAAATTTTAAAATGAAAAAAAGCATGATAAAGAAAGAAATTTTATCTTAGCAGAAAATTATAAAACACGTAAACTATATGAAAACATAATGCTAGTGTAAATTAAATGTTTAATATATAACTTTCAAATAGTTTTAAATTTACACTAAAATTGTATTTTAAAATAACGCATTCATTGATCAGATAGAACATAAACCATAAATTGTGTTACTGCAACTATTCCTTCTACATATTAATTTGAATATATACCTTCAGATAATTCAACATTGTTTTTTATACACCTATATCACCTACTTGTCTTTATCGGTCCTTTAACAAACCTACAAAATAATCACATTTCTTAGACTTTTGTATCCAAGAAAGCTTATGTCCTCTAACATGGGAAGCATTAAAAAATATTTGATTGCATAAGTGATGGAGAATGTAGTTCCTTTAGAAACCCAAATATATACTAACGAAGCATTAGATTGCTTGGATCACCTATATGAACAAGCATATGAAGCATAACCTTGTCTACAACAATATGTGTATGTATCATTTGGTAAAGCATGCATAAATGAATTATAAATTTTAGTTTTATCTTTAGAAAATGAACTAAAATGCTTATAAGATATACATGTATTGAAAGCATACAAGTAACGTGAAAAATTACTTGTGAGAGATAATTTGAGTGTGAAGCATTTGAGCAATCGAAGATAATAAATAACAACAATTTATCATTTAATTTTGACATTATCACCTTCTAACGTTTCAATCTCAACATGTAAATCATGTTCAATTTTATCTACATTCAATAACTCATTTTGTAATTTTTTTTTCATCATTTAAGGTTTTAATTTTAGAAATAAAATAATATGACATTTAGAAATGCTAGATAAATTAAAGAGTAAATCATTCATTTTGGTAATCAAGGAAGATAGTTTACTTTCAAGTAAACAAATCCTATCATGTAATTTTTGAGCATCTAATAGAAGTGATTCATTTTCTTTCATCAAAATGTTCAGATTTTCTTTAGAACTCTAAAATATTTTTTTTTATCTAAAATCTATATTCTTTTTAATTTATTATAAACATCCATTAATTCATTATATATACAAAGTAATTCTTCAAAAATAATTTACTTACCTCATGGTCATAAAATTAAATTGATTTAGGGAGCTTTGGGTGGATTACTTGAGGGATATGGTTGAAGTCTTCTATTCTTCTCTATTTGTGAGCAATAGAAAGTTGTTTTGAAATTTTTATATATTTTACTTTCATTTCCCTTTCTTTTTTTCCTTTTTTTTTCCTTTTTTTTTTCCTTTTAGGACCAAAGAAATGCACTTGAGATTCTTCAATTAGATTTATATTATTCTCCTCTAAAATATTTTTATCTTTTAAGGACTCCTTCTCATCTATCTTATAATCACATTTATACAAATAAGTGAGAGCATCAATTATGTCTCTTCTAGATTTATAAGATAATACATATAAGAGCTTATTAGAAATAAATATCTTATGAAAACATGGAATAAAGGTTCATTATTGATGGATTTTTTATTGATTACCAATGGAGTGGTCTGTCGGAAATATACAATATTTTTGTATTATAATATTTTAGTTTAAAATATTTATCACACTTTCAATAATGGAAGGAAAACTCCTTTTAAGTAAATATACAATAACATAGAATTAATACTATGTAAGAATAATAAGAATCTATATTTTTATAATTCAAATTTGACTTTACCAAAAAAATTATACATAATGAATGTTACTACTAAAAGAACAAGCAATAAATTGATGTGCCATCATAAAAGAATGATCTACACTTGGTTGTTAAGCTAATAATGGAGCTCAAGTTCTAATAGCAATTATGAGTGACTATGGTACCCAAGAATAGGTTGAATTTAATATTTTAAAAAATTTTACAAGTCAAAACTTTATTTTAGTTTTTTTTTGGTTGAAAAATAATTTTTAAATCTTAAAATAATGAATTACCAAAAACCAGAGAGTAGGAAAAGCAAATTAAAAAAAAAGCAAGATAATAAGCACTAGATTTTTACATGGTTCATTTATCTCAAACTAGCTTACATTCATACTTAGCCACTTAATAAATCCAATCAAAGCCCATTATAA
Source organism: Cymbidium sinense (assembly GCA_021442155.1). NCBI lineage: Eukaryota > Viridiplantae > Streptophyta > Magnoliopsida > Asparagales > Orchidaceae > Cymbidium > Cymbidium sinense. The sequence continues at coordinate 54,385,012 of CM038232.1, forward strand.
CATGCTTTGTCTTATAATGTGATGAGTACAACCAACAACAACCTTATACTCTTTTATAATGAGGTAAGTAAAACCTCAACAAAATCATACTTTCTATCATGGCATGAGTACAATCATAACAAAATACTTTTAAAGAACAAAAATAAAATACAACATCAACAAATTTTGACACAATCAAATCCCAAAATATCTAGAAATATATCCACATAAAATGGTGATATTAAAAATCAAAATGATCACCTTACAATTATTTATAAACAAATTTGATAAGGTGAAATGGCCCACTTAATTTAATTTTAATAAAATTGATAAATTTATTTTTTTCAAAAGTTTATCTTTGAATTTTTTTAGCTTAATGCCAATAATAGACTAATATAGAAATTATTTTGAAGTAAAAAAACACAAGTTTATTAAGAAACAAAATAAATTGTTATAAATATCAAAATTATTTTCAAGAGTGATCATACTAGTTTCATCCTAGTAATGCAAGAATGATTGGTTTTCCACCTAACAATATTTCTTTAACTATTGGATAATAAATTTAACAAGCTCAAATAAATTTTAGCAAGCTATAGTTTAATTTAAATAAGGATTAAAGTATAAAATATGATTAATGGTGAAAAATAAAATACAAATCATATGACTTAAATCTTGATAATGAAAAGTTTTTATAATAATTTTAATAAATTTAAATAAAAAATAATTTCAACAAAATTAAACATTTGTTCAATCAAAAATATGCTCTAATGTCATTTATATGATGACAAGGCATTTAAAGAATTCTATGGTTAAATAATTTGAAGTAAACTAAATATTTTTATAATAATTTTATCTAATTAAAAATAGTTTCAGCAAAAATAATATTTTGTTCCACTCAAAATAATGCTCCAAAATAGTTTTAATGATAATGGATCTTTCAAATAAATCTTAGGTTTAATAATTTTGAGCACACAAAAGTAAAAATTTAAATAAATATGAATTAATTTCAATGCAACTTCTCAAGAGAAACTTATGTAAGTTTGATTAAAGATGATAAAAAATTAAATAATATTCAATCTAAGTGATTGTATTACATAAATAAAATTTAATTTTAAAGGATACTATTGCATCTAAATTTGTCCATGAAATGAAGCAAAACCTTATAAGATACTTGGGAAATAGGGTTAGCAAACTAGAGTAGCACGAAATGATAGAAATGTAAAAAATATCTAAGATTTTATTATTCCACCATAATCTAGTACAAGTAATGAAAGCTTTTGCTCCTCCCATGGAAGAAGAAGAGAAAAAAAATTCCTCTTTTCAAAGCCCATTTATAATAATGGTGAGAGGCAATTACATAAATTAAGTACATATAAGGCAAGTCGAGTATAGGTGGGTACTCACCCTACACAAGATAAGTGCTCTTCAGTGAGTGGCGAGCTCTATGCAATGTTGTAGTGAGTGACCCACTACTTAGTCTGAAGTGTGACTGCTCTTATGTAGCAAATTAACATGTCAAGGTAGGGTGAACTTTGGTTGTTTAGATTGTCCAATCTTCCTTAGTCACTCGCCAGTCACAAGTGAGTCTATGCATTTAATCAATTTTCATACTTCAATCTTTCAGATTCCTTCTTTGCTCCACCCTATATGTGCGAGCCTTTATTATTGAGTAGCTCACTTTTATAGATTTTTTCCCATCCTGATTATGACTTACTATGAAGGCTAGTCTGGTGTACCCGTATATTTGCATGTACATTTAGCTCACTAATTCTTCTCCTTTTTATTTAGGCAACGCACAAAAGGATAAAAGATTGAAATGGATAATTAACTTTGAGAATTTAAAAAAAGGTATTACATAGTTATAAATATTCACATCATTGTTAACATACCCTGGCTCTCTGGCTATAAAAGGAACCTTTCTTCATCTACCTGGATACCTTTCCTTATATTATGCCCACCACTAACTTGGAATTTTTCTCACTACTGAGTACTCATTTGTGAGAGGGGTGCATTTATTTTCCATGGATGTTAAGAGGACTTGTAGTGATATCAATTTTTCTAAACTCTAGTTGGTCTTTAGAAAAAGTGAAGAAAACTAAGATGCCCATAGAATTTGTAGCAATCCTGATGGCCAAAGTGAGTACTCAGCTTCCCCCATCAATGAGACTGTTACCACTCTAGCCAAAGGTGGCATTGAGAACTCATTGGTGGAACCAAGTACATACCCTATTGAGGTGAAGAATGTGACTATTATGGTAGAACCACCTTCCATCCAACTCATGAGTGTTCAAAAAGAGAAAGATGATATTCCCTAATTCAACATAAACAAGTCTTGGTAAACGGGTTGGTAAGAACCACATCCACAAAATTGATTATCGAGGAGTCTTACCGAGGTAGGACTCATTCTTCTTTTATTTCTTAGGTTATTTTTGTTAGAAATTTTAAATTATTTTTATTATTGTAGTTGAACATGAGGAGTGTGCATGCACTTTTCTATTATTAATTGATTGAAATTTGCCCCTGTAGATTATCTCTCTCGATACTCCAAGTAACCCTGAGAATGTGATTCACCTTAATATGGGTGAGCATCTAGATCATCATTTGTGAGACAAAGAAATCCATTTTCTTGAGCTATGGCTTCCTTTTCCTATGATTTGGCCCTTAATTGATCACGTCATTAAAATCCCATTATTATTATTATTATTATTATTATTATTTGACAACTTCATTTCTCATCAATCAAGAGTAACTATGGCTTTACCATAGGCTGACTTTGCAGTGTTGAGCTCGGTAGTGGGAAAGGGTTTGCACCGCAAGGAAAAATCATTGAGGCACTCACCCTTTAATCTGTCAAGGTGACCAGCTTTACTTTGGTTGACACTCAAATGATGTTAGCAAGTTTCCCTCTCTCTGCTCACTGAGATAGTGACAAGTATGTGAGGGATCAATCTTCTTAACTAGAGGAGAATAATCCTGAGATGGTGCTCCAAGTGCTTGCAAACCAATATAAGCTTATTGCATTGTAGAGAAGGGTCTTACTTTTTGAGGAGGACTTACTCATTAAAACAAGAGTTAAGAAAACTTTGGTCAATAATAGATGGAGAGGAAGGCCATAATGGTGGATTCTTAGAGGAGTTTTGTGACCATGAGGGCGAGTTGAGTTTGTTTCAATGCATGATCAATTTGGGGGTTTACTCTCTTCATTTCTAGTGTTAACTTTTATTTAATATGTATATATATATATATATATATATATATATATATATATATATATATATATATATATATATATATATATATATATATATATATATATCTATATAATAAGTCTTAGTGAGGAGTGGCACTCACACCCCATCATAAAATAACTCTAAAAATGATGTATAAGACGTATAGTGAGTATGTTGTAATTATTTCATTTATTTTTAATACAAAATTGTAATTATCTTTGGCTCACCATTTCTATGATAGAGTTTATTTTATGTTTATGTTGTGAGTAGAAATTTTTAAATTTTTTGTTATGACTTGAGCTGCTTAAGATATTAATAGGATTGAGTAATTATTTCAACATTTAATGCTTGATGGGATGTTTGCATTAGCGAGGTTTACCTTTTGCATCAATAAATTCACGTAATGTTTGACTCTAAGTGAGTGAATATTATGTTTTAGAGATTTTTTCTTGATTTATGTGAATGGTAGCCCGAGGAAAAAATTATGTTCATGCAAGTTGAAGAGAGGTTCCTAACCTTGATCTATTGGGTGACTCACGCCTTCCTTGGTTACGCCGAGCCATTCTAACTTCAGAGGAGTCTCTTAAGTCTATCGTCTTAACATCTTTGGATTGCAATCTCTTAAAGCTTGCTTTTCTCGAGGACTCTCCATCTCTTTTAAAGATAGTGGGTGAGTTCTTTACTTATTTTGATGACTTCTTAATCCTCTCTCCTAGTGAATTCTGTGAGCTTTCTCATAATAATTAACTTAACTACTAAGCTCTTCATATGATGACATTCTTTAGTTTGATCATGGACACCATCGACCTTCATATGTGGTGGTGGTCATTTGAAGTATTTATTTTTATTTTATATAACTTCTACTAACTCCCATCAACACCATTAAAAGAATTACCAAAGTGTATTATGAGTATTTGACTCCAAGGGTTTTAAAATCTTGCCTAAGTGCATCCACTTTGTTGCCTTCTTTTTTCTGATCTTTGCAATCAAAACCCAGTGGTGTTTTGAAGATGACCTCTTCACTAAATACTTTGTGTGAGTCAATAGCACTAGAATGACTATTGACCTTACTTTTGGAGTGAGGGTTCATTCCTCTTCTTTAGACTTAGGAGCCTTCTATACATTAGATCCTCCTTACTCTTAGAACACTTATAGTGATTAGGTGAACACTAAACCTAAGCCTAGACTTAGGAAGGGACAACTCGAGCCTAGGTCACCAATATAGGTCCTACTTATCCTATGGCCTAAACCAAACCCATGGCTACCCCCTTTGCAAATCTAAACCTCAAATCAATACAATCAAACCTAATCAAATCCCATCCAATATCCAAGCTCCAAGCCAAATGACTTAAATTTAAACCCATCCCATAATAAATCCTATGGACTTAACCTCAACCTCCTTCAATCAAACCAAATTCAATTGATCTTCAAAATCACTCCAACCATTTAAATCTCCATGAAAAATTCTTCTAAAATCTACAATCAAACCAAACAAATCAAATCAATTCAATCAACCCAAGTTAGCCCATTTGAACTCAAAATATCCAAGTGATCCAAAATCCAATTAAACCCAAACAAATTACAATCAAAGACGTCAATCAATCCTAAATCAATCATCAAACTCAACTTAATCAAACCTAAACCAAATCAATTGACTATTTAGTTCACTTGACCCAAAGTGAAGGACCATTTGAGAAATCAATCCAACTGTTGGATTGAATCAACAATTCAACACCTCTTTATTAATCATCCTTGAATCATCAACTCAAAAAGCTAATTTGATCATTGGCCCAAGTTGACCCAATTAGCCTATATGAACCAAATTGAACCAAAATTCACTCCAAACTCAATTTATTGAAACCAATGATTCTTACCAACCCTAAATTAATCCTTAAATATGACTTGACCATCAATTGAGCCAAACAAAGTCCAATTGGCCTCTTGACCCAAGTTGACTCAATTTGACCTAAAAGGCCAAAGTGGGACAAATAAAATTCTAATTCAAATTGATTAAAACCAATGGCTCAAATCATTCACAAATTGATATTGAACTTGATCAAAGCCTTGATTGAATCCAATTTGACCAAATTAACCCACCCATTTCTCAGACCTGGGGTCAAATTAGTCTAAATCATCCAAATCTAAATTAATTGAAATCCTACAATCATCTTAAAATCATTAATTGAATCTAAACCATCACCCCAATTTGCCAATTGTCAATTTGACCATATTGTTCCAACTTAGCTCATTTGACCCATATGAGCCAAATTCAAATAAACTCTAAATCAAGTCAAAACAATTGATAAAACATCCCAAATCATCTTATGAATATGTCTCACAACCCTTGATTAATTTTGACCCATAGTTCAACCTAACCTTCAATTTTGACCCAAATGGGTCAAATTGAGAACCCATCAAACCAAGCCCAAACCAAATCAAACTTGGCATGACCCATCCTCGTCACCATGGTCACCAAATCAAACATAACTAATTTCAAACATGAAGGCCTAATATCCATTGGGTAAAGCTCTCCAAATGGGATAAAACTCATATTTTGGTGGTCTTACCCCTTGCACTTTGACCTTAGCTTAGATACCTGATCACTCTAACTTGACCCAAAGCTAGTTGGGTCAACCATGGGTCAAAGGAGGTGAGCTAACCCATTCTCTCTCATTGGCTCACCTTGGGGAGGAAGGACACTCCACCTCAGCCATGATAGCCCACATCAGACCCTCACCCACTCAAAGTGAGCCACCTTAGCCATCCCCTGACATCTCAGGCCGCCTGAGCGGGCCTAATGACTACCATATGTTCATGGTGTTTAGTCCTCGGATCACCTTAGAGAGCAGAGTATACTTTTCCCCATTCCATTCCAAGCATATAGAGATCTTCTACGTGAGGAGGCGACCGTCCCCAATGTATTCCCGAGTTCCCTTGAGCTCCCCATTGCCGGTGAGACTAAGCCTCCACACCATCAAACTCCACTCAAACATCACAAAATCCAAATTAACTTCACACACACCTTCCTAAGCTCTGATGATAAAAAATGAATTAATTCATGATCGATTAAAGCACCGGAGGCCATCCCAAGATCAACTCCAGTGAGGATTCCAATAGCGTTTGCTCCACAGAGCCACCGAAGAAGATGCAAGGTGCAATCTTCTCAACAGTGCTTTATCTCTTCAAGATGAAGCTACCTCAGTTGATAAACCATCAATCTTGAGCTCTAGCGAGTTAAATTCTGGCAAACCATAAAAAATTCCCTAGGTGTTGGTGTTTTGTGAAGAATTTTGTGATTTCATGCTAAACCAACCATGGATCCATCCCTCTGAAGGTTTTGAATTGATCTCAAGAGCTTGATGAGCATCGAGAGGAGTACAAATATTTTTCATCACTCGATGGATGATGGATCATCTGCCATCCATTCCATGTGATTGGAACGGACGACCATGATTTAATCCACTAGAAATTCAATTTAATTCTTTTAAGAACTATATGATTAATCCCACCATCATTAGATCAGTGGGGGATGAAATTTATCTACCATCGCCAATCCAGGCACCATGTGAAAAGCAGCCAGCTTAGCTCCGCATCAAGGATTTAAGATTAATTAAGGATTAAATTATGTTTAATTGATCTAAAACTTCATAAAATCATAACTAATTATAGAAAAATCTAAAAAAATACAAATACACCTATTTTGGAAAGGTTAAACAGAGGAGATTTTATTAAAAATAAATTCGTTAAATTTTGGACAATGATTAGAGCTTAATTAGGGTTTGAATATTTTCTTAATTATCATAATTAAGCCTTAATTACTTGGCCAATTGGTCTCAAATTTAAAGTATTGATGTAATGGGATGTCCTCTACCTCCAATAATTTTCTTGAGATTTATTGGTTAGATAATTAGATAATTTTGAAATTCTAATCTTAATACCTCAATCAATTTAATGATCATTAAAATTATTAATAAATTTTGATTATTAATGATTATTAATCTTGGTTAGTAGTGAGATTGACTAGGATAAATGATTAAGGCCTCTTCCTTAGTCATTTGCCCAATCATAAAAGTACTTAATTAAATTCTCCTTTAATTTAATTAATCTTTAATCATAAGCTCATTACATTAGGTTCTCTAGGGTCATCACAATTTTATTTTCCTCATCATCATATCATTTGTTACTCATGATTAAGTGGTTAATCAAATTAAAGAAACATAAGAAAGGGTAATTAATGTATTTCTTAATGATTCAAATTTAACTAAATCATAAAAGTCACTTAATTATCTTTCCTTAAACACATTAAGATCACCAATATGGGAATAGGGTAAAATAGTAAAAACTCATCTTTTCTTCTTTTAATTTAATTCAAATTCAAAACTAAATTACATTGAGAAGCCTTGGTTTTCCTTAAGGAATGTTATTTAACATGATTTTCCTTAGGAATTAGTGTGTTTAAATGAATTATGTGGAAGTGTTCAATTATTCCTTTCAATCATCATAAATGTTGTGTGCCATGTGATATCACGCATTCATGCTTTCAAAAATAAACAAATAAATAAAATTTATTTATGTGTAAGTTTCATGTGTTGGCTTAATCTTATTATATGTGTGGCTATTATGACTAATAAATTTCAAAAATATTTTCAAAATTAAAAATTAATAATGAAAAGTTGCAGTGATAATAACTATGAATATTTATATATAATTTGCATGTGTTTATAGCTTAAGCATGTTAAAGTATGATTTTATCCTTATGATTCATGTATGGTTTACATAAGTTTGAATGTTTAAGTATATAGTCTGAATATCCCAGGAATATGGGGTTTTAAGTAGCCCCAAGAAGGTCATTGATTATCTCACTTCCTTAGTTAACAAAGGCTCATACTTATTTAATTTTATTCTTATGTCTACTTGTACTGGAATTTTGATAGAGCTTTACTTTACATGTATAAATGATTTCACTCAAACAATACCTTTCTTCATGGTTTTCACCTCCATGATTTATGTATACATCCATATGTATTTATGATATCAAATATATAGTTTGGACATCTCTAGAATATGAGGCTTTAAGTAGTCCCACAGAGGTTATTGATTACTTCACTTCCCTGGTTAATAATGATATGTACTTGCTTAAAACTTTAATACATGTATATGTCGATTTAATTAAGAAATGAAATTCCTCTTTTATACCTAAAAATTTGCATTCATAATCATTTAAGTATGCCAAAAATACATTCTATGTATATGTGTGTTAAGTTTAAAATCATGTTCATGTCATTGATGGTGAAAAGGAATGGTGTAATATGTTCCAAGTGATGATAATTCAATTACATTAGTCTTAAGATGCCTTTCATGTTGAATAGGATTCTTTAAGATTAACCCAAACTTAGGATTAATAAAATATTTATTAAATCATTTACTAAAAGAAACTAAATCACAAAAATATGCTTTTAGAAAATAATTTAAGTTATGGATGAGGGAGGATAATCTTCTTCTTCTCTTTACAATGCTTAGATGCTAAGTAATTTCCAATTGAAAAAAATAAAATACAAATCAAAATTTCTATCCTCTAAATAACTTAAATTGAAACCACTATCATGTTAATGAATAATTTCAAACTTTAGACAATCATAACTGAGCTAGCTAAGACATGCAATAGTAAACACACATTAGAATGCTAAGTCACCACTTCTAGCTTTAGGTTAGGACGATGCATGTAATGATGTTGTGTTTTATTTTATGATGTAATATTTTAGACTGGATGTTAGGATTATGGTTCGTAGACTGAATGTTAAGCCGTTGTTAGCCAAGTTTTATATTATGTAGGGGATTGTGCATAAGGAGTTACTAAAATAAATATAATAAAAATGTAATTGCTTATGCCCTTAAGAATAATCCACATTAGAATAGGTGGGCTTGGTTACCCTTGTATAGGGTGCTAAGTCTAAATTATATATTATAATTGCTTGGGTTTGTATGTATGTTTACCTAACATATGTTTTATAGATGTAATTAGATTTACTTCACATAAAATGTAATTTTGCAAAAGGAACTAGGATTAATACTATGGTGATTATGATGAATAGTGGCTAGAAGGCTTAGTCTTAGGATGTCTTATGATGCCTTGGAGCAAATCAAATCGAAGAAAGAAAAAAAGTAAGAAATGAGGAATGAAGAACCCCATAGCATGTATTAATTATAATATTCTTTTTATTGTAAGTGAGCTTGGCTACCCAATCTTTTCACTTTTTAGGGTGTACGGTAGTACCCTGCCGCACCAACCTTTTTTTCTTTTACAAAATCTATACATGAATGATTGTTGCTATGTTTAGTTTGCATAATAGAACTGCATCTTCTTAATAGTTTCTTAAACTTGATGTTTGAATATGTGGCCTAGATGCGACAGGCTCTTAGAAAAAAATTAACTTTTCTACCCAACTAATAAATCATAATTAAAATTTAAAATAACTCATAATCTCATTAAAAGCATAGGATAAAATAATATAATAAGAACATTTAGCAATTAATTGAATGTTGTGCCCAATATCATGCATATCAAATTATATAACTCTTGCAAAATAAGGGCCTTCATTCTTACACTTGGGAACACTTGACCTAAGAGCACCCCTATGGTGGAGATTCACCATCTTTATCTCTTGATTTGGCTAATAACTTAAGTTCATTATGCATTTATGCATAAAATATCCCAAGCCTTTGTCCAAAATAATGTGTCAAAATGAAATAAAAGTTATAATATTTTGCATTTAGTCCAAGTCATGATCTCATGCCAATCATGATCTAGTCTCTTAGGGAGTGAGCATAGGACTCTAGTATCCTTTCCAAATTAAATAACAAGCCTAACCATCTTGTAATTTCACAAGATCCTACATAGTTTTGAATTATAGGAGGTGTTAGCGCCATCAATTGTAAGTCAGTCATGAGTTTATCCTCTCTTGTGGAGGTAAACTACTAAATCCCCTTTCTCTTAGATTTAGGTTGTGCTCTTAGCTTGTGCTAGAACTCCCTAGATTAGAATCCAATGTTGTTTATTTCCTTTGGCCTATTGGCATAAATCCTTATCTATTATGTATTTTCATAATCTTGTGTTGATGGATTATAAGCCCTAGCATTCTAATAAAATTTCAACTCAAATCAAAATAAATCCTCTCTCATTCAAATATATAAAGCCTCACCATAGGGTAGATTGGAGTGCTCACTAGGCTTCAAGTATCTGAGTACTCCTACTTATCCTCTAGACTTTGAAAATATGTCTTTTAATTGAACATTCCCATTTGATTTAAAAAAATAGCTAATTCATTGATTGCTAACTTTGAAATCTTTGGAGATAATTGATTGAGTACTTTAATCAAAAGTTTTCTTTGGAAATCTCATGTCCTAGGATGTAATTAACTATAGAGGCATGCATCCATAAGAATTAAAGAACCTTTTAAAGTAAACGCTTACTTTCCCTTGTTGTAGAATGATCTTTGGTATATATCAAGACCCATCATGCCTTAAAAGTCTTTATTAGGTGATTATGTCCATTATAAGGTGATATTTCTATATTTAGTGGTGGTACATCATACCTCAATGTTGTGCACAAATAAGTACCTATGATTGGGTGTCAACACTACTCAAATTATAACACCACAATGACTTTATCATATTCCATAGAAATCAAGTGGCTAGCTTAAATAGTTTGGCAGGTATTTTAGGCTATTGGAGCTTGAGGATATACTTAAAATATAGAAGAAACACTTACCACATAAAATCATGATCAAGTCCTCATAATTAACTTGATTTTGTACCTTGTAAAGAAGCCCTTATCAAATTTCCCAAGTATAACATTGATGTGTTTGCCTAGACTACAATTGAAATACAATGTGTTGATATCAACATTGCTTGACATCTACTCAATGTCCATGGAGACACAAGCTATAAAGTAAAAAATGAGGAAAATAACAACACTACTCACCGAACTAATCAAAGAGAAAGTTGCTAAGCTACTCAAAGTCAACATCATATGAGAAGTCCAATACCCAAAAGGAGTGTCAAATGTGGTAAAGATGCAAAAGCTGAGCATAAAATAGAGGATGTGCATCAACTTGATGAATTTAAATTTAGTATGTCTAAAGTACGGGCATCCTTTAACTCGTATAAACAGACTTGTTGACTCGATACCAGACTACTTGGTAATGAGTTTTTCTGATAAAATTTTAGGATATCATAAAATGCAAATGCATAAGGTGACTCAAAGAAGGCATCCTTCATTACTAAGGAAGAACTTTGTTATTATAAAGAAAAGCCCTTTGGTCCTAAGAATACCTGGGTGACTTATCAGAGAGTGGTGAATTGTGTTTTCAAAAAGCAAAAGAAAGAAATGTAAAGAATTATGTCAATGACTTATGGTCAAAAGCAAGTTGCCTACATAGCACATTTAAGATCTCAAGATAATTTTTGCCACTCTATAGAGGTATAACATTTGCCTCAATCCTCTTAAGTGCAATTTTGGTGCAAACTCGTAAAATTTTTTGAGATTCCTAATTATATCTAAAGGAATAAAAATTTACCTAGATAAAGTGAAGGCCATAATCAAGATGCCATCTTCAAAGATGATGAAAGAGGTTTAATGGCTCACAAGATAAGTCATTAGATTAATTAAGTTCATCTTCAAAGTTGGCGAACATTATTAGTCATTTTTTTTGAAGCTCTTAGGGGAGCAAATAGATTTGAGTGGACTAAATAATGCAAAAAAAGCTTCGTATGATCTAAAATATTTACTTGTATCACCACCCCTATTGCAAAGTAAAAATAATGGAAACCCTGCTATTATACCAAGGGGATGGAGAGATTCAATTAGTTTCATTATGATTAGAGAGAAAGACTAAGAGATGGAGAAGATTCAATTAGTTTTGTTATGATTAGAGAGGAAGGTGGAAAGTAATGGCTGATCTACTCTATATTGGAAAAGCTCAATGAGGAGCTTAGTTGAACTATCCCATCATAAAAAAAAAACTCACACTCACACACATTATTTCAAAGATGACTTAGGCCATACTTTCAAGAGAGCTTAATCCAAGACCTCATGAACAATTATTTGCATTAAAAAAATAAAAAATGATGAAATAAATGGAACATCTTAACTTGGTATGTCGCAGCGCTGTCACTGCCTTATAGAATCTAGAAATATAAACCACCATGATAGTGTTCTATTTAAGAAACATAGCACCACAGTGCTATAATCCTAGTGCATAGGTGTTGTTGCGATGGCTCTCAGTTAAAGAACCAAAAAAACTAACCCTTTTTGCTAAGTACTTCGCTAATAGTGATAACTATCTATGAGGAGGGTGGGAGGAGGGTGGAATGATTATAGGTCAAAAAATTTCCTAGGAAGTGAGAATGGTTATTCAAAACCACTATAAATAGAGGGGGAACTACCCCTCCCCATGCTTCTTCTTACTCTTCCCTTGTTCCCTCTCTCCTTAACTCTGAGCATTCCACAACACTCTCTCCTTTGCACACTGCTTTTCTTATCACTATACAATGGTTTCTTCATCTCTCAAGAGAGAAGATTGAAGCTAGTTGTCAGTGACTTTAGGTAAAAGTTCTCAAAAAAATTCTTATGTAATTCCCCTAAAAGAAATTTTAAAGTTTTTCATCATTTATTTTGGAACCAATGATAATTGAAAATCCTCCCTTTGTTGATCTTGGATTTGGAGTAAGGGAAAAGAATTCAATTTTATTAAAAAATGTTTTATGCCTAAGAATATATTTTGAAGGCCTCCACCATTGAACTTGGTTCTAATGCGAGATGAAATCCTTCCTCTATCTATCTTAGATCAAGAACAAGAGATAAGGTTGCTTCTTACACTAAAATACCATATAATCTAGCATTGCTAAAATATTATGCCATAAAATCTCATAAAAATTATTAAATTCTCCAAAATAAACTAGTTAAAAAATGGGGTTCCCACTCAGCTGCAATGCACCCACCCTGAAAGATTTTTTGATGCTCCACCTAAAAGCACCAAAACCCAATGCCTGCCATGCTCTCAGGTTAATGTCAAACTTGTAGCACCACAGTACAACCCTTAGTGTTACAGTTCTTTAGAACATTGCTTTAGCGGATTCCAAAGACATTTCAGAAAGAATTTAAGAAGAGCTCAAATAGGAAGAGTTCTTAGAGGATTCCAAAGACAAATAAGTAGGAAGCACATACTAGGAAGCCTAGTGTGTGTCATCTACCATAGTAAGGTTTTTTTTTTGAAAGATAGAAAATTATTTATATGAGTCAAAATTATATTACAATTCTAAGACTTAGATTCTAACAATAAATAATTCTAGAAATGCCTAAGAGGTAAAAACTTATACTCATAGTAGAGGAGAAATAAGAATCCTCTAAACCTATATCTGGAGTGCTCCAGCACAAGCTAAAAGCTTGACCAAATTCTATTTAGGGGAATGGGATATATTAGTTGACTTCCACTAGAGAGAGTGGATCAATCCTCACTCATTTGGACTCAACTCCATATGGAGTGGCTCCCAGCTAGCACCTCCAGTGATTTTAAAACCATATGGCTGTGGGAAAAATTTGTGACACCATATTGAGTTTAAAAATTTCTTATTTATAAGATCAAATGCGTCATTAAGAATTGAACATGTTATCTTAGAAGATAAATTTGTTATCTTATAAAGAATTTGATCATTCAATAAAAGACTCCTAAGGCTAAAGGATCATTCGTGTACCAAAGAGTTTTCCCTTGGACTACATGGAGAGTATAACATAGTTTATTTTAAATTGGGTTCATGGTTCCCTATAAAGGCAAGCCTCTAAAGTTAATTACATTTTAAGAAGGGCCTCTTCCTAAAAAATACTCGATTAAAGAAATAAGCTATTATTTCTATGGATTTTCTAAGTTGGCTTTCAAAGGAATAGATATTTTGGAATTTCAATTGGGAACGATCTAAAATGGGAAGAGTTCTTTTAGGAGCCAAGAGGGATGAAGTAATAAATGTATGTTAATATTGGAATGCCCAAAAGGCATTTCAACTATCATATCATTAGGTTTAAAATTTTGGACTTATAACCCCACAATCACACTAACATCACCGAGTGCATTTTAAATCCATGATACTGAGTCTCATGTATATAAGGTGGCTTATCTAGGAAAGAATCAAAGAATTCTATATTCATTCCCTAATCCCTAAATTCATGTAGGTGTGAAATACATCTAACTAATACACATTTTCTAGATTTTATATGTTTTAACTCAAAGTTCATTTGATGTCTTGGGGTATGCAATTTATGTCTAAATGCCATGTAATTAGAATTAGTAATGGGCCAAATCAATAAAAAAAGGAAAACTTTTCTAAGAAGGCAATCATCCTTATAGGTCATATGCCCCTTATATGTAATGGGTGAAGTGTCTAATTCAAGAGTTTGGATGATTGGATGATCTTTGAGTGGTAGTTATTTCTAATTGATTTTTAGTTATCTATAAGAATTTAATTTATGTAAGGTTTCAAGTTTCTTCATTTTTATTTTAGTTGTTTAGATTTAGATTGGATAGAAATTCTAATATTTCATATGAGCTTAATCGTTTAAGCATTCATCACAGATAGAAAGAAACCTAGAAAAGCTGGTTGATTCAATTGTGCGCCCAAAATAAATCAATCCAATTTAGATAAAAAAAGGAAAATGTAGGGTGCCACTGTACACCCTGAAAGAAAGAGCAAATGGGAAGCCAAGCTCTTCCCTTATATAGCCCAACCTAGAACTATAGTTTGATCTTTAGGTCATCTTTCCAAGATTATCCCCTTATTTAGAGACCTCCATTAAGCTTCACAGGGGACCTCTGACCATCTCTTAGTAGGGTAAGCTTCCGCTAATCTTAGATTCCATAGATTATAACCTAACTCTAAGCTCAAAATTATATATTTTTTAATTCAAAATAATTCCTAAGCCCTACACAAAAAATGCTAGGAAAATACAAATAACAAACACTACTTATATTTTACAACCAAACCGGTTAGTATTAGGTGTTTGCTAAGCCCACCTGTCCTATAAGCTATGCTTAAGGACTTAAGCACACTTACAAGAAAATAATATTTTTAATTTTTTTTTATGATAGCAATCCTTTCTATCATGGCCCTCTATAGAAGATAATGCTAGTTATAAAAAGAATATCCTATCATCCAATCTAACGAGCAAACAATCCTGGACATGCAGTCTAAAATAGTACACCACAAAGATATGAAAAGTACATCACATTACAACACAAAGTTCAATATAAAAGAATCACAAAGCAATTTAGCCTAAGTCTAGGGTCTGTGATCTAATGATCTAGTGTGTGGAGGGAATAGGCTTGTGTGGCAAGACTTTGTTAGGCCTTTTTAGTTCAAGTTTTAATTTGGAGTTTTGAGTTTTTTATTTACCTTTGAATGGCTTCAATCCAAATAATTTAATGATTTGTTTTATTTTTAGGTTCTCTTTTATTTTGTTAAAGTGAAGTTCAAGAATGAAGAGTAGAATAGATCTTTCTTTTCAGTGGAACCCATTCTATTCAACATCCTAAACCCTAGTGGAATGAAATCATCATCTTAAGATGAAGATTTATCCCAAAGGCCTAACAAAGATCCTTAAGTATTAATTAATCATTTTGGTTTCATTTAAGTGATTTTGGTTTGAATTTAGTTTAGATTTTAGATTCATGTTTCAGTTTTGTTTTTGGAATTTAATTCTTCATTTCATTTATTTGATTTAATTTATTTTACATTGTTGGTTTAGTTTATTATCTATTTGGTTTGATTTGTTTCATTTGATTTGGATTATTTCATTAGTTTTGAATTATGTTTATGTTTGTTGAATTCATATTCAATTGAATTCATTAATGTTATCCTAAGAAATTTAGGTTATTATTTTAATCCATTCTTAATTTACATTGATTATGCATTAGGATTACATAATTGGTTTGTTATGAGTTTATTAGCTTAAAGTTTAATTAATCTTATCATTTCATTATTAGTTTCATTAACCCTTAAATTTATAAATGATCAAGTTCTTTGATTTAGGATGTTGGAGAATTATCAATAATTGTTCTAATGTTGATGAGGATTATTTCAAGTTGTTTCAGTATTTTTGTTTGATTATGAGTTATAAATTTTTTTATTTATTATTTGATTTATTTTGACCTAGAGATTTGGAAATTCAACAATTCCCAATCCAAGGCTCAATTGGGTTTGAAAGTTTTATGGTAAGTGAGGTCTCATGCCAATTTTATATTTCCAAAGTTTTGTTTTGATCAGATACATAATTAAAGTGTAATTATGGTTTTGATTAGTTTATTAAAACAAAAATTAAGCCTAATTTAATAAGAATTATTTGGTGGTTTTAATTTTTCTTGATTCCTCTCTAAAAAATGCATCCAAAATGGGGTTCACTCATGATTTTTGGAAATTTGGTTGATTTATTATGATTTTTCTAAGTTTAGGTTAATTATTTAGATTAATTAATTTAATTAACTACCTAATTAGTGCATTTTGTGATTTCACAAGGTTTATTGGGTTTCATTAATATTTTTAAGTTTATTAATGTTTATTATGTCAATTTGAAGTGATTTGATCCATTTTTATGATTTATTTTACTTAGTCTTCTTATTAAATTAAAATTGAAGTTTAGAGTTTGAAATTTAATATCTCTTGTATTATCTTGCAATAATTCATGAAAATTTTTCTTAAGGTGTGTTTTAACCTCAATTTCAGTTCCCCAAAGTTTCGTTTCAATTGGAGTTATGATTTAGGATTAATTAGGGTTTGAATTTTTTTCATTCAAACATAAATTAAGGTCAAAATACCCCCAAGTAATTTGGGGATTTCAATTTTAATCATTCTCTCATCAAGAGGAATCCATAGAGCCCAAGTTCATATTTTATTTATTTATATTCTATTTTCTATAAATTTTTAAATTTTTTTGCATTTTAATACTTTTTAATTAATTAAAAAGTGAATTTACAGTTTTAAAATGATGGCATCGATGTGGCACCTTTCCATGTGGCTTGTCGCCATTGGGCCACATGGATCCTGCATGGCGGTCATGTCAAAACGGCACCATGAGGGATGAATCTCGATAGTTTGATTGAAGATCAAACGCTCCCTGATTCATTATGTAGTTTCCTAGGGATTTAATCATATCATGCAGCTAGATCTCAACCATCCATTCCAAATAGAAGTATAGGATGGCAAAGATCATTTCGAATGTCTCTAACGAGAGATGGATGTCGTCCATCAAATTCAATGAATATCCGATCCAAGGTCAATTTGACATGTGATCAAAGATCAATTTGTAATCAATCTATATGGTTTAATCCTCATGGGGATCAAATTTGTTTCACAAAGGACCAAATCTAAATGTTATAGAGCCAGTGGTGAAGCATACCTCAATTCTGGCGATCTTTGATTTGGGATCAACTTGAACACCTTTGCCTCGATGTGATGAAGCCGTGGACATGATTTGATGTCTTGCCTCCTTGCCAAACACCTTAGAGACCAACATGAGGCCATTTTCCATTAGGATTGGTCTTTTTACCACTCAGCTGGTGGCAAAGGGTCTCAGTGAAGATTCATTCGAGTTCGCCTTCACCTCTAGAACATATTGAAACATTCAATTGGAGGTCACACACACTCCCTACCATTTTTCCATTAAAGGCTGATTGGTGGCCTCCAAATTTGGTTAAATTCTAGTGTGCCAGTGGTGAGGGGTTAGGAGAACACTTCCTTTCTTCGTATCCTCTCTTTGTGAGTGTTTTGGGATGAAAAGAGGTATAGGAGAGGGTCTTTCTCTTCTCTTTCCCTACATGGCCAAGAGCCTTGTATTTGGCCTTCTAGGTGGCCAAATTCTGACCACTGATGATGGGAGGGTCTGTTGACCTTATTTTTGGATGAGGTTAACATCAATTCAGAAATTAGTAACTAGGATACCTAATCTTAGATTAGGAGCCTTCTAATTTAGTGCATAGGACACTACATCTAGTGACCTAGTACATTATCCTTGGTTTGATCTAACCGAATAGGCTTAGGTGAACTAAACCCAAAATCTAAATTTGGATTAAATTAAATCAAATCCAAATAAATCAAATTGAAATCAAATTAAAATAAATGAATGAATTTAAAAGTAAATCAAAGTCAAATCTAGTCAACCCATTTGACATAGGTTTCACTTAGGTGGGTTGCACCAAGTCAACAAGTCAACCTAGAAAATTTGATCAAATGAAATCATTCAAAAAGTCCAAATGATCAAGTAAACATGTTTGATCATGAATCTATGAAAAATTAAATTTATTTAGGCTTTAGTTAGATTAATTAGACCACTTAGTATAAAAGAACCTAAATGGGTCATCTTGGGTTCAAACCCAAATCAAATTGAAATCAACTCAATTTGATTGCTCAAAATCATTTGAAAATGATAATCAAACACAATCCAACCCATCATTAGATCTAATTTCATCAAATTGGTCATTTGACCCAAATGAAACCTAAGCTTAACCCATTAAGCCCTATTTGGATCAAATGG